>OY728167.1:557677621-558308987 GCA_963277665.1 Viscum album | reverse complement strand
ATGAGGGTGTCCCCACATTAGAGAAAAATTTTAATGACATATTTGATGAGGAATAGATAGAAAAACATATTGACGAAGCTATATAATACCTTCCAAAGGGTAAATCTTTTGTACATTATTTGACATAAGAAACTAAATAATCTTCCAAGGAACCAAGATCATCGAAATAGAGTTCAATCTCTTCTTTATAAAAATACTAAAAGAAAAATATATGGAGAAAAAATGACAAAAAAAATTAATTATGGAATGTCTGATAAATAATCACATGATGTTGAGGGGATTACTCTAAAGGAAGAAAAAACATTAGTAGTTCAACAAGATTATTTTATAGAAAATTTATAGAGTAGAAATATCTAATAGCTCATGAAAATATCAATCTCGTCTTATTACGAAATATATTTATTAGAATATCAATTATTTTTTTAATTATACCAAATAAAGATTAAAATATCTCTAATATGATACTATATTCATGTAAAAAATAAATTTGACTTCGAGATAACTAAATCACATTGACGTTTTAAGTGAAAAAATCAACTGATTGGTTCAGTTTCTAATGTGAAAGGAATATTTAATGTTTTAATCTATGAAATTCAAATTCATTAATATATGTTGAGAAAATTTATAAGTACATAAGATAGTACGACAATTATACCAATTCTATTGATGAAAAATCTATTTCATTTCATTAGAATTATGATATTCATTATAAAATAATATAAGTAAATAAATAGTTTGCCAATAATATATTTTTAATGTACTGATTAAAATTATACCACTACAAATGAGTTGATAAAATTTTATGTTTATCAGAACTACCAAATTAAAAATCATCTTCAGAAGATCAAATCACATCAAAGGAATGTGGATGAGAGTATTAAGAAGTTAGAATCTCATGAATTTCAAACAGCTGATAAGACAAATAAGTTTGGATAGAAACTAGCAGATAAATAACACAAGTATAAGGTATAGCACTACATGATGATGAAGAAACAGAAATTTATTAAATGTATGAAGCATATGGATGAAAATTTACTTAATAAGGAGAAATGATTAAATTTTTGATAGCCTAAATCATTTTTACGTTTTAGATTTGTCTCGAAAATAAAATTGATTGTGGTTAATTTAATGTTTTTATTACTATTATTTATATTTTTTTTTCTTAATTTTTTATCAACTTAATTTTATAACTTACCATTTTTATATAGAAGTTGTTTGTATCCAACGAATTTAATGAATACATGTCCTTCCATTGGAAATCCATACATATTTCATGAGGGATTATTAATATATATTAATTTTATATTTGAAAATATATTAATTTTTTTTCAAAGTTGATATTTAAAAAATGGGTAGGGATTAAAAAGTAATTAAATGTTTCTTTAATAATTTTTTTGATTATATAAAAGTGGGTGAACATGTTTCTAAAACATTAAATTAGGTCAATGTTTTCGAATAAAAACATTTTCTCTATTTTTTAAAGACTCTTGTTAGTTGACTATTTTTCTAAGGGGGTATTTTAATTATTTATTAGAGTCTATGGAAATAAAATGGATTTTTTATTTGTCAAATTTAGATGTCTAAAATTTTTCCAGGACTATTTTTCATTTTCAAAAAGGGAGATATTTTTCCGTCACTCACTCATTTTAACATTTTTTGGAAAATAAAAATAGCATATATTATGTATTTTAGATTTATCTATTTTTTTGTGTTAACATAATTGTGTGCATAATGTGACCCCAATAAATTATATACTAATCATATAAGGTTTTATTCATTACCGATTGCTTGAGGATTTGTGAAAAATTAACGACCTAATGAATTTTGAAATAATGGTGGTTTAAGGATTTATGACAAACTGGTTAAACTAATCACTATAGTAGTGCAGGAAATCCTCAAGGGTTGATATTGGGAGATATAGAGTATATTAAAAGATGAAAAATAGGTTGACGATGAATTCATTACAAAATAATTTATGTAATAAAATATAAAACCATTGGGGACTATTTATAAATAGATCGACACTTCAGGGATTAGGAGACAAAAAACAGTTTAAAATCTATCATTATCAACTAAAAATCACATGAAGTGTTAAAAACATTATTGACTATAGTGAAAATAATTTTTTATAGTCATTTTAGTGCATATGAGTGTGAGGTCTTAATTATAAATGATCTATAATTTTTTTGTTATAAATATTTTGATATCAGGATTTCATATATAGAAGTGAGAATACCATTATTATAGTTATCAAATCATGGAAAAATTTATGATAGAGAAAATAGAGGGATTCATGTGGATTGGAATACAAAGACATGATTATAGTTTATATAAACAGATAGCTTTTGTAAATCAATTCTCCACAATTTTATTTTCCTCACTTTTATTTGAGTTTTACATATTTTATACAATTATAACTGTTTAAATTTTTGTTTTGATTGTTATTTATTAATAAATTTTGAAATAAATATCCTCTCACTACTTTTTATTTCATTTTTATAATTCAATTTTTTTTGTGTATATATAAAATTGTGTTTTCATTAGTTTTTTAACATGAAAGGGTTAAAAATTTGTATTGGTTTTTAATATATAATTAAATAATATTTTCGTCTATATTCAATTTATTTCCAGGAAAACAAGTTGTATTTTTATTATAAATATAAAAAATGATTCTTTTATGATAATGGATATGAATCTAAATTTGTAATGTGTGATACTGAATTACATGTACCACAAAATATTCAACTTTCCTTCACATTCAATATTGATGAAATGGATCTTGTAAGAGAGTATAAAAATGAATAAGTACTATTCTCAATTTGTTTTGATAACAATAAAGAAAAAAATATTAATTTAATTGAATTTTAAATTTGATAATGTAACAATATTGCAATTTAAAATCTAAAAATTTTCCAACATATAAACATTTTTAAATTTTTTAATTGTATATTTTTTTCTTATTATTTTTATAAGCTGAATATATTCTAATCCATTTGAAAAGAAATATTGTAGATAATATTTTATAGATCCTAGCTGATAATCATCATTGAGAACAATGCCTTTATATCCCCCTTTAGTGCATTTTAGTGATTCCACTATACCAGAGACTATTAATGTGCCACCAGATTCCCAAAATATTGTTGGTAGCTCATTCTCCAATGTATCCTTAGTGGTGGAGGAGGGAATCATTCCTCCATCATATAGATAATCATGGGTTACCAGTATTATTATGTATGTCATTGTAAAAAACAATATTTTTTTATTCATTTTATAATTTGTTCATGAAAAAAATAATGATAACAATAGAAGAGATATACATATGAATGCAACTGATATATAGGTCACATTTTTTAAAATTTTCATTCCATTGAATGATTTTATGGTGCCTACTAGTGATAATAACATAATCTATTGATATAGTTTTAGGAATATTTTTTGAAATATGGTGAGTGTATCACCTCAGAATGACAAATGGTTAAATGACTAAATGATATAAATCATATCAACTATGTGAACCTTCTTTTTTGGGAGCCTACCTCAACATAACTCCATTTTATTTGTGCTTGGACTGGAGTAGTGATCGGAATGTGTGACCATCTAGGATGATTCCCATGGTTTGTGTGGCTGTGAGGACAAACCACACTAGAAAGGAAATGTATTAGCCTGTGGGGACAATCATATGCCAGATGACCCATTCAGGCATGTGAGCATGCTCAAGGGTGGGGACCACGTGTCTTCGAGGTAATTGGTGGTACCTGGCAGGCCGGGACCCAATGACCATGTTAAAGATGGATGGATGTACTGTCACTGGGACCCAGTTGTTACATTTGGTATTAGAGGAGGAGCCCATCCTAACGTTTGGTGCATTTCCTTGGTTGAGATATAAGTCCCACAATGAGGACATTGTGCTCTGGGGGGGGGGGGGTGTGAATGTAAAACCCCATAATGATAAAGGGTTAAATGACTAAATGATACGACTCATGTGAACAAGGTGAACCTTCTTTTTATGAAGACTACATGGTTAGAACTCCATAGTTAAGCATGTTTGTCTTCGAGTATTGATCAGGATGGGTGGCCTTCTGGGAAGTTTCCTAGGGTGTGTGTGAGTGAGTAAAAAGAACACTGTAATAGATATGGGTTGGTTTGTGGGAAGAATCATTAGTCTGATGACCCGTTCTGTCACGTGGATGGGCCCTAGGGTGGGGACCACATGTCTTCTGGGAAATTGGTGGTACCTGGCAGGCCGGGACCCAGCGACCATGTTGAGGTGGGATGGTTGTGCTATCACTGAGAACCAGTTCTTACATTTGTTATTAGAGGAGGAACCCAGCCTTAAGTGCGGTGCATTTCCAAGCTTGGGATGCATGGCCCACAATGAGGAATTCATGCTCTTGGGGGGGTGGATGTATCACCCCTAAATAAGAAAGGCTTAAATGAATAAATGATACGACTCATGTGAACAAGGTGAACCTTCCTTTTCATAAGCCTACATGGTTAGATCCCCCCTTTTAAACATGTTTGGCCTGGAGTAGTGATCAGGATGGGTGACCTTCTAAGATGATTCCCATGGTGTTTGTGAGTGGGAAAAAATCCCACTATAGTGGATATGTGTTGGTCTACTGGGACAATAATTATTCAGATGACTTGTTCAGGTATGTGTGTGGGCCCTCAGGTTGGACCACGTGTCTATAGGGCAACTGGTTCTACCTAGCAGGCCGGGACCCGACGAACATGTTAAGGCGGGGTAGCTATGCTGTCAATGTGACTCGATTTTTATAGTGATACATACCATTAATTATAATATCTAGAGGCATATTATTGTATTTTGGAAGAATGTGGTTTTTGAAAACCAAATATTTGTATTAATAATTTAATATGAAATGATGACTAATTTAAAATGTGTGAGTAAAATTATAAATATACTAATAAAAAGTTATTTTTATCTATTTCTAGATTTGTTTATTTCGATGTCCCTGACCCAATTTCACGCCCATGGACCATGAGAAATTTTGACAGGAAATGAAGATACTGAAAATTTTACATAACAGAATGAGTTCAATGAAACATCTATATGACATATATATATATATATAAAGTTCTTCATGGAATGTCCCATGAGAAATGGAAGTTTTTTCTTATATTAATAGGGATGTATCTCATGAATTATTTGAAAATTTCAGAGCAACATACTAACATATAAACATAAAAAAATATATAATTTGGATTTATGTTATGTTTATTTTATAGTAATTACATAAAAAATAAAATGAACCATAAAATTTTAGAACTAAATCCACATCTATCAGATTTAAGGGTTTCTTCGGATGCTAATAAATGCATTTTTGTGTGTTTTAACACTATAAACAAACTCATAGTGGTTAAAACCAATGAAAATGACCTATCATTGACATGAAATCATGGGAAATATGTTGTTGAACTATTTGTGACATATATGAGTAGATGAAACGTTGATCCAATATGATATGTGTTCAAAATTAATCAATATGAAATTTATAGTGGAATAAAAGTTTTTATAAACATGGATTAGGTGTCAAAACCAATAAAATAATCATGGATTAAAATAAAATTATATGAAAATGATTTTAGATTAATTTTTCAAATGTTGGAACTCAAACCACATCAATCTGATTAATTATTTTCTTAGGACGTCTGTAAGCACATTGTTCAATGTTTTAAAAAATCTAAACACATGTGGAACAGTAATAACCATTTAAAAGGACTATATATTTGATTAAAATCATGGGGAAATTTTTATTGAACCATTTATGATGAGTATGAGTAGGCAACATGTCTATTCATCATATAGTTTATTTCAAAATAACTGAATAAGAATTATCTTTTAACGCCCCGACCATACTTACACAGAGTTGGCGCATTATTACCTAACATTGGTATGATAACAAGAGACCATGTCTCGAAATAATGGTTAGATTAGTAGCCTTGGAAGTACTATATACATACACAAGTTTAACATTACATCATGAAATAAAGAAAAACAAAATTTTGTACCCTTTTGAACACACACATATCCTTTTGCCTATCCCTGTAGGTTAATCCTAATATACTTCTTCACATCTTGGGAAAATGAAATTATAAGAAAGAGGTGAGCTCAGATGCTCATAAAGGATAAAAATAAAGTGGAAACTATCATAAAAAATCATAAAAATTTAACTCAATATATAAGACTAAAACACATGAAATTTAAACATAAACTTTAGTATAATCTAGAAAAGATAAATCAAATAATTCAATTTAATTATTCACATGGATATTCTACTAGTTTAATAATCACATGTAATATCAATAGACAATTTCTTAATGATGAAATTCATAATGCTAGACATAATAACCATATAGTCAAGCCCTCGTGCCAAGAATACATATAAGATTTTTTCATGTCCTTGTTCCAAGACACTAGTTTGTCTCATGAGGCCTACCGATGCATCAATGAACTATATAGGGATCCACATATCACATACTAAGTCCAATGAATTCCCCATATGAAAAGGTTGAAATATATTATAAACATTTGTATTAAAACATGAATACGAAATGTCAATACTTTAACCATAAACCATGAATGGTATAAAATTATCACATCCATAGTCAAACAGAT
Organism: Viscum album; assembly: GCA_963277665.1. NCBI lineage: Eukaryota > Viridiplantae > Streptophyta > Magnoliopsida > Santalales > Viscaceae > Viscum > Viscum album. Next base: position 558,302,350 of record OY728167.1, on the reverse strand, counting down.
CAGAATATAATATGGAAGACTCTATCATAATAAATCAACTTCAAACTGATGTAAAATCTAACGAAGGATATTGACATAGATGATATAAATCAAAAAACTATTTGAGTAAAATATTTATTTCTACATTGAAATCATTCAAAGGTATAGAAAAAATTTATTTTGAAAATTTTCCTATAACCTTATAAGAGTAGATTCTAAGGTTTTATAATGTAGGAAAATAGTCTCACTCGTCATATATGTTAAAAAACATTCTTTCCTTAATTTTTTGAAAATGTCTTAAAGTACCTTGTTTGGAAAGAGACTGAAGGATTCCTTTCAAAACATTTTATAAACATTCAAAAAAGGGTATAAATTACATTAACACATAGTATAGTAACTAGTAAAAATGATTTGAAATACATTTTTAAGAAAGAAGAATGTGGATGATAAGGAGGTCTCAATAGATACATACATATTAAAAACCACGGATAATAAAGAGATTTTAAAATTAACCCTTACCATGTATTCTTACTTAGTCAAGGGTAAGTTAACAACCTTTATAATGGTTAAATAATTGTTATTAAATTATACCAGAATCCAGACACATAAATATGATATCTTATATGAGCTTCTAATATTTCTTTGTTAATAATATTTAAGTTGTATCATTGTTTCAGGTGTCAACTGATTCATTTTAATTTATATGTTTTGTAATGTAAGTCATGTTTGTTATGGATAGGATGTATTTGATTCATATCCAGAATGATATTAACTTCTTTAAAAATTATTTTTAATAATCAAATCAAATTTGGAAAGACCAAGAAATTTCGTGGAATTTAATTTAATTTAAATACATGGGAATTTTAAGAGTTTTTGAAAACTGACGGTGCTTGATTCGGAGGCCTCGTGTGCCCGGAATCAATTTCTAAAGTTTTGTTCGGTTGTGTTCAGTAAACGTGTGAGCATGATTTTATTTCTTTTAAACTGGTGCTCAGAATTTAAATTTGAGGGCACCGTTGAACTCACAACGTCGGTAATTGCTTAGTGAGACCTTCACCATAGTTGCGCTCTGATGAGTTTGGAAGATAGTTTTTGGGGTTTTAATAAAATTAAATAAAAATAAGAAATAACATTATTTTTATTTTATGGCTGTTAAAACCTCCAAAGGGAGGTTAGTAGTGGGGGCCACCACACCATAACCTCCGAGGAGAGGTTATGGTTGTGGGGACCACCCACACATAACCTCCTTTGGGAGGATGTTATTAGTTGGGTCCACCCGAGCTTTTCAACCCCCTCTTAACTACCCTTTAACCCCCTTTAACCCCCAAATTAAATTGGTTAAACCTTTAACCTTCCCTGGCTTTATTTTTTTGTGCCAATTCTTCACCTTCCTTCATTAAAGTGCCAACTCCACATGAATTAATTAATGGTTGATTAATAAATAATTGTAATTACTTTGATTTCATGCCAAAAATAAGATAATATGCAAATCTATTATTTTATTTTGTTGACACTTTCTTCTGGTGGAGCCTTGGAGGATTGGAGGAGTTAATGGAGAACTACATTCGCCAACGAAGAATGATGAACACCCTTCTCGATCTTCGACTGAACCTAAGGATAAGAAGCCGAGCAAGAATAACTCTACCCCGGACGCTTCCCGACATCAACGAAAGGACGCTTCCATTCTCCACGAGTTCGTCAACAAACAATCGTCAAGAAAGGTAGGGGGTTTGAAATTTTTTGTACTCAATCTTTATAGTACAAATTTCTGGAATGAGGACCGAATGATATCACCGTAATGAGGAGGGTTCGGACCGCACGAACACGGCCCAACCCTCCACTTTTTGTTGGTTCTTTTTTGATGATGACAGAGGCAGTATATGCGGCGAATGACAACAAACATGCTGTGAAGAAAGCCGACGACACAAGGCCACTGGGCCGCGACAAGGGTGCGGCACCGCTGTATCGCGCAATGAACCGATCCATGGCCAGGAGGGCCGCGGCAGTGCTGGAGGGGCACAGTGCCATCACACCACGCCGAAAAGAAGGGCCCCGGTGGTCGGATGAGGAGCGTGGTGCCATCGCGACGCGTGGTGACAAACAGGAGGTCGCGGCCTGGCTGGGCCGCGACGGAGGGGCACGGCATCATCACGTCGTGGCGTGGTGGAGAGCGGTTGGCCGCTCGGGCCAGCCGGAAGTTGTGGGACCCCTTCGGGTCCTGTGTGAGCTGGACCGGAACCACCCAGTACCGATTCGATTCTACCAGAATGGTTATGTCGTTCGTGTGCTAGGGGGCGCGCGGTTCCCCCCTGGTCGCGGCTTTGGCAGACCCTCGCTGTGCCGCTTGGTTGCCAGGCCGACCGGGCCGCCAGGTCGCTTCAGGCCGGGCCACCATGGGCCAGGCCACCTTCATATCATGGCACCACGGGCCGTGCCACCTTCAGGTCGGGCTGCATAAGGCCTGGTCTGGCCACCCTCGGTTGGGCCGCCTCAGGTCGGGCTGCCCTCGGGTCAGGCTAGGCCGCCCCCTCTGTTCGGGCTGCCCACTCGAGCCAGCCCGCTTCCTTAAACCAAGTCAGACCCATGGACCAGGTCAGACCCCGATCTGGGCTGGGTCGGTCTGATTGGGTCGGATCGGACTTGGACCCACTATATCCCGATTACTCTTTTTCATCCAAATCTTGGGCTACGGGTGTTTTATCGATGAACCGTCTACGATGACAGAAAAAATAGAGCGAGGTGGTTCTTTTGGCATACCCTAGTCGAGGTTTCGATATATTTGGGGTTTGGTCAGGTCGGTTTGAACCTAAAAACCAACCGGGCCCCTTGAAAAGAAATGCCAATAACTCACAGACCGAGCATCCGATTGACGTGCCGCCTGTTGCGTTGAAACTCCTATGACGTGGTGGCCCTTTGAGATACATCTAAGTGAGACTTCGTGACACATGGAGTATCGACCAGTGGCTCATGGAGCGGATCCTTCCCGCGATGAGCATGCAGAGTGTGGATACCTAGTAGGTGTAGAACTGACGATAGCTTGACCGATTCGATTCATAGTGACTCTACTAGCCCAGTGGGGAGCGCCCGGTATTTTGCAGCAGACTCATGGCGGATGGAGTGCCTGGTAGTTTGCAGTAGACCCACAGTACTCGACAGGAGGACTACCTCTGTAAGCTATTAGGGGGAGCGCCTGGTATTTGGTGGCAGACCCACAGCAGACAGAGAGCCTGGTAGTTGCCAGCAGACCCACGGTACTCGACTGGAGGAGTACCTCAGCAGTCTAAGGTTAGTGAGATGTGCCTCGGTGTCACGATAGGGCCATTGTACTCGATAGAGCATGAATTTTCCAAAAGTTGTGGTCTCGATAATGAAAATCCTTATTTGATCTGAGTCAATGAAATTTGTTTTTTCCTCATGATTGAGATGGGTTACTTGATAATTTAGGTATATGTATAGGCTTATACCTATGTAATGGTTATCCATTGAAATGAATCATTGATGTTTTTAATTGATGGATTTTGTGAGACCTTGAGGGTCTTGGTATCCCTACTGAGTATCGTTATACTCACCCTTACACAGGCTATGCCCGCACCTCGTTTTGTTGGATGCAGACGACGGACAGTGCTGACGGAGGCCGAGAGGGCCAGGACTGAACGGTACCCGGAAGAGGACCTTAAGACTTATCGGTACGCAGTGGAGTCTGACGGTCGTGGAGTGCTGAGGAGGCCATCTGTACCTACCCTTCATGTAGGAACCCTGGAGGACAATCCAGGAGCTGATTTCTCCTTTCAGTTGTTTGTCCCTTTTCAGTTTTACTTATTTTCAGTTGTACTTGTACTTTATAGTTGGGCTTGTATTCTGTCCCCCCTTTACATTCAGTACACTTTTTATACAGTTTTGACATTGTGTTTGCTTTTTCTTGTACTCTGGTTGCGTGTGTTTATGTTTTATAAATGAAATTTTATCCCAGTTAAAGAGATTTATGCCTTTGGTTCTAGTCGCCATCCCTTGGCCTATGGAAGCACTACTACAAATACGTCTTTTATCACCGCTAAAAATGGCCTTTAACTATGCCAGAAAAGCACTGTTAAAGCCGAAGAAGATAAGGGGGGGGGGGGGGTCCCCTTTATCAGCACTCAAAAAAGAGATAATGAAGACACCATTTATCAGCGCTAAAAGAAAGCACTGATAAAAGGGGCCTTTTATCAGTGCTAAAAAAAGCGCTGATAAAAGTACACCTTTATCAGCGCTTTTTTTAACGCTGATAAAGGGGTCCAATATCAGTAATTACTTTATCAGCGCTTTCGTTTTAGCGCTGATAAAGGACCCCTTTATCAGTGCTTTGAAAAAATTTCTGATAAAAGTTAAGAAAAATTTAAAAAATTAAAAAAAATTAAAAAAATAAAAGAAAATAGAAAAATTACAAATAATTAAAAAAATCATTCCAATCCGGGGGGCCTTTTATAGCGCATGAGCCCCAATTTTAATAGTGCTTTCCAACCCCTCCAGCACCCCGCACGCATCCCCTCCACCCTTTATCAGCGCTAGCCCCCCTACATCCACCCCCATGCACACTCCTCTGCCTCCAGCAGGTTTTGAACTCGAGACCTCCCCTCTGTGCGCCTAAGCCCTTACCACTAATCTATTTTTATTTGTTTACCATTTCATGATATCTCTATTTATATATATATAGTTATATTTATTCGTATAGTAATATATATTTATATTAATATATATATATATAGTTATATTAAATTATATATAGTTATACTAATATATATATATTTGTATTAATATATATATATATATATATATGAAGATATATATAGTTATATTAATATATATAGATATATTAATATATATATAGTTATATTAATATATATAGAGTTATATTAATATATATATATATAGTTATATTAATATATATATAGTTATATTAATATATATATAGTTATATTAATATATATATAGTTATATTAATATATATATAGTTATATTAATATATATATATAGTTATATTAATATATATATATATATATAGTTATATTAATATATATCTATATATATATATAGATACATTTATTCGTATAGTAATATATATTTATATTAATATATTAATATATATAGTTATATGAATATATATATAGTGATATTAATATATATATTTATAGTGATATGAATATATATCTTTATAGTAATATTAATATATATGTAGTTATATTAATATATACATATATAGCTAGATTAATATATATATAGTTAGATTAATATATAGGTATATAAATATTCATATATTTGTATTTTAAATAAAATGGATATTAGTTATTATTTATATAAAGCTAATATATTTTATATGTAAATATATTTTATTATTTATATTTATAATTAATTTTTATGTTTGAATATATAAAAAATATGTATATATTGTTATATAATTGATTATAAATAGCAGTGAATTATAAAAAATGATAAAATTTCAAAGACATAATATTAATATGAATGTAATACCATAGAATAAATTCAGTCCCCACCAAAAAAAGCCAATAATACCCCCTTAAATTAGGCTGAAAATCCCCAAAATGTTAAAAAATTGAGGTACCCTGACTAAAAACTCAGTTTTGGATGCCTTCTGGGCCACCTTTGGCTTAAAAAACCCTTGACCGGGGCCCCCCGGTAACAGCGACGTAGAGCTCGTCGTAGGCTTCAATTTGATATGTGGTAGAGCTCAAACGGACACCCGGATAAAAAGTTATGGCCGTTGAAGTTTGAGTTGCGTTTTCAACATATTTAGGATCTTTTTTAAATTTTTTAAATTTTTTTAGTCTTCAAATTTTTATTAAATGGCTATTACTCCATAATAATTAACAAATTATTAATTAAAAATATTTTTTTAATTTTTTAAGAAGCCATTTTCACTAAATATCTTATATATTAAGTATATTAAGTGTAAATGTACGTTTATAATTATCTAAAATATATTTAAAAATTATATATTATATTTATATCAATATAACTATATTTTTATATTTATATTTTTTAATTTCTTTTATTTTTTTTAGAATTCGACACTTTATCAGCACTTTAAAAAAACGCTGATAAAGGCCCCCCCCTTATCAGCGCTACTAAACAAGTGCTGATAAAGGGGGTCCCTTTATCAGTGCTAAAAAAAGTGCTGATAAAGGGGGAGCCTTTATCAGCGCTAAGAAAATCGCTCATAAAGGGGTACTTTTATCAGCGCTTTTATTAGCGCTGATAAAGGCACCCTTTATCAGTGCTTTTTTGAGCACTGATAAAGTTACCTCCCTTTATCAGCTCTTTTTTATTAGCGCTGATAAAGAGGGGGCACTGGGAAAAACTGTTTTTGTGGTAGTGAAGGCGGGCTTGGGGTAGTCACGATACGGGTCCCAGGAGACGGTTCATGACAAACAAGTATCAGAGGAGTCGGTTCTATCACAGAACTTATGACTCTAATATTTCTTTTCTGTGAACCAATAGTGTTAAGGTTACTAAGTGTGGTTTTCAGTTCAGGGAGTCCAGTGTTGGTGCGGGTGGCCGACGTATCCATACACCAGGACCCTGACATCAGACTTCCGGCTCAGTGCACGAAAACAATAATTGCATGTGTGTTTTCAAATAATTTTTCTTTATGTCATCTCAAACCATGTAGTCTCACCAGGTATAGTCCTTTGACCGTGTCACATCTAATTTTTTCTGGATGTCCCTCACGGGCGACCAGGTAGATCCCTAAGAGTTGTACATACTGATAGCTCACCGAGCGACAAGGCCTCAGTGTAGGGCCCTTTTCTAGATGAGGCACTAGCGGTACCACCACCCGTTGGGCCACCGATGCCACCAGCCCCAGCAGTAGGCGATGCATGCCACTTGAGCGTGCTGCACGAGTTCTAGCACCAGTGGCCACCCAGGTTCTAGGGAGAGGGGGACCCACAAGCAACTGAGGATTGGCTGGAGGCTGTGATGATAGTTTTCAGGCTAGTAGGGACACTGGAAAACTTCATGGTGATCTTTGATGCCAACCACCTTCATGAAGCAACTGGCAGTTGGTGGAGCCTAAAGCTCTAGGTACATGACAAGGTGACACTTATCTGGATAGAATTCGAGATCCTCTTCCGGGCGGAGTTTGTACCAGCCACCCTTTGAGCACTGCAGATACAGGAGCTACTGCATCTACAGTAGGGTACCATGACGGTGGCGCAGTACTCCACGTGGTTCATGGACCCATCGCGCTTCTCCCCAGATACGGTACAGGACCCGTTCATCAGGTTCTCGACCTTTGAGCAGGGGATCAAGCGAGAGATGAGAGATTCAGTTATCTCCCATAGCATCCCGACACAAACGGGGGTGTTAGAGCGAGCCCGCATAGTGGAGTGTTTCCTTGCTTAGCAGTCTCCAGCTGCGAGACCCACCACTAGTCGACACACACCAGAGTATTCTGCAGCCAGTAGTAGACAGATAACACAGATGTCCAAGAGGAACAGACCTACAGGTGGTCGACCGCACGACTCAGGATATGTTGAGCGAGGCACCTGGGGTGGAGACCGATCTGCCATGAGTGGGCAGTGTTACTCATGCGGCGGACAGGGTCACATGGCATGTGACTGTCCGAACCTCCGTACAGACGATCAACAGTTTGTTGAGGGACCTCCGATACAGAGGAATAGGTTTGATAGAGGCAGTCCGTAGGGAGCCGGCGAACGTGGCCGAGGAGCTGGTCGTGCAGCTGGAAGTGGACAATGTTTCGAGGTGTTTCCACCACCACCACAAGGAGGTCCACCCAAACCACAGGGATTGGGTGGACAGGGGAGAGCGCCTCTCCAAGAAGATGAGGCATATGATCACGATTCTCCAGAGATTATTTGAGAAACGATCTATGTCTACTCAACCTTAGCTGCAGTTCTTATAGACAGAGGTTCAAGTAACTCTTTCATAGCCAATGCGCTCGTTCAGAGCTCGGAGATTCCGATGGAGCCGTTGGCTCGACCCTTATGACTAGATTCTCCTACGAGAGAAGACTATATGATTACATACTGGTGCCAACAGTGTGAGATTACTCTAGGAGGTGAGAGATTCAGCTGAGATCTCCTCGTAGTGGCGTCAAGGCATTATGACTTCATCTTGGGTATGGACTGGTTATCTACAGTCCATGCTCAGATTGACAGTATTAGGCACAAAGTGTGGTGTTTCTGAACAGATGGGACCAGGTTTACCTTCACCGACAAGAGGGGAACCTTTGCAACGCAGGACAGACTTACTCGGAGGAGTGTGCAGCCGATCACTCACCAGTTGGCTTTCCTTACCCTCAGAGCAGTAGATGTGGAGATTCTGACATATCTTGTAGTGGTGGACCAGTACATGGATGTTTTCCGTGAAGATGTCCTTGGACTACCTCCTCACAGAGAGTTGGACTTCTACATTGACATTTACCCTGGGATGACACCGATATCTACCCCCATCATATCGGATGGCTCCCGCGGAGCTTTGTGAGATGCGAGTACAACTAGGGGACTTGCAGGGAAAATTATTCTTCTAGCCTAGTGTTTCTCCCTGGGCAGCCTCGATTTTGTTCGCCAAGAAGGCATATGGGAGCTTGACTCTTTATGTCGACTATCGTTGCCTGAACTAGGTGACCGTGAAGAACAAGTACCCACTCCCAAGGATTGATGACCTCTTTGATCAGCTCAAGGGAACTTGATGTTTCTTGAAGATAGTCCTCAGATCTGGCTATCACCAGCTCAGAGTTCGAGATGAGGATGTGTAGAAGACTACCTTTATGTGTCGTTACGCCCAAAATGAGTTCTTGGTTATGCCCTTTGGTGTATCCAATGCTCCAGTAGTGTTCATGTGTCTCATTAACAGGATCTTCGAGCCTTACCTTGATTGATTTTTCATGGTATTCATCGAAGAAAGTTTGATCTACTCAGCTACTGAGGAGAAGAATGCCTACCATTTGTAGGTAGTACTTGACACACTCTGAGAGTAACAAATTTATGGTAAGCTCTCGATGTGCCAGTTTTGGATTTGAGAGGTTTACATTCTTGGTCACGTCATCTTTTAGGCTGGAGTTGCATCAGATCCAGCAAAGATCAAGGCGGTACTTGGGTGGAAGCCAACCCGAAGCATGACAGAGGTACGTAGTTTCCTGGGATTGGATGGATACTACCGGAGATTCGTTATAGACTTTTCTAGAGTTTCAGCGCCTATATCATCCTTGATGAAGAAGGGGAAACCCTTTGTGTGGTTGGAGAGATGCCAACAGAGCTTTCAGGATCTAAGGAAAAGGGTAACTAGTGCCCCCATCTTGAGGAATCCAGAGGAGGGCGTAGGCTACGTATTCTACTGCGATGCATCAGGGATTGGATTCAGGTGTGTTCTGATGCAGGAGTGATCTATGATCACCTATGGTTCTCGGTAATTGAGACAGCATGTGCATAAATAAGCTACCCATGACCTGGAGTTAGCAGCAGTGGTCTTCGCCTTGATGATGAGGCATCACTATCTAATGGGAGAACATTTTACTGTGTATTCTAATCACAAGTGTCTCAGGTATATCTTCTATCATAAGTACATGAACCTGAAACAGTGGTGATGGCTTGAGTTCCTCTAGGACTATGACTTGGATATAGTATATACTCATGGGAAGGGAAACGTAGTAGCGGATGCACTAAGCAGGAGATCAGGCATTCAACTTCTAGGAGAGGTGACAGAGCAGTTGGCCACATTGCCGATATCCTTTGTGTATAGGGATGGATCATCCTATCTATATTCTGATATAGTAAGTCCCCCACTTCTTCAGTGAGTCAGGGAGGCGGAAAATGGGGACGTTGACTACGAGACGCGACGTGCTCAGATATCCATAGGGAAATCACATGATGGATTTTATGAAGGTGGGGAGCATGTCATCCACTTCCTAGGATGTACCATGGTACCAGTTGCTCTTCAGGAGGAATTGTTGAGGGAGTTTCACACATCCCCACTAGCGGTACATCCAAGAGTGGCGAAGATGTACCAGGACCTTCGACGATAGTACTGGTGTCCAGGTATGAAGAAGCCGGTAGCAGAGTCTGTCTCACGATGCCTCAATTTGCAGCAATTGAAGGCGGAGATCAAGGTACCAGCAGGCTTGGTCCTGCCATTAGAGGTCCCGGAGTGGAATTGATATGGGATATCCATGGATTTCATGACGAGGCTTCCATGTACATCCAAGAGCCATGATTCAATTAGGGTGATCGTCGACTGACTCACCATGTCGGCCCACTTACTACCGATTAGAGAGCAGGGCTCAGTAGAGAGCTTGTGACACCTCTATGTGAAGGATATAGTGCATTTACATGGAGTAACTACTTCTATAGTCTCTGACCATGACACACGGTTTACTTCCAAGCTATGGAAGGGGTTGAAGGAAGCTTTCGGGACACAACTTCACTTGAGCACCACCTTCCATCCTCAGACTGATGGTCAGACCGAGAGGACCATTCAGACCCTCGAATAAATGCTCCCTCTATGTGTCCTTGACTTTAGTCGGACCTGCGAGGATCCCTTTCCTTTGGTGGAGTTTTCCTATAACAACAATTATCACTCCACCATAGGTATGACACTTTTTTAGGCCTTGTACGGGCGACCATGCAGATCACCACTGTGCTGGACAGACCCATGGGAGTCAGCACTAGTGGGACCAGGGAGGGTACGATCTACCACAGAGAAGGTGCAGATCATCCAGGAGTGGATGATGACTGTACAGAGCAAGAAGAAGTCGTATGCTGACAGGAGACAGAGACCTCTGGAGTTCGAGTATGGTGAATGTCACGAACCAACCCGGGTCGACCCTGAACCGGTCACTCGAGCCGGTCCGCGGCAAGTCCCGAAGGGCATTCCCGATCCCCATGGGCTGGCAACTAGTGCCGGGCATCAAAAGTAAATAGGTGGGAACGATTTGGCCCAAATGAAAAATGAACTAAACAGTGAAAAAAAAAACAGAACAACAAAATGAATAAAGAAAGAGAAACCAACACCACTACTAACCTGACCACGATCCAAACTCCAGGTGACCCCATGGGTCACTCTCCAATACCACAACCAACATCGCTCAAGGCGAACAACTGAATCTGGAACCTGCAACAGAACTAAAAACAAGAAAACACTATAGGCGTGAGTATTAAAACTCAGTAGGTAGGCCCGACTAATTCTATTCCCAATGCACATACCAATAAATAAAGAATTTATCAATTCCAGGTTTGAACTAAATTATATAAAATATGGTTTCCACACACATTCATTTCTAAAACAAGTAACAGTCCATTGCCCTTTTTAATTTAGAACAAGTTTAATGTTGAAAGAAACAGGTGCATTGAATTTTTAAAACATTTTGCGAACAATTAAGAAATCCAAACTTTAGTTTTTTTTGTCAAAAGGAGAATCACACACAACACACACTAAGGGAAATGGTAAAAAGTGGCACACATGGGTCAGCAACCGAACTCGACCTCTCAATCATCCGCCACACAAATAAACACTAAAAGAAACCTGGGTCGAACCTAGGAGATCGTGAACAATCCAGAACGTACTATACATGTGACTCATCCTGAAGGCATGCCATAACTCGATGACGTCATAACGCCCATAATACTACCCGGCATAGCCCTGCATGGCCTAACCGAGGGGCCCAATCCCCATAGCAGCAATAACTCAGTATTCCCCTACTATGGGGCCACTAGCCAGTGCGTGGTCTAAACTAGTGCAGCAATAGTTCTCAGAAAATTCACTCAATATGCCAGGTTCCCATGTCAACACAAGCAATAAAAAGGGGGTGCGTCTACAATGTAAATCAAGCAGTCACAATGCACTAACATAACATACAACTCATGCAATCAACACACACAAAAGATCACCCCTGAATAGGTTTTCCAAAATAATTTATTCTATTAAAGTGCCAAACGGGCCTTTACAAATTTTAGAACAAAACCTCATTTCTCGAGAAAACCCAAAACACTTGTTCAGAAGAAATCACTTATCTTTAAAACTAGAAGTACGTTTGAAATTCCGCGAATTATGTTTAAAGGACAAACAGGCATTCTTTCAAAATTGGGTGTCCTCCCATCAAGAAAATGTTCCAAGTGTTCGGTATAAAATAAACGGCTCTTTTAACACTGAATAATCATTTATAATTTTATTATCTAACATTTTTTATCATTCATTAAAATTAACAAAACAACAAGCAATTAATAAATTCTAAATTTAAGGGTGACTATAATGGGGGACCTACCTCAACTTGCAGTCCAAGCATGACGACGTGATCCGCTTCGCGCTTGCGCACAAATATCTCGACACAGCGGCAAGCAGACTAGAACAACCCCAAACGACCCACCTTCAGCGGCGGACACTGAAACAATTGTGGCGAGAACCAACACCGCTCAAAACACTATCAGGGAAACCCAAACACAAATAAAAAAAACTAAAAAAAAAACATGATAATAAACCTCACAGATTCAATGGCGATGGCGAGCCAGACCAAGCGCATCCCGCAAACAACGACAGACGGTCTGACGCGATCCGAACCACCTCGACATCGGTGCGGGTGAAACGAGAGGACCCAAAATAAATAAACATAGATGAAAATAAATAAATAAATAAAAAATTAAAATAACCAAAACAAAAGAATAGCACAACCCTCACCTCGGTGCGAAGGAGTGCTCAATGGATGAGTTATGCGAAAGGAGGAACGACCAGCAAAGACATCGGCGAGGGGTGCGATAATGTCGAAACCACGTCGGCAAGGTGCGGGCTGGTCATAACGACACCGGCAGGCCATGCGACAGCCAAAAAAACACCGATAGGGTGCGCGCTCACCGGGAAAACACTGACAGGGTGTGGGGAAAACTGGAACAGCGCCGGAAGGGGCGGCGCTGGAATGGGCGGCGCCAGTAGGAGCGGAGCCGGCAAGGGCAACACTGGCAGGAGGTTGGACGACAACTGGAGGCTGCTGCAAGGCGGGCGGGGCACGTCGAGGCTGGCGCAGCTAGTAGGAGGATGCGCGGCGGCTGGGTGCACCGTCATAGGAGGCCGGCACGGGCGGCGGTTCGCACGGCGGCAGGCTGGCGAAGGAAAGCAGGACGGAGGTCATGAGCAGGAGACGTGGTGTGGCGGCCGGAATGGAAGCCGGATGGGGCGGGGGTGTAGGAGGACGCCGGAGGGGTCGGTTGCGGACGCCGGAGGCCGCATGGGCGGAGGAGCACCGGAGGTCAGGGGGGTCGCGCGGGCAGCGCCGCCTGGGCGAGGGGGAACAGGGGAGTCGCCGGAATGCTGGTGCGCAGTGGAAGGGGAAAGAAGAGAGAGAGGAGAGAGGGGGGAGGGGGCGCCGCACAGCAAAGGACGGGGTTAGGGTTAGGGGGTTAGATTAGGGTTATAATATATATATATATATGTATATGATAATAATAATAATAATAATAACACTAATAAAAATAATAGTAATAATAATAATAATAATAAACATCATAATAATAATATTAGTATCGCAACTATAATAATAATAACAATAAAGCCACAGATGATATCAATAAAATAAAAAGGGTAAAAAAAATCAATAAAACAACAATTAAACGATACTCGGGCCGACTGCGCGGTGACCGCCAACCATGCGGCGACCACGCACAGGTTTGAAACCCAAAAAGGCATAAAACGACAAAAAGGTTTAATCCGGGCTCATCTCGGATCGTGGCACGAACACCCGGAATCCAGCAAAATAAAAATAAAGGCAAGTAAATATAAGCGGGTGTGACAATTCTCCCCACCACAGACACTTTCTGCCCCCAGAAAGTCACCAGGCCAAAAGTTGGTCAAGATTCAGGTCTATGCCCAAACAGAACTAAAGGAACCGAAGAAAACTAAGAATCTCGGGGATGACCTTACTCTACACAGGTCACACCCGACCGATTAAAGAGAAAACTGAGGTCCGAGGTTGAGGGGAGAACACAAAGGGGTTCTCCCCACCACAAGAACTTAACTAGTGCAGAAAAGTTGACCATCTAAATAGAAAATCCTAGGAAAGGGGGGTTGATTTGGGAACTCCCAACTGGTTTAAACCAACTCTTATAGCACGAGTGAAACATCACCTCCTCCAAAACTTGGAACTCTCGACTCAGACCAAAGAAAGCCAGAAGATGATAGAAAAATCTCCAAGTAGAACATAATCCAAGCAGTAAACCCGAGTATAACAGCAAGCTTGGACTCCACCGCGGGCACTTATATCTCCGAACGAACATCGCCAAACCAAGGTTAACCCACGCAAGGTCCAAACATACCTCTAAGAAAAACGCACGATCCTAAACACCATAATCCGACAAACAAGACTGTTTGGATTCCAAACGAATACATTCATGCCAACCTCACGACGAAACAATGAACCGACAACAACGCCAAAACTTTTACAGTGAAAGAACGAGAACAGAAGGACATTAAATGTTTCGTTGGAAACACTAAACACCGAAACCTGAACTGAGGCTTCACACCCCCGTCAACTCCTGACTGCGCGCGAGCTTCACCCCAAGACCTATGGTTGGGGATCTGATGGTTGAAGCATCTCCTGCCTCATAGTCAGGCACTGGAATCTTCTTGTCATAGTGTCTTCCTCAGGCGACACTTCTGACAAAGCTTATCGAGATGATCTAGACACCTGCAATGATGGCACGTCTTTGGAGGGGTGTGACATGACGGCTTGCATGCCCCAAACGTCCATACTGATGGTAAACCATTAGAAGGTCCGACAAACTGGAAGTTAGATCCCCTGAAGAGAATGTTTTAGGAATAGGTCCCTCTGGCACACACTACTCGCCATATGGGGAACCTTGACGAGCAAGTGGATACGCTGGATTGTCAACCATATCCACTCCAACGACCAACTCAACTAAGAACGCCTCATCCACCAGCTTCTCAAAGTGATGGTCCTCAGAAAGGAGGACCTGCTCCTTCATCTCTAGACGAAGACCCTTAATGAAGAGAGAAGTCTTCATCCAGTCTTGTGACTCTACCCCCGAAAAAAGAGACACAAGATCCTTGAAATGTTCAACATATGCTTTCACCGTCTGCTGGCCATGTTGAACACGTATAAACTCTTTCATTTTCTTCGTCATTACCTCCACAAGTATAAACTATTGAACGAAGATGGATTTGAAGACATAACACATCATCCCAACTTACAATAATGATGGGGCGAACAAATCCTACTCGTCTATAGCTGGTCCTTCGAATAGACCCAAAACACATACACTTTAACCGCTTCGGGAGTTCCCAATACACTAGAGATGCGCTCGACCTCTTCAATCCACTGCACTGTCTCTAATAGACTCCAATCACCATGAAGTACGGACAACGTCCAAGAAGGACCAAAAACTGGGCATGGCTCATCAAAACTCTAGGGACCTTTCTGGGCGGCATTTTTGAAAAACATATATAACACCGAGACGAAACTGATATCAATCGAAGCAACATCAAAGAAAGTGGTTTCATCCAAAACAACCAGCTCAAAAGAAACAAACAACCGCAAACATAACCCAAAATTCCCTGTCCAAAATTCCCGTTTCATTTTAGATTCCAAAACCACCTCTTTTTAAATTCTTGTTTCAAGACCAGTTTCCAAATACCAAATCCCTTTCAATCCAAAATCACTTTCCAAAACAATTTTCCTCTTTAAAAGCCAATTTAGAAAAACATGGTCAAGCCTTTAATTTCAAATAAACACCCAGGTAATCTCATGACCTGTTGCACATGTCATTATCCACATTCCATTCATACATGCACCAGCATGCAATTTTATGCATTCTCTCACATGTTCAAACGTTCATAAGGGGTACCTGCGGTTTCACCCCAAACCATTCTCGACCAATTTTCAAGAAAAAAACCAGTTTTTCCAAACCAAAGGCTTTCAGTTTTAAAAATCATTTCATAAATTTAATGTAATTTAAAAGAAATAAGTCTCATTTTTCAAAAACTCTTTTTCACTTCCAAAAACGCACTCACACTAACCAAAACGAAAACGACACTCAACTCGCATCAAACACCATAGTGAGGGACTAGTAGTCACGCATAACCTGGTGACATGGTAGTGGGCCATGTCCCAAGTAGGTGTCGACCACTAGGAGGAATTCAAACCATGTACCCAGAATCCACATGGGTCACTACTCCATGTGAAATCACGATGTAACATCGGCTTACCTCTGTTTTCATCCCTTAATCCAAAACAATCCAAAACGAAACAAAGACTCGATTCCCAGACTATCCCTGGCGACTCGAGGTGCAGAACGGGCGAGGGTTCATGAAGTCCTTCCCGTACCTACCTCTCAATTCCCGACAATCCTAATCTCCATCTACCATACATCCCAAATAACAAGAACCTGCCTCTGATACCATTTTGTCACGAACCAACCCGGGTCGACCCTGAACTGGTCACCCGAGCCGGTCCGCGGCAAGTCCCGAAGGGCGTTCCCGATCCCCACGGGCTGGAAACTAGTGCCGGGCATCAAAAGTAAATAGGTGGGAACGATTTGGCCCAAATGAAAAATGAACTAAACAAGGAAAAAAACAGAACAACAAAATGAATAAAGAAAGAGCAACCAACACCACTACTAACATGACCACGATCCAAACTCCAGGTGACCCCATGGGTCACTCTCCAATACCACAACCAACATCGCTCAAGGCGAACAACTGAATCTGGAACCTGCAACAGAACTAAAAACAAGAAAACACTATAGGCGGGAGTATTAAAACTCAGTAGGTAGGCCCGACTAATTCTATCCCCAATGCACATACCAATAAATAAAGAATTTATCAATTCCAGGTTTGAACTAAATTATATAAAATATGGTTTCCACACACATTCATTTCTAAAACAAGTAACAGTCCATTGCCCTTTTTAATTTAGAACAAGTTTAATGTTGAAAGAAACAGGTGCATTGCATTTTTAAAACATTTTGCGAACAATTAAGAAATCCAAACTTTAGTTTTTTTTTGTCAAAAGGAGAATCACACACAACACACACTAAGGGTAATGGTAAAAAGTGGCATACATGGGTCAGCAACTGAACTCGACCTCTCAATCATCCGCCACACAAATAAACACTAAATGAAACATGGGTCGAACCTAGGAGATCGTGAACAATCCAGAACGTACTATACATGTGACTCATCCTGAAGGCATGCCATAACTCGATGACGTCATAACGCCCATAATACTACCCGGCATAGCCCTGCATGGCCTAACCGAGGGGGCCAATCCCCATAGCAGCAATAAATCAGTATTCCCCTGCTATGGGGCCACTAGCCAGTGTGTGGTCTAAACTAGTGCAGTAATCGTTCTCAGAAAATTCACTCAATATGCCAGGTTCCCATGTCAACACAAGCAATAAAAAGGGGGTGCGTCTACAATGTAAATCAAGCAGTCACAATGCACTAACATAACATACAACTCATGCAATCAACACACACAAAAGATCACCCTTAAATAGGTTTTCCAAAATAATTTATTCTATTAAAGTGCCAAACGGGCCTTCACAAATTTTAGAACAAAACCTCATTTCTCGAGAAAACCCAAAACACTTGTTCAGAAGAAATCACTTATCTTTAAAACTAGAAGTACGTTTGAAATTCCGCGAATTATGTTTAAAGGCCAAACGTGCATTATTTCAAAATTGGGTGTCCGCCCGTCAAGAAAATGTTCCAAGTGTTCAGTATAAAATAAACGGCTCTTTTCACACTGAATAATCATTTATAATTTTATTATCTAACATTGTTTATCATTCATTAAAATTAACAAAACAACAAGCAATTAATAAATTCTAAATTTAAGGGTGAGTGCAATGGGGGACCTACCTCAACTTGTAGTCCAAGCATGACGACGTGATCCGCTTCGCGCTTGCGCACAAATATCTCGACACAGCGGCAAGCAGACCAGAACAACCCCAAACGACCCACCTTCAGCGGCGGACACTGAAACAATTGTGGCGAGAACCAACACCACTCAAAACACTATCAGGGAAACCCAAACACAATTAAAAAAAAATTAAAAAAAACACATGATAATAAACCTCACAGATTCAATGGCGATGGCGAGCCAGACCAAGCACATCCCGCGAATAACGACAGGCGGTCTGACGCGATCCGAACCACCTCGACATCGGTGCGGGTGAAACGAGAGGACCCAAAATAAATGAACATAGATGAAAATAAATAAATAAATAAAAAAGTAAAATAACCAAAACAAAAGAATAGCACAACCCTGACCTATGTGCGAAGGAGTGCTCAATGGATGAGTTATGCGAAAGGAGGAACGGCCAGCAAAGACATCGGCGAGGGGTGCGATAATGTCGGAACAACGTCGGCAAGGTGAGGGCAGGTCAGAACGACACCGGAAGGCCATGCGACAGCCAAAAAAACACCGATAGGGTGCGCGCTCACCGGGACAACACCGACAGGGTGCGGGGAAAACCGAAACAGCGCCGGAAGGGGCGGCGCTGGAATGGGTGGCGCCAGTAGGGGCGGAGCCGGAAAGGGCAACACTGGAAGGAGGTTGGACGACAACTGGAGGCTGCTGCAAGGCGGGAGGGGCACGTCGAGGCCGGCGCAGCTAGTAGGAGGATGCGCGGCGGCTGGGTGCACCGTCATAGAAGGCCGGCGTGGGCGGCGGTTCGCACGGCGGCGGGTTGGCGAAGGAAAGCAGGACGGAGGTCATGAGCAGGAGACATGGTGTGGCGGCCGGAATGGAAGCCGGACGGGGCGGGGGTGTAGGAGGACGCCGGAGGGGCCGGTTGCGGACGCCGGAGGCCGCATGGGCGGAGGAGCACCGGAGGTTAGGGGGGTCGCGCGGGCAGCGCCGCCTGGGCGAGGGGGAACAGGGGAGTCGCCGGAATGCTGGTGCGCAGAGAAAGGGGAAAGAAGAGAGTGAGGAGAGAGGGGGGAGGGGGCGCCGCACAACAAAGGACGGGGTTAGGGTTAGGGGGTCAGATTAGGGTTATAATATATATATATGTATATGATAATAATAATAATAATAATAATAACACTAACAAAAATAATAGTAATAATAATAATAATAATAAACATCATAATAATAATATTAGTATCGCAACTATAATAATAATAACATTAAAGCCACAAATGATTTCAATAAAATAAAAAGGGTAAAAAAAATCAATAAAACAACAATTAAACGATACTCGGGCCGACTGCACGGTGACCGCCAACCATGCGGCGACCGCGCACAGGTCTGAAACCCAAAAGGCATAAAACGACAAAAAGGTTTAATCCGGGCTCATCTCGGATCGTGGCACGAACACCCGGAATCCAGCAAAATAAAAATAAAGGCAAGTAAATATAAGCGGGTGTGACAGTGAACACGTCTTTTGACGAGTCTCACCTAAACGAGGTCTACGGAGATTTGGCTGAGGTGGAAAGTTATCTCCGCGGTTCATCGAACCTTTCTAGGTCCTTAGAAGAGTAGGCGAGGTGGCCTACCATCTGGCTATTCCACCTCAGTTGCACCTGGTGCATGACGTCTTCCATGTATCTTAGCTGAAAAGATACATGCATGACCCTTCTCACATCATCAATCACAGGGAGCTGGACATCGATGACGAGGCAACATTCACAGAGGTTCCAGTGGAGATTGAGGATCGACAGGAGTGAGTCCTACATGGATGGTTGATACCTCTGGTGCACGTTCTCTAGCAGCACGGGAACCTCCAGGAGAGAACATGGGACCGAAAGGCTCAGATGTGTGCTCAGTACCACCATTTGTTCCCTTAGTTCGAGTTGTATCTTACGGGGACGTAAAGCCTTGAGGTGGCGAGAATGTAAAGACCCTGAAATTTCATGGAATTATTATTTTTAAATACATGGGAATTTTATGAGTTTGAGAAATCAGACGGCACTTGATTCCGAGGCCCGGTGTGCCAAGAATCAATTTCTGATGTTTTGTTCCTCTATGTTCACTAATCGTCTGAGTGTGATTTTATAACTTTTAAACCGGTGCTCAAAATTGAAATTCAAGGGAACCATTGAACTCGCAACGTAGAAAATTACTTAGTGAGACCTTCACCGCAGTTGCGTTCTAATGAGTTTGGAAGATAGTTTTTGGGGTTTTAATAAAATTAAATAAAAATAAGACATAACTTTATTTTTATTTTATGGTGGTTAAAACCTCCAAAGAGAGGTTAGTAGTGGGGTCCACCACACCATAACCTCCCATGAGAGGTTATGTTGGTGGGCCCACCTGCACATAACCTCTTTTGAGAGGATATTATTAGTGGGGTCCACCCGAGCTTATCAACCCCCTCTTAACACCCCTTTAGCCCCCTTGAACTCCCAAATTAAATTAGTAAAACCTTTAACCTTATAAGGATTTTTTTTCAATTCTTCACCTTCCTTCATTAAAGTGGAAAATCCACATGAATTAATTAATCGTTAACTAATTAATTATTCATGTTATTTTAAATTCATGCCAAAAATAAAATAATAGGCAAATCTATTATTTTGTTTTGTTGAAACTTTCATTTGGTGTAGCCTTAGAGGATTGGAGGAGTTTTAGGAGAACTACATTCTCCAACAAAGAACGATGAACTCTCGATCTTCAACCAAACCTAAGGAGAAGAAACCGACCGCAAAAAACACAAACGATGCTTCTTCCTCAGTCTCCTAACCTAGATGATTCCCGATGTCCACGAAACGCCGCTTCCTGTATCCGCAACTTCGTCAACAAACAATCATCATGAAAGGTAAGGGGTTTGAAATGTTTTGTACGTGATCTTCTTCGTACAAATTTCTAGAATGAGGACCGAATGGTATCACCGTAATGAGGAGGGTTCGGACCGGACGAACATACCCTGACCCTCCCCTTTTTGTTGGATCTTGTTTGATGAAAACAGAGGTTGTACACGCAATGACCGAAAACAAGCTGGCCATGAAGATATCCATCGGTGCAATGCAGTTGGGTCTCCACAAGGGAGCGGCACCGCTGTGCCGTGCAAAGAACTGAGGCGCGGCTAGGCGGGCCGCGGCTATGCCGGAGGGGCACGGTGCCGTCGCACCGCACTGGAAGGAAGGGCAGCAGCCAGGAGGGCCGCAGCGGTTGGAAGAGGAGCGCAACACCGTCGCGCTGTGCAGGGACCAATAGGAGGCCACGGCTAGGCCGGGCGGCGACGGAGGGGTGCATCACCGTCGCGCCATGCTGTGGTGTGGAGCAGATGGCCTCTCGAGCTAGCCGGAAGGTGCGGGAAACCATCAGGTCCCGTGTGAGTAGGACCGGCGTCACATGGGGCCGGTTCGGTTCTACCCGAAAGTCTAATCCATTCGGGTTCTAGGGGGCAAGTAGTTCCCCCTAGGCCGCGGCTTAGGTGAACCCCCGCCGGGCCTCCGGGTCGCCAGACCGACCAGGCCGCCGGGCCAACCGGGCCGTTTGGTCACTTCAGGCCAGGCCGCCATGGGCCGAGCTGCCTTCAGGGCGGGCTGCCACGGGCGGGGCTGCCTTTAGGCCGGGTTACCTTGGGTTGGGCTGGGCCTCCCTCGGTCAGGTCACCCTCAGGATGGGCCATGCCTTCCGGTCGGGCCGCCCCCTCGGTTCGGGCTGCCCACTCTGGCTGGGCCGACCTCTCTTGTCGGGCCGCTTCCTTAGATCGGGTCAGACCCACAGACCGGATCATACCCCGATTCGGGTCTGGTCAGTCCGACTGGGTCGGATAGGACTCAAACCCACTATATCCTAGTTACACCTTTTCACCCATATCATGGGCTACAGTTTTCCGATCGACGAATCATCTATGGAAATATAAATCTTAGAGTGAGATGGTTCTTTTAGAATTCCCCAGATGAGGTTTGGATATAGTTGGGGTGCCGTTGGGTTGGTTTGAACCTAAAAATCAACCAGGCCCCTAGAATGGAAATGCCAAGAACTCACAGACCGGGCGTCCGATTGACGCGTCGTCTTTTCCGTTGCGACCCTAATGACATGGAGGTATTTTAAGATACTTCTACGTGAGACTTCGTGACACTTGGAGTGTCGACCATTAGATCGTGGAGCGGATACTTCCAGTGACGAGTAGGCAGAGTGCAGAGACCAAGTAGCTGTAGACCTGACGACTGCTTGACCGATTCGACTCGGAGGGAATCGACTAGCCCTGTGGGGAGTGCTAAATATTTTGCAGCAGACCCATGGAAGACAGAGCACCTGGTAGTTGGTAGAAGACCCACAGTACTCGACAGGAGGAGTACCTCTGTAGGCTATTTGGGGGAGCACCCGGTATATGGCGGCAGACCAATAGCGGAAAAAGCACCTAGTAGTCTGTAGCAGATCTGTGGTACTCTATAAGAGGAGTAACTCAATAGTCTATAAATAGTGAGACGTGCCTCGATGTCGCAATAGGCCCACTGTACTCGGTAGAGGAGGAGTTTTCCAACGGTCGTGGATTCGATAATTAAATTCCTGGTTTGAGCTGAGTCAATGACCTTTTTGCTTTCCTCATGATTGAGATGGGTAACTTGATAACTTAGGAATATGTATCGGCATATACCTAAGTAATTGTTATCCGTTGAAATAAATCTTTGTGGTTTAACCTTGTTGGATTTTTTGAGACTTTGAGGGTCTCGGGGTCCCTACTGAGTATCGTTTTACTCACCCCTGCATGGGCTATGCCCACACCTTGTTGTGCTGGTTGCAGACGACGGATAGTGCTGACGGATGCCGAGAGTGCTAGGACTGCGTGGTACACGGAGGAGGACCTTACGACATATTAGTACGCGGTGGAGACTGATGGTTGTGGAGTGCTGAGGAGGCCATCTGTACCTACCCATCATGTAGGATCCCCGAAGGACGATCCATGAGCTACTTTCACCTTTCAGCTGTTTGTCCCTTTTCAGTTGTACTTGTTTTCATTTGTACTTTTAATTTACAGTTGGGCTTGTATTCTATCCCCCCTTTGTATTCCGTACACTTGTTATACTGTTTTTACATAGTGTTATCTTCCGCTTGTACTCTGGGTGTTTGTGTTTATGTTTTATAAAGACAATTCCTTCCCAGTTATAGGGATTTACTCCTTTTTTGCAAGTTGCCAGCCCCTGGCCTATGTATGGAGGGCTTGGGTTAGTCACGATATGAGCCTCTGGGGATGGTTTGTGAAAAAATTATACTTAAATTGTTAAGATGTTGAATGATTCTTATTGCGTGCGTAGAGACGGTAATCAGTACGTACGCACGAGCGACAATGTAATTATATTGACTGTAAAATTATATGTAATTGGGTGGTATATCATATATATAGAATCATTAACATGGTATATTAATTATTTACATCAATTATACTCATTATTATAACCATCCAAATAATGAAGTGTTGAATAACAAACTACACCAAGACGTGGAGACGGTAAGCTGTTCGTACGCATGTATGGTGACTTTGTCATTCATAGGATGGATAGAATAATGAATATGGTTGAACCATATTTATAATAACATCACATCATGTAGAATGTACTAGATTTATTATTTTTGTATGGAAACAACAATGAAAAAGTAAGTGGAAGAAGAAATGAACTTTGAAAGAGGTGATGGAATTATTACATATTATTCTGGTGCTTCTTTTTGATTTGATAAAAAAGACTCCTTAAGTTGGATTTCTGATCAATGTATGGGTTATAGGTTGAATTGAGCATAATTGGGAGGATATTTGATCAGGTTTTGGCTGAGCCAAATGGCATTGCGGGTGGGATTTTGAGAGAAGGGGAAGTACCCTTTTATAAGAGAGGTGAGGGTCACATTACGAAAATTTTGAAATATTATTTTATTATAAATTCATTTTCTCTTTCTAATGTCTTAAAAAAGAATTTATTTCAAGGATAAGGTGGGGATGTTTAGAAAACTTCTCAACCAATAGGTTCTATACAATTTTAGGTCACCATATTAACCTTTTCTTTTTTGTTTTTACTCTTAGTTAAATATTTTAACTATTACCATGTCTTGTTGTATTATTATAATAAATGGTTTATAAACATACTATAAACTCCCAAGATAACCTCAAGTGGTTCATTCATGATATATCTATCATTATATAAGTCATTTGGCCGAACTTATATTTTTAGGAATATTATACCATTTAATAAAACAGTATTTGTTTTAAGAACTCATTTAAGCCAATTTTGACACTATTTAGTATTTGGTTTTTGTGAAAGTCATAATATCATGATTACTTAGAGAAGATACATTTAATCAACCCTAAAATGTCATATTAATCTATAAAATTCATTTAATTCATCAAAAGTATCAATTTACATTTATTTTGATATTTATAATATTAATTATTTTAATCCTTCATTAATAAGGTAATTACTACATCATCATTTTTCCATAAAAAAATTTAAATATATAATGTCTAAAAATTATAAATAAATTACAATGATGTAAGAAATATTTTTATCTTTCTAATTAAAATTTATAGTCTCAATTATCTTTTGTATATCCCTATATTAGAAAAAAAATTAGATATTAAAATTTGAATTTAACACTTTTAACTATTCTTTAAATAAAATAATAATAAATGTCCAAATATAATCCAAATAGATCAAAAAGGATCATATATTATTTCTAAGGATGATTTTGGTCAAAAAAAACTTATCAAACAGAATTAGGACATGTGTTAGGTTAATTATAATATCATTTTTACATTTAATTACTATATTTATTTTTAACTGTGTTAAATAAATTTCAAAAAGTTACTATTCACCAAAAATTATTTTAATCCCATTAAACCACAATTTACATACTGATGTCAACCGTGTCTCTCGGATTATTGAAACTCAATTCACAGAAATGGTAAAATTATGTTTCATGAAATTTTTTAAATGTTTCTAGAAGGCGGGTAAAATACGTTAAAAAGTTCAAGAAAATTTTATATATCTAATATTATTATAAAATGACTCCAATGAATTACATTAGACTAATATAGGTATTATGAATCTAATTTTAATTTTAATAAAATTTATATAAAAATAATATTTATTTAAATAAAAGTCTGTTTTAAACAATCACGTAGTGTTTTTCACTATTCATTAAGAATTGAATATTTTCAAAAAAATACAAAACATTCACCCTAAGCTAATTTTGATATTCAGAATCTAAAAATGTAATCCATTTTGAAAAATTAATTTTTTCAAATTTCAAAAATTGGGTATTAATATTCATAACTACTTTTTAAACGAATAGATTGATTTTTCATGGTGTGCTAGAACTCAGAGTTGCATACAACGCAATCTATTGTATTATTCAAAGAGAATTGTACAATGGACGCTTGTGGTGTTACATTTCTAATGATATGAAATTCATTAAAAACATGCATCTGGGGGTAAAAATTGTAAAAATGACTTCTGATTTCCATGTAATGTAATGAAAAATATCTTATATTCATTCTTGAGATGTAGCAATTTAAACCACATCAATCTAATTGATGGATTTCTCAGGATGTCTGTTAGTGCATTTTTTGTGTTTTTTAACTCTAAAACATGTGTGTAATTGTTAAAATAATATAAAAAACATTTAATTATCATGAAATCACGGGAAAATATATTTTAATCAATTTTGATATGTATGAGTAGAAAATAGATAAATCAAACAAATAGAGCTCCTATAATTACTAAATAAGCAGTCTTTAATGATATTAAAATATTTAAAAACATGAATTATGGGGTAAAAACTAAAAAAACCTCCAAATACCATGAAATCATATTAAAAATACCATATATCCACTTGTAAAAGGTAGTATCCTACTCCACATCAATTTAGTTGATATATTTATTGGGTTGTCTATAAGCACATATTTTTGTGTTTTAAAACTCTAAAACATGGGTATAATAGTTATCACACTGAAAACCACTTGAAATTTGAATTGAATAACATAGAAATAGTATATATATAATTTTGATGTATAGTGGTCTATGTCACATCAATACAATGTGTTATTTTCTTGGAATTACTCAATAGGAAGTATTAATGATATTAATGTCTTTAAAAATGCGTGTTTAGGGAAAGCACCAAGTGAATGACTGTAGATTATATTTAAATCAAAGGATAATGAGAATTGGTTGATTTTTTAAATATAGTAACTCACTCCAAATCAATCTAATTAATGGGTTGGTTCTGAAGTTCATAAGTACAATTGTTGTTTTTTTACAATATAGAGCATACTGGTAATAGTTATAACCATAGAAAACGACATTATATTTTCCTGAAATATGACGATTTTATTGAATCATTTTTATGATTATGAGTATATTTAATTTAACTTAAACATTCAGTGCACTTATAATTAATAAATATGTATGCTTTAATGATAATAATGATTTTAAAACCATGAATCATTGAGTTAAAACCACAAAAAAATCTCATATTGATTTTAAATCATAGGAAAATGATTTTAGATTAATTTTTAAAATGTTGGAACTAACACCACATAAATCCAATTGATATATTTCTTATGATTCTAATAATAACATTTATTATATTTTAGAACTCTAAAACTTGTTCATAATAGTCATAATCATATAGAAAACCTCATATTATAATTAAATCATTATAAATCTATCATTGAATCATTTTTGAAAGGTATGAGTAGATTACAAGTCAATTAAATGTGGAGTGTGCTAAAAATCACTAAATAATCTTCTTGTAATGATATTAATTTCTTCAAGAATGTGTATCCAGGGTTCAAAACTTATAATATGACCACATATTTCTATAAAATCATAGGAAAATGGCAATATATTGTTTTTTATAATTTAATACATTACACCACAAAAATATGATTGATGATTTTCTCAGGATGTTTGCATGCCCATTTCTTCTATTTTAAAACTCTGAATCACGCATGTAATGTTTATAAAAATAGAAAATCATGTCATACTTACATTAAATCATGGAAAACTATCATTGAGTCTTTTTATGTGTAAAAGTAGATGACTTGTCAATTTGACTAGTAGTTTTCATTAAATTACTCAATAATTTGTTTTTAATTATTTTAAATTATTTAAAACAACTTTTATGGGCTATAAACCAGGAAAACAACAATATATTTCTATGAAATTATATAAAAATAATAATGTAGATATATATTATTAAATTTAGTAATGGAAACCACATCCATTTGATTGATATGTTGCTCGGGTTGCCCAAAACAACATTTTTTTATTATTTAAAACTCTAAAAGATGTTAAGAATAGTTAACACCTAATAAAAAAAACTCATATTGAAGTTAAATTGTGGGAAAAATATTGTGAATAATTGTTCATATGTATGAGTATAAGAAAAATCAATATAACATGATGTTTTCTTAATATAACTCATCAAGTATTTTTCACTGACATGAAAGTCTTTAAAAATGCGCTTCATTGAGTAAAAACCTAGAAAATGACCTCAGGTTCCCATTAAAACATAAGAATATGATGGTATGTTCCCAGATCTAGATGGGTTGAAAATTAATGATGGATTTTGAATTTTGATTTACAAGATGATTCAAATTGCGAATCGACACTCAGAATGGAAATCCAAGAGTTGGAATGCATAAAATTGTATTTTTGAGATAAGGAATGAGGCTCGAGAGGTAGACTGTTTGTTCGGATGAATATCAGGGGCTTCATGTTCTGTTTCAGGTGTTTCAAAGTATTTTGGAAAGGGTATATGATTTGATGTTCATGGTTTTGGAGAAGCCAGGTGACACCATGATGCTAATGATGTTTTTAGTTCATTTTGAACTGTTCATGGTTGAGTTTCATGATTCGAACATGGTTTGTGGAAAATATTTTGAGGTAAATGAAGAAACCATTTAAGGTTGAGGAAGGTCTGAGGCACGACATGCAATGTGTGATTATATTCAGAAAAATCATGTGCCTTTATATAGATGAGATCCCGTGATGAGATCACTGTTGGCACACAGTTTGTTAAATTGTGCAACCTGACAATGTGGGGTATGGGTGTTAGATAGTAGGCAGTGCACTATTGAAGCATGTTCTGTAAATACAAGTGGCTAAAACATTCGAATGAATAAATTTCATTTAAAATATGAAATGGAAAAAATAAATACTCAGGATATTTTACAATTATATCCCATTTCTCCCCCAATAGTGCCACGTAAACCATGGGCTTCCAATACCCCTTCCTCATATTAATCTTCCGATGATTTGGGGTGTCTTCATGGTGTTTATTTGGTTATTATGGTGATATTTATCTTCATCATCTCTCCCTCTCTTTCTTCACAGTCATGTTTTCAATTTTGGATGTACGTGTTTATGGATTTGATTCAGATTCCATAAGAGAATGTTGTAATCATCCAAGGTTGAAGAGGATTTCAGTAATATTTTTTAGAGGATATATTGAGACTAATTACTCACATGGTCACACTTAAATTCATTATGTTATGTGATCATATTGATATTAATTAGGTTTTTTCTAATTATTTAATTTAAATAATTGTTTAATTTTTATCACATCTTAGGGATTTTTCTCGGGACTAGTGTAGGGATTCAATGTGGATCTCCAATGATGTTTTCCTGGAGTTTCTATGATATTTGATCAACCAGGTGTGTTTTATGATATTATTTATCTTTGGGGAATAATTTATTAGGTATTTATATTACTTTTAATTTTTTAAATTTGGTTTTGTGGTGGGAGACTAGATCCCAGGTGGTGGTTACAAGAGTTGTTGGGTACCGATGGTTTTGGATGATGCTTCGGTGAACATTGGAAAGGCATCCATTCTTTGAAAGGTTCTGTTAAGATTAAAAAGTATAGTTGTATAATATATTTACCATTATCTATTTTGTTGTTTTTCACATGTCTGTAGGTTATTCATAAGGTCTTAGTGATGTGTGTTTGCTTCCATGGTTTAATTAATCTGTTTATGGGATTTGGATTGATACCTTGGACCTCACATAGATCCCATTAGATTCTTTTTTTCATTTTATACTAAACTTATGACCACCCATGGGGGTTCTATTTTAAGGAAATGGTATCATGAAATTTTAAAGGTTAAATTTAGTGGTAAAAGGGCTTAATCTGCTTAAGTTCATTGGTTAGTGGGAATGAATGGTTAAGGGTTACACGGAAGAGCATAAAAATAAATGTTTTTTAACCTGTTTTATGGATTAATTGAAATTTTTTATATACTACACATTTGTTAAATGATTATGAGGTCATTTAAATTGTTTTAAATTCATGTGTTGGGTTTTTACCCTGTTATGAGTGAAAAAGGTAAAAGATAAATTTTTAATTTGTTCACGTTTTGAAATTAGATTTTGACCTCCAAGTGGTTTAAATTTTTTTTCTTAAAATTTAATTCAATTTTTTATTTTAAATGAGTATGTGTTTAGTTAATTGTTGAACACTATAATGAATCATGTGATGATTTAAATGGAAATGCGTGTCTTGAACCATGTATGTTTTTTAATAGAGAAATACCCATGATATGGAAGGAGGTTTACAAAAAAATTAATGAGGTTGTTTTTTTTCATTTTCTAATATGTGAAGGGGTTTGGTCCTTGTTGAAGAATGTTTTTGGATTTGATATCCTGGTGGGACCTTGGGATTGATGAAATGATAAAGGGCAATGAGTGTTGGTAAATGAATTGTGGTGCAAAATTAATGTTAATATGTTAATAAGGTTATATATTTTGACCTTGATTAATGTAATTAACTAATTATGGAATAGATTAAGATATTATAAATTGTGTTCCTTAGAAATATTAAAGGATCTAGTCTAATTCTTAATTAACCAATTGTATTATATATATTGTTTATGATGTTGGACAAGGAGTTCCCTATCCTGAGTTTTGGGCAGGCCAGATTTATTGTCCATGAACCATAGTGCACCATTATTTTCAGAGGATAGAATGATGCTATTAACTCCAAGGGTACATGCATGGAGTTCTATAATGGTGATCAAGATGATGGAAATTACATTCGTTATCCATGTATTGGTGATAGGCTGTTGCATGAGGTGACACTAACATTATATATGATTGGGATGGTTAGACACGGTTTTCCGAATCCTGAGTTTGAGTACCTAGAATAACACTTAAGGGTAAACTAGATTACTGTAACTGAGAAATGAATTCCACCTTGTGACATAATGTTCTGACCCTTGTGGTATATTTCTTAAACTCTAGGAATGGCTAGAGTTGGTTTGGGTTTTTAGGTGGCCCAAAAGAACCCAATAGAATGAAATTCTAAAAATCAATGATTAATGGTTAAATTTATTTTACTATATTATTTATTATTTCACCTATATATATCTTCAAACACTATGGTACTCAAAGGTATTTATTTATATACCTAAGGTATTGGTCTATTGAGTTTCATTTTCACCCTACTCGATCTTCCATTCTACTTGGGTACCTGAGTATCCCTCACATACTTATTGCAGGCATAGGTTTGGCCTAAGGTCTTTGTTGAGTTTCACATGGTCAGGAGGGACATCTTAGATAGTTTCAAGTGACTATATGGGTTCATATCTATGATTCTATAGAGCCTTTTGTGTTTTATTTTATTTTTTATATGTCATGTATCCATCCTAGTGTGTGGTTGGTCATATGTATGAAATAGATGTTTAGGCCTTTATTGTATTTCATTTTATTACAAAATTATTTTTTTAGTTTATTTATTATTTTTTCTTACAATGAGATGTATGATTTTTGGTTATTTAATTCCTATTGTGCACTATTATATAGGGTTAAGGTCTCCTCATAGCTCCACTTTAAACACCCACTACTAGTAGGTAGCCTCTGGCTTATGAGGAGGCATGCTTGAGGCTATGCATTACATCTACTTGCGAAACCATTTTAGAAGCATCTGGGAGAAGACATCACTAAGTGTTATATGAGGTATTTACATTACTATTATTTTAAAATTTAGGTTCTTATTGACTATAGATATTGAAATGTGTCATAGCATGTAATTCATATTGTGTCGGTGTGTCGTGAACAATAATTATGGTTGGAAGCCCAGGCCACCATGTGATGGGATTGATGTTTGTATTTGTGATATTAGATATTTATATTAATTTTTTATAGTGACAAATATTTTGTTTTTATTTGTTGAATTATGATTTATGTATGTATCTTGGACCATGGGAAAGATTCCACTGGTTTCATTTTAGCTCTTGTCCTGCAGAGAAAAGTGATGTCTCATTCATCATTATTGTCACAACCAGTCCCCTGGGGTCCGCGCTGTGACTACCCAAAACCCGCCCTCCATAGTCCATGGGTTGGCGACTAGAACCAAAAATTCATATCCCAATAATAGGGATGCATTGCTTTTAAACCTCTGCAAACACAAAATCCATGAACACAACAGGAAGCATCCACGATGTAAACTACTTTAGTAAAAAGTGTACTGAAAGTAAAGGGGCCTGGAATACAAGACCAAATGAAAAGTACAAGTAAAACTGAAAAGAGAAAAAAACTCTTGGATAGTCCACCAAGGAGCCTACATGATGGTTAGGTATAGTTTATCTCTAGATCACTCCACGTCCGCCCGTCTCCTCTGTGTACCACCTGGTCCTGGCTCCCTCAAGTCTCAGCCCAGCTGCTCGTTGTCCACACAAGACACAACAAGGTGTGGGAAGAGCCCATGTAGGGGTGAGTTTAACAATACTCAGTAGCGACCCTAAAACCCCCGAAGGTCTCCAAAAGTTCCAAAAAGGAAATATCACAAAGAAAGACCTCAATAACCAAGCACGAAGCAGTCATTAACTCTTTTTAGGTATATTCCCATACATATACAAAAGTAAATTTGATGACTACTTCGTGCTTTGTGATTTTGGTCTTCAGTTGTGGTAATTCCTTTGTGGAACTTTGGGAGACCATCAAGGGTCTCGGGTTCCCTACAGAGTATTGTTATACTCAACCATGCATGGGAAAGACCTCACCTTGTTGTGTCTTGTGCAGACGATGAGAAGTTGGACTGAGACATGAGGGAGCAAGGAACTGGTGGTACATAGAGGAGACGGACGGACATGGAGTGTTGTGGAGAATATCTATACCTACCCTTTAGGTAAGATCCTTGGTGGACAATCCAGGTGTTGTTTTATCTTTTCAGTTGTACTTGTAATTTTATGTTTGGCTTGTATTATGGACCCCTTTACATTAAGTACACTTTTAACTATAACAGTTTACTTCGTGGATGCTTCTTGTTGTTTTATTGGATTGTGTGTTTTCACAAGTTTAAAATAAATGCATTCTCGTTATAGGGATACACATTTTTGGTGTAAGTCTCCAACCCCTGGGCTATGGAAGGCAGGCTTGGAGTAGTCATGACGCGGGCCCCGGGGGATGGGTCGTGACAATGTGGTATTAGAGGAGTCAGTTTTACTAAAGAAATGGAACTCTGAACTGTTCAATGAAGTAATATAGTTAACAGTTTTGACTGTGGTTTGAAGTTTGGGGAGTCCATTGTTGGTCCTGTGGCCGACATATATATAAAACAGAACACTAAATTCTGATTACTGACTCAGTGCAAGAAAATGCAGATTGCATGTGTTTTGGAAATTTTTTCCCTTAGTTTCTTTTTAGTCATCTCACCATGTATAACTTAATGACTATGGCTCACCTGTTCCTTATCAGGATGTTGCTGTGTAGACATCCAGCTAGGATTTCTTTGATTTTACATGATGACATCCCACCAAGAGATCCTGTGTGTATCATTATTCTAGCGATCATGTGTGGATTAGAAACAGATGAAACCAGTGGACTGTGCACACTGACATAGCGTGTTGAACGAGTTCTAGAGGCAGAGGCCTAAGAGGATTCAAGGTGAGAAAGATCCACAGGATGCTGGGAACTGGTTAGAGGTTGTGACTAGAGTTTTTCGCCTAAATGTGACACCACCAGATCAGATGGGGATCCTACCTGCTAGTCTTTATCAGTGTGTGACGATGAGGATGGTCTTCATGGTGACGAGGCTTCAGTACATGTATTTTTTCCCGAGATGGTACCTTTGGGTAGTCTACCAGCTATACCACTTCTCGTTGTTCTGTAGTTACAATCGATGGTACTGGTAGATGACACATGTAGGTTGAGTTCCTTACAGATGATTCAACATCAGATACCCCTCAGTTTTTGAGGCGATACTGACTCACTTGTGACTATGAACTGTCTTGAAGAGGTGGTTGAGTTTCAATCTAGCCAGGGCACCATTAGATCAGATGAAGGTACTTGTAGAGATACATTTTATGTGGCTGAACAGGATGATGACAGGGTTTGTATTACCAGGATCTTGCAGAGAGGTTACATTTATGTGGACAATCTTGAGAACCTTCCTCATATAATGAGGTATCTTACCATAAAAATCTATGGTGTTAGTGCTCCCATGAGCTTCTACATCTTCGACAGGATGACATTTTGGTAGATTAGAATCCATTGTGGTGTACCAACCATTTGAGGCACTTGATAAATACAGTACTGTTAGTGTTTAAGGGATCAGACCTCCGAGCGAGGTGAATTTAGGGACCTCCGAGCTAGCACTATTCCAATATGAATTGAAATTTATGTTAGGGTAATAGATATAACCTTTTTGGTTGAATTTTCATTGGATGTGCGGATATATCCAGTGATTATTAACAGTGGGAAAGCTGGAAACTGAAGCCATAATCAAAGAATTGGGCGTGTAAATTGTTTCGGGAAGAGAAAGTGATTGTGAAAAATTAATCAGCAGGGCAACAAACGTGGAAGTGGATCTAGGAGAGGCGCATGAGGTGGTATAAATTTCAACATGTTACAACCACCACCCTAATGTGATCCCCACCAGGCTTAGGGAGCTAGAGGAAAAGGGAAGGGAGTAGCTGCATACAGTCAAGGAGTGTGACCCTAGGTCTCGAGGAATGATTTAAGGTATGGTCTGTGTGTACTACTAGATTTCTTATTAATAGAAATAGGTACCAATCATTCCTTCCTTCCACGAATCTTGTTCAAGACCTAGAAAATCCAAATAAACTGATGACTTGAACCTTACGTTTAGAGATAACTTTGGGAGGAGACTCGATAATCACGCTTATTCCAATGGTGTGACTTGACCCTTGAGGCAGTAGTTTCGGTTGGAACCTCTTGGTGGTAGCGTTGAGGCCTTACGACGTTAGTTTGGGGATAGACTGGACATCCACAGTTCATACACATATTGACTGTTTTAGGAAGAATGTATGTTGTATATCTACAACGTTGGAATGCAGTTTTATGTGGTCAGAGAAAAACGAAACCCATGCAGCACAGGATAAACTCATGCATACGAGGGTGCAGTCGGCCACTCTTGAGTCTGCCAGCCTTACAATCATGGTAGCAGGAGTTTTGAGTTTTCAGTTCCCAAAATTAGTGGCAGAGTGTCGAGACATCTTTTAAAAGATGCTTCCAGGACTACCTCCCTGAATGAAGATGGACTTCTTCTTTTTCTGAGTGCTATAAGATATTTGTAACTTACTTCCCCAGGGTAGAGACACCCTTTTCATTTTTGATGAAGAAGGGTGATCCATTCCTATGGATGGGAAAGTGTCAGCAGAGCTTTCAGGAGTTGAGATAGATACCGAAAATTTCCCCATCTTTAGGCCTCCAAAAGTGGGTGTTTGGTATGTAGTCTATTGCGAGACATCAGGGAATAGACTAGGTTGTTTCCTAATGAAGGAGTGGGAAGTGATCACCTACGGATCACGGTAGTTGAGACAACATAAGAGGAACTACGCTACCCATCTCCTGGAGTTAGCACCAGTAGTCTTTGCGCTAAAGATGTAGCGGCACTACTTGATGGGTGAAAAGTTTACTATTTACTCTAATAAAAATAGTGTCAGGAATATCTTCCCCCAGAAGGACCTAAACCAAAGGCCTCACCGATGGATTGAGTTCCTCTACAACTACGACATTGAGATAGTATATACTACTGGGAATGGGAACATGGTAGCAGATGCACTCAGCAGGAGTTCTGGTCTACAACTACTGAGTGAGGCCTTGGTTTATATAGTAACTATAGAGATTCCAATATTTATGTACATGGACATTACATTAATTTTGCGGAATACTTAACACATAATGTAAACAGACACACAAGAATCGTAATTGTTTAGTGACTTTAGAAACTCGGAAAATAATCTTCTAATCATGGTGAAAGATCTTCAACATATCCCATAAAGATCTCCCCCTTTTGTTTTCTTACCTAAAACATTTATTTATATCCTGGGGAAAAGAAAACATATAAAGGGTGTGCTCAAATTCCCAATAAGGGTATTCATGGAGAAAATAAAACAAGCCGTATACATTTGAACTTAAAAACATGACCATAATGTTTAAACATGAAAATCTTGAGTAATGAGGTAAAACATGGAAGTACGTAAGGCATAAATCATAATTGAACATCAATCATGATAAAATAGCATTTGAATAAAACTTGTAATTGTGGAAAAACATTAAGCACATGATATGATTTCCATATTAGCCAAGGCATTCCTTCCAAGACCATTTTAGTGGACAAAGTCCCTTACTGAACCGGGTTTACTTGCCATTCCAGCCCTGTATTACTGAACCAGATTTATGTGTCATTTTATCCATGACTATCTCATGAGATATAAATCTTTACCCAATGCATTGGAGGGAGATATAGGTCCCACCCATCTCATAATGAAATCATTCTTATGTGTGCCACAAAAAAATCCTAAATCATTCATCATAACCCTAAGAATAAAATGGGTTTCATAAACAACATTCCATCCTAAAATAATTCATATACTACAAATGGATATCATTTCATCATAAGAGAAGTGAAACTATGTAAATCATAGAGACATTATACTTGAAACATACACATATGAAATAATTTCATCTTAGATGAAAAATGGTTTTGATAAAACACTTGAAATGAATTCTTGAAGAAAATTTCCTTTCTTCTTTAAAATCATTTTCTTTTTAAAAAATTC
The DNA here is from genome assembly GCA_963277665.1 of Viscum album. Taxonomy (NCBI): domain Eukaryota; kingdom Viridiplantae; phylum Streptophyta; class Magnoliopsida; order Santalales; family Viscaceae; genus Viscum; species Viscum album. Next base: position 558,266,384 of record OY728167.1, on the reverse strand, counting down.
CATGCAATTTTAAAAGAAAAGTGTTTTTTTGAAAATAGTCATGAAATCTTGTAGAGTAATATTCTTTAAAATAAGGTGTTTTGAAACAGTAAAAATCTGTTCATGCCGTATATGTTAAAAAAAATTCTCCTCGTTCTTTTGTCGGAAAAGTCATTAGTTCCTCGTATGGTAAACAAAAGAATTATTTATTTCATAACATGTGGTAAAAGTCAAAAATTGGTAAAAAGGACTTTAAACAAACATAATAATATTTTTAGAAAACATGGACATGGATGATAACAGTAACCCCAGTAAATACTTACGAATAAACAATCTCAGATAAGAACGAGATTGGAAAGGTTATCCCTTACAAAGAACTTTTTGTAAATAAAATAGATCACTTATGTGTATTCACTATAAGGTCACATAAAGAAATTATAAATACATTATTAGATATAAAAATTCATTTCTCACATAATCAAAGAACGACATAAATAAGAAAGAGAAGATCAACCCAAAGAACGTAAATTGGGTTAAGATATTCCCTTACCTCGTGTCCGACTTGACTCAACCGTTATTTAATCTCCTGAATAATAAAACAAAGTTAATTTCTACTTTCTTAAGAACCTTTTTCAAATTTATTATTCCTTTTATATCACTTATTACCATGTTATAAACATTATGTTCGTTTTGTCGATATTTGGTACTTGAGTCAAAAATGGGCTTCTTATAATTAAATGTTGTTCATGTGGTCAAAGGTTCATTATATACAGAATGATATTCATGATTTATATATCATATATATCCATCATATACATGTATTTATAATATTACATAAAATATGGCGGTAAGAAATGAAATGCACCGTTCATGGAGACGGTAAGCCGTACGTACACATGAACACTACTTTCATTTCAATTTCTTATTTTATTGGAATTAAAAAATAATTATACATAGTTATATTATAATTCCAGTATAACATCATATATAATATCATTAACTACATCCTTTATACATTCCACATAATGCATTAATGAATCACATAACTTTGAGGGGGCGGTAGTCCGCACTTCCTCAAATGAGATTATCGTATTTACCCACTATGGAAACCATAAAGGCTTGATATAATTGGAAAGTAAAGAAGCATAAGAAAATCATAATAATAATATATATCATATATAAATAAATTTCCATCATAATTTCCACCATTATAGGTGGTAGGAGAAAATCGAACAATCATCGTTTCGTGAGGCCTTAGTTTTCCATCCACAGAAACGTTATGTTATTCATCAATTAGATGGAGGTGTGTGCAAGTTTAGTTCGAATAATTCTCATAAAAACATCCTAGTATATTGAGGATACCGTTTTTGTTAAAAAAATAAAGTATTAAGAAGAGTTTAGGGGTTGGAGAAGTATAATAAAAGAAAACAACTTAAGAAAAACTGTTACCTTTAATTTGGGTAACTTCCTTTTGATTGAACCAAAAGGACTTCTTGAAGTGCCTTCTTCCCAATGCAATACTTCTAGGGGGAGGAGAGGGATGTATATAGCTTAATTGGTTACAGTTTGGATGAGACTAATGGCTTGAGAGTTGTGAGGAATTGGATAGAAATGGTCTCATTTTATAAGGGGGAGGAGGGGCTCTTTTAGAAAGTGTGAAAATATTATTTTATTATAAACTTATATTCGGTTTCAAAAGGTCTAAAAATAATTACAGATGAATATAAGATGACTCATGTTCGAAATAAAATCATCCAATCAGAATTGGGCATGTTTTGGATAATATTTTAATCATTATAATCTAATTTATTTAAATCATTTATTAATGAGGTAAATATTGCATCATTATTGTGTCATAAATAATTTAATTTATTTGATGTCTAAAAATTATAAAAAAATACCAACATGTAGGAAATAATTTTTTATTTCCAATGAATATTTATAGTAGAAAATATAATTTATATACCCACTTATAAAAATTAATTACTAAAATATTTTTGTTAATGCCAATTTTGTCTTTACATTAAATTAATTAATCTAATGCGACATTGTCTTTCATAAGTGGCTCCATGGGGTCCCAAAATATACCCAAGGATTACCATGGTCTTCCATTACTCATAAAATAAGGTTTGTACAAGTCTTAAGGTAATTTTGAATTATTATAATATTCTTTTAACCTTGAATTACCCTCTTTACCTTCAACCGTAGTAAATAAAAGTCAGAAGTTACTATTCACCAAAAGTTATTTTCATCTTATTGAACCAAATTTTACTTCTTGATAACAAACATTTATGTCGTATTTTCGAAATTCAATTAACAGAAGTGGTAAAATTTTATTTAAATGAATGATTCAGTTTTTTAACTACCACTACGTGGTTTCACAATTCATCAAAAATTGATGTTTTTCAGAAAAATACCAAAAATTCAGCCTAAGATATATTTGATATTCTGAATTCAAAACATATGTCCATTTTTAAAAATTCAAAACATAGAAGTGGAATTAATTAAATTTAAAATTAATCCCCGTTATCAAAATAAATAGCGTGTTTTTAAGAAACAATAACTATCAAAAGATCATCACTGGTTTATGTCCAATTTTAAAGTGAAATTAATTCAAATGACCAAAATTAGATTAAATGGTAAAAATATATTCTAATTACACTTTAAAACTAATTAAAAAGATAACTTAACCATATTAATTATTGCGATTAAAGAAGTTGTTTTTAATTAAAATATAGCGTGTTTTTACTATTCGTCAAATTATGAAAGTTATCAGAATAATATGAAAATTTTATCCAAATTAAATTTTTATATCCTGATTCCAAGGAAGAATTTTATTTTGTCAAATTTTACTTATAAACATGTCAAAAACTATATTTAATGTGGGTTCTCCATCAAAAGGTGGAAAAACTGCATTTTTTAAAAAAATACTTATTTTACCCGATTTTTTTTATTCTCATACAATGTTCTAGAAAATATGTAAGATAAATAATAATGTTATAAAATTCAATATTTATTTAATAATAGTCATAAATTCTAGTCCATAATAATATTATAACAATATATCATTGTTTAGTGAAACCCGATATTGCGTACTACACACGCTACCGAGGAAGGTCACGATTGCGTGTAATGCAAGCCAAGTAAGGGCTGCGTGTAGTCAAAGATCCATTTGGTATTGAGTATAACATAATCAAAACATATTTCATTTATACATTAAAAAAAATCTATACATAATATTGGGTAGAATAGTTTCTACCAAACAAACATGAAATTGTGTGTAACACGAGGCAAGAATAGTGTTGCGTATACTGCAAGCAAATACGGTGTTGCGTATAGCACAACCTAATTTTGGTGTAGCATACAACACAAGAAATCAATGAAATTAAAAATAATAATTCTCATAAAATCTCGGGTTGTTACAGTAACCATCTAGATATCCTTCATGGATAATGATGGAGCATCTTACCTCCAGTCTATGACTGTCACTCCCCCAATTCTTTAGCGAGTTTGGGAGGCAGATCTTGGGGACGTTGACTGCAATGCCCGACGTGATTAGGTATCCTCGGGATGGTATCCTGAAGGATTTTCTAAATGCGGGGACCAAATTTTTCACTTTAGAGGATGCACCATGGTACCAGTGACTCTACGAGAGGTGGTGTTGAGGGAGTTCTATACATTCCCTTTAACAGTACATCCTAAAGTGGTGAAGATGTATCAGGTCCTCCAGCATTAGTACTGGTGTCCAAGGATGAAGAAGGAAGTGGCATAGTTTGTATCATGATGCCTTATATGTTAGAAAGAAAAGACTATGCAGAGTAGGTCTACGTATTATTCTCACAGAATACGGAGACCCTTGGAGTTTGAGGAGTGAGGCCATGTCTTCCAACGGGTCTCACCGCAATGAAGATTGCAAATATTCGGCCGGGGTGGCATGTTAGCTTCGAGGTTCATCAGACCTTTCCAGATCCTTAGGAGAGTAGGTGATGTTGTGAAACATCTAGATCTACCCCCATAGATTCTCTAGGTGCATAATGATTTCCATGAGTCATTGGTTAGTGGGTACATGCATGATCCATCGCACGTTATCGAATGGGGAAAGCAGGGCATCGATGATGGGGATACTTTTACTGTGTTTCTCGTGGAGATATATGATAAAAAAGAGTGGGTATTTTGGGAAAAAATGATCCCTCTAGTGGGAGTTATATGCAGCACGAGAACCACCATGAGATCACATGGGAGCGGAAGGATTAGATTCATTTTCAGTACCCTCATTTGTTTGATTTGCATTTGTTTTGGATTTAGAGGATGAAAGGCCCTATGGTGGGGAGAATGTAATGACCCTAAAATTCCATATATATTTTTTAAAATTATTTGGGATTATCTTGAGGTTGTGAAATCTTATGGCACAAGATTCTGAGGCCTGGAGTTCCCATAATGATCCGTCGATTTTTTTGTTATGTTTTAATTAGCACACATGATGAGTTTTCTTAAAAAAAGTCGAATAACTATTAAAAGGATTCCCATATTTGTAATCTGAGGGAACTGTTGCGTTTAGGATAGTGGTTTTACCCCAGGAACGACTTAATTATAGTTGTCGTAGGCCTCTGGTGAGACAAAACGAAAATGGAATAACCATAAATAAAATAAGTAAATAATGTTATTTTATTTACAGTTTTTCCATTTTCAGGGTTTCTCACATGTGTCCTGCACCGACAAAACATAATTCACACCTTATGTGAACCTTCTATCTGAATGCAACGGTGCCCTCTAATTTATGATCTGGGCACCCATTTTACATGTTATTCCATTTTTTAGGAAAAATACTCACTCACACAAATTAATTATTAACAAAAAATTTGACGGATCATTCTGGGCATTCTGAGCCTCAGAATCGTGTACCATCAGATTTGTTGACATAAAAATCCCAAATAAATAAATAACAATTATATGTAATTAATAGGTCTTTAAAATTATATCCATATAGGATCCACATTTTACATATTTTCTAGTGTGTGATTCTATATATTTTTTTGATGGATGTTTTAGTAGATCTATGGACAAGGACTCTTTATTGAGGATTATATTGAGGTTCTAATGAACGATTGGTGTAGTGAACCTGGTGGGTAAGTATGGTATATTTATAGGATAATTTTAACCCTTGTGGATGGTTTTTGTTCAAGGTTGGTAGTATATCTAAATCCTCCATGGATAATTCAGATGTGCTAATTCTCAAAGGGGATATATTCCCTAGAAGTGGGTGATTTATTTTCGGATTCATGTAATTTTATATGTGTCAGTGTATATGTCTATGTACTCCAGGGAGCAGTCTAGCATATAAATACTCAAAGATTATGGGTGCAATAATTTTGGGAAGATTGTTTTTTCAAGCGATTACTTTCATATATGAGACCCTATAAGTTATAATTTTGAAATATTAATGGAATGTTATGTTTGGAAAAGAGTGTGCTTGAAACCCTATGAGTTATAGCCTTTATGAGTTGGATTAGATCATAGAGGTCAATACTAGTGAATTATTTTTTGACGTCTCCTACGGGTCATGGTGAGAGATCTCAGTGAAATTCTTGACATGACTCTAGTTCAGGGAGTTAGTGCCGTGTGGATTTTGATGATAACCAATTAGAGTGGTATGTCGATTTTTAAGTGAAATTGGATAAATGAAAAGTATGTGTAGGTTTTAAACATTCTGATAGTTGTATGTGAAGGTTTAAACATATTATGGAGTTTATGTGCATTAGAATCCTTTGGTTTTTAGAAAGAGAACTTTTGTTCTAGGGTTTTAACCTTGTGAATGGTTTCTATTCTTGTATGGGTGCCTCACATGGGTGACGGTTGTGCCAAAAGGATTTTACGGGTAGAATTTATATGGACTAGAAGTTGAGATTTTCTTCAGGTGATGAATGTATAGGGGTGATATATGTGGCATGATTAATGAATGAGACACACTAAGATGGCGGGTTTACAAAAACATGAAACCCATTAGATTATTTATCCTTTATTGGCGCATGATGCTTTTAAGGAAATGATTGGTTAGGTTATTAGAGCAGTTTTCATGGGATGTGTCACTAAAAATGTTGTTAAAAATATGTGATTTAATTGGAACTCTCGTATGAATCTCATGATTTTATTGGTTGTGAAGGTTGTTTTTGATATTTGAGTTTCCTTTAATTTTTCCAATAAACAACGATTCCCTTGGTTAAGATGGGAATGTGGGTATGGCATGGCCAGTGGATAGATCATGTGAGATGATTTTTTAGGACACATGATTTGATGAAGCTGTAAATTGTTTCAATGGTTTGGTTACAAAAGAGCATGTAATGGTTTAGAATTACTAGGATGTTAGAGACATGAGTGAGGGTGAAACATTTTGTCATCAACATGTCGATTGAATGTTGTGAGAGCATGCACCAAGATTCTTTGGATAAATAGGAAGTGTAAACTTGATTGAGAAACGATTTGGGAATGACATGACACTTGTTGGTAGGGATTCATGTGACCTTTGGATGGCTTTTACTTGTCCCTTTAGATAGAGGTGACATTATAGATGGAGGGTGATGGTGTTATTTTTCAACAACACCTTAGCATACCTAAATCCTATAGATGATCACTGTGAATATCATTACATTATATTAAGTATTTTGGGAGGGAAATTTAAATACAACCAGATAAATTAATGTCATTTATGGTTTAAGGGGGTTCCTCTTTAGAGATATCATTCATAGTGGGGTGTATGTTTTGTTGTATGGTAGAGGTTCACCAATAGCCATTTTGAGTCAATAGAGAATCTGTCTACGGAATCTTATTGGGTGTATGGTATGGACTCTGATGGGTGTGATTGGGTGGTTTGTTGAATTTTAATGGGGGTGAAGGAATTGTGATAAAGTAATATGGAAACAGGCCTGTAGATGGAGCTGGATGAATTAGGGGTGAGACGAATGGAGATATTCAAACATGGGATAATACAAAATGTAGGTGTGGAAGGTTAAAAGATATGTATGGTGTGTTGTTTTGGGAAAGATTGGTATATTTTGGGTTAGAGATGGTATTTCTTTGAAATTTGGGTATATTTTATATAATTCATGGAAATCTATTATTCATGTTATATAGTTGGTTTTTGGTGACGAGGTAGGATGTTGATGGTGTTTAAATTCGTTTCAGTGTTAAGTCATAGTAAGTTATATACCATGTTGAGTGTGTTATATGAGCGCGAGTTCAATGTTTTGTTGGGGTTTTAAAATTGAATAGGTACTAATAATGGGATGATGTTAGTGATAATATGATGTTTATGGTGGGGAACACCATATCTATGATAAGTGTTCGAGTAATAACAAAATTCTGTGTTTTAGTTAGCTTGAATCAGGTAAGAACCATCATAGTGATTCGATTTGGAAATGGATGATAGCTCATGATTTTCATTTATTGAGTAATTGCGTTGGAGTTTGTTTTATGGTAGTATTTCAATATATTGAATTTTGAATGAGGTTATTGGTTAAAATATGGGGACCAATGTAGGTCAGGGGGTGTAGATAATTGAACACTAAGACATAACAAGGATGATAAGTATTATGGTGAGTAGGTTATATGATCTCGTATCTTGACGGTTGATTTATTTTAAGGATTTTGAATTTTCAATTACTATAATAGGTAAATTTTTTAATAGAGTCATATAATGGGAATAAAAGGGCTATAATACCTCATAGTGTTGTTTTGATATGAGTAATGAGGCTTTGAAGGTAACTCAAGTGTTTGGATTAAAATTAGAGGCTTCAAGTTATCTTTCCAGTGTTTTGTTGTTTTATGAAAAAGGATCACATTTTAGGTTGCATGATATGTAATAAACCAAGTGACACCTTGATGATCCAGTATTTTTCACTTCATTTTTTACTTTTCATGGTTGATTATCACCATTCATGCAAGATTTGGGGTAAATCGTTTATGTAAAATAGTGAAACTGTGAATGGTTGAGGGGTGTTTGGGGCATGGTGTGTAGGCTATGCTTAGTTTTAAACAAACTTCACACCTTTCTCAAGATGGGAGGCACTGATTATAGCATGGTTGACACAATTTTTATTCAAATAATGTGGCCTAACCATGCAGGTCATGGATGTTGGATGGTATAGGGAACACATTGGGCACACGTTTTTGAATATTGTGTAGCCAAACTATGTGACTAATTCTAATTTCTTTAAAAATATGAAATGATTAACCTACCCCTTCAATTGGTTATCCATTCAACAACATTTCTCCTCTAGAATAGGCTCAAAAAAATTGGGATCCCCAAAATCCTTCATCATCATCTTCCTCATTAAATTTTCAGGTGCCTTCATGGTGTTTGTTGGTATTTTTAGGTGAGATTTCTCACCCCCTCCTTCGCATTCCATATTTCCATGGTTTTCCTTTTTCTAGTAGTTTGGGTTTAGCGATTTGATTCTAATTTAACCAAAATATGGTGGATTTAGAAAATGATGATGGGGAATTTGTTGGTCTTGGGAGGTAGAGATCCCAAGATGAATTACACACATCATTGCATGGTGTTTCATTAAGTTATGTGTTCATGGTGATGATTCATATTTTTTCTCTAATTAATTAATTTTATTATGTGCTGAAATTTTATCTCCTCTTAGGTATTTTTCCTTGGAATGGTTAAGGGAGCCCATGTGGACCTCCCATTGCTGTTTCTTAGAGTTTTAATAATATTAAACTAATATGTTGAGTTTTCCTATGTTATCCCACATTAGTGTTTAATTTTTTAATAAATTATATTTGTAATAGTTAATTAATTTTGGTTTCTTGTTGTGATACTAGATCATGGGTGTTTGTGGTGAGACCAGTTGGGTTCCAAGGGTTTTGGACGCTGCTTGGACAGGCCTTGGAAATACCTCCACACATTGATTTTTTTATGAAATGATAAAAAAATAAGTTAGGTAGCCTAAGATCTTTACCCATAGTTTGGATAAATGTTTTTATCATGTATTTATGTTTTGTCATAAATTCCAAATTTTGTGTGTTTTCATCCTTGGATTGTGTAATCTACGTATGGGATTTTGATTGATATCATAGACCTCCCACTGATCCTATTGTATCTATTGGTGATTTAATTCTAAAACTATGGCATCCCATGGGGTCTTCCATTTTCCATAAATGGAAATAAATTTTTTTAATGTTTATTGTATGTTTTCTAAGAGATTAATCAGGTTAATCATGTTGTTGTTTTTTGAATGAAATGTTAAGGGTTACTGGTATAGCTTGAAAAAATTAACCTATTAGAAGGATTAATTGAAATATATTATGTACTTTAATTTGATGAAATTCTTATGAGGACATTGAAATGGATTCAAATGTTTGTGTTTGGGTTTTCTTGGTTTGGGTTGAAAAATGGGAAAGCTAAATTTTTAAATCATTCTTGATTTGAAATGTGTTTTTGAACTCCCAATGGATAATAAAAATAGTTTGTAAATTAATTTTAAATATTTATATGAAATTATTTTTTAGTTACATTTTTAGTGAAAAATATATGATGAATCATGTGATGATATAAAGGGAAATGGGGTTCATGGACCTTTTTTGGATTTTAAAAGATAAAGACCTATGTTATGAAGGTATGTTTTCTAATTGTTTAACATGGATGTTTAGTTTTATCATTTTATGATATGTTAAAGGGGTTATGCCTTTTTGAGACTTTTTTTCGTTCTTATGTCCTATTGGGACTTTGTTACTGATGAAATGATAAAGGTTAATGAATATTGGTAATTTAATGGTGTTGAACCATTAATGATAACCTGTTAAAAAGGTTAACAATGTTGAACCATGAATAATGGAATTGAGTAATTATGTAATGGATTATGATGTTTTACATGGTGTTCCTCTTCCTTAGTATAGGATCTAGACAAATTCTTGAGGCACCACTAGAATTATATACGTTTTTTTTTATTTTTGACATAGAATTCCTCATCCATGATTTTGGACAGGCTAGATTGATTCTCAAGGTACACCAGTGTAACATAGTTTTTAGAGGAAGGACCGATGCTATTCACTCTAAGTGAATGGACATAGTGTTCGGTATAATTGACCAGGATGTTGAAAATAGAATTCGTAATCCAAGGTATAGTTGAATGATTAATGCTCGAGGAACCCCTAGAATTATATATGATAGGGATGGTCAAACAAGGTGTTATAAATCCCTGGTTTGAGAACCATTACTGACACTCCGAGGTACAATGGATTATTGTAATTGATAAATGATTTCACCCTTGCAACATAATTTAGTGCCCCCTATTTTATATGGCTTGGAATCTCGGCATGCCCAGAGTAGTTATAGTTGATTGGGAGACTCGGTAGAATCCAAATTATAAAAGGATAATGATCTGTTTTTAATGGTGAAACATGTTAATTTTACTATCTTATTTATTTAATGAACTTATTGATATATGAATACACTATTTTAATAACTGGTGATGGTTTATAATCCTTTTATGGTGGGTTACTGAGTTTTAATTAGACCGTTTTCTGCCCTCCATTACACTTGGGTACTTTAGTAGCTCTCATATATATATTTCATGCACTGGTTTGGTGTAACATCCCAGACTCAGATTCCACCTAAAATAGTGCCTTGAGCCCGGTTGGTCACATGGCCTCAAGTGAATATCCCCAAATAAAAGAGGCTACCGAATATATGCGGGGGCCTATGTGAGTTGTTGGGGAGCCTATTCCCACATTACCAAATTATCATAGAAGAAGTAAAACATATAATAATTTAAAAAATTGAAATAAAGAACAAACAACTTAACGTAAGAAAAGAATGAACAATAATGCATTACAATAACCAGAAACATATCTTACAAAAAATGATGTAGATTGTACAAGTTTCTAGAAAGCAGTCAGAATAGTACTTGGCCATACAATATAACACAAGTATTCAAAAAAGAACGTAAGACCAAAAGGTATCCTGGCATCACAAGCCTCAGCATGGTCCTATTCTCCCCTACCATAAATCCACAATAAAAAAAATCTAATAGGGAGCTTTCCCCTATCATCACCTGATACCATATAATATTTCCGGGTCCCCATGGAGGCAAAAACAGGGTTTGAGATAAACATCCCAGTAGGAAACCACCCAAGTGTATTCACTTTTAATATAAATTCAAAAAATATTCTTGGAAGTTTGAAAAACTTGTAATTAAGTGTGAATTCACCTGGAATAAGTCAAATTTAATATGAAAAATCAAACAGGTCTCAAGGATACCTACAAAAGAGAGTGAGCACCTAACACGGCTTCTATAACAAAGTAAAAAAGCAAGTCACATGGACACACCATACATCCATCTTTATCAAGGAACCACAACCACACTATATAAATAAGTCAAGTAATCCATGACCACACCCTATAGTAAAGTAAAATATCCCACAACCGCTCCGTATAGTGAAGATTAGAATCCCACGACCACATTGTATAGTGAAGAGAAAACCTCAAGGGCAAGATCTAAGGTGTCATCAGACTAAAGAATCCAGTATAATAAATCTAGACCCCAGAGAGAAAAATACATGTATAATGTCCAAGTAATCCCTTCGAGTCACATCAGTATCCCTAGTGGAATCTTGGTTAGGCACTGTTAGGGTTCCTTGGAGCATGGAAATAGCAGGCCCTATGTGAGCCCAAGAAAGATGGATCCATGGGGTAGTAAGACCCGAGGCATCCAAAAGAATCAAGACCCATAGGGAATAATCAACCCAAGGAATCCATTACTATTTTCCAAGTCCAATTATTCAAACATTCAATTTAAAATTCAATTTAAGCAAACATTCCATGTGAGTATACCCACTCACATCTCCTACACAAGCCATGAGTGTACCCACTCATGAAAACCATTTATCAAAATATGAATATGGCCCTATTATCCCATATAAACCATTAAAAATGTCAATACTATCAAAATAGTAATGGCATAGATATTTAGTGATCAAGGAGGTAGAACATCTCATAAACATGCTTCTCAAGCTATCCAAGCATTAATGGAACTCAAATAACTAGGAAAGCACAAGAACACAACCCTTGGGTAGTTTGAACAGGAACATGTAGGTTATTTCTTAAGGTTCACCCCTTCGGTGACCTTGAATCGTTTAATGGGTTCCAACACACCTAAATAGAACCTACGAGAATTCCCACTATGTATGACTAAAACTACAACAAGAATATCGCTCAAAATTGAGGCCTCTCCAGAATTTCTAATGGGAAGTGAAAAGGAAGAACACCAAAAAAGCACCCGAAAAGCAGAAAGAAATTATATAACATCTTACTCACCTCAGTATTAGACAACTCATCCAGTATCAAGTCCTGATTCATCCTAGTTTGGATGAAATCTGAATAAATGATGATGAATGGGATATTAGGGAATATGCGAAGAAATCCACAATATAACACTTGTTGTTACGAAAAATCAAGGAAAACTAAAAATTAATTGATTAATTATCGATGTAATTACAATGTGATAGACGATGCTTGATTCGATGTTCGGATGACTTCTAAAACTAAAAAAACATTTTACATGGTTTTTGGGTTCAAAAATGAGAGAAAAACAAATGTGCCTCAAAATATGAGTCCACTAGCTCCGTTATAATAAACCCACTAGGAAAGTACACAACAAGTACCTTAAGAAAACTTTATGTACCATCCTTTTATTTGTTTTATGATATATAGTTGCTACATGTTGTGACTGATCAATTCACGGTGTGTATTGGATGTACACGATATGTAGATAGGTTACATGACATGTACCTAGACTCCAGCCATATTTAAGCATGGTTTCCAGTTTCTTTCTAAATAAATCCCAACCTGAGCATGTCTCGTCCTAAGGTATAAGAAAAAAAGGAATGTAAACACAATTAATCAGAAAAGGTAGATCTGTACCTTAACAAAAACATGGAAATATTCAATCGTCCCACCATATAGCCATTCATCCTCAAATTTCTCTCAGAAGGGTGGTCAATATTCTTCTGAAAAGAAATAAAACCACTAAGCACATATTTCTTCTTCCATCTACCTATTCTCATCCTATAAATAGACATGCTACCATAGCACCCGTACTAGAGGAACTAACCGACCACAGAGAACCTTCGTGCTCATGTCTACGATAAGAATTAGATGCTCCTCAAAGGACACATCAACCTGAAGCTCAACCTCCTAAGGATGGAAAACATGAGATGGGTCTTAGTTTTATTCGCATATCTAAGATATGTGGAAGACATCATGCATAGAATCAGTACCACTAAGTTAAATACAACCGATAGGAAAATGATCTGACTCTATCCAGAATGTCAAACGACCCAGCATATCTCATTGAATGTTTACCCTGTCTTCTGATTCTCCTGTGTCCCAACCTCGGTGAAACGTGCAAGAAGACTCGATCCCCAACATCAAACTATAGAGGCCGTCTGTAGCGATCAACATATGATTTATGATGAGACTACGATGTAGACATCTACTTCTGAATCATATGGACCTACTCTAAAGTCTCTTAAATGAGACGTGGTCCCAAAAAAACTACCTCTCCTACCTATAACCAGCACATGTGAGAATGAAAAGTCCTATCGTATGTGTTCTTGTATGGTTATATCTGTATCCTCTATTGAAAACTATTATTGTAGTAGAACTCAACCCGGGAAATGTGCCTCTCCCAAGAGCCCCCAAAATCCAGGACGTATGCTTGCAGCATGTCCTCTATCACATGTATCGTATCCTATGATTGACCATCAATTAGAGGGTAGTATGATGTGCTCTGAAACACATGTTTACCTTGTCCCCTTGGAAAAATCTTCCATAAAATAGATTTAAAGACGTAATCCCTACCTGAAACGATATTTTGTGGGACCCCATGAAGTTGTACCACATCTCGGATGTACAACTTTCCATGATTATTAACACTGAAGGTATCATTGATCCGTAAGAAATTTGAGACATTTGTGATCCTGGAAACAACAAACCACAAAGCATCATTACCTCGAGGTGAACATAGAAAAACAGTAATGAAATCCAACGCGACATCATACAACTTCCACTCTAGGATAGGTAACTGCTGTAAAAGACCAGTCGGTCGTTAATGTTCTACCTTCACCTGATGACTGGTGGAACACCTCATAACAAAACTAGCTACTGATCTATTCATTCCTGGCCACCCGTACTGTTGTCATAAGTCATTTTACATCATGGTGACCCCATGATGAACTTCCCAAGATGAAGCATGAAACTCCCACATAAACTCTTCATGTATATCCACAAGAACCCATACATGTCCATGGATATGCAGGATCTAAGCATCGCCTACAGTCCATCCAGGAAGAGGGTCCTCACCTGCCGCACGTTAACATAGAACAAGACCTTCTGAATCTGATATCTTCCTCATACTAACTCTATCTAGTAGGTTATAGGTAATAGATAAATATGGAACCCTCAGTTCATCAAAGCCATGAAAACTGATAGCTTTTTCATGAGACCGAATGATATAATCAAATACTCATATAACCCATACCTACTATGAATGTATGTATGAGATATGTCTGTTGGTATAACACACACCTTTTGATATCCTTACTTCAAGTATATCTTCGAGAAACTGGAGCTCCTCGAAGCTGATCAAACATGAAATCTATACTTTGAAAAGTATATCGGTCTTTAAACATCAGCTGGTTCAGTTTTTGATAATCCAAACATAGCCTAAGTGTAATTTCTTCCATTTTACATGAAAATAACCAGAGAACTCCACTAAAATAGTAGACACAATAGTGTAAGATAAAACTATATTGATGGAGAACTCCAGCTCTATCTCATGAGGTAAACTAGAAAATTCTTTTTAAAATATGTCCCTTATGTGCTCAACCACTTGAGTAAATTTTTCCTGACACACTACATAATCATCTAGAAAAAATCTATGAATATGATCTGCCATCCTACCCATCCCATGATGCTTGGATGGAGCTCTACTATCCTTAACACCCCGTTCACCGTTGTGAATAAAAACTTCCCCCTCTAGTGATATAATTGTCACATTTCATCAATAGTAGTCATCGTATGCTCGAAAAGATACTAACCATTTTATATTGGGAATGATGTTGTACTCTATCTTCTAGAAGAGATAAAGATCCCAAATGAAGTAAAACCCTCCAAACTCATGGGGAAACTCCATACACTGGAACACATCTCCCGTTCTAACTCCAAATGGTGTTTCTAGAAAAAAAATACCCTCAGAAAAAAAACCACAAGCCCAAGGCTTTTTACCACTCCTGCATAGATGAAACTTTGGGAGGTAAAATTATCGAAAATAGTAGACACAATAGTGTAAGATAATAAGATCTTACATCTAACTGTAGATGGTATGAGATTCTACTCTTTTTGGGTCTGTCACATGACATATGTCTGGCATGTACCATGGCCCTGTGACCCGACTTGGATACCCTGAGCTGATCTTCCCTTCTTTCTCTAAGAACATGGTGTCTTGATACCATGACCATAAAAACCACTTCCTTGGACTTCACTACTCCAGATCCTACAATAACGTAGATATGAAGAACATTCTATTGAACCCGACATCAGATCTGACCCCCTATAACTCACAGCTGGAGGGAAGGTCCTACAAAATCGCTGCATGTTCCACATCCTGTAACAAGTTCAACACTCAACTGGGTCACTGTCACACTAATTTTTTACATGGAATCACATAAAACACTAATGTAAATACACCAATATGGCTACACACACATCCATACTATAACCCACGTCATGATAAGCCTTGAAACTATGCTTCCAACCTGAAGATGTAGATCCACTAGGGTGAGAAACAATAATCCCTTATTCTGTAACCCCATATTCCCTCAGTTTTTACTATGTAATAAAATCCTGATTTACAATATCAGAAATAGATGTTTACCTGAACATGTTGACCTAAGATCTGATAGCATGTCTGAGACGTTCCTTGAACATCCTCACCCTCAAAAGGTCATTAGTGAGATATATCGGTGCAAAAAACTGCATCTCTATAAAGCATGAAAAGTATTCCATAACTTTTATCATGCTCTGATCCAAATGGATGAACTCAGTATCCCACTCTGGTTGTAGTGCTACAGTGTAAAATGTTTTAGAGAAGAATGTTGGGAATTTAGCCCAGCCCATATTCTGCAGCCGATCATTTTGGTTCAAAATGGCACACCCGCTATTTGCCGCTCCATGTATCATATAAGTCGTGAGTTTGAACCTCCTCTCCGTAGGCATCTCCAGATGCTCATAAATCGATAACGTGGTCTATATCCACAACTATGATCTTCCATCCATTGAAAACATAATAGGATGATGCTGCTGGAACACCTGTGTCAGCTCAACTATAGTAAAGATTGGCTACAGTGCCACCTGAAAATTCAGCATTCATCGAAAAAAACCATCATGGGACTGGGCCTCAGCATCTGTGTTTGGAATAGCCACTGCTGCCGCAATTGGAACTACTGTAGGATCAATTGGTATCCCATGGAACACCTTCTCTAAAGTATGTTCATTTCCATCATCACAGCGTACCACTAGAGGTTGTCGCGGTGGCATGTCTCTAAAATGCCAAAATCACACCTCAAGAAATTAAAACATCAAAGAACAAAGATCAATATCGTAGGACATCTCGAAACACTCAAAGAAACCAATTCTATCCCACAGCCTTCTCCTAAATCTTGGATTATATAATTAACAATCATTGAATCACAATAAATTATGCCTATTTGTGACTCAAAACTGGGTCGAGGTTAAATTTCTACCCACAAGTTCAATTTTCTATTTCACATTCTGTTATTCAGTAAATTCCACCAAGGGTTGCCAATTTTGAATCCATGAGGGACCATAACACCTCACTAACCCAACCTCGATTCCCTTTTCAAAAAATACATTTATCAAGTTCATTTAACATTTATATTTCACTAGTGCATCATTTACTAATTTCTAGGGGCCCATACTCTTTATCAATTGAATGATGATGTCACACATTTATCAACTGTACCTAACTAACACAATAGTAGGCACATCTATCCTATCAACTATAACAATATAATGCAATATCTAATGCATCCTAGATGGAATGTAATAATTCATGCATGTGATTCTAACATGTGTCTATATGATGTATGATATATAACACCCTCATCTCATTGGGTTGAAACTAAAATTGAACCTAAAATTGCATCAATAGTAATAGCAGAAATCAAGTGCATCACCCAAAAGTGAAATAAAATCAATTGTAAAATTCAAAATCCCAAAAATCAGAACTCAATTCGATTCAATTTGGGTTTCCCTATACACGAGGCATCTACTCCTGGGAACATTTTATAACCAAACACTATTTATATCTTATCCCTTTCTATTTTCTCCAAACAGTTATTCAAACTAGAAAAAAACTCCTCTGATACGTCTTTGTAAAATCCCGGACTAAGATTCCACCCAATATGGTTCCCCGAGATCAGTTGGTCACATGGAATCAAGAACATCTCCAAAAATTACAGAGGCTGATGACTAGATGTGAGGGCCTAGGTGAGTCAGTGTAGAGACTATTCCCTCATTACCAGAGTATCACAACGGGAATGAAACATATATTAAATTGCGGAGGTGAAATAAACAACATACAACTGAAAGTAAGACCTGAACTAAAAAGATAACATAACAATAAACATAAATGACTCATATAAAATTGATGTATATGGTATATGTATCTAGAAAGAAAATAGAATAGTACATTAAAATAAAATACAATACAAGTGTCCAAAAAAGAATAAAAGACCCAAAGTTGTTCAAGAATCACATGCCATAGCTTGTCCTATGTTACCCTACTCTAAATCCAAAATCATCATGCTGTAAAACGACGATTACCACTATTATCACCTTCTACCATATAATCTATTTGGGACCCCACAGAGGCCAAAAAAGTGTGCGATATAAACATACCAATAGGGAACCACCCAAGCCTATACAGTTCTAAAAAAAATTCTAGAAAAAGTGTTAGAAAGTGTAAAAAACTTGTATGTAAGTGTGTATGCCCATGGAATAAATCAACTATAATAAGTAAAACTAAAAATCCCTAAACTCTACCAGAAAAAGAGAGTCAACTCCAAACAAGGCATCTATTACAAAGTGAACAACAAGTCATTGGGCCACACCTTGCATACATATGTATCATGCAACCACATCCTCTCTATATAAAGAAGTCATGTAATCAACAACGATGCCATATAGTGAATTCAAATATCCCATAACCATGCCTCATAGTGAATATTAGAATCCCACGACCATGCTATATATTGAAGAGAATACCTCAAGGGCTAGATCCAAGGTGTCGTTAGACCAATCCATCTGATGTAATAAATATTGACCATGGAGGGACATATATAAAGAGCTTTTCCATGGAATCCCATCATGTACCATGGGAATCCCTAGTGGAAACTCGGGTAGGCACTGGTTGGGGTCCTAGGAACATTGAAATAAAAATTCCTACATGATCCCAAGCAATCCGGATATATGGGGTAGCAAGGCCCGATGAATCACACAGAATAAAGACCCAAGGGGAAGAGACAACCAAAGGCATACACTACCGTCTTCCAAATCAATTCATTCAAACATTCAAATTAACATTCATTTTATACACACATTCCAAATGAATATAACCACTCACATCAACTTGAACAATCCATGATTATAGCCACTCATGAAAAGCTTTTATCAAAATAAGAATATGGTCCTAAACTCCCATATAAACCATTTAACATTCCATTATTATCAAAATAGGCATTTATGAAAAAGACATTTTGTGGCCAAGGAGGTATTACATCTTCTAAAAAAGCTACTGATGCTATCCAAGCATTAATAGGCTTCCATTAACTAAGAAACCATAAGAAGATGCTCCTTGGGTGGTTTAAACATGCCAAACCAATTTATTTCTTTAATTATCACTCCTCAGATGACCTTGAATCATGTAACAGGATCCAAAACACCTAAAAAAACCTATGGGAATCCTCACTAGGTCTGAATAAAACTACGACAAGCAACTCTCTAAAACACAAGGCCTCACGAGAAATAATAATGGGTAGTGAAATGGTTGAATGCCCGACCATCATTTGAAAAGATGAATAAAGTACAAACCACCTACCTTGCCTCGATAGTAGGTAGCTCATCCAGTATCCAGTCATGATTCATTCTCTTTTGGATGAAATTTAATGAACAGATGAAGAACATGATATTATGACATATGAGACTAAATCCAAATAGCATAGTCATTGTTCCAGAGAATCAAGAATGACTAAAAAGGAATTGAGTACTTATTGATGAATTTCCAACATGAAAGACGATGCTTGAATCAGATTTCATATGGATTCTAAAACCAAAGAACCATTTTAGATGATTTTTGTGTTAAAAAATGTGAGAAAAACTAATGTGGGTCAAAATATGAGGCCACTAACTCATTTATAAAAATTCTTTATGGGAATATACAAGGAATGTACTTCTCTTTTTTTTATGAGTTTGAATTGACACACATTGTGACAGACCCGTTCACGGTGTGTACTAGAAGTACATGACATATAGACCAAGTACACTACATGTACCTAGCCTATAGCCATATTTTAGCATGTTTTCCCCTTTCTTTCCCAAAAACAACCCAACAAGCCCATGGCCCGACCTAGGGTCTAATCCCAAAAGGAAAGTAAACTTATTTAACCCAAAAAGAAATATCCTTACCTCTAGAAAAACCTGGGAACGGACATTTGGGTTGTGGAATGTGTTGAGTTTTTCATGGTTTGTCATGATAGCTTAGATAGTTTCAATTTAATATATGGGTACAACTTGAAGATATTATGTATTATTTTGTACTTTAAATTTCCCAGTATGTCATATAACTAACCTAGTGAGTGGTTTTTTGTATATATGACAACATTTTTTGTAGATTTATTGTATTTCACCCTATTATAACTTGTATTTGTTTTAGTGAATTTATTATTTTCACTAACTCTTATGTGTATGATATTTGTTTATTTACTTATAGTTTTACAATATTATGTGGGGTTATATTATCCTTACAGTTACATCTTAGACCCTGACTGCTAGTCATAAATGTCTAGAATATGAGGAAGTGTACTTGACTTCATG
Organism: Viscum album; assembly: GCA_963277665.1. Taxonomy (NCBI): domain Eukaryota; kingdom Viridiplantae; phylum Streptophyta; class Magnoliopsida; order Santalales; family Viscaceae; genus Viscum; species Viscum album. Next base: position 558,246,229 of record OY728167.1, on the reverse strand, counting down.
TGGTGCACCGTCTCAGAGCACTGGTTCAATGTCATCTAGGTTGGGGTGTTATAACGATTATTGATTGATTTTTGAAATATAGAAACTAATTACACATCACTATTATTGGTCATTTTCTCAAGATGCATGTAAGATTATTTTCTATATTTAAAAACTCTATAAAAAGAACATAGGAGTTAAAAACATATAAAATGATTTAAGATTGGATGGAAATGTTAGGAAAACTATTATTTAATCATTTTTTACATGAATGATCTAGAAACACATCAATCTAATGTGTGATGTTCTAAAAAATATGCAATATGAAATTTTTAAGGATATGAATTTTTTTTAAAATGTCTTTCAGGGGGTCGAAATCAATAAAATGATCTCATATTACTATGTAATCATAGGATAATGATCGTAAATTTATATCTAATATGTAGCAATTGACACTACATAAATACAATTGATATTCTTATTATGATATATATAAGAATTTTTTTTCTTCAAAAATCCAAAACATGTGTGTAATCGTTAGATCTACAGTGAAAAACATCATATTAGAAAAAAAATAATGGTACAAATATCATTGAATAATTTTTTATGTGTTTAAGTAAACGACCCAACAATCCAATACGCAGTTTTTTGAAATTACTAAATATATAGTTTTTAATTATATGAGTGTCATTTAAAATATGGGTCTATGGGTAAAAACTAAGGAAACAAACAAATAATTTCATAAAATAATTGGATATATACTATATATTTATTTATGAAATTTAATATCTGATTCCAAATCAATAGTATTGATGGTTTTGTTGGGATTCTTGTAAATTCATTTTTTGTGTTTGAAAACTAGAAAAAATGCATGTAACTATCTAAAAAATAGTAAATAACTTCAAATTGGTATGAAATCAGGACAAAAATATATTTGGATCAATTTTTATGAGTATTAGTAGACCAAAATTAAATCTGACATGCAGATTTCTTGGAATTACAAAATAAGAAATTTTAATGTTATGAAATTCAACAAAAATGAATCTCATGGTGTTAAAATGAAGAAAAGGACCTTAAATTACCGTGAAATCAAATGATAATAATTTAAATATATTTTTGAAATTTTGGAACTGATGTCAAAATAATTCAATTTTTTGGTTTTTTTCATAATTTATTCAGGTACATTTTTGGTGTTTTAAATCTCTAAACATGTCTGTGATGATTATTACCAAATAAAGAGGCCATATATTTTTGTGAAATTATGGGAAAACTATTTTAGAATTTTTTGTGATGTGTATCAAAAAACATAATCCCAATAAAATGGATGATGTGATCAAAATTAATCAATGAAAAGTTTTTAGTAATATATATATCTTTAAAAACATGCGTCAGGTGATCAAAAGTAAGAAAATATCTCAGATTTTCTTTAAATCACAAAATAAAAACCATAGAGTTATATTTGTAATATAAGAATGGAAACCGCATCAAACTATATTTTAAATTGAAAATTTATGTCCTTTAAATCACATTACATGTTGATTTAACATCTACATAGACTTTAAAAACAAATCTATTTTTATTTTAAAGGGTTGACCATACTGTGAATAAGTAATTTAAATTTTTATACAATTAAATGTGATATTAGAGTTTTAATTTCTTAGATCATTTTCAAATCTTCAATCAATCAATGATATGTGGGTTTATATATCATTTTTTGTGATGATGTGTGATATGTTTGATGAACAATATAACAAAGGTCTTTTGAAAAATTCTGAATATATGCTATGCCAATTTTTTTCATGTCCCATTTTCTTAAATGTACATGTTTTATATTAAAAGTGAAAAATGTTGGTAGTATGTGGGATATTGAGTGTTTTTATAACAATCACCCTTTATAAGGAAATTAGAATGGTTTATTGTTTTTCTGGTTTGGTTAAACAATACCATGGATTCTACAATAATTATTTTTTATTGTGTTTAGTTGTTATGTTTTTTATAATGTTAATGTTTTAGTTGATATATTTTTGATGAAATTCGATTCATGGGGGATGAGGCCAACTATGGATGTGGTTGAATATAGTGTAGGTTGAGATATCAATTTGATAGGTTGAGGGTGAATTTTGGATTTATGTTTCTTGTATGATAACATATTTTATGATCAAGGGTTGTTGACTTATGTCGTGGATGAACAGAGATGGATATGAAGTGTGGATATGTCCAATTTATATTATTGTATATTTATATTTTTAATTAATTATTATTACTAAGATAATTTTTATAAAATATTTTATCTATACATTTTATTATTTTAAATGTATAGCCGGACCTATATTTTTTTAAATAACTATTGTCACGTTTCATTTTATGTTATATAAATTATTTATTTAAATGTGTCTTTTAAAATTTTTAAATATTGAGTATTTAGTAGATATTTGTATTACCTATTTATTAAAGTATAAATTATTTTTCTATAAATTATTTCATTTATCATTTGTTCTTAAAAACTACTACTAACATGAATCATCACTAAATTTAGTAGTAGAATTTAGTTTATTTTCCATCTATTTATTAAATAAAAAATTTAGCAAAATATGTCACTAAATGTATGCATAAATGTTATAAAATATAAAAAAATCCCCATAAACCATCAAATATTAAAAACAAACCACCAAAAACGTATAACAAATAATGAAAAACAAGATTATTTACATAACCACTGAAAAATGGATTGTCGATGATTTAAACTGCAAAAGAGTTGAAAAAAACACAAAAGGAATTTTTTTGAGTAGTTTAGGTAGTGGGAAGTAGTACCTATAAATATGTTATTAGATAAGGTTTTTATTATTTTAAAAATGAATAAATATATTATATGAAGGTAAATTCTTTGAGAAACTCTTTTTTGGAATTTTATGAAAAACTACTCCAATCCATCCACAAACATTTTTTTCCAGAAATAAGGTTATTTTTTATTCCCCCATTTGTATATATGTATATTGTTATGCTACAGGAAATCTGTTTTTGACATCCTTAACTCACAATCTTAATAATTTATTTAATATTTAAAATAACATTTTTTCTTAGTTTTCATATACCATGTAATAATTTCCTTGGTCTGAAAATAAATTATCTTTTATATAGTAATATTTGGGGATTAAAAAAAGAAATTGATTATATTTTTTGATTTTTTTGTATGATGTTTAATGAAAAATTTAATTTAACATAAAAAATGTGTAATAAAAATTAATTTTATTTAATTAATTAACTTTGTTTTAATTTATTCCATATTTTACATGTGTGAATTTAATTTTTTTGTGATAAATGTTTTACTTAAAATAATGAATAATCATTATATATGTATAATGTTTTGAAAAAATTAATATAATTGGATATTTTTTTTTAAAATCTATTACCCTTGTTCTTAATAAAACGAGTTGTAATAATAATTTTAGTTTTTCCCTATTATAATATCCTTATCCTAATATAAGTTTTATTATAATAATATGTCATGATGAAATAACAAAACTAAATTTGTTAACTTGTAATTCACAATACCTAATCATTTGTTAATACATATATAAGAAATAAAATAAATTTTATTTTTATATATTCTATTTATTGAATATAGTTTTCCATAAAAAATATATCTATATTAAAATTCTTATAAAATTTTATATTTTAATTTTTTATATGTAATTTATTTCATGCAGCTGATAATATAAAATTATTCTTATTTAACAATATAATATATTTAAAAAAGGGTAAGTATGTTATTTTCAAACATCTATTTTATCAATAGACGATTATTTTATTTCCTTTGAAATATAAATTTATTTTTTATCTCTTAAAAAATCGAAATGTTTTAATCCATTTGTCTAAAACGGATCACACATTTTATGAATGATTGTTGTTCATGTTATCATAAAAATAAATTAACCAAAACATGAACCCAGTTTTAAATCTTGAAATCCTATTCCAATTAATACCAATTCAACAATACCTAAATCTGAACTCAAACCTGCAATCCAATACCTATTTGAAACCCATGAACATTGAAAATTTTAATTTTTAATTGTATTAAAATGTTTCAGATTAAATATGGTTTAAACTACAAATTCCAACCAGGAACCATGTTATTGAAAATATTTCATCTAGTCAAAATAATTTTAGGAAACGTTTCTAACACAATTCATTCTCTTATTATGCATTTTGAGGCATATTATCCAAGAATGTTTCTATCCCCCACTTTAAATAAAATTGAACTAAATAGTTATAAAATATCATTAATTTAACCAAAATTTAATTATATTTTCATCACACACAAACACATATTTTGGATGCATGTATCGTATAAATGATACTCATTCCCAACATAATTAATAATTTTCTATAATATTTAAAACTATAACCCTTCCCAAACCTAGTTCTGAGGTACCCAGACTCTAATTTCTCGGGTTGGGTACAATCGAGTACCCAATTATCAGGATACCATTTGCATCCTTACTTTCAGTGAGATATATTTGATTTAATAAAATATATTTTTATTAAAATGATAGAAGAATTAAAATTTTTATATAAAATTTACCACAGTTAGTCAACAAGATGAAATCCATTTATCTATTAATGTCAAATAAATATAGTAATATAAAACTACTACTAATTTTTAAAATACATTTATCAACCAAAGGATATTTTCTCACGATGAGATATATTTCAGATTCATTAATACATGTTTTAAAAATGGAAATTATCTCATGTGTGAGATATTTATTATTATATAATATTATAAAAAATAATGCATTATATCATATATAAAATGAAAAAAATTTCATATACTATAATTTAAATTTTCTATTATAAAATTTATATTATTTATTAATGAAGGTAATTTTCTTCTAAAATGACTTTTTTTTGAAAATGAAATTTATTTTTTGTAAAAAATGAGATAGTTATAATATAAAATGATATATTTTTCACATTATAATAATTTTTCATATTTTTTTTGTTGCAATTTTATAAAAAACTGTTATAAAATTATAAAAATCATTAAAAAATTATGAAACATTATATTATTCGCGGAATTAGAGAAAATTAATATACAATGATAGAAAATATGAAAGATAAATTTTATTTTAAATTTAAAAATGATAAAAATATGAACTACAATGATACATTTTTTAACATTAAAATTTATTACATTTACAGGATAATATTAAATGTACCATATTATATCTTTTAAAAATTAATTTTATCTTATGTATGATATATGATAAATTTTATATACAGTGATAAATATTTTATAAAATAAAATTTATCTCATTCATGAGATATAATAAATTTCACATATAATGATATGTATTTTATGATATGAAAATATCTCATGTTTTATATAAATTTCATGTATTATCGAATATTTTAAAAAATGATTTTTTTTAAAATACGATATGAGTGAAATTTTTTGTATAATAATACATATTTTAGAAAAAAAAATATATCATATATTCCATTAGATAAATTCAAATAATAATAAATATTTATAAATGATATTTATTTCATGGATGAGATAGATAAAGTCCACATATTGTTTTATTTCTTTAAAAAAAGGAGTTTTCATATTTTTTACATCATTTTTTAAAAATAATGAAATTTACTACATGTGACCGGTGAGATAAATTTCATTGATAATAATGTATCTTTTATAAATTTAAATTAAATTCTCATATGGTATGATATAAGTTTCAAAAATAATATTATATCATTTAGAAGTTTAAAAAACATCTCATTTACAAGATGAAATAAATTCCACATATTATGTTTTATATTAGAAAAGATAAAATATATCTCATGTATGATATGAGATTAATTTTATATACAATGATACATTTTTAATAAAATGGAATTTATCTAATTCATGAGTTTTGATAATTTACTCTTTATTTTAAAAATATTCTAAAAAATTAAAATTATTCATATATGAGATGTTATAATGTTCACACATTATATTATATCGACAATGAAAATTAATTTATTTAATCTATAAAACTAGTTATGTTTAATATATAATGAAACATATTTTATAAAGTTAAATTTATCTCATAAATTAGATGAAATAAATTTCCCATTAAATAATATTATTTTTTTGAAATTATAATTTATCACAATTATGAGATGAAATAAATTCCTCATAATTTATAATATATTAAAAAAAATGAAGTTTATGTCATGTTTGAGAAAAATAAATTTCACAAAAAATAATAAATCATTCAAAAAATTAAATTCATATCATTTATGATATGAGTTAAATCTCAAATAATATTTTATATATTTTTTAAAAAATTAAATTTATCTTGTGTATAATTATTCAAAGTGAAAAATTGAAATTTATGTAATGTGAATGATGACATAAATAAACTATAGAGTGAAAAAATAAATTTATCTCTTGTAAAATATAAGAAATTTTTTTATAATGTTATATATTTTATTAAATAAAATCCATCTCATTTATGAGACTAGATAAATTTGACATATAATGATATCAATTTAGAAATGAAATTTATCTTATAATAAAAGTGAGATAAATTTTAAGTATGGTGATGTATTTTTAAATAAATAATATTTATATAATGTAAGAGATGATTTAAATTCTAGGTATGATTATAATTTTTTATAAAGGGGGACTCTTTGACCATGTAATTATAGTATGACCACACATTTTCTTAACAAATCGTTCCTTCATGACTTCAGGTCATGTAATGTCTGGTATTATGGGTTATGTAATGAGTTCAATCCAATCCTAGTTGAAAAGTAGATTTTATTCCTTAATAAAAGGGGTTTTTTCCAAGATTGGTTCAAATAATGTTTTATAAAAGTGTACATTATGATACATTAAAAGAGATAAATTTCACATATATTTCATTTAGAAATTTTATTTTATCTCACATATGAGATGTAAAAATTTCACTATCAATAAAAAAATATTTTGAAAAATAAAAAAAATTAAATAATAATTTAAATGTTTCTCACCAACGAAATGTATCTCATGCGAATGATGAGAAAAATTTATTCAAACTATTTTAAAGGTTATAAAAATTTTTAAAATAAAATTGTAATGACATTTTTCTCAACCGATGAGTGAGGATAATTTACTTGTAGTCAAATAGTGAATAATCATTTTTTGAATATTATATTAATTCATATATGGGTTTGATTATAATTTCCATAGTAGGATATTTTTTTAAAATATTATTTTCCTATGATTTAATTTTTACATCTCATTTGATAGGAGTAATTATTATTTGGATAACAGAAATTAAATATTAAAATAACTATTCATTACTTAAAAAACTATTTATATATTCAAACATTCAATATGTTCAACCTATAATTTTCTATAGCATTTTAAATCCTTTCTATTGGATTTATCTTGGAGACCAGGATTGATTTTGAAAATCGATTACAATATTCTTATACCCTATATATATATATATTTCACAATGCCAAAGTAAATGTGATTTTTCTACCCTTAAAAATTTATCTTACATTTGTCTTTATTTTTTGACATTATTTTATTTACTTCACTATTATCAATAAAAATATAAATTCTATGCTTCCTTTTACTTACGATCGAATATGAATTTTTAGTTTTTAAATTTTGTGATATTTTAATCAATGTTTGATCATTTTGTTAGAACAAAATTTTTCAAATTTTTTTGAAAACGTTATAATTCAAATTTTCCCGGATGAATATGGCTAATATTTGTTTTTAAGCTCTTGAAAATTTTAAAAATAATTATTTTTCTAGGATTTATGATGCTGAGAAGAATTTAAATGAGATTGTCCTGGGTATGATGATCAAATATGGAAATAATGCTTCCACTCAATATCCTGTCAAGCCAAAACATTCCTTCATTATCACCTTCATTAGTATTTAATAAATGAATACCTAATGATGATGAATTCCCTAGTGTGGTGAAAAATCCTCAAAGAGTGATATGATTACCATGATCGGTAATAATACCAAAATCTCTATATGAATGTATTCACTTTTGATTAAAATATTATAAATTATTTAGTATATTAAACACTATGATGGTTTAAATTAAATCTTGATTAAATTCATATAAAAAATATTACATAAAATTATATGGTCAAAAATAATATTTTCTCCCTTTTTTACTTGGAACGTTATTTTTCCACAACAATTTAGAAAAAAAGGTTAAAAAAATACTCTAAATTTAATATATATCCATCCTATTAATGTAAATACAACCAAATCAAGATGAAGAGTGAGGAATCCCAATATAATGGTGCAACATTATTTCTTGAAGAAACTATGATTTCACATAACCATGGTCATGGAAGACATCGGTGTGGTAAAGGTTGAGGTGAATCATTTTCTCAGGGTGGTTATATAATCACTTATAATAGGAATGAGAAACCAAAAAAATGGTAAAATTGTCAAAACATATATCTAATAAAATAAAAAATAAATAAATATGGTTATTTTAGGGTGGTATGAAGGGCCACTAGTCTATTACATGGCATTCATGGAAGCATTTTATTGATATTAATAAATAATATATCTAAGGGATGAAGAATACCATTAAAGAAAACATAATGGAACAATCCTTGAATTATGATCAATACATTATGATTTTTTGTATCTATGATTACATTAGTAACCCTCAAGGTATTAAAAAAAACTTATATTATTTAAATTATCAATATATATATGCACTTTTAAAAGTTTAATGTTTTTAATGAATATTGAATAGATACTTTAATTTACTTTTATTTTCTGTCTTATATTCATATATTTTTTTTATTTATGATATAAATGGATATAATGAAATACCCTATTATTATTAATTCCAATTATGAAGATATTTTCTGCATTCAAATTTACAGGATGTACACAATTCATAATTATGAGAAATATATTGTCGATATTAAAATGGAAAGTCATCATGTCAGTATATTAAACAATAGTGAGAAATTAACCTATGGATTTAGAAATATAAAAATAACTATACTGGGAGGTATGCAAATATCACATAGAGATTTTGGATGAAGGAAGTATTGAATGTATCTGTATAATTAACACATATAGTGACCACAAGTTGACTCAAGAGAAACTTCCTAGATGTCCCCCCGAATTTTAATATGTTAATATATTTAAAATTAAATAAAATATGGTAAATTATATGTTTCTTGACCATGATAGAAATATTGTATTTCATGGATGTTTGGGTCAACCATTGTCTATAATGATGAATAATATATTAAATTAATTCATAATCATCCATTACATGATAGAAAGTTCTTACACAGAATTAATTATAATTCTTTTTTTATTCTCAATGAAATTTAATTGTAATACAACCACTATGAAAAATTGATGCCCAATACCCTATCATTTTGGAATGAATTCATGGTGACATTAGTGGTCTAATCCATCTAACATGTAGAAAATTTTAATTATTTTTTGATCTTGGTTGATGTGTGTACTAGATGGTCCTATGTGTTCTTATTATCAACTGACATAGTAGAATTTATGAAGTTAGTTTCCCAAATAGTAAGGTAAATTGAATAATTTTTAAACTATTCAATCAAGAATCATTTTCTAGATTATAATAGTGAATATTGATAAAATTATTTTAACAAATATAACATATCTATCGAAATATGTTTTTAACATCATATAACTCTTTTTCACACTCCAAATTATCTAGTTGGATCATTTATAATGTGATTCCAACTTTTCACATGATTATATAATATGTTTTTCCCATTTTGGCATAAGGATATAAAATATTTCATTATGTAGAGAAAATGTAAATAATACCATCACGATATCATGAATATTATCCATTACAATTAACTTGTGTTCATGAACAAAATGTTTCATGTTTAAGATAATTTCATTGTGTTATAAATGTACTAGTAGACCCCCTGCAATGAATTTAAATGAGACATTTGTAAGATTTGAGATTTAGGATAAATTTTAATCTCCCACAATCATAAATTATTTTGAGAAAATTAAAAGAGAAATATTTTCTACAAGATTTATTATTTATCATTTTGATGCAAAAATATTTCCAACATTAAAAGGGGGAAATCAACTTACAACAAAATAAATATAATGGAAAATGACCTCATTGTTTCATCTAGATCCTCATAAAAATTGGAGAATGAATAAATTAAATATATAATAAATTTAAAAAGATTAAAAATCAACTTCTTAAGGAATATATTGATTCAAAACGTATTACAAAATCATATATATTTGTTACAAATTCACTATCACAAATAAATGCCTACAAAGAACAGTATAATGGAATAATAAATAATTCCTAAAATCCACATTTTATGTACAAAAGACTAATGGGTTCAAAAGATAAAAATACTTATCAATGGAATGGTAAACAAGCCATGTTGTTTTAAAAAATAACTTTACTTGATGAAAATGGAATTTCATTTGATCATAACGTTCCATTAGAAAAAATGTCCCTGAAGTACATGATCATGATCAAGAAACAATTTATTAAAAATATACTAACACTAGAATTTAATGGAACTGATTGGATATCAATATTGATTCTATTTTTTCAAATAATATAACACTTGATATTATTTATGTGGTTGAATTACCTAAAATAGTTTATGAATTTCACGATTGACTAGTATCAGATAAATGGAAAGTTATAATCGAATTTGAATTAGACTCTCTTAACAAACAAATGATCTTTAGATTGATTTTAAAACCCCAATAAGGTATCAAATTCTATGGTTATAAATTTTTATTTTTTAGTAATAGAAAAAGTTATATTTAACATATGAGATAAAAGGAATACCTTGGTTCTAAAGGTTTCTCATAAAGACCTAGATATAATTATGATGAAACATACACTCTTAAAATGGATGGAGTCACATTTCTATATCTCATGATGTTTTTTATACATGAACATCTTAAATTACACCTGATGGAAGTTTTGACTACATAACTATATGGTAATATTAATAATGATATATATATATGAAAATTCTAACATCCTAACACACCTGACTATGGAACATTATCCTTAACATTTCCTATATGGCCTAAATCACACCTACCCATATAGAAGAGGCTACCGATGTATCGAAAAGGTCTAATGGTGTTACAGTTGGAAGAATATAACCTTGAAATCAGAGTGTTATAGTGGTATAATCATAAAAAATTAAACATAATGTTGTGGAATAAGAATAATGAAGTGAAAAAGCAGCCTATGATAACTGAACTGTCAACTGATCATAAACAACCATGGTTAGTTGTATACTGATGCATGTGTTTTTAAGAGATTCTAAAAGGATAAGATGGAGAAAAATACCACAAATTGTTATAGAAAAATACAACCAAAATAAATAAAATACAAATAAAGAGCCCTAAGGGCTATCTCCCATAGCATCCTTAGTACCAGCTCAGTCCTGTGCTCCACACTCTCAAATACAAAGCACTTCACATGTAAGAATCAAGGACCTGTAAACATGTAGAAATACTCGGGTACCCCAATTTAATAAAGTCCAGATCACATTGTGAGGTATAAATCCTTTTAGGCTGACACCCACTATTTCTAGGAAAATCCATTCATGAAATATAAAATGAAAAGTGTGCCTTATTATTTTATATTCAATACATATAAAATAATTAAACACATTTTAATGGGTTACACTTGGAGACCTATCTAATAATCCTTCTTTACAATATGCCAGTGAATCTGAACAAGTGATACCTATAAGGGTAAATTGATAGGGATAATTGGTAAAGAGTTGGACTGTCCCCAAGCTTGTGATTGGGATTGGAGGAGACAATCCTAAATTTTTATTCCCAATATCCAATCCATTTTATTTGAAAACATTGATATCCTTTTTATTTACATTTAAAAATATTTGTAAAAATGACCTCATTATTAATAAAATATTAAGAGTCACCCTAATCCTATCAATGATAATTCATAAGTAATTCATTGAATCTCCCTAGGGTATTTAGATGAGACCAAAGAATTGCATTTCTGTCCAAGGTGATCCGCGTAGTTAATCTCATGGGTCATGCCATGCCCGGTGGGAAAATAGCACAAAATGTCCCTAGTATATCACATAGGGGATTGAGTCTCCATCTAGTCCTAGTAAAACTTACATTCAATCGATCCGGTCTACAGAGTCTCCCCTATAGAACCATTGTCACTTTTCTGGAGGTAGATGTTTATAAGCCTCGATGATCCCATTTCGAGAATTGATGAATTCTCCCTTGACATGTATAATAAACATTTAACATACTATCATGAAGGACCAATATTTTTTCCAAGGGGACCTTAATTTGGAACCCCTTATATCACCCTCATCTCTAATGTTAAGAAGTTTGAATCAAATATTCCATTTACAACCTGTCTGTAAAAGGAAATCCCATTAGTTCATCCATTAAAATATAAATTGGAATGTTGGTCAATGCATGTCATTAAGCGCAATCCATTAAGTAATAAAGAATGATGAATAAATGGAAAGCAATTAAATAAGGAAATAAAAATAAGAATCCATCCAATGTACACAACAATTAAGCAAGGATAGGGTGATGTATCAATAAAAAGTAATTAAATTATAAATTATGAGGCATGAAGTTCAGTGGAAAATCTCAAGGACAAACAGTTATTCTAGTTTAATTTAGATATTACATGATTTAACAAGGGAGAAACATAGAAATGCAGATTTAACAATTTAAGGCATGCTAAAATGTCCATTAGTAATGGGGACACCCAATGGGATGGCCATGGATTAAGAGAATGACCCATGATTGGGTTTTGTAGGATCAAAATGTAGATATAGATGCTTAATTTCATAAGGGGGTGAGTTGTAAGTTTAAAAACAATCATTTTTTTTCATTATGAAAATCTATGTTTAACATGTTAAAAAATATGGATTCAGAAAACCTCATTAGTTATTAATTTTGAAACTATCTTGATTTGGATCCCATATGATGGATCTGATAAAGAAACCTAAGACAATTTTACATAAAGAAATATTCATTCTTAAAGATTATAAAATCTTATTTATAAGAGAGTATACAAGTATAAGTTCGTATATCAATGTTATAATTTATTTCTTCAACAAAATTCAGTAGAAATAAATATTTTAACAAAAAAAGTAAACACATATAAGAAATCTATTAACCCAAAGTTAAGGGGATGAAACAACATTGTATAAATGTCCCTTTATTTAAACATTAATGAAATTTTTTCTTACCCACACCAGGGTAAGACATCGATAAGAATATCAGAATCTGTCTTGCTATCCCTATAATCCCTTGATCTATAGGGTGATAAGAACCTCTTTATTCCTATACCCAGAAGCCATCGGTTTATCAGCAACAATAAGAATCTCACTAAGTAGTATGAACAAGATGTTCACAACATGAAAATGTTTTTCATGAAATTTTCACAAGGCAGGATTGAGCAGAGTTCTCGTAGAAAACATTCTCTCTCTAGAATTTAGCACGTAGTAGTTCCACACCAACATCATTAAAATGGATGTGTAATTTCTAGCATGAATTTCAATGGTCGGATTCCTCCCCCAATGGTCATATTTTTCCTTAAAATTACTGAGTGACCTGTACACATGTCACTCAGCCAACTATTTTTTATAAATATATTTTCTGACATCATTTCATATAATAAAACATGGGAAAAATTTTCATTTGTAAGAAACAATAATATATAATAAATAAGTCATTTTCAAACATATGAAACGTCAATAAGTTTAGGATCCAATAAAATGACATGTTACTTTTAAAAAATGAGGTAAATGTAAGAGTAGAATTTAATTGGATTCTTAAGGAAATGAGAATCTGTGTCTACAAAATGTGAAAATTGAATTAAAAAATAAAAGAGAATTAGAGATTGAATTTTGAAGAATTATGAATCTAATTTCTGAAGAAATTGGAGCCTAGTTTCAAATTAAATCAGAGTCTGATTTCATATTTAATCAGTGTCTATATTTAGAAGAAATCATAGACTCATTTAAGATGAAATGAGAGTCTGATTTAAGGTGAAATCAGAGTCTAGTTTCAAAATAAATCGGTGTCTGATATGAGAAGAATTCAGAGTGTGATTTGAGAAGAAATCGGAGTCTGATTTCAGAATAAATCCAAGCCTAATTTGACTTCATATCAGAGTCTGATTTCAGAAGAAATTAGAGTCTATTTTTTAGATGAAATGTGATTATGATTTCAGGAGATCTTATAGTATGATATTAGGAGAAATCAGAGTCTGATTTCAGTATATATTAGAGTATGATTTTCGATGAAATCAGTGTTTAAATTTCTGAAGAAATTTGAGTCTTATATCAAGAGATATCCTAGTATGATTTTAGAATTAATTATAAACTGATTTCAGAAGAAATCAAAGCCTGATTTTAGAAGAAATCAATTCATGATTTTAGAAGAAATCGGAGCCTTATTTCAGAAAAATCAAACTCACAATTTTGGGAAAATCATATTCTATGGAACATTATGATTATACTTTAGATAAGGATATAATTTTTTACATAATTAAAATGTGGTTAGTCTTGGTTTATGAAAATAATATATATGATAATTAATACCATAGCTAAAGTCAAAAAAATATTTAGATAAATTAAATTTCCATAATAAAATTTTCATTTGAGAATGATAATTTTCCTTAAGAAAATGTGTTCGAGATTTTTAAAATACAATGGAATGTAAAAGTTATAATGAAACATATTGATTCAATAATATCCCCCTTTTTGGAAACCACTGAAAAAATTTCTTAATAGAATATAAAGGATTATGGTTTTCAATTTTATGATAAAAAGATATACTTATCTCACTTTGTTTATGGTCCATCATGAATACGAATAACTCTACATTAGGTTTTGAAAACCATAGGGATCACATTATTTTCATTCTTAGAGATATTATTCAATATTAATTATGAATTTATTTATTAATTAATCTCCCCTTACATCAGAAATATATTTTATAATAGTGTTTTGATCATTCATTTCTCTCGATTGGTGATTTTTAAAAATGAATAGAGGGAAAGAAAAAGATTGTACTCAAACGGTTTGGAATACACAATAAAAAACAATGAAAGGATAATTTTTTTATTAATATGACGTAAAATGTGATTAAGTAAATACAAACAAAATATTGATGTTTATGAAAAAAAATAATTCATCCTTATTATTCTATTTTAGCATTATCTTTTTTTGAGTAGCTTTCATCCTCTTCAACTCTTTATAATCATCTTCCTATTTCTTGATCATCTATTCGTGATCCTGATTTTTCTTTTCGATATCTTCGATCCAGTCTTCATGAGACATAATAATTTCACCTTGATCATTTATCACTTATTGTTTCTATTTGAACTTTGCAGCCATTTCATCCTTGAATCCCCTTTCCCTTTTCAAATTCAAAGAAACCAAATTCAGATTTCCATCCAGGTCTTTATCCTCTTGGATCCAAGAATATTTCTCTTCATTTAGATTCTATGAATTTTTTGAAAGGTTCTTCATTGAGTCATCAGACTTATCAAATGAAATGTTGACTTAATTTTTTAAATCACTCATAATTTTCATATCATAAATCACTAATGTATAACACTTCGTTATCTCTTTGAAAGATCTTATATGAGCATCAAAATTGATATGCGAAGTCCAAAGATCATATTAAAGTTTGATGAAGTTTTCCATGATAATTATTATTGAATATGACTTTTCATTGATTTTTTGTGGATGTATCTAGAAGCAAGAATCAATACATGGAAATAAGGGATTGGTATTCACAAGCATCTTTAAGGACTGAACATAAAAATCATGTCCTAAGGAAAATGATGATTCTGAAGTAGATTCCTTTGTTGGTGAGGTAATTTTATCTTTCTTATCTTAATTTCCCTTAGATCTCCAAAAATAAACTTTCTCCTTGGATTTTTCAACATTATCTTTCATTGGTGAATCGACAAAAACATTCATTTCTTTCAAAGAAATAGATATTACTTTCTCATCTGTTTGAGTCTCATGCTCAATACAAGAGATTTGGACTATTTGATCATCATAAACTACTTATTAATCAGTAACATTTTCAGAAATTTTCTTATCATCATCAGGATGAATGAAATTGTGATTAATACTTTTATCATCTTAATTTTTATCAAAGTTATCCTAAGCATCATCATTTTTATGAACTGATTGTCCTTATGAGATTAACATGGTGGCTTCACCTTGGGAAGTTCTTATAGATTGTTTTTCCGAAGGTATGTCATTATACTTATATTTTTACACTATATTTTTACATCATCACTTTCCACTTACTCTTAATCATCTTCTTATTAAACTTATTATTCCGCAACAATGGGTTCTGCAAATAAAATAAAATTCATTCTAATATGCATCTGGTGTTTCAATTTCCACTGGTTCTTGCTAGAAGGATTATGGTACCTAAACTTATTCTGATTCATTATATATATCTCTAAGAAAAGCATGAACTATCTCGGCTTCTAACATTATAGTATTTAACTTCTTCTCTTCATCTTTCTTCACAAGCTATTCAATTTCTTGAATGTTTATATCCTTATCCTCAGCAAGGTGTATCCCAAAAAATGTATCTCCATATTTTATTTATTCTTCACTCTCCATTTAGCAAAAACTACAATAGAAAAGGTTTTTTTCTTCTTTGTAATGGGTGGAGTAGATACCCACTTAGGTGCTGGTACATTCTCTTTTCATTAGGGTTCTTTATGTTTTCTTTTATTTGGATTTTTCTCAGAACTTTCTCCTACTTCACGTTTCTTACTGATATCTAGATCATCTCTATTTGGAAGTTGAAATAATAGTCTTATATTAACATTAAAACCAATATTTATTCCTGTCTGTGTATCAAAAATTAACAACATTATCATGAAAACATGGCCTATGAGATACATGGGATTTTTAAAGATTCTAAGCACAAGGAAATTATATTTGACAAGATCGCAGGACACATTCTAATATGAGGCTTGATGGTTCCATTCATAACATTGTTGATTGTGAAAATAATGTACTTCATGAGTTTTATCTTCCTTATATTCACCATGAAATCAATCATGGAGGTATCACATTTCATAAGGTAATCCTTGTCTCCATTTCTCGGAATGAGAAAACCCTGTATCCATAGATCTAGCAATCTATAATTAGTTGAAAGATGAGAAATGTTCATTGACAATACTCCTTTACATCTAGGATACTAAATTTCCTTAAACTTCTCACAAGATCATTCATTTTTATATAATTTTGGTTATAAAAATATTGATTTACCTTCATACGTTATAACCAAGATACTGGTGGGATTAATGAATGAAAAATAATATGTTTTCCATAACTCTTGAATGAAAAAATATCTCTTCTACATTGTTTATAAAAATTAACTATATCAAATAAATCTATAAGTGGATCAGGATATACCAGATCCTGATTATTTAGTTTGGCAATGCATAGACTTTCCCAACTATTTTCTATTATGATTATTGAGATCAAATAATCATACATCACAATGAAATTTGGATCCTCCATCCTTTCTCTATAAATAAGTCAATCTGTGAGTTCCTTTTCTAAGGACATCAGAGTTTACAAGGAAATGTCAAGAGACATTCAGATTTTAAGGAAACCTGAAAAAATGAATGATGAATTTGAAGAGTGGTAGAGCATCAGCACAAAATCACTGAGATAACCGATCTGGGACAGGAATTATGGGTCCTTTATATAGGCTTCAAGACGACTATTCAAATTATCAAATCAATGCAAGAATTGATATGTTCATGATATGATCTGATGGTTGATATCAATGTAAAATAAGGATATGTATATTTTAATTTTATTTTATTTTAAGGATAAATTACATTTAAGGAATGTTGATCTAATATTGTTTTCTTAGGAAAAAATAAAAATACCAAAAAGAAAAAAAAAGAATTACGAAGATTTATGTAAGGAAACATAGCTTATGGATTTCTGAGAAAGAATTTTCAATTTTAATAATGTTTTTATTAGATAACCTAGGATCCGTATTTTTTTAGGGAAATGAAAACTTTTTATGTTCTGAAAATTTTAGGTTCTGGGAAAAAATTTGGAAAAGGAAAAAAAAATAAACATATGTACTCCCCCTATAAGACTGAGTTAATTAATTTTAGGAGATAGTTTTAACAAGAAGTTAATTTGTATTTTTACCATAGAGTTATCATTCCAAATTTTTTATGTTTTTAAATATATAAGAGGGTAATTATTTTTTTAAAATGTCAGCAAGTTGTTCTTGCATTCTGATAAGTTGAAGAATGAAATATCTTTTAATTGTGTGATACCTACGGATGTAATGCCTAGTATATATGTTCTCTCACGAGTATGATGTGCATGGTTCATTCTAATATAAATAAAACTAGTATTATCAAACAATATATGTGTTTTAGTAAACCTTATTCCCTAGTCTGTGAGTGTGTGTTGCATCAATTCAACATGATCACAAAAACTTCCAGTAGGTACATATTCAGCTTCAGCAATGGAAAGTTCTACAAAGTGTTGTTTCATACATGACCAAGAAACTTTTTAATCTCACAATAAATGACATGTTTTGAAGGTAATTTTCTTATCCATTCTACATCGACAAAAGTTACCATACAAAAAATATTGTGAAAAAAATAATATCCAGAAGAATAGAAAAGTATTCAATCCATTGTTCCTTTTAAATAACAAAAAATTCCTAAAACATATTTTAAATGAGATTATTTTGGATTATATTGATATATTTTACATAAGCATACAGAAAACATTATGTATAGATGAAAATATGTTAAGTATAATAGACTTCTTATCATACCTCTAAAATATGTTTGACCTACTAGTTTCCCAGGTTCATCAAGATCAAGAGTGCTTGAGGTACCGATTGATGTAATTATACATTTAGTGTTGTAATATTTGTACATCTTAAGAATATATTTAATATACTTAAGTTGAGATATATAATTTTTTTTTGGTTTTTGAGAAATTTCAAAAACAATAAAATAATTTAACTCATCAATCAAACTCATTCCAAACTCTGATTTCATAAGATTCGCAAAAGAATCAGTTAAGGATTGCGGAGTTGATCTGAATATAATGTCATTAAAATAAATTTAAACATTTAATACAATTTTAATATATATATTAATAAAATGGGTTGGATCAGTAGTTCCCTTAGTATAATTTTTTTTTAAAAAAAGAATCCTGTTTTTCTATCTTACCAGGCTCTAGGGGCTTGTTTAAGTCAATATAATGCTTTGGTAAGTTTGAAAACATATTAATGATGTTTTGTTTCTTCAAAACTATGAGGTTTTTTAACATAAAATTACTCTTGGACATATCAGTTAAGGAATGGAAAATTTAAATTCATTAGAAATAGTTTGACATTAAATAATTATGAAATGGATATTAGAATATGAATAGATTCATTTCTAGTTACAGGAGTGAATGTTTATTTATATTATATCACTTATTATTGATTATAGACTTTAGAAACTAATCATTCTATATTTAATGCAATGATTCCATTTTCATCACATTTATTTCGGAAGACCCACATCACCCCAATTATAGATGTTTCTTTAGGTCTTTCAATGACAGTCCAAAAGTTTTTCCTTTCGAATTCATTTAGTTCATCTTGTATAGAATTAATCCAATAATCATCACCTAAAGCTTAATCAGTGATTTTAGGTTCTAATTGGGAATGAAATACTATGTGTTCTACATCATTTCATAAAGAGTTTCTAGTCCTTTTATATCTATTTACATTATGAATAATATTTTCACTGGGATAATTCTTAAGAAACAACTCATTTGGGTTCTGTAAAACCTATACATTAATACAAGGTAAGACATCTTCTAGGGTAAATATTTCAAAAAAAATATTGATGTGTATTTTTTTTACAAGAATAATCTTCAATCAAAATTTGATAATCAGTTTTGGAAAACACATTTGAAGATATAGGTTGTGGTTGTTTAAAAAAAGGACCAGTTTCATCAAAATTAACATGTACTGTTTCTTCAGAAGTTCAATAATTTTTTGAAAATAACTCTAGAAGCCATAGAAGTAGTGGAGAAGCCTAACAAAATTTCTTCATCAGATTTGTGGGAAATTTTATATAATTATCCTTCAGTATTCTTAATGAATAGTTTCCATCCAAATAATTTGAAGTAATAATCATTATATTTTCATCCTGTCCATAACTCATAAGGTGTTTTATTATGAAAAGGTCTGACTAAAACTCAATTTATAGTATAGAAAGTAGTGTTTACATGTGAAGAAAAAAATTTATTAGCAATATAATATTCACAAAAATAGGGTTCTATTTATGTGTTGAAGAATTCAATTTCATCTTTTAATAACACAATTTTTTGAGGTGTTTTTAGAGATGATAAGTTATGATTAACGAATTTCATTACAAAAAGATATTTCATTATATGATTTTCATATTCTCCCCCATGATCACTATGAATAGTTATTAGGGGATATGTTTTTTCATTTTTAACTTTAGCTAAAAAATATTTAAAATAAGAAAAGGATTCAGATTTCTTTGTTATAAAATATACCCATTTAAATCTAATGTAATAATAAACTAAGAAAATACATAGTATTTGACACCAATACGTCCAGTTTTTATTGGAAGAAAAATTTCTATATGCACTAGATGTAATGCATTATAATTTTAAACTGTATTAATTGATTTAAATATTGATTTCTATTTCTTCCCATATTGAAAAGGATCACAATCTTTTGAAGAATTGAATCTAAGCACTGGTATATCCATAAGAGTTCTTATATTTTAGACTTTTCATAGGTTTATAAGGATACAGTGTCCTAGCCTTCTATGTCATAACAAATATTTATCTTTCATTTAACTAAGGAAATATGTTTTTTTGTCCTATGGTCTTCAATGTTATGTTTATAAACATTCTCATGCCTATTGGAAGGGAGAATAAACTCTTCCTTGAATTTTATACTAAGCATTTATCATTCCTAAATTTCACAGAGTAGAATTCATCACATAATTGTATTATTCTTATAAGGTTGTTCTAAAGACCATTAACAAACAAAACATTTGAAATTAAGTATTCCCTAAGAAAAAAATGTTACCTATACAAAAAATTTCTCCTTGAGAATTATCTCCCAAAGTTACTTTTCCTCCATTCAACTTGATAATCTTTTTAAATAATTTTTTATTACCAGTCATGTTCCGAGAACATCCACTATCAATGTACCACATATTTTTATTTGTTCATCCATTGTTTTTATGAAAATAAAAAAGTTTGACTTTAAGAATCCAAACTTGTTTGGATCTGCAAATGTTAGAAAGTAAGATCTCAGGTATCCTCAGTTTCATATAAAAGCGTACATTCAAAAAAACTAATGATTGGGTTTTAATTAAAGATCAATTTTCCCCTAATGACCACCACATTGACATGTAGTGAAAAGAGGATCACTTTTGGGTAAAAAATAGTTGTGATTGAAAACTAGTTATGAATGAGTATAACCAAATCTAGAAATATTCTTTAGAGGAAGAAGTATGAATACATTTTTTTCAAAACCATAGTTTCCATGGGTAATATTTGAAAATTATTTTAACAAAAATATTTCATATATTATTCTGATGAATAATTTCTTATCGTAGTACTCATTAGTATTTTAATTTGAGTTAGCATCTAAATCAAATTGCGTAGAAATAAAAATTTCAAGATCCTTATAATGTTTAACCACCTCAGAATTAACTTCCTTAGGTATTTTTAAAATATCTTCAAAATCAAGAATTTTTTTATCAATATCTTTTGAAAGATCTGATACTTCTTTTGTTGTGATAGATATTTTATAATTTTTCCTTACAATGTTTCTTTTTCATCGTACTATTCTCAATTTCTTGTAAGTTGGAAAACCTAGAGACTTCTTCAATTTAAGGTAATGTATTATATTATGATGAATAAGACTCTTCATTTGAATATTCGTAATATTCTTCATTAGAAAGATGAGAATTTAACGAGATATTGGTTTGAGATTCACCATTGTTTACCTAATCTAGGAGACATTTATTTTTAGTATGAATTATCACTATAAATCCAATATTCATACGACTAGAAGATTTATATTTTGAGGATTCATCTAAAGAGTCACCACTAATGGTACTACTACTGTCATTATCCTTTAGGACATTATCAGACATCGACTCTTTGTACTTCTTCTTATTTCTTTATGAATTCTTATCCTTTCTTTCTTTCCATTTGTGAAATGGACAGTCTTGTCAGATATGACATTCCATCTACAATTCATATCAAGTCATCTCTGAGTCATTCCTATTTTTTGTATTTATTTTTGTATTTATATTGGAAATAGTTCATTATAATAATCTTGTTCATCCATTGATCAGTATTTTCATGTTCATTCTCAAAATGATCACTAGCACTTGATTCATATATAATAGTATCTTTCTTATATTATAATTTAGTAACACATTTAGGTGTCTTGGATTTCATATGTTTTGATATAGTAGTGAATGAAGCAATATCATTACAATTTTTTTCTTATTGGTATCTTTATCTCTCTTCATTATAGTTTCATGATGTTGAAGAGTCCCAAATTACTAATCAAGTGTGATGTATAAAACATTCTTACAATCATCAATTATTGTTCTTTTGGATTCGCACCCATTGAGAATATATCTTTTATTGTATCCACACGAAACACATCATCATGTCCTTTCTCGCCCATAGAATTATAGTTGTTGACAATAGTCATAAACCTATGTTGAAATTCTAATAAAGGTTGTGTATAATGAAACATTAAACCATGATATTCAGCTCTAATCATAGCTCTTCTTGTTTCAATGACCTTTGATGTTCCAAATTTCTTAACTTATATTTTATTCTAGATGATATTAGTAGATTCACATGATGTAATATAACTATAAATATTCATGTTCATTGAATACAAAAAAGTATTGTCTACCATAAAATTATTCATATAATTTTTCTTTTCTTGATAGGTGAATTTTATTATTTCCATGTCATGAATCTTGTAGTCTCTACTAAACATATAAATGTTATCAAAACTGGTATTAATAAATAAATTATTCTTTCCATTACTCCAGTAATCTTAATTATTTCCATGAAATATTGGAGGTCTGGTAGGATTTTGGTTGTAAGTGGATCCAACATTGATTCTTTCTATTCTACAAGAACATACAAAATATATTTTCCACAAAAAGGAACTGTAAGAAAGTATCTAAAATAAGAGTATATACTGAAAATATTAAACAAATACTGAAAAAGTGAAGTTATGCATGGAAATTTGAGTAAGAAAACTTATATGTAAGTATAGGTAATTCATAGACCTACTCAGATACCAATTTTAGGATCAAAATATAGATGTAGATGCTCAATTACAAGATGTGGGGGTGAATTTTCAGTTTAAAAACTATTTTTTTCCTCATGAAAATATTTTTTTAAATTTTTTAAGAAAGATGTTTTTACAAACCATATTTAGTTCTTAATAATGAAATTAACTTCCTTATGATATGATAATATGTATCCCATAATGAATCTTAAGACAAGATTACATACGGAATTATTCTACCATATATCATATTGAATATTATTTATAATATAGTATCCATGTATAAGAAAACATTTGAATGTTATAATTTATTTATTTAAAAAATAAAGTTGAAAT
This sequence comes from Viscum album, assembly GCA_963277665.1. Classification (NCBI taxonomy): domain Eukaryota; kingdom Viridiplantae; phylum Streptophyta; class Magnoliopsida; order Santalales; family Viscaceae; genus Viscum; species Viscum album. Next base: position 558,222,489 of record OY728167.1, on the reverse strand, counting down.
AAAACATGTAATAACAACAATTAAAAAAGTATAAGAAATATTTTAACCCAAAGAGATGGGTATCCAACAACATTGGATAATGCTCCCCTGATTTATACATTCATGAAAGTATGTATTACCCACATCAGGGTAAAGCCTCCGTAAGAATATATGAATATTTCTTGCTTTCTAGAAATCCCTCGATCTCTAAGGAGATCGACACATCTAGCTTCCTATCCACAGAAGCCCTTAATTGATCAGAATCAATCAGAATCACACTATGAAAGTTGTACAAGATGTTTAAATCTTGAACAATTTGTTCACAACATTCTCACAGTGTAGGTTCAAGAAGAGATCTCTCATAAAAAATTATATATCTAGAATTAATCACATAATAGTTTAATAGGAACATTGTTAAAATGGATGGGTATTTATAGGCTAGAATTCCAACATTCTACTTCCTCCTCCAATGGTCATATTTTTCCTTAACATTTCAGAGGGACTTGTACACATCCCACTTAGCCATTAGTTAGTTAAAAATAGACTTTATGCCATCGTTTCATATAAGAAAACATGCGAAGAATAATCCTATGTGAGAAACAATAATATTTATGAAATAAAATATTGTCATTATTAAGAAACATTAACAATTTTAGAATCTAATTAAATAAAATGTTTATTTATGGAAATGAGGTAATTATAAGAAAAAAATTTAATCAGATTATTAAGAATTTGTGAATTTGAGTCTAATAAATGTAAACAATATGATTATGAAATAAAAGTGAATCAGAGTATAAATTATACTGAATTTTGAATCAGATTTATGAAGACATCAAAGACTAATTTCAGAAGAAGCCTTTGTCTGATCTCTAAAGAAATCAGAGTCTAATATCAGAATAAATTGGATTCTGCATTCAATAGAAACTAGATTATGATTTTTGATGAAATTAGAGTCATATTTTAGATGAAATATAAGTCTAAATTCAAAAGAAATCAGAGAGTGATTTTATAATAAATTAGAGTATGATTTTTGAAGAAATAATAGACTTATAACAGAAGTAATTGGAGTCTTATTTTTGGAGAAAGTGGGGTATGATTTCAGAAGAAATCAGATATTTATTTCAGAAGAAATAATAGTCTAATTTTAGTTGAAATGGGTGTTTGATTTCAAAATAAATGAGATTATGATTTCAGAATAAATCATATTCTCATTTCAGGTGAAATGAGAGTCTGATTTCAGGATAAATCAGAGTCTGATTTTAGGAGAAATCAGAGTATGATTTCAAAAAAAATAGATTTCTCATTTCAAATGAAAGCATATTCTCATTTCAATATAAATCATAGTCAAATTATAGAAAAATAAGATCCTTATTTTTAGAGAAAAAGGAGTTGGATTTTCAGAGAAATCGGTGTCTGATGTCATAAGAAATCAGAGTTTGATTTGAGGAGAAATAAAAGTCTAATTTCAAAAGAAACCGTAGTATGATTTTAGAATAAATCAGAGTCACAATTTTAGGGAAATAAAATTCTAAGGAACTCTAATATTTTAGGAATTATAATGATTCATTTTTTTACATATGCAAAATATTGTATGTCTTGGTTTAGGAAAACAACAGATTAGGCAATGAAAACAATAGGTAATATAAAAAAAACAATTTATAGAAAGTAAATTTCCTTAAGAAATTATTTCTTATAAAAATAAAAATTTCCTTAAGAAAATGTGCTTATTATTTTCAAAATATAAAGGAATGAAAAATTCATAAGGAAATATATTTAAACAATAGGTTTCACCAAATAGAGAGGTCACATTGGTCATAGAAAACCATTTTAATTAATTTATTAAGAAAACCAATGTGTCTTGGAAATGTTTGGGCATGTGGTACAATGAAGCATAATAAAACAAGAGTTAAAATGAGGGCAAAGAGACTAGAAAAAGAAACTTTTACTGAGGACGTCTCGCACATGTGATATAAAGTTTTGATTTGGTCTGGTTTGTAAGAAATAGATGAAAATGTCCCACTCCTTGAAAATTGGGGGAAGCGAGTCACTCAATAATTAGCACAATAGTTGGAAAAATATTCCAAATTTATTTTTAGAGGATTAATTTGAATACCATTATATATATATATTAATCTTGTGAAGGTGAGTGATTTAGATAATAGATATTGAAGAAATTAAGATCCCTAGATCTAGACGTTGGAGAGCTCTATGCCCATAGGGAGGAGGATCCAACTAGAAGAGAAGAGGACGAGAAGAAAATATAGGTTAAAAGGATCACTAAGGAAAAAATTGTACTTCACCCACAAAACATGGTCACATGGTTTGTTTAAACTGTGCTCCAACTATGAGGATCACTCTGTTTACGAACCCAAACTTGCACAGTTGTCCCATGAGGTTTTCCTGTTTGTGCATCAACCGTGCAATGAAAATTAAATAGGTACTACATTAGTGGTACTAACTATGTGCAAAAGTCACATGATTTGGGTAAACTATTAATAGATCATTCCCATCACATCTTCACCCCTACTGCTACCACATAGTTTACTGCTTGTGGTAGAATGGTTCAAAAAAACCATTTTCATTGTTCATCCAACCAAAAACAGTTATTTTTGGGGTTTTTTGGTACATGAAATCAACAATATACCCTATTTACACCTCGGGACCTGAACCATATCAATAATCAACACATTGGAGTGTTTCGACTCACAGAAATCAAATCTAATGCTCATTTTACAAAACAGACTACCCACCAAATGAAAAAAATCCTTTATAATTTCATCTAGTCAAAAACATGGGATGCTAAAATCTCCAAACAAAAGAACGTATCATCCCCAATAAGGATTTTTAAAAATAATAAAAAATCACATGACCAACTTTGGTTATGAGGTCTTATTCAATTTTTTTTGACATTTCCAAATTCCCCATGAACCATTAAGAATCACCTTAACAGATGTAACATAAATGATAGAAACTTTATTAAATTCTTGTTTTCGAGATGAAACCTCGAGATAAAGCATACTCTATCCCATCCAACATGGGATATGATTAATCAATCATCTAATCAACCAACTGAACCAGTGCTACAACCATATGTTCATTAATTTAAGGGTCAAATCTGAATCATGGTATCTCTACCATCTGATTTGTTTTCTAAAATTTCCTTATAGATTTTCAATGACCCTCAGAACATGACAATATTCCATAGAATGTTTGATTCTATGAAAAAAGTATTTAACAAATCAGAGAATTAATGGTAAAACCACTACCGATTGATAATTCTCGAAATGCTATGGTCAGATGGAATACATCTTCAAATGCTAAAACTGAAGAGTTTAAACTATAGAGACCTAATATTTTCCTAGATCACACTCATCGAATCCTGTAATTGGATTACAATGATAACTCTAAAAAAATTCCCACTTAATCTGTCTTGCCTCAAAATAATTATAAAAAAATTTCTTGATCTGGAAATTTTTGATCGTCATGGTAAAAATTGTCCTTACGATCCCCACTAAAAATCTGGGGTAACCTCAATGTTAGTATCTAGAATCCAAGAATCTCTTCCATGGAAAAGAAAAAATGGGTTTTAAAAGCGATACAATGGACAAGGAAATAAATCCTACATCAAGAACATTGAATGAATCCAATGCGTCATCCACATGGTGTCCATGTCAAGAGGAAAAAAACTCATGTCCATGAGTCATTACATGTAGTTCCTACTTGGGAACCGATGTATCAGTCACGACTATCCAGAGCTCATGAAACAACCACTCTTCTGGGGAAAACTCTAAGAGAAACCACTCGAATAAACCCATAAGTGTTTTTAAACCACATCATGGCATAATACCAACACTCACTAAGAATATTTATAATATACCAAGATAGGTGACAATGTTTCCTTAAAGACGAGAGTAGAATAATTAGTTTTAACAATCTATAAAAAGGTTTTTTGATGCTTTCTCCACATTAATGAAAAAAACATTGAAATAATCGAGATATATTATAACCAATGACACAAATGGGAGGTTAGTAGATCCACCACATTTTATATAGAGACCCAATATTTTATTACATTACTATTACACCATAAGGATCCAAAGGTTTAGTGTCTTGGGGAAGTTGGGACAAAACATATCATTTACAACATCAATCATTAACATTTATTTAATTCCTTATTCTATAGATTCTTATTATCTGTTGACCTATCCTTAGTACAAGTAGTCACCTAAGGATATACATCAAAAAGGGTTGAGCTAAAATCCTAGTAATAGGGAATATATGAACAATATAACAATGGGTGAGAACAATCACAATGTATGCAAAGGATCATGAACATATGAGGAAGAATAAATAAAAGACTTGAAATGTTGAAATTCATAAAAATTAAACATCTTTTATTAGTGGTACACTAACACACATAATTGTGAACGTTTCTAAAATCATGTTCACAAATCATTTCCCTTTTTATCATGAAATTCATAACTTTATCCAATGCATTGTAGCGCTATATAATTCCAGGCGCACCCATCACATTCAAACATTCCTATTTCTCTATATAATTCTGGGCGCACTCGTCACATCATAAAATTTTCATTATAATTCATTCCAAATATAACATATATCAATAATTAACATAGATAACCATGGAAATGAATGGTTTTAAAATCTTAAGAACTCATTTATAATCATTTGGTTCCTAAAAGAAATATGTAATAACATACTTTATACAAGAACTATCAACCTTGAGTGAAGTAAAATGTGTGTTCTTAAATGAATAGTTATTTTTGAAAACATTTTGTTTCACATAAACTCCAGTGGAAAAAATTCATATCCCATAAAAGGAAATACAGTGGTGAAAATTTTATTTTCAAGGAGTAACTATATCAGAAATGGAGTGAAAGAGGGTGAACCCGAAGAAAGAATGTTGGGTTTTAGAATTTCTCCTTATCTTGTGTTCAAACGATTTCTTCACATTAATGTATTGTATAATGAAATTATATTAATTAATTATAAAATATAGAACCATTTATACATGAATAATGTTTCCTATGGTTTCATTATGTTCTTTTATGGGTTTTGGTTGAGTTAAGAAGCTAAAATGTTTAGTTCAGGAGTGTTAATTTTTATAGCTTTTATGAACGTTTCACTTGTATTCATGAACGAATGTTTTTTTGAAATGTTGATGAACATCCATATTTTTTAGAAATTAATATAATAAACATACCAGAGATATAAATGATCTTATAATGAGTTTGGTTATGTATAATCAGGATGAATCATTAAATAAAATTTAATGATGATTATTTTTGGTTAATGTGGGTGGTTGTTTTGATAAGAATGAACTTGTTTTATTTTATCACTTATTTTCATGTAAATAAGATAGTTACATAACATAAATTCTTATAAAAAATGAAATTTAAAACCATTTTTCAACCATTTTATGGTTTTATTTACATCTTTTTAGGCGTTTAGATAAAATGGAATTGCATCACCCTTAATGTATGTAAATTAACACATCATGGGAAACGATTTCATTTTTTTTAACAAAAAGTGGGATGGAGGACTATAATTAAAAGTACTACATTAAAATTATATCATAGAAGTATATAAACAATAATCGAGTTATCATGATATATCTATAAGATTAGTTGAGGATAAGATAAGAAAATAAATGAAATTTGGAAGGAAAATGAATGAAAATAGGGAGAGGAATAACCTACTCAATCCTCCTCTTGAGATCCTCCTTAAAGAACCTAGGCATTGTCTATTGATGAGGCCAGGAGATCCTGGTCGTGGGGGAGGGTCTATGGAATAACATTGGGCCGAGTTTAGGAATGTCTTGAATCTTGAGATGTGTGATGTAATTACGGTGTGAGGGGTGGTATTTATAGTTGAGGGGAGAGGGTTTTTTCATAATATTTTAATCATTAAATTATAAATTTTATTCAAGATAAGAAGTAGTGACTATTTTATGACCAAGAAAAGTAAATAGGGGATTTTAGTTCTAAATTTGTGTGATTTCAACACTTGTGATGTCCAAAATAGTGGATGTTATTTATAATGTATTTATACAGTATATTAAAGCATTTTACTATTCACCAAAAATCAAGTGTTTCAAAAAAATCCAAAAAATTCATCCCAACCATTATTTTACATGTAGAATAAAAAATGAAAAAAATAAATTTTTTTTTCTAAATATGATTAATTTAATATTTAATTAAAATCATAATTTACTTGAAAAATACAGATTTAAAATTAAAACTGATTTCATAATGCATTAAAATTTAAAAAATGTATTATAAAATTATCTTAAAACCCTAAGACATAAAATTTTGAATTTATGAACACATTTTTGGAAAATATATTTTATTTTAAATTAATTAATTTTAATTAATTATTTGTAACTTATAAAAAATACGAATACTTATATTGTGGTCATATTGTCACTTATAATATATCTATCTTTTATTTATACATTTATGGGTATCATTATTATTATTTTGGAATATTTACTATTAATAACAGTCATAATAATATTCATAAGGGTAAGAGACTACTCATAAGGTTAGGTTACTATTAACCAAAAATAATGTTCGTTTAATATTACTAATCTAAACCGTGTATGTCATATTTTCAAAATTCAAAACATAGAAGTAAAAAAGTTATGTATAATGATCACATAGTATTTTGTATCATGATATGTCATTGTGATTCCAAATGTGATTATACTATATGGAATAATTATAAGAGGGTATTTACATTGATAAAACATTGGATTGTTACATTCTTCCCCCATTAAGAAATTTCGCCCTCAAAATTTCATTTTACACAAACAGGTGAGGGTAGTTCTCCTTTCTCACCTATTCTGATTCCCAAGATTCTTATTCAAACTTATGCTTCCTCCAAAAAACATTGAAAATGTGAGTTTTCTTGTTGCGTCGAACCTTATCTCTCTAGTCTAGAATCTTCCCCAGCTACTCCTTATAAGAGATAACATCGTCTAGTTGTACCACCTCTGAGTTCAATACATGTTTGGGGTTTGGTATTTTTTTCCTCCGGAGTGATACGTGAAACACATCCTAAACATGGGCCATATTTTTTTGGAAGTGATAGACGATAGGATAAGTCTCCTATGCAGTAAAGAATCTAAAATGGTCCAATGTACCTTGGGATTATCATCCCGTTCTTTCCAAACCGCATGGATCTATTCCATGGATATATTCAAAGTAAAATCGTATCTCCAATGTTGAACTCCAAGCCCCTTTGACGATTGTCCGCATTGCTCTATTGTGGACTCTGAGCATCTTTCATATGATTCTGGATGACTTAGACCATCCATGTAGTCTCTTGAACATGCTCGGGTCCATGTAGTTTTATTTCTCCAACTTCATCCCAACATGTTGGAGTTCTACATTGCTTTCCATATAGAGATTTATATGGAGACATCTGAATACTCAAGTAGAAGATATTGTTATATGAGAACACTACCAGTGGGAGATGATGATCACATCCTCTTTTGAATTATATAGTTTATGATCTTAGAATATCTTCAAGAGTCTGAATAGTCCTTTCAGATTGGACATCAGTTTGGGGGTGATAGGTCGTGCAAAAATTTAATTCACTACTTAAAGCATGTTGAAGACTCATCCAAAATTTAGATGTGAACCTTGGATCATGGTTAGAGACAATAAATAGTGGAACACTATGAAGTCTTACCACTTCCTTCACTTATATATATTCAAGTTGTTCTACAGAGATCTTCCTAAAGAGAGATAAAATGGGTAGTTTTTGTAAGTCAGTCATCCACATCCCATATCGCATTATTTCCCATGGATGTCTTCGGGAGACCTGTGGAAATTTCCATAGTGACATTCTCCCATTTCCACATGGGTATATGCAATGGTTTCATCATCCATATGGACTTTTTTTGCTCTGCTTTAACTTGCTGACATTCCCAGGACCTTGAGATATATTCCGCGATCTCTTTCTTCTTGTTATTCCACAAGAATTGTTTTGAGAGATCTCAATACATCTTTGTGCGACCAGGATTGACAGATAATGTTGAGCTATGTGCATTGTCCAGTATCTCCTTATTTATCTCGGGTGATGGAGGAACACAAATACACATTCCAAACTTAATCACTCCATCACCATCGATACAGAACTCGTGCAACTTCCTTTACTACATTCACCTTTTTTTGTAACTCCAGATAATCCATTTGTGCCTCCTTAATCTTATCTTGTATAGATGCTTGGAAAATAATTTGGGAAATGTAGGATTTATCCCCTGTGCTTATGATTTCAAAATCCATACATTGAATATCCAAGATTGTTTGGTTTTTCTCAATCCATAACATGTATAGAGTTTCATTTTCTATTCTTCTTAGAACATCAGCTACATTGTTCCCCTTTTTAGAATGACAGTGAATAATGAAATCATAATATTTGATTATCTCTAACCATCCCCATTGATGTATGTTGATATCCTTTTGTGTGAATATATTCTATAGGATCTTGTGGTCAGTGTATATGTCACACTTGTCACCATAATGGTCGTGCCAGCCGAATTTCAAGGCAAAAATCATGTCTTCCACCTCATGATCGTGCATCGGGTCGCTCTTCTCATGAATATTAAACTCATATAAGGTGTAGTCTATCACTGTTTCTGATGATTTTCCACCGGGGTGCGTGCACCTCTATCACAAAGAGGACGCGCGGCTGTTTCCCCACATTCCCTCTTTCCAAAGGCAGGTGGAATCTGTTCCTTGTTCTAGGATGTCTGCTCTGTTGTCGAAACGGGATGATGGGATGTTGGTTCTTCCTTCCATGGATTCCCCCTCAGAGCTCCTCACCTAGTCCGAGTCTCCCTCATAAATTTAATACATTGTTCGTGAATCTCTTCCCAGTGCCATATCTTCATGGACACCAGTTAAATACGCTGCTTCTATCCGGACCTTCCAAGGGGTCTAGTTAGGGAAGCAACCTTTGGTTAGGAGAGTAGTCACATTGAGGCATCACTGGCATGTCTTGACGCTGGGATTCTGGAATGTCTGTCTTTCTATCCCTTATTACAGGGCTTTTCGAGGGTGCGGATGCCCGAGGAATCCCAAATCGAACGCGGGGAATCGTATTCCATTGGAATGTTTCTGAGGCTTTCCTCATCTTACCGTGTTTAACACATGGTATGCCACAATTTTAACATCCAGTGGGGACAGATTATACTGATCGGAACACAAGCTAAAGTGGATCAAATTAAAGAACCCTCTGGAGGGAACACCGATGTTCGGTTCTGTAAGTGGGCGGCTTCCCGAATGTTGTGTAGGGGGATGAAATGGCATGATCTCATCGAGATGTGGCGGCTCGGGTAAGGATCAGGATGGGTGGAGAATGGTTTTGGACTTGAGCTAGGAAGATACTTCCAACGTATCCCCGTGGAAGGGAATCAATGTCCGTGTAGTTCGATGATACGGTGGGACACCTGAGGATGCGACCCGTGATAATCGACGCATGGAGGGGACCCAAAGGATGTAGAACCCCCGGGTTAGGGCATGAGCTTCCCAAGACACGTGGGCTCGAGGGAGAGATCAGGATGGAATGTGGGTGATGGTATTGAACCTCATGGAGGCTTCCTACATATCCTCGTGGCGGGGAATCAAAGACCACGTAGGTCATGTTTGTGCAGTTTAACGTCATGCGGGATGGGAATGATCCTAACATGGAGGAACAACCAGGTTTTCTACTTGAACCTCGGTGAGGCTACTTACGTACCATGCCATAGCACAGATCATAGTCCACATAGTTCAGATTGGATTGGTGCTTATGCTCTGAGATAGACCATGGTGGTATGGGGATTACACTCTGAGGTGGCATATGGTGGTGGTGAACCGATGTGAAGGCGTTCGGAACTACCGGGTGTTGGGTTTGAAACTAGGGGAGGCTACCTATATACCATGCCTTAGCATGGATCAAAGTCCACGTAGTTCGGGTAGGTTGGGGCTTACGCTCTGAGATGACATAAGGTGGTGGGGCTTGAACCTCGTGGAGGATTCCTACGTACCATGCCTTAGCATGGATAAATTTCCATGTAGTTCGGGTTGGATTGGGTCTCACACTATGAGACGACCCAATGTGGTGGGGCTTGAACCTCGTGGAGGCTTCCTATATACCATGCCTTAGCACGGATCAAATTCCACGTCGTTTAGGTTGTGTAGTTTAACTTCATACAGGACAAGGGGGGTGTGTAGTTTAACGTCATGCGGGACGGATATGCCATGGTCTATGCTTTCTCTAAGCCCACGTGAGTCATGCCCGGTGTGAGAAACAAGAGGTTGCAAAGACCTTGCGATCACATCGCGAAAGGTTCGTCCATGGGAAGTGGAATGTGGCTTGGGCTCAGAGCTTCCTAAAGAGAAAACAGGAGCTTACGTGTTGGATCATGACCCAAAGTGGAAACAGGGGCTTACGTGTTTGTTCGAAGCCCGGGGAGATGAATATTGGGACTTACTATAGGGTGGAGGCCATGTGTGGCAAAGCACAATGAGAGAGGGAAAGGGTGACAAATTCCCTATTCCCCTCTCCCCTCTTGGACTTTGGCACGGAAGAAGTACGGGGGTTCATGGGTGCTACCTCCTGGAAGAAAGGCCAGGGGGTTACAACGAGGTGGATGCCCTTCCCCAGTGGACAAAAGCCGCTCCAAAAAGGAGGATATCATACCCTATGAGGGGTGATCCCATCCCTGTGGAGACCAGTGGGTGTAGAGAATGCTCGAGCCTGGGAACCCCACATAGGACGTGTGGGGGCAATGCCACAGTTTAACATCATGTGTTGAGGATGAGGGTGCTTGGTAGTTTAACGTCCTGCAGCTCGGACGAGGTGGGAACACTCCACACCCCCTAGGACTTACATAACTGGTACTCTTTTCAACTTTGTGAATGGAGGGTGTCGTCAATGCCATTTGGGGGGGGGGGGTGTTTTGGAGTGATTCACTTGGGGGTCCACATTTGCATGGCTATGCGAAGAAGCAATAACTGTTAGCATGCCTATGCGAAGAAGCATGAGGCAAACCAACGCAACAGGAAAAATCACCCAAGGGAGCCTGAGGTTACTTCGTACGATTCTGGAAGGTCGCACGAGAAAACAACGCATGGTGTGTATGCCCGGGCATCCACAAGGTGAACATCGGGCGCCAACGCCAGAAGGTACCCAGGGAGCACCAAGGTGATGGGTCTCGAGGGTTGCGCGCAAAAGAAATCGGTAGCGGGAAAAACACCGGGCCGACGCATAATTGGGGTAGAGGATTTGTGTGTGACTTGAAGGGATTGCACACAAGGGATATTAATTGCGCGCAAGTGGCAGAGGCCTCACACAAAGGTAAGGGCACACCCAATGAAATGGATTGCACGCAATTGGACCATTTTGCGCGCAATGGAAGGAATTGCATGCAAGGGGGGCACCCTGAAGGGCTTGGAATTCTGTTAAAGACACAAGGATTGCACGCAATGGCAGACCCTAGGGCAAGGTGGTGCTAAAAGGATCAGTACCTGAAGGACATGATGTGCACGCAGAAATCCAATTTCGCGCACGAGAGCTAGTTTGAATTCCTCAACCCCAAAATGGAAGGCGTCCCCTTATATTTATAGTCATCCGGTGGCGCAAAACGCCAGCCATGTGGTGTGAAAGAACGAATAAATTTCTTTCCACGCCAGGGCCCTTTCTTGAATCCCGGACCCCTTCCACACGGCTCCATTTTTTCCACGCGCATTCTCCTTTTTTCCGCGCAACACTCACCGGCCCTCGGGACCGAGTCTCCGGGTCCGAATATGACTTCGCTTTGTCATTTCAAAACTTCTACTAGTACTTATGTTCAGTTCAGTGTCTATAAATGCCCCCCTCAGAATTGGATCATCCAGGGGCCACAACGATCGATTTCTGAGGGAAACGCCAAAGTATCGGGCTTTGTGAGTCCCTTGTGCACAAAACAATGGGGTGGCACGAAAAATTACGTCGGGTACGGAATCTGCTTTTCATGCTGCGTGGAACCCAGGTCTCGCCTATAAAATGGGTCATGGTTCCCATGCTCCATACACAACTTTCTCACGCGATAGGCTCTGAGCTCTCGTGCGCAAAATTCCTTCTGCGCCAGCGCGTAAACCGCTTGGCATCAGGTAATTTCAACTAGTTTTGGCAATATCTTACGCACAAACCTGGGATTTTTCATGCCAGCCTCTCATATTTCGTGCCAATATCCTTGATTTCGTGCTGCACTACCAGATTCCGCAGAACATATTCGATACACTTGATTGGAAGAAGATGGCCGCAAACCAAGTTGATGAGGGGGAAGCCGCCACTCGCATAGCAGAAATGGCTACGAACAATGAGGTGTATGGCACCACGATGGTTGTCTTCAATAACCATAATCTGTTCAACCTTCTATCCATTTCCCAGAAAGAATACCCTTTTTCCAATAACCTTCCTCTATGGAACTTCGGAATTCTGTAGGAGGTCCCCCTGCCGGGCTTTGAGGCTGATATACCACGGTGATGGGTGACTCGTGAGGACGACCTCCCTCACTACAACATCACCAAAAATGGTAATCCTACCAGGGAAACCGGACACGTGGATGTATATGTCCTTTACCCAATGACTAGGACGATTGATGGGGGTGATCCTGTTGTAGAGAGTTCCCCGACCCTCTACGCATGAACATTCCTTTATAGCATCATGGATGATATGGAGGGCTGACTGTGAGATTGGGATCTGTTGTCTGGTGGAAAATTTACCAGTGAGTGGGCCTGGGCGTATTGGGTTCACCATAAGTGTGTCCAATTCGGGGTCGAGCTGCATCACATTGGTCTGTTCGAGGGTGTGTGGACGTCGCAGTTTCACTTCCACCGCTGGCCTTAGCTTGGGCCGGAGCTATTTACCCTGTGGTCCCCTGACACCAACATATTCTATCTTCACCATGGGGAAGTTGACATCAGTCTCTGGGACATCCACTGTATCAGAGGTATCCCACTGGAGGGCTATCAATACGACGAGTTCCTTCCTCCGATGAACACCTTGGAGGACAGATCATGGACCCCATGCTGATGTGGCATCTGCTGGAGATGGGCAAAGAGAGGATGGGGGTCACTGACATACAGATGGACATCGCCTACACGGACTGGTTCATCCTGTTCATAGAGAAGAATATAGAGGTCAAGATGCCTGGATGGGGGAAACAGAGTCCAACCGCAGCTCAGAGGAGCAAGAATGGATCATACTGGAGGATCCCGGAGGCAGGGCAATACCAATAATGGGGATAATCCATTAACGAGGCCCAGGACCCAAATGTACAATATGTCGGGTTCCTTTCCACATTCCTGAGCGAGTGGCTCCAGCCAGTGTGGGACGCAAGGATGAGCATCCGTCCAGCGACTCTGGTGATGGTGGGCACCATGGCTGCCAACAAATGGTTCAATCTAGGGGTTCCTGTGCTGGCTCGGCTTTACGCCATCCTGGGACGCATCTCAAGAGAGGAATCACCTAAGAGAGTATGTGGCCCCTTCCATATTTTCCATGGTTGGGTGGCAGCTCATTTAGGTAGGTACACTTTCCAAAATTCAATCCGTCCTTCGGGAAATGGCATGCAACCATCTCTGCTGAATATTGTTGGGTTCATGTGGATGATGCTCAGTGAGGAGGGAGTACGGATCAGGATCAGTAACCATACCAACTTCACCTTCTGTATATTCCCCACCCCGACCGGCCAAATGATAGACAATGGGAAAGGCTCGCTGGAGCAGCAGGAATACATCCTGAGCATCAGAGGCAGAGTGCTTGTGGCTCGGATTGATGGGAAGATCTTTTTTGATCCTTATGTGCCATCCCGGTTCTCCAGGAAGTTCGGGTGCCTCCAACGAATGCCGAAGAGGGTATTAACAGATGCCTTGGAAGAGAGGAATCCCTGCGTCCTTCGCCAGATGTTTTTAATGTTCACAACCTATGGCTCTGGTGATGTCATATCATTTCCTCCCACCGGAGTTGATGATGGCCTCTCAACCGAGTATTTCAAACACTGGGCCATCACATACCCTGAGGGGCTTTTTTGGAAGTGATTTCGGTAACTCAAGATTACCCGCATGGAACCCGGGTGACGAGAGAGTAGTCAAGGTTTGTATAGAAGGGGGATATCAGGGGAACCCCATGCAGCGAGGCATGTGCAGGTTGGGTCCTCAACAGCGGGAGAATTGCATGGTGTGGCCAACGAAATTCCTAGGAAGCAGATAAGATATCTGCTTCAATATTCCCTTGATGCAATCTTCTCAGCAGTATGGTCAGCCTGGTTTACCCTGCGGTAGTCACTGAGTACCGAATCCCTCTGGCAGAAGATAGGGTTGGAAGGAATCATACACATACACACTCCAACAGGGTTAGTGCATGGTGCCACCTTTTCTGGTGAAATTGATGCTCATCCAAGAGCATCATCTGGAAATTATGCCACTGAGAGAAGATGATAGTGATGAGTCGGAGGGTGATGAGACCAGAGATGAAGTGGAAGGAGAAGAGGTAGGTGAAAGGGAAGGTGAAGGAGAAGGTGAAGGAGATTCTGATGGTGAGGGGTCGCAGGGGGATCCCTACCAAGGGAGTCTCCTGGAGAGCGGCGAGATTGTTGGATCTGACATAGACATAACCAAGATACTCGAGGTATGCTTCAACCCTCATCCATCCTTGTACTCTCTTCCCTTTGCAACCCTTAACCCATATTCCTTATCTTACTCAGGAGCACATCGGCGCCGATCAAGCGCCCCCTGTTGAAAGAGAGGAGGAAACAGAGATAGGGAAAGGTGAGGCACCGACACCCATTATCAAACTAACAAGTGCCGAGGGATCTCTTTCCACAACAGCTCCTGCAGCGGCCAGAGCACCAGAGGCAGATGCCTTGGATTCCTGTAAGTCCATTGCTTCGATACCGATAATCAGTTTTGAAGAAATCAACTAACCAGGGTGCTTCCTGTACGTGCATTGATCGCGACATTGGGGTCTCATCGGTCTGTTGCATCGGGACCATCCACGATCATGCGAATGACTGGCACACTGCCTCACTCAAAACATTCCTCCCAAACTGAGTCAGCTCCAGCTAATGGTGAACAGAGTGTGGCATACAATGGTGGTGCAACCGTCGGGGCAGGGCCGGAGGTTGACGAGGGTTCCACCATGATCAAGGGAATAGGGGAAGGTCACCCAGGTGTTGATGAGCCTACTCCCCCAGATGGAATCTCTAAGGAAGACCATGCCGCTGCCATACTGGCTGTCTTTCCTGTCTACCAGCCCTCTGATCCTGAATAAATCGACGATTCTGATTCAGAAGAAGCTGAGGAGAGCCAGATGACGCGGCGCAAGGGATGGAAGTGCATCTGGCGTTTTCTCAATTAGCCTCGGACCGAATGGCTGAAGCATATGGGATCACTCCAAACCTCGCTATGTTTCCTGTGTGTTGGAGGGGTAGATGCTCAACATCTTAATCTGAAGGTCCGCGAATATATGAATGAGAGGATTCGTGAGAACTGCAAGCACTCCAACATCATCCGGTGCCAGGAGGAGTCATGGAGCACCAGAGCACTTCTGCGGGCAGAGCAAGAGGTGCAACACCTTAAAGATCTAGAGAAAGAACAAGAGATATTCATCGTAAACTGCACTAAACTCGTGGAGTAGTTGAGTGCCCATTTTGCAGATGCCCAAGAGAAACTCACAGAAGCGAGTCGTCAGATAAGCGAGCTCTAAGCTAAACTGGTGCGGGGACAGGCCAGGGTTGGTGAACTATGATCGAAAGTCGCTGATGAGGAGAGGGTCCACATGGGATGGGAGGCAGTCCTGGAGGTCACCATCCAGAAGGTAGTGACATTGGAAAGATCTATCCAAAACGCCAATCTTTAAGGGCCCTGTTTTGGCAAAACCCGTAAACTTATCTCGCTCTACTGCTTCTTCCTCTTCTCTGAACTGTATGTGTGAGAAAATCTATTTACTTGCCCCTTTGCTTAACATACATGTCACTTTGGTTTAAGATGCTCTACCATAATCCCAAAACAAATAATAACCCATCCCTAAGCTCACGTGGGCCATGAGAAACAATGGAGGCTCATACTATTACTTCGTTTGATTGAGGGACCACCAACCAAGCTTCGAGCATTCGTAATTCGAACCAGGATTTCTGAGGAGAAGAGGGAGGCCTGATCCAAGGGGAGAGGACCAAAGACCAGTCGATGTATCATCTTCTCAATGTTCTCTAGTTCACGAGCAGAACAATTCTAGGGGCATTGGAATCAGTACGAACATAGTGGAATGAAAAATGTGAATCACGTTACCCGAATTCAGAACACTATGGGAGAGGCGTGACAATAAGGGACAACTTTTTACCATGGAGGAAACACAATATCCCTGTTTTATTATCTGATAATGGGGAGAATAAATGAGGGTCTACCACTGACCATGTTCGCAACACGAGACCTAACCCAAATTTCGTCCATATGTCATCTGGAACATTGGCCCAAGACAACAGGCAGACCATAGTTCAAACATCTATACTGTTAGGGGATCCCTTCAAATATGGCTAGTTCTCTGGAATGTTGGCCAAGGACAGCAGGAAGTCCATAGGTCAATCATCCATAAAGTTAGGGGGTCCCTTCAAACATGAAAGAGAATGAGGATCCAAATTAAAGGGGCACACGAAGTGTGTAATGATAAGTGGTGGTTTGTTTACATAGAATTCAACAATCCCAAAGTCACGCCACCATGGTTGTAACACATTAGGCGGTTGCACAATACTAATCATGGATCATCCCCATTTTTTAGACAGGACCTCTCTGGTGAGGGGACTGCCGCTTCCCAATGTCATCATGGGGCAACCCGAATTTGTTCGGGGAAAATGTTGCAGTCACACAACTCCCCGAGGGGTCAGTCCAAGGGGCCGAAAATGGGGAAAAGGATAGGATTTGAGATTCCCGGGGCTGGAGCCTATAAAAAATGTTTGGGCGTTCCTACTTACCCCATGAGGACGGGGATCAAGCCATACGTAGTTCTCGAAAGGCATCTTAATGTCGTGCGGGATGATGAGAAAGGGTACGGGTACACACTCTACTAAAACTACCAAGCCCATAGGC
The DNA here is from genome assembly GCA_963277665.1 of Viscum album. Taxonomy (NCBI): domain Eukaryota; kingdom Viridiplantae; phylum Streptophyta; class Magnoliopsida; order Santalales; family Viscaceae; genus Viscum; species Viscum album. Next base: position 558,205,372 of record OY728167.1, on the reverse strand, counting down.
CGTTGGGGAGTTTATCCGGACAAATCTTCTTGTTCTGACCAACCATATTTTGCAGAATGTTAGAGAGGGTTTTGTTAAGCACCTCGTTTTGTCCATTTTGTTGCGCATGATAGCGGGAGGTATGGTTAGACCGAATTTCGTACTTGGAGTACACTTTTTTCAGCTCGGCCGCTCGGATGTTGGTGTTGTTATCGGTGAGAATAGTGTGAGGTACTCCAAATAGTTAGATGATATTGGAACCCATGAAGTCGTTGATAGAATGGGCCTTGACTTCCTTGAGCAGAATTGCCGCTGCCCACTAGGATAAGAAATACATAGCAGTCAGAATGAACCAGCATTGGTGAGCCATTGCCGGTGTGTAAGGTCCTACGACATCTAGTCCCCAGACTAAAAAGGCCCAAGAATACTTAGTAGTATGGAGATGCTCCGAAGGATGATGCAAAAAGTTAGCATGAACTTGACACGCATGGAACCTCTTGGAAAACTCGATGTTGTCGTTGATCATGGAGGGCCAAAAATACCCTAACCTCTGAATCTGGTGAGACAGTTTCGGCCCATCCTGGTGAGCATCGCAGGAACCGGCGTGAACCTCCTGCATGATTTGTGGGATCTCATATCCTTGGGCACAATGGAGGAGAACACCATCAGACCCACATTTATAGAGGATCGGCTCAAGGCTGGGACCATCTTGGAAGGTGAACCGTAGTGTACGATGTCGGATTCGCTCGCACTCTGCCCGGTCTGATAGAAGATTAACTTGTTGGAGGTATTCAAAAAAGGGTGTCCTCCAATTGGGATTCATCTTGATCACTGCACCCGGGGGACCCGAGGGTCCTGACGTAGAGGCACCGACAATAAGATGGATTACCCATGGGTTTTCATCATCATCTCAGGTAATAGTAGATATGACTCTCCTTTGGGCCACAAGGATAATTAGCTCATCCTATTCGGGCTCTGCAAGTGATGAAGACAAATTGGCCAAAGCATATGCTCGCCCGTTCTGCGACCGAGGAACATAAGTAACCTCCGAACGAGAAAGGGACTGACCCATTAGATAGAGAGTATGCTCTAACAATGGCGTGAGATCTGGTTTCCTAAAGAAAAAGTCACCATTGACCTTCTTAATGACCAAATCGGAGTCCCCTTTCACATGCAGATGGGGCATGTTGATCTCGAGTGCCAGCTTGAGGCCAGGAATGAGGGCCTGATACTCTGCCTCATTATTGGTGCAACCTTCTGACATTAGAAATGAATATGGCAGGATGGCTTGCACCGGGGTAATGAAGATGACACCCAGGCCTACTCTGTTGAGCCTAGGGTCATTGAGTCACCTACCGGTGGGGCTCTGGGAGGCTCTATCAAAGTTAATTTGCCAACATGGGATGACATGATCGACTAAGAGGATTGCCTCATCATGAAAATAGTAGTCTAGAGACGGATCCGTGGAGGATGGATGGGCAGCTAGAAAGCCTTCCAATGCCTATCCTTTGATATCCTTCTGAGGCACAAGCCTGATGTCAAACTGCTGGAGGAATACCACCCACCGCGCTAGTCGCTTAGTCAACATAGGTCGGTTCAGGATGTACATCAACTGGTCTACACGGGAGACCAGCTATACCTCATGGTGCTGCAAGTAGTGCCACAATTATTGTACATCATATACGAGCGCCAAACATCTCTTCTCGATGAGGGAATATCTGATTTCCTTATCGAGGACCATGTGGCTGAGGTAGTAGAGGCTTTTCTCAGTTCCCTCATTGTTCTTCTGGGCGAGAAGGGCACCGAGGGACCGTTCTAGGGCGGTCACGTAAAGGACCAATGGCTTCCCGGAGACAGGTGGCATCAAGACCGGAGGATGAAGAAGATACTGCTTGATTTCCTCAGTGGCGTTCTGGCTCTCCTCGTCACAATCATAGGAGGTGCGTTTCTTCATGATCCGGGAAATGTTCGAACACTTTCCAGCCAGATTCTCAATGAATCCGCGCATGTAGGCTAAGCGGACTTGGAATCCTCGAAGCTCCGGAATATTTCTCGGGGGAGACATCTAGATGTTGTCCTTGATCTTTTCTGGGTCTATCACAATGCCTCGGTACCTGCCAACAAAGACAAGGAACATTCCAGAGGTGACCCCGAAAGCACACTTCAATGGGTTCATCTTTTGATGGCAGGAACGAAGGAAGCAGAACACTTTATAAAGGTATTTGAGATGGTCCTGGCACCATCAAGACTTGACCATTAGATCATCCACATAGCATTCCACCAATGTTCCCAGGATTAGCATGAATTTGCGATTCATGGCCCGCTGATAGGTGGAACCCACATTCTTGAGGCCGAAAGGCATAACCTGGAAACAGAAAGTACCTTTGTGTGCCTTGAAAGATATGGATTCTTCATCATCGGGGGCCCTATGGATCTGGTTATACCCGGAGTAACCATCCATGAAGTAGAAGGCTTGGAACCCAATCGTGGTGTCAATCAACAACATTTTCACTGGAAGGGGAAAATCATCCTTCGGACAATGGCAGTTGAGATCGTGGAAGTCAATACAGACCCTGATATATCTTTTCTTCTTCCTGACTGGCACAATGTGGGCTAGCCACTTGGGATATTGGACTTCCTTAACGAAGTTGGATTTGAGGAGATTATCAACATCGGCCTAGACCATGGCACCATGAGAAGGGTACATCTTCCTGGGAGGCTGCTTGGACCCATGACGATTTTCCAGAAGACCGAGATGGTGAACGACTACCTTAGGATCCAATCCTGGAATCTCATTGTAAATCCAGGAAAACACCTCACGATGATGTTTGAGGAAGTCCACGTACCGCTGCTGCTCCTTGGGGGGCATGGCGGCATTGACCAATGTGGGCCTCGGGTCCGCCTCGCTACCGAGGTTCACCTGTACCAACTCGTCGACCGTGGTGGGGACACCTTCCTCAAAAGCATGGGGGAATCGTCCATACCCTCTTCTCCACTTATGAAGGGATATGACATGGGGGAACCTACTTCTGAGCTACTAATCCATGATGGGTGGCTGCTACCAACTTGCACGGCAGTGGTTATTACATCGGGGAATTCTAACACTGCCGAGACCATAGCAACAAAGGGTGTCGACCCGACCCCATCTGGTCTCCGGCCTAAGGGGCCACGCTTGATAATATCAAAGCAGTAGTGGCGTGTTGGTTGGAGTCGATATAACGACCTATACTTTACATACATTTTTAATAATTCAAAATTGAAGTACACTTATTAAAACATATAACAAAACCACGAAAGGACCATATAGGTATAGTGTCTTTAGAAACTAGGAAACATAAACAAATGGTTCATAAAGCATCTACATTGTTTCCCATTTATTTCATCATATCTAGAGTCCCTTTTGGCATATCATACTTAATAACCTTCTTCCTGACCTGGGGAAAGAAAACATACAAAAGGGTGAGCTCAACTGCTCAGTAAGGGTAAAAAAAGTAATAGAAATCACATCATATTCATAGGAACGTAAAATTTTGGAAATATTAACCTGCAAAAGAGATCATAATTTCATAATCATGGGATAAATCATAGTAGGAAAATTTAATCCCAATAATCATAAATTAAAACATGAAACTTTGTGACATACACACATAATCATAGAGAATCATATCATAGTAGTCAAGACTCATTACCAAGACTATTTTAGCGGACAAAGTCCATTTCTGAACCGAGTTCACTCATCGTTTCATTCCTGTTTCACTGAACCGGATTAACTTGACGTTCCATCCATGTCTATCTCATGAGATATAAATCTTTACCCAATGTAGTGAAGTGAGATATAGGTCCCACCCATATAATAATGAAACTATTCTTATGTGTGCCACAAAATCATAAATCATACATCATAGCATAACCCATGTAATTCAAATGGTATTCTTAAACATCATGACATCATAACATAATCCATATAAGATAAAAGGACATCATAAAATTAATTCCATCATAACATAATCAAATCAATGTAAAAATAGGGATAGAAACATAACCCTATATTATCTTAGATGGAAAATAACGATGATAAAACACATGAACTCCATTCTTGAGGAAAATATCCTTTCTACATCAAAAACATTTTTCCTTTCTTAAAATGTCATATAATTTAAAACTAAAAGAAGTTGATTAAAAAATAAACATTAAAAAAATGTAATGTATGTTTCATGGAAATAATGTTCTAAAAATCCATTCATGTTTTATAAGTTAAAACAATCATTCTTCTCGTACTTTGGTCGAAAAGTCAAAAAGTACCTCGTATGAAAAACCACAAAATATTCCTTTCATATCTTTTACTAAAAACTCACCGGAGGGTAAAATTGGATTTAAGAAATTGTTGGAGGATATAAATAACATTATATATTGAGGAAAAATGGATGTGTATGATAAATATTCCCAAGTAAATTCTGAAGTATAAACAATCTCAGATAAAAATTGAGATTGCGAGATTTTTCCTTACCTTAGGTCCGATTTGCTTCATACGTGTCCGATCCTCCTGTATAATGATTTAAATAATGTTATTTACTTTTTAAAGAATCATATTTATTGTTATGATATAATATATGTTCATATTCCTAGCTTCTTATTAGTAATATTTCATTGCTACTTGTTATTCAGGTGTTTATTACTTATTGTTCTTATGCGTGTTTTGTCGAATAAATTCTTATTCTTCTTTTTAGGTTATAGATAACCCATTTCCATAATGTTATTAGTGTAATATATATCATATTTATTTATTCAATTAATTTATATAATCATTATGCAATGAAGATCATGTAGAACGAGTCACATCACATCGTGGAGATGGTATTCCGTACGTACGCACCAGTGATGATATCGTTCCCTTGATCGTGGAATTTTATTGGATTGTATGTATACTATTTAAGAATAATTATCACTTTAAAATAATCATATATAGTAATTATTTACACCATTATAACCATCCAAGTAAGGTGGTGGTGGAAAATAGATTACACCACGGCGTGGAGATGGTATTCCGTACGTACGCACGCGTGGTGATTCCGTTTTTCGTAGGATGGATATATGGTGAAATAGGGTTGTTTCATACTTATAATAATATATCAGTATATGAGTGATACTGATGTTATTACTTCATAATTAAACAGCTAAAGAATAATAAGTAGAAGAAGAAATAAAGTTGAAAGAATCGGTAACCGACATTACTTCTTCTTTGAAGCGCCTCTTATTAACATCCTCTTATGGAACTAAAGATGGTATTTGAAGAATACCAGGACCTCTATGATGTTTCTATTGAAGTATAGAAGAGAAATTGGCAGGGGTTGGCCGATCTTGAAGGCTCAATGTGGTGTGAGGAAGAGAGGTAGGAGGTGACCTTTTATAAGGGAGGAGAGTGTCACCTTATGAAAACTTAAAATATTATTTTATTATAAAGTCAAATTTGGTTTTTAATAGCTCCAAATTGATTTATTTCAAAGATAAGGTGGGTATGGTTCTATATCCTCTCAACCAATGGGTTTTAGACAAGTTTAGGTCATTATATTAACATTATCTTTTTGTTTTAACTCTAAGTTAATTAGATTGATATTTACCATGTCACTTTGTAATTTTATATTATATAGTTAATAAACATACCATATAAATCCAATCGGCCCCCAATTGGTCCATTAATTATACACCTATCATTATATAAGTATCTTGGGATAACCTTAGATTTTTAGGAATATAATAACAATTAATAATATAATATTTCTTTTAAAAACTATTTTATGTCAATTTTGACATGATTTGGTAATTGATTTTTGTGAAAATCATAACAGCATGATTAGTTAGAAAAAAGTTAATTAAATCAATAATGATATGTCATATTAACCTTGAAATTAGTGTAATTCAAAATAAGTCTCACATTACATTTATTTGAGTATTTATAACATCAATTATGTTTATATTTCATTAATAAAATAATTACTCCATCATAATTGTGTCATTAATAAATTAAATTATCTAATGTCCAAAAATTATAAATAAAATACCATTATGTAGAAAATCTTTTTAGCTTTTTAATGAATATTTATAGTCGAATTTATATTATGTATAACCATATATTAAAAATGTTTTAGTTATTAAACTTTTATTTTAACTATTTTAACTCTTCTTTAAATAAAATAATATTAAATGTCATAATCTAATCCAAGTGGACCTAAATGGTCTTATTTTATTCCTAAGGTTGTTTTTGGTCGAATTACACTTATCCAATAGGATTAAGACATCTTTTAGGGTAATAATAATATCATTTTTATATTTAATTACCCTATTTACTTTTAACCGTGCTAAAAAAAAGTAAAAAGTTACTATTCACCAAAAATTATTTTCATCTTATTGACCTACATTTTAGTCCTTGATATTAACCGTGTCTCTCGGATTTTCGAAATTCCACTCACAAAAGAGGTAAAATTATGTTTCATGTGAATTTCCAAATTCTCCTAGGAGGTGGGTAAAAGGCGGTGAAAAGTTCAATAAAATTTTTATATAACTAAATTTATTATAAAATGACTCCAATGAATTACATTGAACTTATATAGGTATTATATATCAATTTTGACCTAAAATAAATTAAAATAAAATAAATAATTATTTAAATAAAAAGTCTGTTTTTAAATAGTAACCCAGTGTTTTCACTATTCATCATAAATTGAATGTTTTCAAAAAAAAACCAAAATTTCACCCGAGGATAATTTCGATATTCCAAATCCAAAATTGAAGTCCATTTTGAAAAATAAAATTTACAAAATTTCAGAAAGTGGGTATTACTATTCATAACAGCTAGTTTTAATAATATTTTAATAGCATATCGTTGTTTAGTGAATCTCGATATTGCGTACAACGCAAGCTATCGAGGAAGGTCATGATTGCGTGTAAAGAAAGCCAAGCTAGTGTTGTGTGTAGTGAAATATTCCTTTGATGATGTATATAACATAAAAACAAAATATTTCTCATAAAAATCTCAGGTGTTACATTCTACCCCCCTTAAAATGAATTTCACCCTTGAAATTCATCACATTGTAACAAACAGATGAGGATACCTCTCCCTTATCATATCCTCAAGCTCCCATGTAGCATCTTATAATTTGTGGTTCCTCCATAAAACTTTCACCAAGCGAGTGGTCTTGTTCTGTAGGACTTTCTCCCTACGATCCGGAATCTCTATTGGCTGTTCTTCATAAGAAAGTTCATGATCCAGCGGTACAACTTCTGAGCTGAGTACATGTGAAGGATCAGGTATGTACTTTCTCAGGAGAGACAAATGGAACACATTGTGAACTTGATAGAGATTCAGTGGAAGCACCAATCGGTAAGCTACCTTCCCAACACGATCCAGTATTTCGAAAGGACCGATATACCTAGGGTGCATCTTTCCCTTCTTTCCAAATCTCATTACTCTCTTCCAAGGAGATATTCGTAAGAACACTTCATCACCCACTTCAAACTCTAGGTCTTTTCTTCGATTGTCAGCATAACATTTTTGTCGACTCTGATCTGCACTAATGTGTTGTTGAATAGATCGGACCTTTTCTGATATCTCATCAACAGGATCAGGTCCTAATAGCCTTCTTTCTCCAACTTCATCCCAGCAAGTTGGAGTTCGGAATTTCATTCCATAGAGAGATTCATAAGGATCCATTTGAATACTAGAGTGAAAGATATTATTATAAGACAATTCCACCAAAGGTAGGTGTTGATCCCAACCTCCTTTTAAATCCATAGAGAAAGCTCTCAACATATCTTCTAGAGTTTTAATTGTCCTCTCAGACTGATCGTCTGTCTGAGAATGATAATCAGTGCTGAAACTCAACTCTGTATCCAGAGTATGCTGAAGACTTCGCCAAAACATTGAGGTAAACCTTGGATCCCTATCAGATAGAATGGAAAGTGGTACTCCATGAAATCTTAGAACTTCCTTTACATATATCCTGGCAAGCAGGTCTAGAGAGAAGTTATCTCTAATAGAAATGAAGTGTGCCGACTTTGTAAGACAATCAACTATGACCTAGATTTCATTATTGCCTTGAGATGTTTTAGGAAGTCCAGTGACAAAGTCCATAGTGTTGTTTTCCCATTTCCATTCTGGTATGGGTAATGGTTGTAACATCCCCTTAGACGTCTGTCTCTTAGCTTTAACTTGTTGACAAACCAAGCATTGAGAGACATATTCAGCGACATCTTTTTTCATGCCATCCCACAAGAAGTACTCTTTCATATCCCTATACATCTTCGTGATTCCAGGATGAATAGAGAATGATGAACTATGAGCCTCATCCAACATCTCCTTCTTTAATTCTGGGATGGGAGGAACATAAACCCGATTCCTGAACTTTATTATCCCATCACAATCAAGGTTGAATTCCGGAAAATTTCTCACCATCTTTTTTAACTCTATATCTTGTTTTGGTGCCTCTTTAATACTCATATGTATAGATGGTTGAACATTAATTTGAGAAAGATAAAAGTTCCCCCCTTCCATTATAATTCCAAGATCCATCCTTTGTAAATCCCTAAATATTAGATCTTTTGTGATCCTCATCATGGATAAGATAGCATGGTCCGTTCGACTTAATTCGTCTGCCACCTTGTTTGCTTTCCCTGGGTGGTAATGAATTGGTCAGTCATAATCCTTAATCAACTCCAACCATCTTCATTGTCGCATATTCAGCTCCTTTTATGTGAAAATATGCTTTAAAATTTTATGATCAGTATAAATATCACACCTTTCACCATAAAGATAATGCCTCCAAATCTTTAACGCAAAGATTACCACAGCTAACTCTAAATCATGAGTTGGGTAATTTTGCTCATGGATTTTCAACTGTTGTGAGCCATAAGCAATCACCATATCATTTTGCATGAGAACACACCCTAGCCGCTTCTTGGATGCATCACTGTAGATCACAAACCTTTCTCCACTACTTGGCAGTATGAGCACAGGTGCACTGGATAAACTTCTTTTCAACTCCTTGAAATTATCTTCACATTCCTCCATCCACATGAACTTAAATTCTTTTCGAGTAAACCTGGTGAGTGGATTAGATAATCATGAAAAATCTCTCACAAAACGTTGATAATATCCATCCAAACCATGAACACTTCAGATCTCAGTTACTGTTGTTGGTCTCGACCATATTTCGATAACTTCTATTTTTGCTGGATCCACAGATATCCCCTCTTTTGAGATTATGTGACCCAAATATGCATTTTTTTGAATCCAAAATTCACACTTGGTAAATTTGGCATAAACCTTATCCTTTCTCAGGGTCTTCAATAAAATTCTCAAGTGATCTTCATTTTCTTCCTTGATCTTTGAATAGACAAGAATATCATCTATAAATACTACCAAAAACTGATCAAGATAGTCTCTGAAGACTATATTCATCAGATCCATGAAGATAGCAGGGGCATTAGTAAGACCAAATGGCATCACTATAAATTCCTAGTGTACATACCTTGTACGGAAAGCTGTCTTTTGTATATCCTCCCTTTTGACCCTTAATTGATTATACCCTGAACGAAGGTCAATCTTTGGAATGTATTGGGCTCCGCGTAGTTGGTCAAATAAGTCATTAATGCGCGGGAGAGGATATTTGTTCTTGATAGTGATTTTGTTAAGTTCTCGATAATCAATTCAGAGTCTCATTGATCCATCTTTCTTCTTAATAAATAGAATAGGGGCTCCCCAAGGTGACGCACTAGTGAGTATGAATCCTTTATCAAGATTCTCTTGGAGTTGCTTCTTAAATTCCTGCAACTCAGTTGGGGCCATTCTATATGGTGTCTTTTAAATAGGTAAAGCACCTGATATGAGTTCTATTGAAAACTCAACATCACGATTTGGTGGAAGACCTGGAAATTCCTCTGGGAAGACATCATCAAACTCCCGTAAAATGGGAATATTCTCAATTGTGAGTTTCTCACCAACCATTTAAGATAAATAACCTTCATTTAGTGGAATCAAGACCCATAAGATGGACGAAATTTCCACTAGAAGGTTATGTTCATCCTTGCATCGATAGACGATCATAGATTGATCTGGAATATGAAATCTGACTTCCCTTCTTTGGATATTGATATGAGATCCATATAAAGAAATACAATCCAAGCCAAGAATCACATAAAATTCCAATATAGGAAGGATCACAAGATTTGTAGGAATCACTTTCCCCCAAACTTCAATCGGAGATGAATTATAAACTTTTGATGTGACTGTTGTGCCATTAGGGGTTGTCACAGCTAACTAAACATCTAATTGTTGAGGTAATACGACGATTCCCTTAGAAAATTCTTCAGAAATAAAAGAGTGGGTGGATCCAGAATCAAATAAAACATTTTCTACTTTAGAGTGCATGGTAAGTGTACCATTCACCACTTCGTTATCATACTCCACATCACTGATAGAAATTGCATGTGACTTTCCTTTGTCGTTAGGCTTAAGATTTTGTTGATGTCTATCATCATCAACAAACCTTGGATTAGGGCATTGATTAGCATAATACCCAATTTCCTTGCACTTGTAACATTTAAGTGTAGGAGGTTCACTATGTATACCCTTTTCTTTTTTCGCATCACTAGTCATCTTCTTCCCATCATTGCGGCATTCAAATGCATTATGACCTTCTTTTACACATTTGAAACATTTACTTCTCCATTTAAGAAAACTCCCACTATGTTTCTTTCCACACTTTGGGAATAAGGGAAAACTCATCTTCTTTTCAGTGTGGTCTTTATACTTTCCTTTGAATTCCATTTTCCTCTTCTTATCAAACTCATATGACTGATGGGTTACTCCAATCTCCATCTAAACTTTGAGGGCACATCGAACAATTTCCCCGTAGCTATTGAAGTCACTTATGGATAACGCCCTTCAAAGACTTGGTTTTAAGCCACTAAAGAATCGATCGATCTTACACTCAGGTTGGATAAAAATACCAGAAGCGTACCTTGAAAGTCTTCTAATATTTTTTTCGTAAGTACCAACATATTCATCATCCTTTTGCTTCAGTTCAAGAAACTCCTTCTCCATCTTTGTTTGAAGAATAAGAGGGAAGTACTTATTGAAAAATAAGTTCTTGAACTCGTCCCATTCCATGGACTCAATTTCATCTCTTGGCCTTGTATTCTTGAGAAGATTCTACCATTGATCAGCATCACCTTCCAAATGATACACTGCTAAGATGACTTTGTCATGTTCAGAACATTGAAGAACTAAAAATATATTTTCCATGGTACTGATCCATTTTTCAGCCACTAATGGATCAGTAGACCCGCTGAATGAGGGTGGACGTTGCCTCATGAAGGATTCAACTAAATGTTGCTCCTTCCTTTGCTCGTTTGGAAGTCTTGCATGATTCATAGCTTGAGAAAGTTGTGTGAGCATGGCTACAAGATTTTTTATTCTATCTCCCATAATGTTTGGTTTCTCAGGGGGACAATAATTGTATTGCCCGTCGCATTCCTCACTAAAACGATTTCTTCGGGTTCCAGCCATTGAATTAAACCAAGAAGAATAGTGTGAGTAACACTAATTATAATAGGAAAACCACATAATCAAGAATAAAATTTATCACTTAAGGTCTTATCATATGTTGTTTATGGCCATTTTTAAAACACTTTGATTGTGTTCTTTTCTTAGACTTATCCTTAGTGTTCTTAGTAAGGCTTTCACATCCTAGTTTCCAAAGGTTGACTATACCTTTCCTCTGCTACCAACTATAACGGTCTGGAATTACTTCCATTGGACTATAATTGATACCTATCAGGGCAGTCCATCGGTGGCTACACCCCCTGGGAGGGACACACCACCATCCCCAGTGGCAGCCGTTTCCTCATGAAGCCCTTGGGCGGAGAGACAAGCTTCATCCAACGCTCACATGTGAGAGTTCCCAAGGATCGGATTCATTCCTACCTCCATTGCCTCTGATACCATCTATAACGACCCATACTTTACATACATTGTTAATAATTCAAAATTGAAGTACACTTAACAAAACCACAAAAGGACCGTATAGGTATAGTGTCTTTAGAATCATGGAAACATAAACAACAGGTTCATAAAGCATCTAAACTGTCTCCCATTTATTTCATCATATCTAGAGTCAATTTTGGCATATAATACTTAATAACCTTCTTCCTGACCTGGGGAAGGAAAACATACAAAAGGGTGAGCTCAAATGCTCAGTAAGGGTAAACAAAAGAAATATCAATCACATCATATTCATAAGAACATAACATTTTGGAAATCTTAACCTACAAAAGAGATCATAATTTCATAATCATGGGATAAATCATAGTAGTGAAATGTAATCCCAATAATCATAACCTAAAACATGAAACTTTGTGGCATACACACATAATCATAGAGAATCATTTCTTAATAGTCAAGACTCATTTCTAAGACTATCTTAGCGGATAAAGTCCATTTCTGAACCGAGTTCACTCCTCGTTTTAGTCCTGTTTCACTGAACCAGATTAACCTGCCATTCTAGCCATGTCTATATCATGAGATATAAATATTTACCCAATTCATTGGAGGGATATATTGGCCCCACCCATCTCATAATGAAACCATTCATATGTGTGCCACAAAATCATAAATCATACATCATAGCAAAACCCATGTAATAAAAATGGGATTCTTAAACATCATGCCCTCATAACATAATACATATAAGATAAAAAGACATCATAAAATTAATTCCATCATAAAATAATAAAATCAATGTAAAAATAGGGATTTAAATAGAACCCTATATTATCTTATATGGAAAATAATTGTGATAAAACACTTGAAATTCATTCTTAAGGAAAATATCCTTTCTACTTCAAAAGAAATTTTCTTTTCTTAAAATGTCATATAATTTTAAACTAAAAGAAGTTGATAAAAAAATAAACATTAAAACACGTAAAAGAAGTTTCATGGAAATAATTTTCTAAAAATCCATTCATGCTGTATAAGTTAAAAAAAAATTCTTCTCGTACTTTTTCCGGAAAAGTCAAAAAGTACCTCGTACGAAAAACGACAAAAGATTCCATTCATATATTTTACTAAAAACCGACCGAAGGGTAAAATTGGATTTAAAAAATTTTAGGAGGATATAAAAAATATTACATATTGAGTACAAATGGATGTGGATGATAAATATTCCCTATAAATGTTTGAAGTATAAACAATCTCGGATAAAAATTGAGATTGTGAGATTTTCCCTTACCTTAGGTCTGATTGGCTTCATACGTGTCTGAACATCCTGTATAATGATTTAAATAATGTTATTGACTTATTCCATAATCATAATTATTGTTATGATATCATATATGTTCATATTCTTAGCTTCTTATTAGTAATATTTCATTGCAACTTGTTATTCGGGTGTTTATTACCTTTTGTTCTTATGCGCGTTTTGTCGAATAAATTCATATTATTATTTTTAAGGTTATATATACCGCATTTAAAGAATTTTATTAGTGTAATATATATCATATTTATTAATTCAATTCATTTATATAATCATTATGCAATGAAGATCATGTAGAACGAGTCGCATCACATCATGGAGACAGTATTCCGTACGTACGCATGAGCGATGATATCATTCCCATGATCATGGAATTTTATTGGAGTGTATGTATATTTTTTCAGAATCAATAACACTTTAAAATAATCATATATAGTTATTATTTACACCATTATACCCATCCAAGTAATGTGGTGGTGGAAAATAAATTACACCATGGCGTGGAGACGGTATTCCGTACATACGCACGCATTGTGATTTCATTTTCCGTAGGATGGATAGATGCTGAAATAGGGATTTTCATACTTATAATAACATAAAAGTATATGAGTGATACTTATTTTATTACTTAATTATGAAACAACTAAAGAAGAATAAGTATAAGAAGAAATAAAGTTGAAAGAATCGGTTACAGACATTACCTCTTCTTTGAAGCGCCTCTTCTTAACCTCCTCTTAGGGCACTAAATATGGTCTTTGAAGAATACCAGGACCTCTAGAATGTTTCTAGGGAAGTGGAGAAGAGAAATTGGCAGGGTTTGGTTGATATTGAAGGCTCAAAGTGGTTTGAGGAAGAGAGGGAGGAGGTGCCCTTTTATAAGGGAGGAGAGGGGCACCTTAGGAAAAATTAAAATATTATGTTATTATAAAGTCATATTCGGTTTTTAATAGGTCAAAATTGATTTATTTTGAATAATAGGTGAGGATGTGTAGATATACGCTCAACCAATGGGTTTTAGAAAAGTTTAGGTCATTATATTAACCTTATCGTTTAGTTTTAACTCTTAGTTAATTAGATTGACATTTACCATGTCACTTTGTATTTTTATATTATATAGTTAATAAACATACAATATACATCCAACTGACACCCAAGTGGTCCACTAATGATACACCTATCATGATATAAGTATCTTGGCTGATCCTTAGATTTTTAGGAATATAATAACAATTAATAATATAATATTTGTTTTAAAAATTATTTTATGTCAATTTTGACACTATTTGGTAATCGATTTTTTTGAAACTCATAAAATAATGATTAGTTCGAAAAAAGATAAATAAATAAATACTAATATGTCATATTAACCTATAAAATTAGTGTAATTCATAAAAAGTCTCAAAATACATTTATTTGAGTATTTATAACATCAATTATGTTAATATTTCATTAATAAAATAATTTCTGCATCATCATTGTGTCATCAATAAATTAATATATCTAATGTATAAAAATTATAAATAAAATACCATTATGTAGGAAATATTTTTGGCTTTATGATGAATATTTATAGTCTAAATTAACTTATGTATAACTCTATATTAAAAATGTTTTAGATATTAAACTTTGATTTTAACTATTTTAATTCTTCTTTAAATAAAATAATATTAAATGTTCTAATCTAATCCCATTAGACCTAAATGGTCATATTTTATTCCTAAGGTTGTTTTTGGTCGAATTACACTTATCCAACAGAATTAGGACATGTGTTAGGGTAATAATAATATCAATTTTACCCTTAAGTACCGTATTTACTTTTAACCGTGGTAAAAAAAAGTAAAAAGTTACTATTCACCAGATATTATTTTCATCTCATTGAACCACATTTTAGTCCTTGATATTAACTGTTTCTCTCGGATTTTCTAAATTCCACTCAAAGAATCAGTAAAATTATGTTTTATGTGAATTTCCAAATTCCCCTAGGAGGTGGGTAAAAGACAGTGAAAAGTTCAATAAACTTTTTATATAACTAAATTTATTATAAAATGACTCCAATGAATTACATTGAAATTATATATCTATTATATATCAATTTTGACGAAAAATAAATTTAAATAAAATAAATGATTATTTAAATAAAAATTCGGGGTTTAAATAGTAACCCAGTGTTTTCACTATTCATCAAAAATTGAAAGTTTTCAGAAAAATACCAAAATTTCACCCTAGGCTAATTTCGATATTCCGAATCCAAAAATGAAGTCCATTTTGAAAAATAATATTTAAAAAATTTCAAAAAGTGGGTCTTACTATTCATAACGGCTAGTTTTAATAATATTTTAATAGCATATCGTTGTTTAGTGAAACTCGATATTGAGTACAATGCAAGCTATCGAGGAAGGTCGGGATTGCGTGTAAAGCAAGACAAGCTAGTGTTGTGTGTAGTGAAAGATTTCTTTGATGATGTATATAACAAAAAAACAAAGTATTTCTCATAAAAATCCCGGGTGTTACAGTCGACATATTCCATCATGGAAAAACAGAAATTTATGACGTACTACCATTGCCATGAGCCGGATGTCCCAATATCTGATGGGAGTGGGAGGCTTTGGGATCACCAAGGCCTGATTCGTATAAGAGTACGAAGTGATCCTCTAGCGCTATCGGGAGTTAGGTGGATGGTTCCTCCCAGAAATAACGAATCATTTCCCCATGTCGGGGGTTGTAGCCACCAACCGATGGATTGGGAAGACATAAGCGTCATTCAAACCTACCCAATGGTCGGTCGTAGTGGCGACGGGCTCAACTTCACTTGATTGCACATGCTTATCCTTTCTCTTGTAATAGTCAGCATTAAAGTAGTAGGGTTCACAAGAGGCGATAAGAGATGCATCGCCTTGAAGTACGCCCAATCGATCTTTAAGGGAGTATTAGAGGCATTAGTGATACGATGAGGGTACCGCCGCATGCATGTGGAGCCATGGTCATCCCATCAACGCATTTTATGCGGTGTCCTGGGAGACAACCATGAGCTCGGTAATGGAAACCAGGCCACCGAACTGGGTCTTCAAGTGGATCATTCCAACTGGAGTCTGCTGGGTCCTTTCATATATTGGATACTTAAATCAGAGGTTGTCAGGTCATCCTCAGATAACCGCAGCTTCCGCAGTGTCCATGTCAGTATAAGGTTGATCCCAGAGCCGGTATCAGCAAGGCAGTGATGGATTTTCCACAACATTGAACTTGATGGTGATATATAGAGGGCGGATGTTCCCAGGTATAGGGGAGACCTCATCCTGCCAGGAGAATGAAATGACGGCTGACATTCAGCATCCTCAAACGCTTCAGCGTGAAAAGCCTCTACGGCTGCTATCTCCGTCTCCAACTAGAGGGGGCTTCTTAAAGCCTCGACGGGTGCCTCACGCATATCTGGTGATAGAAGAAGGGATTTGTTGATGGAAAGCCTTGCAGGTATACTGGAGAGGTGCTTAAGAACATCGTACTTCCATGCCAGGTGCGAACCTCGGCTTGTAGGAAGTCGCTCTTTGACCAGAGGCATGGCGGGCCCTACCGGCTGGACCAGCGGGTGACTGGTACTAGGCATATCTCATTGTTCACTAGTCGAAGCCCGAAGAGTGGCTGTCAGATGAGGTCTGGACGGCTGAGGTCAGCCCGAAGAGGGGCGAAGCTGGTCGAGGCATGGCCGATGTGGTTCCTCCTGATCCAGTAACCCAAACGGTGGTGGAGGCGGACCTGTTGACAATAGATGAAGAGGCTGCGTGTGCTGGGTTCTGCACTGGGCCTGCTTCCTGGTCTCTGCGGCGTGCACATCCTGACTGGAGGTGCCAACTGACGTGCCCCAAGGGACCATGTTACCATGGCTCCGATGGCGTTGGCGACAGCTGGGGACATTGGGAAGGTCTACCTGGCGTTCCCCATCATTAGGAGTCGTATAGGGATTTACCAACTATACGGTGCTAACCGAAGTGTACCCCTAACAATCACTTGATGAATCATCCACCACTGGGTAGATCCTAGGGGAAATGCCCATCTTAGGGTGCATGAATTTGCCGAGAGTTCGAGACGATGACGGCACTGGCAAGACATGTTGGTTCTTCTTGCACTGCCGATGCTTTCCCATCTGAGAAGAGGTCGGGTGAGGTGATGACACAAAAGTGGTGGTCGCAGCTACTAAAGGCTCCAGATTATTCAGGTGCACACGGATAAAGCCATGGGCATGGGAGACCACCCTGCAAGCCATCAAGTCACTATACTTCGAGGACCAATGGTCAGAAATTGCTTCCATTCACCTTGACCGTCGCTACTTCTGTCTGGTCTCATAAAGACACCCACCACTTGTGCTGGGGCTGGGCCCAACCTGACTATGTTGTTGTTAATCTGGTCTTGGAGCCAGTACTTAAACCCATATCATCACTTTATAGTGTTCCCCAGGATCCGGTGATAAGGGCAGTAGTTGGGGGGATTAGTGAGATGTGCCTCTTCTGGCTTCCGGCACTCAGGCAGTCGTACAATTCTTGACCCTAAAGCGCTGCGGAAGTACCCGGGGACCTGAGCCTCTTCCAACGAGTAGGTCTGACTATTTCTTATCGGAAAGGTGGGTTTAGGAGCCTGACCCTGACGAGGAGTTTGAGGAGCTTGCCGAGGGGGCAGAGCTTGATTATATTTCCTTGGCGGCGATGGCGCAATACACTGGGGTGCCTGCCGATTATGCGGTGGCCACTACTAAGCCGGAGGCTATGTCCATGGCGGTGGTGGACCTCTGCAGGGTTGCGGAGCAGGCTCCACATGTAGTAGTTCCAACTACTGGGGGGCCTCTACTAGGGAAACCGCGGTGGGATCGGCTATGGCGGCCCTCCTTGCTGGGATCACAGGGGGAAACAGATGTGCCTGGATGACCTTTTGCAGGGCTTCTTCGAGGCGCTGTGATTTTTCTATGAAGTCTCGCAACCCTCTGGGATAATTTTGAGTGATCAGGGAGGGGACCATCTCTGCCTTCACATTCCCCACACACATCGTCAGTAATTTCTCCTATGTCTGTGGCATGTCAATGGAGTACGTGAGTCCTTTCCAACAGGCGATGAAGTCTGCGACTCTCTCATCATGCCTTTGTTTTCATTTGAAGAGGTCTGAGATGTTCATGTTCTAGGTGGTAGATCTAAACTGGTAGAGGAACTGTCTTCGAAGGTCCTCCCAGCTGGTCAAAGATCCAATGGGGAGTTGACTGTACCAGACAAATGTCGGTCCCTCTAGTGTATAGATGAAACAGCGGAGCTGGGAGACCTCCTATTGTGCTGGGGTCCCTAGCATAGGTCCGCACCATGAGTTGAAGTGGGCCAGGTGCTGCGGCGGGCCCCCTATCCCATTGAAGTGGGAGAGGGTGGGATTACTGAACCTTGGGGTGATGGAATATCGTCCACCCATTCCGGGTATGGCTTGTCGTCCGGTGGGATTGTCACCTACCACGTTTCCAATGCCTCGAGGCGAGCGATGAGTCCTTCCATCGGGTCGTCGGGATGAGGGTCCCAATATTGACGGGGATCCCTAACCACGAGAGCATTTCCGGGATCTTCAACGTAGTAGGCGAGCCCAGCGGCTTGTGGAGTGGCTGATGGAAAGAACCGTGGGGCTGCCAGAGGAGCCCGAGCATGGTTCCTTGGATTGTCGTGCTGTTCAGGGGGGTTTGGCCATACATATCACATCCTTTTTCCATGAGCTCTGTCTTCCACCCTGTCAGTGAATGTGGCATGATCAGGGTTTCCTGGTGGCGACTCATCAAGGAGAAATTGTTCCTGCCCCAGCTGTCCCGGCCTAGGATCACCATAATCGGGTCGTCGCTCCGCGATGCATTCAGCTAGAAGCTCATCAACCAACTTTTTCTGATCAGCATGATTCTGGAGCAGCGTGACCTTCTCGGTGTCCTATTTCATCTTTTGCAATGAGGCAGATGGGTTGGAGTTCTTAATAGCTCCGACGTGCTCCTTGCCCTTACTGACATTCCGGATGAGCACCAATGCCTCGGTGGACGAAGGGAAACCTAGGAGGTTCCCCTGCTGACGCGCAATCCTATCTGATGGGTCCAACAGTGGAAGTACGCCCTTAAGGGGTGGGACTCCATCGAGAAGCTCCAGAACATCCTCCTCATTCAATATCGCGACCATGTTGACCATGACCCTTCCCGGGGGCATGTCCTCGATATCGCATAGGGATCCGGGATGCCGCCAGATAGGACTGAAAAAGAGGGTAGCATACTGCTCTAGGCCATGGATCTGCACGTGGGGGATGGCCCTTATTACAATTTTTTGGAGTACCTTGATACTCTTAATGCATCATGGTTGGAGGGCCTCACGGTGACCTGGTGACTGAGGGTGCTAGGCCACAGGGAGTGAGGCTAGATCGACCAGACAACAATGCTCGCTGATGTCGTCGAGATGTGCTCGTCTCCTTGGGTAACCCAGCACTGATGATGAAGGCCAATGTGTGTCTCCCAGAGGGTATATAGAAAACAGTCAACTTCCTCAGGATAGAGGAACTTGGGGGTGCCAAAATACAGTGCAGTCGCGGGCCAAAACATCTCAATGGAAGTGATCTGCTGCAAGAATGCTCCAGAATATTCTCAGATCAAATTCAGGGTCTGGCCCTTGATTTTCCCACTCATCAACTAGGGGCGGCTGAGGAACTGCTAACGGTATCGATGGAGACCACTGGGATAGCAGGTTGGCCGGTGGAGAGTACGGTGACCGAGCTGACGGGCTGCCGGCTCTCAGGTTGTCCTCCGAAGAGTGTAACGACTTGGCTGCTACATCGCGGTAGGAGGGGTTGATAACCGACACCCATGGCTTAGGGGCCAAGGTTACTGGTGGGGGTTGTGCTATTTCTCACCCGCCATCGTTCCCCAAAATAGCTCTCTATGATTTCTTTTGGAGGTATAGAGTGCTTCTGGCAATGACAGTGGTGATTGTGTGACCGTAACCTACAGTGTTGTTAGAAATTTATCTTCATGGATGTAACTGTGGAGGGAGGCAGGGATCTTGTGGACCTCGTATTCTGGAAGAACTAGGCTGATGCACCTTGTTCCTGCACCAGCTCTTGATTCAGGTGGTCGCAGGGAGGGACCCTGTGTCGAGTCGTACTCTGCCTCAGAGTCTGAGAATCGGACCAGTTTGATGTTTGTCTTACCCTTCTCGGAATTTCTCTTACGACGGTTAAGACCCACCTTCCTGCCCCTGTGTGGCTCCTCAGGACAGGGCTGACTTCCAACAGAGGGCCCTC
Organism: Viscum album; assembly: GCA_963277665.1. NCBI lineage: Eukaryota > Viridiplantae > Streptophyta > Magnoliopsida > Santalales > Viscaceae > Viscum > Viscum album. The sequence goes on along the minus strand of OY728167.1, from coordinate 558,184,799 downwards.
TGACTGCACTGGTGCTACGGTGGAGAGGGCTTCCACCTGAGAATGGCGGGTTGTGGGGAGAACTGGGACAAATGTTGAAGGGTGCATGTGGAGGACCACCATGGATGACACTTGAGTGGGAAAAACCCCTGCTAGGACCGACAGTAGTATGGGGAAGACCTCCATGCTGGGTGCGGGTGGAGCGCGGTCGGCCTTCAACCCTCTGGTTGCCGGGGTGAGGAGGAACTTCACCGATCGTAAAGAGAACGTAGGGAGGATCTCTACGTTGATAGGAGAGTGGATGGGCAATGGCCCTTTACTAAAGGTCGGGGGCAGGAGGGATGAATCCCTACCCCGTGTGATGGGAAGAGGAGAGGCTTCCATGCCAATAATTACTGTCGCGGGGCAGAACTTCATTCAGACCGAGAGTGGCACAGGGAGTCCCTCCTGGCTGGGCCTCGAAAAAGGGTGGGCCCACGCTCTGTGTAAAGGTGGTACGGGGAGGACCTCCGTTCGGGATGGAATCGCTGCAGGTTGGTCCGCAGCGGTCACTGTCCGTTCCTGCGACCACAAGAGTCGACCCAGCCTACCCATTGGGCGGTTGGGGCCTCGATCCTAGTCGGGCGTAGAACTGCCCCTGCTCAGTGCATGTAGAGACCTGATGGTATGTGTCGACAGTGGCTCGGGCCACTGTAGCTACTACTGTTGATGCTGCTTGGAGGGAATCCTCCTTAGCTTGCGCCCGACGCTGGTGTCAGGTCGGACGAGCTAGGGTGGTCGGTGCAGTTGCATGGCTTACTTGCTCCTCCTCTAGAAATACCGGGCGGTAGTGCTGACACGGTCGGGGAGAGGCCATCACTGGGAGCCCCTGGATTGGGACTCTGACCGGGATGGTTCAGACGTCACCTACCTCATCAGCGCAGGGTAAGGAGTCATCAAGCCACTCTGGGGACAGGCTCCCAAAGCGATTGTATGTCGGGGTGGGGAGCAATGGCTCCCTATGCACCACTCAGGGGCAGCGGTGATGTCGAGGCGTAGATGCCTCCAAATCGAGGTGGTCCATATCCTGGGTTGGGATTATTCCCTCCTCCTAGTAGCGTCGCACGAGGTCATTGATGACCCTTCGCTAGATCATTTCTGATAGGTATATGGGGCGTGTGGACCTAGCAGTCGTGGTGGTCGAGGTCGCCATGGAAGAAGCAGGACCGCGCGGGGTAGCCATGCTGGTGATGCTCCTTCCCCAGCATCGATGGGTAGGTAGTGATCACATTTCTAGTACATCAACTGGGTTTCTGAAAGTATGGATATCAACTCCTTAGTAAGGATAGGAAAAAAATCGACAACTAGTGCCCCAGTGCTGTTCCGTCTTCCTTGGACAGTGAGAGGGATCCACGCTGACAATGTTGTAGAAAAGAATGCTCAACGTCCTAACTGCCCCAACTTCTGGTGAGCTTCATGGCAGGTCTATTTGGTGAGACCCGATACCGGATGACGGGGTCAGATGACATGATTCTCCACTAATTCCATGAACGCTACTGGTCTCCATTTTGAGGAGAAGCGATTCACGTCTGGTTCAACATTGTCTGTTTCCGACGCTTTCCTGCCAGGGCGTGTGCACATCTGTCATGCAGAGGACGCATGACTGTTTCCCCACATTCCCGCTATCCAAAGGAAGGCGACGTCTGTTCCTTGTTCAGGGAAGTCTGCTCTTTGATCGAAACATGATGATGGGATGTCGGTTCTTCCCTCCATGGATTCCTCCTCAGAGCTCATCACCTAGTCTAGGTCTCCCTCATAGATTTAATATGTTGTTCGTGAATCTCTTCCTGGTTCCATCTCTTCATGGACACCGGTTAATTACGCCACTTTTTTCTGGACCATTAAAGGGGTCCAGTCAGGGCAGCAACCTTCATATAGGAGAGTAGTCACGTTGAGGAATCACTAGCGTGCCTAGATGCTAGGATTATGGAATGTCTGTCTGTTTTTCCCCTTATTATAGGGATTCTTGAGGGTGTAGAAGCCCAAGGCATACCACATCAAACACATGGAATCGAATTCCATTGGCATGTTTCTGAGGTTTTCCTCAGCTTCCCGTGTTTAACATAGGGTATGCCGCAAGTTTAACGTCCTGTGGGGACGGATTGGACTGATCGGAACACCAGCTAAAGTGGATCAGATTGAAGAACCCTCTTGAGGGAACACTGTTGTTGGAGCCAACATGTGGCGGCTTCCCGAATGCTATGGAGGGGGATGAAATGGCATGATATCACCGAGATGTGGAAACCCGGGTAAGGACCAGGATGGGTGGTGAAAGGTTTTGGAAATGAGCCTAAAGATACATCCTATGTATCTCCGTGGCAGGGAATCAATGTCCGCGTAGTTCGATGATACGGTGGGACGCCTGAGGAGGCGACCCGTGATAATGGATGCATGGAGGGGACCCAGAGGAAATAGAACCTCCGGGTTAGGGAATGTGCTTCCTGAGACACGTGGGATTGAGGGAGAGATCAGGATGAGATGTGGGTGATGGTCTTGAACCTCATGGTGGCTTCCAACGTATCCCCGTGGTGGGGAATCAAAGACCACGTAGTTCAAGTTTATGCAGTTTAACGTCATGTTGGACAGGGATGATTCTAACATGGAGGAATGACTGGGTGTTGGGCATGAACCTCAGGGAGGCTACCTATGTACCTTGCCTTACCACCGATCAAATTCCACGTAGTTTGGGTTGGATTGGGGCTTACGCTCTAAGACGACCCAAGGTGGTATGGGGATTACACTCTAAGTCAGCCCATAGTGGTGGTCAACCGACGTGATGGAGTTCAGAACAACTGGGTGCTGTGCTTTAACCTCAGGGAGGTTACCAATGTACAATACATTAGAATGGATCAATGTCTACATAGTTCAGATAGGATGGGGCTTACGCTCTGAGAAGGCCCAAGGTGGTGGGGCTTGATCCTCGTGGAGGACTTCTACGAACCATGCCTTAGCACGGATCAAAGTCCACGTAGTTTGGGTTGGTTTAGGGCTTACGCTCTAAGACAACCCATGGTGGTGGGGCTTGAACCTATTGGAGGCTTCCTACGTACCATTCCTTAGCACGGATCAATGTCCACATAGTTCGAGTTGTGCAGTTTAACGTCATTCAGGACGAGGGGGGGTGTGCAGTTTAACGTCATGCATGACAGATATTCCACGGTCAATGCTTTCTCTAAGCCCACGCGAGTCATGCTCGGTGTGAGAAACAAGAGGTTGCAAAGACCTGATGATCACGTTGCGAAAGTTACATCTTTGGTAAGTGGAATGGGGCTTTGGCTCAGGGCTTCCCAAAGAGGAAACATGGGCTTACACATTGGTTTGTGGCCCAAAGTGGAAACAGGGGCTTATGCGTTGGTTCGCGACCTAGGGACATGAAGATTGGGACTTACTCCAGGGTGGAGGCCGAGTGCGGAAAATCCCAACGAGAGAGGGAAAGGGTGAAAAATCCCCCGTTCCCCACTCCCCTCTTGGACTTTGTCATGGAATAAGTGCAAGGGTGCTTGGGTGATAACTCCCGCAAGAAAGGCCAGGGGCTTACACTGAGGTGGATGCCCTTCCCCCATGGACAAATGTCGCTCCATCAAGGAGGATATCATCCCCTGTGAGGGATGATCCCATCCCCATGGAGACCAGTGGGCGTAGAGAATGCCCGATCCGGGGAACCCCACATAGGGTGTGTGGGGTAAATGTCACAGTTTAATGCCGTGTGTTGAGGATGAGGGTGCTTGGCAGTTTAACGTCATGTAGTTCAGGCGAGGTGGGATCACTCCACACCCCGTAAGACTTACATAACCGGTACCCTCTGCACCTTGGTGAAGGGAGGTCACCGATAATGCCATTGTTGGGGGTGTCGTGGAGTGATCCACTTGGGGGGCCATGTTAGCGTGGCTATGCGAAGAAGAAATATATGTTAGTGTGCCTATCAGAAGAAGCATGAGGAAAAGAAATGCAAGGGGAAAAATTGCCCAAGGGAACTTGAGGTTACATCATACGAGCCTGGAAGGTCGCATGAAAAAACTGTGCATGGTGTGTATGCCCGGTGTGTATGCATGGGGCATCCACCAAGAGAACATCAGGCGACTACACATGAAGGTACCCGGGGAGCACCAAGGTGAGGGGTCCCGAGGGTTGCGCGCAAAAGAAATGGTTAGCGCACAAATCACCGGGCCGACGCGTAATTGGGGAAGAGGTTTAGCACACGACTTGAAGGGATTACGTTCAAGGGATATGAATTGCGTGCAAGTGGAAGAGGCAGAACGCAAAGGTAAGGGCTCACCCAATGAAATGTATTGGGCGCATTTGGACCATTTTTCATGCAATGGAAGGAATTGCGTGAAAAGGAGGAACCCTGAAGGGATTGGAATTTTGATAAAGCCAGAGGGATTGCGCGCAAAGGAGGACCCCGGGGCGAGGTGGCGCGAAAAGGATCAGTAACTGAAGGACATATTGTGCGCACAGAAATATGATTTCACACATGAGAGCCATTTCGAATTCCTCAACCCCAAAATGAAAAGGGTCCCCTTCTATTTATAGACATCTGGTGGCATGGAATTCAGGGTGGCGCACAAAATATTGAGCGCCCGAGATAGCGGTGTGAAACGCCAGCCGTGCGGGGTGCAAGCGTGAAAGAATTTCACGCCGTGGTGGTTCCCGTTCGCAAATCCTGGACCCCTTCCGCATGGCTCCATTTTTTCCGCACGCATTCCCCTTTTTTCCGTGCATCACATACGGGGCCTCGGGACCGGGTCTCCAGGTCCGAATATGACTTCGATTTTCATTTTAAAACTTCCTCCAGTACTTATGTTCATTTTGGCGTATACAGTCACATTATAATTTATCATGAGTACATAAACCAATCCTTTCTTTGAAGAATCAGTGTTTATCACAAAAGGTTATCCGCTTTTTGGTAGTGTGAGAATAGGTGTTGTGATCAGCCTTCTCCTTAGATCTTTAAATATTCCCTCACATTCTTCCATCCATACATACTTTAACCCATCCCATGTTAACATAGTTTTTGGTCTTGAAAATCATGATAAATTTCTCACAAAATATCAGTAGTACCCATCTAATTCACGGAAACTATGAATTTATGTTACAATAGAGGGTTTAGGCCATTCCTAAATCTCATTTTTTAAGGGTCCACAAAAATTCATTCACTTGTGATCACATGTAACAATAAAATGACTTGATTCATCCAAAAGTCACACTTGCTGAAATTGAAAAAAAAATCCTTTCTCAATGTTGCCAACACAAGTCATAGATGTTCTTCACGTCCCTCCTTGATCTTGGAGTAGATGAGAATATCATAAAAAAACTACCACAAATTTGTCAAGGTATTGTCTAAATACTTTATTCATCAAATCTATGAAGATTTCAAGGTCCTTAGTAATTCTTAAGGGTATCACCAGAAACTCATAGTGCCCATACCTTGTACAGAAGGCAATATCTTGAATATCATTTTTCATCACCTTTAGCTAATGATATCCATAATGAAGATCCACCTTTGTGAAGTATTGAGCTCCTCTTAACTGGTTGAACATGTCATCTATCCTTGGAAGAGGAATCTTTTTTCTAATGGTGATATTGATGAGTTCTCATTAATCGATACATATACGCATTGATCAATCCTTCTTCTTTATAATTAGCACTAGATCACCACAAGTCGATGCATTAGGGCATATGAACCCTTTTTACAAATTCCCTTATAACTGCATATTTAACTTCTCCAGTTCGATAAGAGACATCCTATAGGTACACTTGGAGATAAGAGTATCTCTAGGAATGAGTTCTATTGATAAATCTACCTCACGATCCGGGGGAAGTCCGAGTAACTCTTTAGGAAATACATCACTATATTCCCTCACGATGGTCATTTCTGCAAGATTGGAACTTTCCTTTTACCCAAAAATTCAGACACGATATTATTCTTCATAGGGAATCAACACCCACACCATTGAAAGATTTTTTGAAAGGGGATTATGGTCTTCCTTGAATTTTTTTAGGAGCATGGGATGGTTGAGAATATGAAAAGATATATCATTTTACCAATAGTTGATGTGTTCTATATATAATGAGATCCAATCCATTCCCATTATAGCGTCGAATTCCACAAGAGGAATTATTAAGAGATTCTCTTGAAGAATATTTCCAAATACTTTAATAGGACAGGGGTCAAACAGTTGGGGTTCAATGATTTCATCACATGGTGTTTTTACAGATATATCTACATCATGGTTTCTGGGGTTCGATTCTATATTTCTAGAAAACATGAAAGATATATAGGAGTGCATAGAAACAGAATCAAATAATCATGTTTTAAATTCATGATTGAGTAGGAAGTGTACCTTGTATGACCTCATTATCTTGATACACTTCTAACATGGCGATGGAATAAGCCTTCACTAGTTCCTTTGGCTTTTGTGGCTGCTGATGCTGATTACCCTCGAGGACCTGAGGTTTAGTGCACTAGCTTGCATAATGCCCTACCTCCCTATAGTTTTAACATTTTACCATGGGCGGGGTCCCCTTTCTCCTGATACATTCTCCTTCCTTCTCATGTATTTTCGATAATTTTGGGTATGGTGGCCTTCTTTCCCATACTTGAAGAATTTCCCAGTCCCTTTGAGGCAGTTCCAATGATGCAACTTCCCACATTTTTGGCATGTGGGTCGTTGAGTTTTCTTCCAACCATTATCATTAGATCCTCCAGCTTGAAAATCCATATTTTATTTATTATAACTATATCCATGGTACCATTCTCCGAACTCAATATCCACTTTAAGGGCACACTGAACAACTTCCCCATAACTACCAAAATCTCAAATTGCAAGAGCCTTTCTAAGATGAGGTTTTAACCCTCTAAATAATCTATCAATTTTTCTATCATTATTGATAACAAAAACCGATGTGTACCATGAAAGCCTTGTGAAATTCTCTTTTTAGGTCATGAGAAATTTTCTATAATTTATCTTAATCTCTATTAATTCTCTCTCTATCTTCATACAAAGTGTTCGTGGGAAATATTTGTTAAGAAACATGATATTTATGTCTTCCCATTCCATCTCTTCAATTTCCTCCCTTGGCTTGGTGTTCATTATAAAATCCCACCATTGATCGGCCTATCCATCTTGAAAATACACAACTAGTGTCATATTCTCCATATTGTAACATTTAAGAACAAAAACAATCATCCTCGGGGATTTGAACCACTTTTTTGCAACTAGTGGATTAGAATATCCACTAAATTTTGGTGGTTGTTGCCTCATAAAACACTCGATTGCCAGTTTCTCCCTCCTGGGTGAAGGAGGACATTGCCCATTATTATGGATATTGTTCATAACCTGAGATAGTTGGGTAAGAATCTCCATGATTTTTTTAACTCCAGCTCCCAAAGCATTGGGGTTGTCATTCAGGCAATCACTTCATTGGACCTCACACGGGTTATTGTCTTGGATCCTTCTGGTTCCCACAATTTTATAAAATATAAAAGGTTAGAAAAAACATAAGTCATGAAGTAATGCATAGATAACTTATTAATTTGTTAAATTTTCACTGAAATCATAACTTTTAAAATTTCTATATAAAGCTTCTTGTTTTCATATTTTATCTTTGTCTAATACTATAGGTTTTCTCTAGGGTTCACTAATCCTAATTACCAGATTAACTAAACATTGCCTATGATAACCAATATAGAGACCCTGTAATACCCTGATATTTTATGAGAAATATATTTTTTTACTTCTTATGTTATACGCAACATCAAAGGAATTTTTCATTGCACACAACACTAGCTTGGCTTGTGTTACACGCAATCACGACCTTCCTCGATAGCATGTGTAGTATGAAATACCGAGTTTCACTAAACAACGATATATTATTATAATATTATAAACTAGCCGTTATGAATAGTATTAACTGAATTTTGAATTTTATAAAATTATTATTAATCTTACATATTTTCTAGAACATGGTATGAGAACAAAATAAATATTTTGGGTAAAATAAGTGTTTTTCAAAAAATACAGTTTTGACACCGTTTGATGGCGCACCCACTTTAAATCTAGTTTTTGACAAGATTATAAGTTCAATTTGACGAAATAAAATTCTTCTTTGGAATCAGGATATAAAAATTAACTTTGGATAAAATTTTCATATTATTCTGATAACTTTCATATTTTAATGAATATTAAAAACACACTATATTTTAATTAAAAACATCTTTTTTCATCGTAATAATTTATATGGTTTAATTATAACATTGAATGGTTTTAAGGAATAAATAGAATATATTTTTACCAGTTAATATAATTTTTTTCATTATCATTAATTTTACGTTGAATTCATAGGTAAAAACATTTCAATCTTTGGGAATGTTTTATCTTTTAAAACCTGTTTTCTTAACAGCGGGATTAATTTTAAATTTATTACTGCAACTTCTGTGTTTTGAATTTTGAAAAATTGATTCCATATTTGTATTCAGTGGGTCCAAATTATTTTAATATGTTACTTTTATTTTTTTGATATTATGAATAGTAACTACGGTAATTTTTATTTACTACAGTTAAAGGTAAATCGGCTAATTATGGGTAAAAATAAGATTATAAAATTACCCTAAAACCTGAAAAAATTCTACTGGATGACTAAAAATCGACCCTTATCACCTAAGGGTCGAAATAAATTCATTTCAGGGACTTTTTACCATTAAAATAATTTAATTATTATTAAAACCAAAGAATGTGACAACATGTCACTCTCTTAAATATTATAAGTATAATAATTTTAATTTAGTGATAAAATTCATGAAACATAGAACATGAATAGTCTCAAGAAATATAATAAAATTATCTACATCATTTGAATTCATTTATAATTTTTAGGGATTAAATAATTATCATTAATTATGACACAATAGTGGTGTTGAAATTATTTTATTGATTGAATTATCAAATAAATGATTTTAAAAGTATTAAAATAAATATTATATGAACTATTTAATGTGCTCCACTAATTTTAGAGATAAATATGACATGTTATGAATCCATTAAATCTTTTAATTCGAACATATCTTCAGTGTATATTTTATTTAAATTCAAATAATTGAATAGTGTCAAAATTGACACTATAGTTATTTTATAAAGATTACATATTATAAAATTGTTTAAAAATCCCAAAAATATTTAAAAATTATAAATTAAAATTTATATGGTCGAATATGTAAAAAAGTATATAATTATGGAAAATTCACACATATAAGTAATTATTTATAATGATTTAAAATTTAGAATATTATTAACACATATAAACTTAAATAGATTATATAAGGATAAATCATGTTGATAATGTTTAAAATAAATTCCCAAGTTGTCTAAATTTTATTGGTTAATGAGATTACAACCCTATATCATCTAAGCTTCGAATTCTAGTCATTTTTGGAGGTTTTTATGTGGGGTTGGAATTTATTATAAATTAATATTTCTTATAATTCCAAAGGTGCCCCTCTCCTCCCATATAAAAGGTCACCTCCTCCCTCTCATCCTCACACCACATTGAGCCATCATGCTTGAAAAAACCCTGCCAATTTCTCTTCTCCACATCACTAGAAACATCATAGAGGTCCTGTTTATCTTCAAAGACCAATCTTAGCGCCCTAAGAGGTGGTTTCAAAGAGGCGTGTCGAGGAAGAGGTAATATCTGTTACCGATTCCTCCAAATTTATTTCTTTTTCTACTTATTATTATTTAGTTGTTTCATTATGAAGTAATAACATCAGTATCAATGATATACTGATATGTTATTATAAATATGAAACAACCCTATTTCACCTTCTATCCATCATACAGAAAATGAAATCACCGCGCGTGCGTACGTACGGAAGACCGTCTCCACGCCGTGGTGTAATCTGTTTTCCACCACCACCATAATTGGATGGGTATAATGGTGTAATGAAAAACAATATATGATTATTTTAAAATGATATTTTTCTGAAATAGTATACATACACTTCAATAGAATTCCACGATCATGGGAACGATATCATCGCTCATGCGTACGTACGACCTACCGTCTCCACGATGTCATGTGACTCGTTCTATATGATCTTCATTGAATAATGATAATATAAATGATTTTAATGAATAAATATGATATATATTACAATAATACCATTCTTTAAATGAGGTATCTATAACCGAAACAGAGGAATAATAATTTATTCGACAAAACATGCATAAGAACATAAAGCAATGAACACCCGAATAACAAGTAGCAATGAAATATTACTAATATAAAGATAAGAATATGATAATATATGAAATAATAACAGTGAATATTATTCTTTAATAAGTCAATGACATTATTTAAATCATTATAAAAGAGTTTTAGATACGTACAAATCATATCAGACCTATGGTAAGGGAAATTCTCGCAATTTCATTTTATTCGAGATTGTTTATACTTCAGAATTTACTGGGGAATTTTTATCATCCACATCCATGTTTCCATAATATGTAATATTATTACAATACTCCTACAATTTTTTAAATCTAATTTTACCCATTGGTGAGTTTTTAGTAAAAGATATGAAAGGAATCTTTTGTCATTTTTAGTACGAGGTACTTTTTCACTTTTCCGGCCAAAGTACAAGAAGAATGTTTTTTTAACTTATACGGCATGAATGGATTTTTATGATTTCATATAACATTATTTCCATGATTCTTACTTTACATGTTTTCATTTTTATTTTTAATCAACTTCTTTTAGTTTAAAATCTTATGACATGTTCAGAAAGGAAAAAATCTTTTGAAGTAGAAAGGATATTTTCCTCAAGAATGGAGTTCAAGTGTTTTATCAAAATTATTTTCCATATAAGATAATATAGGGTTATGTTAATATCCCTATTTTAACCTTGATTTGATTATGTTATAATGGAATTATTTTTTGAGGTCCTTTTATGGATTATGTTATGATGACATGATGTATAAGAATCCCATTTTTATTACATGGGTTACGATATGATGTATGATTTATGATTTTCTGGCAGACATATGAATGATTTAATTATTAGATGGGTGGAACCTATATCTCTCTCCAATGAATTGGGTAAAGATTTATATATCATGAGATAGACATGACTGGAACAACAAGTTCAATCGGTTCAGTGATACAGGACTGGAACGAGGAGTGAACTCGGTTCTGAAATGGACTTTGTCCACTATGATAGATTTGGCAATGAGTCTTGACTATATGAAATGATTTTCTATGATTATGTGTGTATTCAAAAAAGTATCATGTTTTAAGTTATGATTATTTGGGATTACATTTCACCACTATGATTTATCCCATGTTATGATATTATGATCTTTTTTTAAGGTTAAGATATTCAAAATGTTATGTTATTATGAATATGATTTGATTGATATTTCTTTTGTTTACCCTTACTGAACATTTTAGCTCACCCTTTTGTATGTTTTCTTTTCCCTAGGTTTGGATGAAGGATATTAAGTAGAATATTCCAAAAGGGACTCTAGATATGATGAAATAAATCGGAGAAATGTAGATGATTTAGGAACCAGTTGTTTATGTTTCCCAGTTTCTGAAGACACTGTACCTATACAGTCCTTTTATGGTCTTGTTATATGTTGTAATAAGCATGCTTCAATTTTTAAGTAATAACAATTTATGTAATGTATGGGTTGTTATAGTTGGTATCAGAGGAAAGGTATAGTCACCCTTTGTAAACTAGGATGTGAAAGCCTTAGTAATAACCCTAAGGACATGTCTAAGCATAGAACACAGTCTTAGTATTTTAGAAATGTCCATGAGTAACCTATGATAAGACCTTAAGTGTAAAATTTTATTCTTGATTATGTGGTTTTCCTATTATGATTATTGTTTCTCACACTATGGTTATTGGTTTTAGTCAATGGATGGAACCTGAAGGAACCATGTTAATGCTAAATGCGATGGGAAATGCAATGATTTCCCCCCTGAGAAACCAAACCTTATGGGAGATGGAATGCAAAATCTTATATCCATGCTCACACAAATTTATCAATCTATGAACCATGAAGGACTTCCAAACGAGCAAAGGAAGGAGCAACATTCTGTTGAATCCTTCATGAGGCAGCGTCCACCATCATTCAGCGGGTCTTGTGATCCATTAGTGGCTGAACAATGGATTTGTACCACTGAAAAGATATTTTCAGTTCTACAATGTTCTAAACATGAAAAAGTCATCTTAGTAGTGTATCGTTTGGAAGGTGATGCTGATCAATGGTGGAATATTATCCAGAATACGAGCCAAAGAGATAAAACTTAGTCCATGGAATGGGACGAGTTCAAGAACTTATTTTTCAATAAGTGCATCCCTCGTATTCTTCAAACAAAGATGTAGAAGGAGTTTATTGAAATGAATCAAAAGGATGATGAATCGTTTGGTACCTACGAAGAAAATTTTACAAGGTTTTCAAGGTACAATTCCGAAATTATTATCCAACTTGAGAGTAAAATCGATCGAATCTTTAGTGGCTTAAAACCAAGTCTTCAAAGGGCATTATCCATAAGGGACTTCAATAGCTATGAGGAAATTTTTTGATGTTCTCTCAAGGTTGAGATGGAGATTGGAGTAACCCATCAATCATATGGGTTTGATAGGAAGAAGAAAATAGAATTCAAAGGAAAATCTATAGAACAAACTGAAAAGAAGATGGTTTTTCCTTTATGCTCAAATTGTGGAAAGAAACATGGAGGGAATTTTCTTAAAGCGACAAGTAAATGATTTAAGTGTGGAAAAGAAGGTCATCGGGCAATTGAATATTGAAATAATGGGAAGAAGATGTCTAATGATGTGGAAAAATAAAGAGATACACAGAATTCACCTCCAACACTTCAATGTTTCAAGTGCAAGGAGATGCGGAATTATGCCAATCAATGCCCTAATCCAAGGGTTGTTGATGATGAACGACGTCAACAATATCTTAAGGCCATAGAAAAAGGAAAGTCACATGCAATTACTATCGGCGATGTGGAGTACGATAACGAAGTGGTTAAAGGTACACTTACCATCCACTTTGATGTAGAAAATGTTTTATTTGATTCTGGATCCACCCACACTTTTATTTCTGAATAATTTTCTTAGGGTATCACTATACTACCTCAACAATTAGATGTTGAGTTAGCTGTGACAACTCCTAATGGCACAAAAGTCGCATCAAAAGTTTACAATTCTTCTCTGATTGATGTTTTTGGGAAAGTGCTTCCTGCAAATCTTGTGATCCTTCCTATAGTGGAATTTGATGTGATTCTTGTCATGGATTGGCATTCATTATACGGAGCTCATATCAATTTCTAGATATGGGAAATAACATTTAATATTCCTGATCAATCTACTATCATCTATCGATGTAAGGATGAATATAACCTTCTAGTGGAAATTTCTTCCATACTATTGGTCTTGATTCCAATAAATGAAGGTTATTTATCTCAAATGGTTGGTGAGAAACTCGTGATTATGAATATTTCCATTGTACGGGAGTTTGATGATGTCTTTCTGGAGGAATTTCCAGGTCTTCCACCAAATCGTGATGTTGATTTTTCAACATAACTCTTACCGGGTGCTATAAATATTTCAAAGAAACCTTATAGAATTTACCCAATTGAGTTACAAAAATTGAAAAAGAAACTCCAATAGAATCATTATAAAAGATTCATATTCCCTAGTGCGTCTCCTTGGGGAGAAACTGTTCTGTTTGTTAAGAAGAAAGATGGATCAATGAGACTATGCATTGATTATCAAGAACTTAACAAGATCACTATCGAGAAAAAATATCCTCTCCCGTTTATTGATGACTTATTTGACCAACTACGCGGAGCTCAATAATTTTCCAAGGTTGATCTTCATTTAGGGTATCATCAATTAAGGGTCAAAAAATAGGATATACCAATGATGGGTTTCCGTACAAGGTATAGACACTATTAATTTATAGTGATGCCATTTGGTCTTACTAATTCCCCTGCTATCTTCATGGATTTAATGAATAGATTGTTTAGAGACTATCTCGATCAGTTTATGGTAGTATTTATAGATGATATTCTTGTCTATTCAAAGAGCAATTAAGAACATGAAGATCACTTGAGAATTGTATTGAAGACCCTGAGAAAGCAGAAGCTTTATGAGAAATTTACCAAGTGTGAATTTCAGCTTCAAAAAGTTGCATTTTTGTGTCACATAATCTCAAAAGAGGGGATATCTTTGGATCCAGCAAAAACAGAGGATATCAAAATATGGTCGAGACCAACAATAGTATATGAGATCTGATGTTTTCTTGGTTTGGCTGGATATTATCGACGTTTTTTGAAAGATTTATCATTATTATCTAATCCACTCACCAGGTTGACTTGAAAAGGAGTTATGTTCCTGTGGATAGAGGAGTGTGAAGAGAATTTCAAGGATTTGAAAAGAAGGTTATCCAGTGCACTTGTGCTCACACTGCATTGTAGTGGAGAAAGGTTTGTGATCTACAGTGATGCATCCAAGAAGGGATTGGGGTGTGTTCTCATGAAAAACGATATGGTGATAGCTTATGTCTCAAGACAGTTGAAAATCCATGAGCAAAATTACCCAACTCCTGATTTGGAGTTAGCAGTTGTAATATTTACATTAATGATTTGGAGGTATTATCTTTATGGTGAAATGTGTGATATTTATACTAATCATAAAAGTTTAAAGTATATTTTCACACAAAAGGAGGTGAATATGCGCCAATGAAGATGGTTGGAGTTGATTAAGGATTACGACTGCTCAATTCAATATCACCCTGGGAATTCAAATAAGGTAGCAGATGCATTAAGTCGACAAGACGATGCTAGATTATCCATGATGAGGATCACAAAAGATCAATTTTTTTTGGATTTACAAAGGACGGACCTTGGAATTATAATGGAAGGGGAAAAATATTATCTTTCTCAAATGAATGTTTAACCATCTATGTATGTGATGATTAAAGAGGAACAAATAGAATATGTAGAGTTACAAAAGATGGTGAGAAATGTTCCTTAATTCAACCTTGATTGTGATGGGATAATAAGGTTCTCGAATCGGGTTTGTGTTCCTCCCATCCCAGAATTAAAGAAGGAGATACTGGATGAGGTTCATAGTTCTTCATTCTCTATTCATCCTGGAAGCATGAAGATGTATAGGGACCTGAAAGATTATTTCTGGTGGGATGGCATGAAAAGAGTTGTTTCTGAATATGACTCTCGATGCTTGGTTTTTCAGCAAGTTAAAGCTGAAAGAAAGAATTCTAAGGGGATATTACAACCATTACCCATACCTGAATGGAAATGGGAAAACATCACTATGGACTTTGTCACTGGACATCCTAAAACACCCAAAAACAATAATGTTATATGGGTTACAATTGATCATCTTACGAAGTCGGCACACTTCATTTCTATTAGAGAAGATTTCTCTCTAGATCAGCTTTCCAGGATATATGCAAAGGAAGTGGTATGACTACATGGAGTACCACTTTCCATTATATCGGATCGGGATTTGAGGTTTACCTCGAATTTTTGGCGAAGTCTTCAGCATACTCTAGATACAGAGTTGAGTTTCAGCATTGCTTATCATCCTCAGACAGACGGTCAGTCTGAGAAAACAATTCAAACACTAGAAGACATGTTGAGAGCTTGCTCTATGGATTTCAAAGGTGGTTGGGATCAACTGCTACCTTTGGTTGAATTTTCTTATAATAACAGCTTTCACTCTTGTATTCAAATGGCTCCTTATGAAGCTCTCTATGGAATGAAATTCTGAACTCCAACTTGCTGGGATGAAGTTTTGAAAAGAAACCTATTTGGACCTGATATTGTTGATGAGATGGCAGAAAAGGTCCGATCTATTAAACAACACATAAGTGCAGCTCAGAGTTGACAAAAAATTTATGCCGATAACCGAAGAAAAGGCCTAGAGTTTGAAGTGGGTGATAAAGTGTTCTTACGAATATCTCCTTGGAAGAGAGTAATGAGATTTGGATAGAAGGGAAAGCTGATCCCTAGGTATATCGGTCCTTTCGAAATACTAGATCGTGTTGGGAAGGTAGCTTACCGATCAGTGGTTCCACCAAATCTCTCTCAAGTTCACGATGTGTTCCATATATCTCTCCTGATAAAGTACATATCCGATCCTTCACATGTACTCAGCTCAGAAGAAGTACCGCTCGAGCAAGATCTTTCTTATGAAGAACAGCCGATAGAGATTCCGGATCATACCAAAAAAGTTCTACAGAACATGACCACTCGCTTAGTAAAAGGGAGGAACCACAAATTAGAAGAAGCTACATGGGAGCTTGAGGATATGATGAGGGATAGGTATCCTCATCTGTTTGTTACGATGTGACGAATTTCGAGGGAGAAATTAATTTTAAGGGGGGTAGAATGTAACACCCTAATATTTTATGAGAAATATTTTTTTACGCCTTATGTTATATGAAACATCAAAGGTATCTTTCACTGCACACAACACTAGCTCGTCTTGTGTTACATGTCATCACAACCTTGCTCGATAGCGTGTGTAGTATGAAATACCGAGTTTCACTAAACAACGATATATTATAATAATAAAAAAAACTAGCCATTATGAATAGTATTAACTTAATTTTGAATTTTATAAAATTATTATTCATCTTAAATATTTTCTAGAACATGGCATGAGAACAAAAAAAAATTCGGGTAAAAAAAATATTTTTTAAAAAATACAGATTTGCTGTCTTTTGATGGCGCACCCACTTTAAATCAAGTTTTTGAGAAGATTATAAGTTCAATTTGAAAAAATAAAATTCTTCTTTGGATGCAGGATATAAAAATTAACTTTGGATAAATTTTTCACATTATTCTGAAAACTTTCATATTTTAATAAATAGTAAAAACACGCTATATTTTAAATAAAAAAACTTTTTTCATCATAATAATTAATATGGTTTAATTATAAAATTGAATGGTTTTAAAGTAAAAATATAATATATTTTTACCATTTAATATAATTTATGTCATTATCATTAATTTTACATTGAATTCATAGGTAAAAACATTTCAATTTTTGGCAATGTTTTAACTTTAAAAACTTGTTTGCTTAACAACGGGATTAATTTTAAATTAATTACTGAAACTTCTGTGTTTTGAATTTTGAAAAATCGAGTCAATATTTGGATACAGTGGGTCCAAATTATGTTAATAGGACACTTTTATTTTTTTTGGTATTTTGAATAGTAACTACGGTAATTTTTATTTACTGCAGTTAAAGGTAAATCGGGTAATTAAGGGTAAAAATAAGATTATAAAATTACCCTAACACCTTCCAAAATTCTATTATATGACTAAAAAGACACCCTTATAACCTAAGGGTCGGAATAAATTCATTTTTTGGACTTTTGAAAATTAAAATAATTTAATTATTATTAAAACCAAAAAATGTGACAACATGTCACTCTCTTAAATCTTATAAGTATAATAATTTTAATTAAGTGATAAAATTCATGAAACGTCGAAGATGAATAGTCTACAGAAATATAATAAATTTATCTACATCATGTGAATTTATTTATATTTTTTAGGATAATATATTTATAATTAATTATGATACAATAGTGATGTTGAAATTATTTTATTGATTGAATTATCAAATAAATGATTTTAAAAGTATTAAATTAAATATTATATGAACTATTTAATGTGATAAACTAATTTTATAGATAAATATTACATGTTATGAATCTATTAAAACTTTTAGTTTGAACATATATTTTGTCTATATTTTATTTAAATTCAAATAAATGAATAGTGTCAAAATTGACACTATTGTTATTTTATAATGATTACATATTATAAAATTACTCGAAAATCAGAAGAATATTTAAAAATTAGAAATTAAAATTTATATGGTTTAAAATGTAATAATGTATAAAATTATGGACAATTCACAACATATAAGTAATTATTTATAATGATTTAAAATTTTGAATATTATAACCACAAATGAAATTAAATAGATTATACAAGGATAAATCATGTTGATAATGTTTAAAATAAATTGCCAACTTGTCTAAATTTTATTGGTTGATGAGATTAAAACACTATCACATCTAATCTTTGTATTTGAGTCATTTTTTTAGGTTTTATGTGGGTTTGGAATTTATTATAAATTAATATTTCTTATTATACCAAAGGTGCCCCTCTCCTCCCTTAAAAAGGGCACCTCCTCCCTATCCTCCTCACACCACATTGAGACTTCAAGATCGTCCAAACCTTGAAAATTTCTCTTCTCCACTTTCCTATAAACATCCTAGAGGTCCTGGTCTTCTTCAAAGACCAATCTTAGCGCCCTAAGAGGAGGTTTCAATGAAGCGTGTCGAAGAAGAGGTAATATCCGTTACCGATTATTCCAAATTTATTTCTTATTCTACTTCTTCTTATTTATTTGTTTCATTATGAAGTAATAACATCAGTATCACTCATAAACTAATATGTTATTATAAATATGAAACAAACCTATTTCACCTTCTATCCATCCTACGGAAAATGAAATCACCGCGCTTGCATATGTACAGAATATCGTCTCCACATCGTGGTGTAATCTGTTTTCCACCACCACATTACTTGGATGGGTATAATGGTGTAAATAATATCTATATATGATTATTTTAAAATGATATTTATTATTAAATAGAATACATACAATTTAATACAATTCCACGATCATGGGAATGATATCATCGCTCGTGCGTACGTACGACCTACCGTTTCCACGATGTTATGCGACTAGTTCTACATGATCTTCATTGAATAATGATTATATAAATTAATTTAATGAATAAATATGATATATATTACATTAATAAAATTCTTTAAATGATTTATCTATAATCTAAAATGATGAATAATAATTTATTCGACAAAACATTCATAAGAACATAAAGTAGTGAACACCTGAATAACAAGTAGCAAAGAAATATTACTAATAAAAAGATAATAATATGATCATATATGATATAATAAAAGTGAATATTATTATTTAATAATTCAATAACATTATTTAAATCATTATAAAGGAGTTTCAGATACGTATAATGCATATCATACCTAAGGTAAGGAAAAATATCTCAATTTCATTGTATCCGAGATCGTTTATACTTCAGAATTTACTGGGGAATATTTATCATCCACATCCCTGTTTTCTTAATATGCAATATTATTTCTATCCTCCAACAATTTTTTATATCTAATTTTACCCATTTGTGACTTTTTAGAAAAATATATGAAATGAATCTTTTGTCGTTTTTAGTACGAGGTACTTTTCGACTTTTCCGACCAATGTATGAGAAGAATGTTTTTTTAACTTAAACGACATGAATGGATTTTTATGATTTCATAGAACATTATTTCCATGATGCTTACTTTACAGGTTTTCAAGTTTATTTTTAATCAAATTCTTTTATATTAAAATTGTATGACATGTTAAGAAAGGTAAAATGTTTTGGAAGTAGAAAGGATATTTTCCTAAAGAATGGAGTTCAAGTGTTTTATCCAATTTATTTTCCATATAAGATAATATAGGGTTCTGTTTATATCCCTATTTTTACATTTATTTGATTATGTTATTATGGAATTATTTTTATGATGTCCTTTTATGGATTATGTTATGATGACATGATGTTTAAGAATCCCATTTCTATTACATGGGTTATGTTATGATGTATGATTTATGATTTTGTGGAACACATAAGAATGGTTTCATTATGAGATGGGTGGGACCTATATCTACCTCCATTGAAATGGGTAAAGGTTTATATATCATGAGATAGACATGACTGGAATGACAAGTTAAACCGGTTCAGTGATACAGGACTGAAACGAGGAGTGAACTCGTTTCAGAAATGGACTTTGTCCGATATGATAATCTTGGCAATGAGTCTTGACTAATATGAAATGATTTTCTATGATTATGTGTGTATTCCACAAAGTATCATGTTATAAGATATGATTATTTGGGATTATATTTAACCACTATGTTTTATCCCATGTTATGATATTATGATCTCCTTTTCATGTTAAGATATTCAAAATGTTATGTTCTTATGAATATGATATGATTGATATTTCTTTTGTTTACCCTTACTGAGCATTTGAGCTCACCCTTTTGTATGTTATCTTTTCCCCAGGACCGGATGAAGGGTATTAAGTAGAATATACCAAAAGGGACTCTAGATATGATGAAATAAGTGGGAGACAACTTAGATGATTAATGAACCTATTGTTTATGTTTCCCAGTTTCTAAAGACACTATACCTATACGGTCATTTCATGGGTTTTTTATATGTTTTAATAATTATGCTTCAATATGGAAGTAATAACATTGTATGTACAGTATGGGTCATTATAGACCCATCCTTTTATTACATTTTTATTAAATCATTATAAATATAAACAACATAATTTTATTACACCACTAGGATGCAGAAGATTACTTTCTTGGGAAAACTAGGACAAATCATAACATTTACAACATCAATCATAAACATTTATTTAATTCCTTCTTCTCTAGCTTCTTGTTGGATCTTCACATCTCCTTAGTACATGTAGTCACATGAGGTTATAAATCAAAAAGGGGTGATCTAAAAGCCTAGTAAGAGGATAGATATGAACCATATAACAATGGGTGGGAACAATAACAACATTGGAAAAGGGACATGAACATGAGAGGAATCATAAATAGAAGACTTGAAATGTGGCAAGGTATAAAAATGAAACATTATGTATTAGTGGTAAAATTCCACAAATAATAGTGAAAATTTATAACATATTATTCATTAAAAATTTCCCTTTTATACACGAGATTCATAATTTTACCAAATTCATTGGAGCTGTATATAATTCCAGGTACCCTCGTCACATTCAGACATTCATATTGTGCTAATTAATTCCGAGCGCACCCATTACATCATAATTTTTTTATTATCATGCATTAAACATAGAACATATATAAATAATGAACATAAATAACAATGGAAAGGAATATATTTCAACTCATATGAAAACATTAAAAAACATTGGGTTTCCAAAAGATATAGGGAATAATATACTTCATACAAGAACTATCAACCATGATTGAGAAGTAAATGTTGGTTTATTGAAAGAAGAGTTCTTGGGGAAAACATTTTGTTTGAAATAAACATCATTGGAAAAAATTTATATCATATAAAATGAAATAAAATTATGAAAATAAAATTTTTAAGGAGTTACCATATCAAAAATGGAGTGAAATATGGATAACCCGAAGAATGAAAGATGGGTTCGAGAATTTCACTTTACCATGTATCTCGATGCTTTCATCACATTAATTTCATGTATGATAAAATTATATTCATTAATTAGAAATTAAATAACCTTTTATACCGGAATATGGTTTACAAGGTTTTTATTAAGTTCTTTTATGGGTTTTGGATGAGTTAAAATCTTAAATTCACTGTTTGAGAGTGTTAATTTACTTAGTTATTATGAAAGTTTCACTTGTATTCATGAACCGATAGTCATTTGGAATGTTGCTGAACATATATATTTGTTAACATATAATAATAGTGACATTGTAGAGATATAAATTATCTTATATTTCATTTGTTTATGTGCCCTGAGGATTAATCATTAGATAAAATTTAATGATGATCATTTTTGGTTAATTAGGGAGGTTTTTCAATCACAACGAACAAGTTTTATTTTATCACTCAGTGTTATGTAAATAAGTTACTTCCATGAAATAAAAGGAGATAAAAAATACACTTTAAAAATAGTTTTCAACTATTTGATGGTTTTATTTACATCTTTATAGTAGTTTATGGAAAATGCAATTGTACCACCCATGATGTAGGCAGATTAACACATCATGGGCAACGATTTCATTTTTATTATCAATTAGTGGGAGGGATAAGTATAATGAATAATGTTCCATTAACATGATATCATACCACTATATCAATCCTAGTGGATATATCATGAAATTTGGATATTATATGTTGAGTATATGATAAAAAAGAATTTAAATTTGAAAGGAAAATGAAAGAAAATATAGAGATAGAAATTACCTATTGAATCCTACTCTTGAGATCCTCTTTAAAGATCCTAGGCTTGGTATTTTGATGAGGAAAAGATATCCTGGTCATGGGTGTGGGGATAGATAAGATCATTGGTCATAGTTTATGAATGTATTGAAGCTTTAGAGGTTCAAATTAATGAGGGTTTGAGGGGTGGTATTTATAGTGGAGGGGGTATGGGGTTTACTTAATACTTTAATCATTAGTTTATATCTCTATACCAAGATAAGAAATAGAGATGATTATATTACCAATAATATTAAATAGGTCATGTGAGTTTGATATATGGGTTATTTAATCACTTGTGATGTCATGAATAGTGGATATAATTTATAATATACTTATACGGTAAAATAATGCATTTTACTATTCACCAATAATTCTAGTATATTAGAAAAATCCCAAAAATTCACCATAACAATTTTTAAATGTGTAGAATCAAAAAATGAACTCCAATTTTCAAAAATAAGTTTATAAATATTATTACCCTAATTTATATGTAAAATCATAATTTACATGAGAAATACAGTTTTAAAATTAAAACTGATTTCATAATGCATTAAAAAATCACACAAGGTCATATAAAATTATCTTTAAACCATAAGTCATAAAACTATGAATTGATGACGACATTTTAGTAAAATAAATTTTATTTCAGATTAATATAATATAATTTATAATTTATAAATTATAAAAAACACCAATACATTTATTGTGGTCATATTGTCCTTCTAAGATATCAAACTTTTATTTATACATTCATGGGTAATGTTACTATTATTTTGGAATATTTACTATTAATAAGGGTCATACTACGACTCATAAGGTTTTTATAATCTTTATAAGGGTAGTATACTATTCATAAAAAATTGATTTTGTTCTGTTAGACTCCAAAAATCAAACTGATCGCAAACATATATGTCATATTTTCAAAATTCAAAACAAGAAGTGGAAAAATAATGTTTAGTGATCACATAGTATTTAGTATCATGATACTTCATTGTTCATACTAGTTTTATTATAACATAAGGCATAATTATAATAAGGTAATTCCATTGATAAAACTCTGGGTCATTACACGTCAACTTCCTTATAAGACCTCAGTTACTTCCACCGATACATCACCATCACCCAACCAAAATTAAATTACCATATAATCCATTCCATAATTATTAAGCACAATTTCAAAGGTCCATCAATCACAAACAATGTTTACAAAGGTTGTATCCATTTAAAACCATTGAAAATTATAATTCCAATAATGAATTAACATAATCCCATCTTACTAGCCCCAAGGGAGACCAAGATAAGCAATTACCATTCAAAAAGGACCCATATTGGTTATTTGTCTTCTACATGGAAGAAATTTTTTAACTATAACAGATGCATCACTTCCCACAATTGGAGTGTCCTATGTTGGAGGACTTATCAAAGAGGGGGATCATTCAACCTCACATGCTCCATTGACTACCAACTATGAGTCCCTTACATAGATAACATGATTTCATCAATCGTTAAACCGAGGAGATAGATATAACCCACTGATCATGATTTCTAGATTAGATTCACACCAAGGAAGACAAGTTATTCTTATCCAAGTCACATTCTAAAAAATCGAGGCATTAGGTGTAAAATCCAAAGCAATTGATCATTATATAAAACACTTGATTCTCCATTAAACAACATCACGAACATTGGGAAGATCTAAAACCATTATCAACGCCTAGATCACTCTACTTACGAGATGGATGATGTTCAAAATTTAACAGCTAACTACTAAAATGTGAACCACATAACATACCCAATTAATTTCAATATTTAATAAGATAATGGGTAACCTATATATCGTTGCATAATATCCTAATATTACATGAAAAAATAAAATTAATTGATACTATCCATAGGCTAATCGACCATATTAATTCATGTATCAGATATCCCACACTAAATATTAAACCATGAGTTTCATTACTCATAATACTGTAGAACAAGATGATGACCACCCGAGTCATGAGACACTGAAAAGGATGAAAAGAAGGATTACATGACACACTTAGCCAACATAAATGTCCTTGGAATGTACAACCTTCTTGAACATAGAATTTCAGATTTCCCACACTCTTATCAGGTGTCAGACAACAGATGAACACTCATATCAAAAATGGTGTTGTTTTATAAACTAAGAGTTCTAAATGGGAATATGGAACCTCAACAATACCACTTAATAGAAAATACTCACATGAAACAATAATATGGTACTAAAGATCTGAGGGAGATACTAAAAATGGGCTAGCCCCTTATCGAATTGGAAATCATGGACCCAAAATAAGGTCATGCCTATAAAGGGTCACTATGCTTAAAGGCCGCACATTTAAATTCAGACTATGGAAGGAATAAAAATATGGAAATTATCATGTTCCATTTCAATGAAAAAGTAATGAAGGATTAAAACTAATCTTAAATGTGGGTTAAAGATACATACACCACTTTAGGCTCCATTTGTAATGCATTAAATCTAATTCCATTTAATTCTTAAACCATATCCATGTGTGGTTTTAAAGAATGAGTAATACCAATCATAAGTAAAAAGAATCAAATTATAGCCCCAATTAAAAATAGGTAAGTTATATTAAAATTATTTTATATACATTACAATTTTCGACATCCTATAACAAATTATTTAATTTATCACATAAAAAGTTTCTAAACCACAATCATTTATTACAAGGCCTCACCAAATAAAACTCAGTAAGATTAATAAGTTCTTCCATTAACTAAAGTGGTACTTTCAAGCGAGGAACCACCACCTGAGGGAACACATTGAATTTCCATACTTATATAGCATGAACTTACCCACATGGGGTTCAATAATAAGGATCATAGATGTAAATATGACTTAATAGGGTTCGGTAATGTCATTTTAAGTTCAACTAAATCAATATGAATATTTTTAAACATTCATCATTTAAAACATCCTTAATTTTTTATTACATAAGGGACATGCACTAACTTACCTTCTTGGGTCTAGTTGTGTATTTATGAAATTTATTCTTATGGGTTTCTATTTCAAAATAATAGAGGTACAAACCTCTATAAAGGAAACCATTTTATATAAGGTCAAATTAAACAAAATTTATTTGGCCAACAATTAAAAAAAAATATACAACATCTTAATAAATGGTTTGTTATATCGCTTAGAAATTATCTATTTATAATTTTCTCATACCCTATACATATTGCATATAGTTCCATTTAAACCAAAATTGTTTTAATTTTGATTGAAATAAAATTCAACAACCGTAACATTTATACAATATCCCTTTGGTGTATAAGGTGTATCTACATGGTTTCTATAACATGGGAGAACCATTCAACAATTTTTAAAGAACCCATACACCTTATAAATTGAAAATATAATCCCATAATTATTAGTTTTATTCCAACACATTATATACCCCTTGATTATTAAAAATATAACAAATCATTCATTGAATGAAATGAATTCATGGTTTTATTGAAATTAATTTTGAAGCATGGACCATTAACAGTATCAAATAGCCTAAAAATTCAATCTATATGCAAAGTCCAATGAATTATTATCATCATATCACGGTGCATGTAATTATTTATCCTTACCATACCACGCTAATGGTAATTGTTAAATCTAAAAAATTAATATGCAAGAGAACGAACACTAATAACTCAAGGTGAAATCATAATAAATTGTAACAAAGAGTGACATAAATGACTATCACATCCCTAGACACATGGAATTTTCACCATATATGTGTTGATAAATCTTAAGAATGACTATTTCCAGAGAACATACACACTCTGAGTATCCTATATACCAACCCAAATTAGTAAGATAAAGGGAAAAAATGTCACTGATACCACATTGTAAAATCCCAACCTAACTAACTGTAGGACAATAGCTTAATAGTTCGTCATGTGGCCTCAACCGTGCTTCCCCGTATAGAAAAGGATACAAACATGAAGAGAGGGTATAATGGTTGTATAGTGGGGAGAATATACCCTAATGATCATATTGGAACAATGGAATTATCATAATAAAGTCATTAGATAGTAGGGGGAGCATAATAATAAAATGAAAAAGCAATAGAATATAAATTTTGTATTAACATAACCAAAGAATCCATGGTAAATTTTTCATTGATTCATGTGTTTCCAATATATTATATATGTAAAATAAGGAGAAATATGTACAAGAGATTTATAGAATAGTAAAAAAATAAATAAAAGATAATAAAAAATCTATAAAAGTTGTCTCCATGAGCAGATCGAGTACCATCTCATTCATATTCTCATCACTTCAAAATAAAATTAACGACACAATAAAGGGTCAAGGACCTGTAAACATGTATAATTTATTAGGTACCGTAGTTTAATGGCGGTCTAAGCTGGGGGTGTGATATAAATCCATGTAGCCTGGACCCCAGGGTGTATAGGCTAATCCATTAGTGAAATATAAAATTAAAATTGTAACTTATTAATTTAGATGCACTATAGAATATATAATTGTGCACAATGGAATGGGTTCCACTTGGAGACCCATCCACTCTACCTAATTTGGATTAAGATTTTGAATCTAAACCAATGAAACCTTCAATGGTAAAATGAGTGTGTTAATGGGTAAAGAGTTGGACTCTCTCCAATGTTGACACTGGGATTGGAGGATACGTCCCTACATTCCAATTCCAATTACCAAATCGATTTTATTAGAAAATGTTGATATACTATTTAATAAAATTTTAATATATGTGTAAAAATTCATGTATTCATTATAAAATATTTAGATTCACTTAGATCCCATCCATGAAAATTTATAAGTAATTCAGTTAATATTTCTAGGGGATTGACATGAGTCCCAATACAAGTAAGTCCTACCAATGTGATCCATATAAGAAATCCCATGGGTCACTACATGCATGGGGAGAAAATAACACGAGATGACCTCAAAGTATGTCCCTGGTATTACAAAATGGGTTCTCAGTCACTCTCCTACCCTAGTACAACCAAAATTCCATAGATCCCATCCATTATGACTACCCTAGGGAATTGGATTCACTTTTATGGAGGTAAAAGTATATAATGCACAATGACCCCATTATAGGCATAACTTATATCTCCCCCATAATGTTTAATAAGAATTTAACATAGCAGAATGAAGCTACAAGAGTCCATCCAAGGGGTCCTCATGTAATAACACCCTATATCACCATCAACTCTAATGTGAAGACATTCAAATAAAACAATACATTTGTATCTTTTCGAGGAAATAAACACCCCTTTAGGTCAATAATTTACATTATAATAAACATGTTAGTCAACGAATGTCATTGAAAAAAATCCATTAATTCATAATGCGCAAGGACTAGATGGAAATAATAGATTTCGGAAAATAATCATAATAATCCATCCAATTTGAATAATAATTATGCAATTTTCAGGAGATGCATCAATCATAAGAAATTAAATAATAAATTCTGAGGCATGATGCTCAGGTGAAAATCAGAAGGCCATTCATTTATCTTCGTTCAATTTAACGATTATGTTATTTAACAAGGGATATAATCACAAATTATGATTTAACCATTTAAGGAATGGGAAAATATCCATTATTAATGGGAACATCCAATGTAGTAGAAAAAGACAATGATAATGAACCACAAATTGGTTTCACTATAAGTAGAGTTCACATAGGTCATGGAAAACCATTTTAGTTAATTTATTAAGAAAATATAAATGGTACCTAGATGGGCCTAGTATTTGGTACAACAAAGAATCATATAAAATGAAATGAAACAGATGGAATGAGCCTAGACCACCGACATTATACCGAGGATGACTCACACATATGATATGAAGCATTGATTAGGTATTATTTGGAAGAAATAAAAGAAATAATTCTACACCCAAAATATAGGGAAAAAGGAGTCTCACCCAAATAACACAAAGTATGGAGAAATATCCTTTTAATATGTAATTAAGGATCAAATATAATACGATGCTTTCGATGGTGATTGATTTATATGATGAACAGAGGAGAATCCATTATCCCTAACTATTGGAGGAGGAGAGCTCCATGTGGGTATGGAGGAGGAGACCACTGGAAATGAGGATGAGGAGTAGGAAAGAGACATTAAATCGATAAATAATGGAGAAAAGTGTAATTTCTCCCTCAAAATTTGGTCTCATGATTGGTCACATGGTTTGGCCAAACTGTTTTCCAATTTTGGGACTCCTTTTTTCTCAATACCCTACATTACATGGTTTTCCCACATAGTTTTCCAAAAAATTCACCAACCGTGTGTTGAATTTTGAATAGGTACTACCTATGTGCTACTAATAATGAAGAAAAGTACTAGGCTTTGTATGAACCATGAAAACCATGTATGATTAACATATTCACCCCTACTACAGCCAAAAAATTTGATACATGGGGTTTCATAGTTCCAGAAAAACCGTTCTCCCTATTCATCCCACAAAAACTAGTAATTTATGAGGCATATCACCCCTAAAACACAAAGAAACACTCATGGGACTCTGTTTTCTTGAAACACATCCACAAATACCACATTAGAGTATTCTAACTCACATAATTCAAATCTAAATCTTGGTTTACAAAATAGAAAATCCAACAAATGCCAAAAAAAAAATTCCTTGGTAATTTCATCCGGTAAAAAACATAGGATTCTATAATTTCAATAAATTATAAATTATCCCCCAAATAATCCTTGGGAAAATGCGGATAAAATCACTGAACCAACTTAGGTCATGAATTCCCCTTAATATGGTCATTTTACATTTCTAATTGCCCAAATTCACTTTCAAGCATCACATTAACACAAGGAACTGAAACTGTAGAAACTCAAGACAAATCTTGTTTCAAAGATGAAAAATTGATACAGAGCATTTTTGAGCCCATTCAACATGATATACGATCATTACATTATCTCTTCAACCAACTAAAAAGTGGTGCTACCACAATTGGTTTAGTCATTTAAGGGCCACCTCTGAATCACAATATCTACACCATCAAATTTATTTTCCAAAAAATTCCCATAACATTTCAATTGGGCTCAGGAAATGTGATAGGATTCAATCAATGGGACAAATAGAAACTGAACTTATTTAAAAAATTACGGGAATAAAGGTCAAATCACTACCATAAAAACATTCTAGAATAGATTGGTTTATATTACCAATGTCTTCAAAGTCCAATCCTGTTGCAATTTAAAAAAGGAAGTCTCGATATTTTCTTAGAGAACATTAATCAAATCTTGTAACTCACTTCCAGAGATAACTCTAGAAAAAATTCCACTTACTCTCTAACTCCTATCCTTGATCCTAAAAACATATATTGACCCAAAATATTTGGATCGATAGGGTAAAAACACTCTTATCAAACCTGGATAAAAATATGGTGTATCCTTATAGTCAACAACTGGAATCCAAGGAAAAAATCCAAGGAAAAAAACATTTGGTGTTTACGAGTGGTATGGTGTTACAAGGCCAAAGAACTGACATCAATGACATTGATTGAAACTAATGAAAAACCACTTGTAATCCATGTAAAGAGAAAAATAGATGATGTACATGAGTCTATACATGGTGTTACTACTTGGGAACCCATATATCACACAATACTAAAAAGACATCATAAAAAAGTACCCTTCAAGAGAGTACCCTAGAATAAACCACTCAAAAAACATAATAATGTTTTAAAAACATAGTGTGGAGTATGAAAAATGCTCTCTCAGTGTACTCATACGATACCTCGAGAGCAGACATGGTATCCTTAATGATGATAGTACACTAAGAGTTTTTAACGATTTTTAAATTTATCTGAGAAACTTTTTACACATTAAATATGAAACGATTTTAAGGTTCCAAACATTTTATAACCAATAATACAAAGATAATTCCATTTGAACCACCACAAGATGAAATCTTTACAAGATCTTAGATACTTATTATGATGAATCCCCATCACCCGACCATGATTCCATTACCACATAAGACATTAATGCATTCTTAAGAACATATTTCAGGTTCCACCTCTAAAAAACAATGTTTACAAAGGTTGTATCAACAACAAACCATTTAACATTGTGGTGCCTTGAAATCACTAACACGATCACAACATAGCAACCTCAGGGGAGACCAAGAGAAGTGATGACCATTTAAGAAAGTCCTTCTTGGTTATGTTTCTTCTACTAGGATGACACATATAACTAAATAATATGTTATTGTACCCAAGTTTGTAGTTTCCTTAGTAGTTAGACCCACCTAATAGGGGACTCATTCCACGACACATGTTCCATTTACTCCTGACTGTGATTCCTGGACTTGGATATCACCCATTCAGTAAGCGTTTCTCTGAAGAGAAGGAGGAAACCACCCACTCAACATAGATTTATTATATGCACACCAATATGGACATGTTATTATTCTTTAGGTCATATTACCACAAATCAAGGCATTAAGAATAAAATCCAAAACAACCAACCGACATGGAAAACACTAGATTCTCCATTAAAAATCACCCCAAACATTGGGACGATCCATGATCTTTATCAATGCCCATGTCACTCTACTCTATAGATGACAAGAATAGTATGTGTAACAATTCATAACGTAAATGAGAAACACTGAACATACATGGTTGACTCCATGATTTGACTAGATGATGAGTTTGGTGTATATCAATGCATACTACCCTGAAATTACACGATAAAAACCACACATAATTGATTATATCCATAGGCTTAAGAGATATATACATTCATATATCTGATGTCCCACATTGAGGATTAACCCAAGAGTAACATTACTCATATGACTATGGAACAAGATAATGACCTCTCGGGTTATCTAAGACTGAAAAAGAAGAAAGAAAGGTCTCTCAACCCAATAAGTATCTGAAAATCTCTTTTCCATGTCCAACCTACATGCAATGTTAATTTTAGAATTCCCACACTCATCATAAAAGTCAAGAAACACATGACCACCCATCTATACATTGGTGTTGTTTTAGAAACAAGGAGTAATACATTAGACTATGGTACTCTAATAGTACCACATATGATAAATTTATCGCATGAAGTAGAAAATGGTTTTAAAGATAAGAGGGAACTACCTAAAACAAGTTATACACTTACTGAACATGATGAAATTGACCCAAAATGAGGTCACGCCTATGAACTGTTAATAAGGTTAAAATAAAATCATTTAGATTCAAAATTAGTAAGAAAGATGCCAATGGAAACGCTCACTTTCTTCTTCAAGGAAAAAATCATGAATGATTAAAAATACCATAACATGATGTTAAGGATGAGAAGACAAATTAAGGATCCATTTTTAAGGTATTATACCAAATCCCTTTTAATTTATCACAATTTGAATATGTGGATTTAAGGAATGGCCAATAAAACTCATAAGGAAATAGAATATAGTTAATTATGCAAGGAAAACTAGTTATGTTATACTAAACTTCCATTTTAAGCATTATTATTCAGTGATATCCTATTACAATTTGGCCGTTTTATCAAACAAAGAAATTTTAAACACCACTCATTTATTAAAAGGACTCAACCAAAACAACTCAAGAATATTAAAAAGTTATTCTATTAACTAAAGAAGAACATTATATTTAGGTACCTCCATATGAGTGGAATGATTGAATGTCCATCCTTATATAGTATAAACATAACCCCACAGGGTTTAATACTAAGGAACATAAATGTAAAGGAAACCTAATAGGGTAATGTAATGTCATTTTATTATCATTTAAAACCATCTAATCATTTTTAAAAAATTATCATTTAAAACATCTTTATCTGTTGATTAAATAAAGTACATGCCCAAACTAACCTAGTTGAGTAAATTTTTTCATTAATGAAATTTAGAAAAATGGGTCACAATTCGTAAATAATAGAGGTACACGACCTTATAACGGAAACCAGTCAGTTCAAGGTGAAATTAAATAAAATTTATTTAACCAAAATTTTCAAAATAAATATACATACTCTTAATAGATGGTTTAGATGGATGGGTTACCATTAGTAAATTTATAAATCACCCATACAATTTAAAAAATTACAAATGTTTCCCATCTAAACCACAACACTGTTTATTATGATTGAAAAAAACAATAATAATAAAATTTATACAACGTGAGTTCAATATATAAAGTGCATCTACATTGGTTCAATTACATTGGGGAACCATTATAAAATTTATAAAGTTCCCACAAACCTTATAAATTTCAAAATGGATCCCATGCCATTTAGTTTGATGTCAATACTTTAATATCCCATTGAGTGTTAATGTTATATCTAAGCATGATAGCAGAACAAAAAAGAAGAATTTATGGCTATTAAAATGGAAGCATGGAACACTAGAAGTTTCATGTGGCCTAAAAATGCAATATACATGGCATGGAATATACATGGATCAGGAATTCCAATGTTTTTATCATAATGCATGTAATGCTTATTCCTTTCTGAATCGGGCCATTGGTAATTTGTAAATCTCATATTTTATTAAGAAGCAGAACGCACACCAATTACTCAATGTGAAATCCTAATCAATTGTAACAACAATCAACATGAAAAAAATCCCGTCCATAGACACATTGAATTTCTCCCATATTTTGGTTGATCACTCCTATTCAAAATAATTTACCAATCACATACACACTCTTAGTCTCCTATCTACCAACCTAAATTAGTAATACAATGAAAAAGGATGGCCCTCATACAAATTTATAACATCCCTTCCTAATTTAATGTATATTAATAGCTGGATTCTTCATGACATGTTCTCAAGACCATCTCCCCATATGCCAGAGGCTGCAGAATAGCCATAAGGGTCTAATGGTGATATGGTGGGGATACTAAACAATTGAATAAGAATAAATAAATAAAAAAGAATTTGAATATAAATGAAATATCAACTGAATATAACCATCCATGCCCAACTATACAGCGATGTATGTGTGTCCATGAGATGTGATATCTACAATTAGGAGTAAAATACAACAAGAAGGTACATAATAGAAATTCAAAAATATATAAAAGGAAAAAATCCCTAATTTTTGGCTTTATGAGCATCCTGAGTACCAACTCAACCCATTATCCTTACTCCCAAAAACAATACACAACACAAGCAAGGATCAAGACCCTGAAAACATGTATAACTTCTTTGGTATCCTAGTGTAATGGCATCCTAGGAAGGAGGTGACATATAAATCTCAGTAGGCTATCGCCCATGGTGTCCAGGTCAATCCATTCACTAACTATAAAATAAATTGCGTGCCTTATTAATTTAGATCCAATATAGAATAAATAAATAAAGACTTCAGAATGGGTTACTCATGGATACCCATCCAATATAGCTAATTCTTCATTATCCAGTGAATATGAACCAATGAAACTTACACGGGAAAAGTGTGAGGTATAATGAGGAAATAATTGTATTATCCCCAAGCTTGTGACTAGTTTTGGGGTACATTCTCCTATGTTCCAATTCCAATGAACCAATCCATTTTATTTGAAAATTTTTATATTCTATTTAAACTAATTGAAAAAATCTTTAAAAAAATCCATCATTATTTATAAAATTTGTAGGGTCACCTTGAGCCCATCCATGAAAATTTTGAAGGAATTCCATGTATTTCTCTAGGGTATTGACATGAGTCTAAATCCACATAAGTCTGTACATGGTGATTCCTGTAAGAAATCACAAGTGTCACACCAGGAATGGTGAGAAAACACCACGAAATGACCTTTGAGTCCCTCCATAGTATCACACATAAGGTTCTTAGCCTCTATCATGGTCTAGTACAACAAATGTTCCATAGATCATATCCATGGAGTCTCCCCTTGGGATCCATTGTCACTCTTCTGGAGGTAATATTATATAACTGTTGGTGATCCCATCCCATGCATAGTTGATATATCCACAAACATGTTTATATGTATTTAACATTCTAGAAAAAGGGCATAAGAGCCCATATAAGGGGGATTTTTTGGAACCCATTAAATCACCATCATCTCTAAAGTGACTAAATTTTAATTAATCATTCCATTAATAACATTTTTAGAAAAATAAAACCCATTAGTTCTGGAATTTACATTACAATAACCATGTTGATCAGGGAATGTAATTGGGAGAAATCCATTAAGTCATACAGAACAAGGAATAAATGGAAATTAATGATTTATGGAAATAAACATATACATCCATACAATGTAAAAAACAATTAATAAAGTCTAGGATTAAGCATTAATATTTGGAAATTAATTTGAAATGTTTGAGGCATGCAACTCAAGGAAAAATATCAAGGGCATCCATTTATGATTGTTAAATTAAGAGATTGAGTCATTTTGCAAAGGATAAACTCACACATGGTGATTTAACCATTTAAGGAATGGGAAATGGAAATTAATAATGGGAACACCCAATGGGGTGGCCAATGACCAAGAGAATTACCCAAAATGTGTATTTTACATAACAAGATGTCACATTGGTCATGGAAAACCATTTCAATTAATTTATTAATAAAAACCGAAGTGTCACTGGAAGCATCTGGAATACGACATGATAACAAATAAGTTAAAATTTGATGAAACTATGGGATGGAGAAAAGACCAAAAAATGTATCCTGAGGATTACTCACATATCTGATATGATTCTTTGATTTGGCATGGTTTTAAAGAAAACGATGAAACCATCAAATGCCCTGAAAAAAAGGGGAAAATGAGTCCTACAGAAATAGTGAAATATATGTAAATGATACTACAAATATTTAAGAGAGGATATAAGATCTTATTATTATGGATTGAATGATTCCAATGGTGTGTGATTCAGATGAAGAACATTGGAAAAATCATTATCCATTTATCTTTAAGGAGGACAACACTATGCGTGTAGGGTAGAGGAGACCACTATAAAGAAGGGTTGGTTAAGAAAATATAGTTTTAAAGGATCATTAAGGGAAGAGGTTAATTTCAAACCCAATACTAGTTCACATGGTTCTGCTACACCTTTTGGAAAAAC
Organism: Viscum album; assembly: GCA_963277665.1. Taxonomy (NCBI): domain Eukaryota; kingdom Viridiplantae; phylum Streptophyta; class Magnoliopsida; order Santalales; family Viscaceae; genus Viscum; species Viscum album. Next base: position 558,149,556 of record OY728167.1, on the reverse strand, counting down.
CGTGTTCCAACCATGCGACACCCTCTATCTATGAACCCTACCTTGCGCGGTAGTCCAACATAGTTTTCCTAACTATGTGACAATCTTTGAATGAATAATTCATATATACTACCTAAGAATCACTAACCACAAATAAAATGTGCATGTTTTTGGTAAATCATGAAAAACTATTCTCTTCACATTAGAACCCCGACTTGAGCTACAGAGTTTGCATCTTCGAGCTGAATAGTTTCACACAAACCATGCAACATGTTCATCTCAAAAAAACTAGATATTTCTTGTGCCTAACTCTCTCTAAACTCGACAGAACACCCATGGATCCCTAGATCCTTGAAAAATGATTAAAAATTAAAACATTTTACAATTAAAACTCACTAAATTAAAATCCATATCTTGGTATACAAAATATACCATCTGCCAAATGACAACTGTAAAACCCCTTTGTAATTTCATCCGATCCAAAACACGAGATGGTATAGAAATCCTAAAAAAATTCTAAATTCCAAATAAATATTCAAGAACATTATATATATATATATATATTATTAAGATGAATAATCAATTATATGGAATAAATTTTTTAGGTAATATATTTTCTAACCATTTGAGTGAATATTTAGAAAAATTGGTTTATAAAAAAATTCCAATTTGTAAATGTGTATTTATTAGGAGGAGTTGATATATATTTGTGATTATTTTAAAATATATTGAGGATTTGAATATTATTTAAACTCATGATGAAATTTATAATGTATTGTAATATAATATAATGTAATTTGGTATGAAATTATTTTGAACGAAAAGGCATTACCTTTGATTTAAAATTGAACAACATGATGTTAGAATTTTTTCCTCAATCATGACATACTGAAAAATTCATAAAGATTTTTTTATGGGAAAATCATATGCATTAAGTGAAAAATGGTTTGATGATATCTTGATCGAGATAAATATTCTTTTTAACTTTGAGTTGATAATGAAGAACATGTTGGTATTGAATTATCACATTGGACTATAATAGGATAACTAATTTACCTTGAAAATAATACTAGGCCATATATATACATATATATATATATATTTATATTATTTAATGTGATTTTTTTAGCTTGGTATAATTATTATCCTACTCATCAACATTATAACAATTTCAAATATATTTTAGGACAAATCTATGGATCTATTTATTGAGGTTGGTTTTATTCTAAATGTTTAAAACCAATGTTGTTTGGTTATATCAATGTAGTATACATTTTCTATCTACATTAAACTAGAACTAAACCAATATATATGATAATATATTTTGGGACATCTATTTGACATAATTCTATAAAACCAATCATTTATATGAATTCCTCTAATCACATTTATTTGACTAAGATTCATGGAGAATGTAATGATTTTGATTAGATAAGATCAGTTATTTATCATATTCGAAATAACGGTGGTTTAGATATGGGTAATGGAAATCCTTCCATATTATACAAGGATGTAAGATTCTATCATTTTTTGGAGTTATCTTAGGCATGATTTTAGGTTATTTTTGTTTTCACATGAGTACCATTGATTGGATTTGTGTCATTGGATGGGTTTGGGTAAAGTATAAGAAAATCATGGAGAATAAAGGTTGTGCACGGTTGATGCATGGTTTGTAAAAATTGTAAGGATAACTAGGATAAACTGTTTTATATATGGAATTTGAGGCAATAGATTCGACATAGTTAATTCACATATTGATAGGTCATGTGTTGTGGTCGTGTGAAGTTCCGCATTGAAGCAATGACCAATGCACATTTAGCACACTGTTTGATTACCTTGAAAATAAATCGTCTGAGGGATGATAGTGAGATCCAAAAATTGTGGATATCACTTGCTTTTAACTTTTAATAACCTATTTCACCTCCAATGTGGCTATAACATGTAATTTTTTATTATTATGTGTAAATGAAGGTTCTCCCATCAACCTAGAGGGATTCCATGGCCTTAGGAACATCGTTCTTCGAGATCGAAATCCCTAAATAAAGATATACTCTTCTCCCGATAGGGGGATATTATCAAGATGATTCTGTTGTTGTTTCATCTACCATTCCATGGTATTTTCATGGAAGATATCCTATATTTCATTGGATCTAAAACTAATTGATGAGATCCAGATCTTGGATTGTTGATGTATATATATATATTTATGAGATCATGATGTATTTAATATTGATTTTGGATTTGGGATTTAAATCTAAATATTTTATCAACACTGTTGTATTGATCAGATATTAGGGATTTCCATTTGGAATACAACCATCATTGAATAAAGGTATCTGGTTTATATATAATTCCCATAGTCTAGGATTTTATATATATATGAAAGATTTTATAATTTATATCATACAGTAGCAATTTATTTTCTTGAATTGGGTTTATTAGATTAACCATTTGAGTTTTTAATGCTTTTTTGATATAGGTGATTAATTGGGAAATTAATCAGGAGACTAATGTTCTTCCCTATTAGATAATTAGTTTTTGGAAATTTGTTATAAGAGATAGGGTTTGTAATATAGATAATTATGTGAGAAATTAATTATGATATAATGAATAGGACAATTTGAGATAATTAATTGTGAATTAATTATGATTTTTGAGATTATGATATATACAATTACCTATGGTTTTAATTATGAATAGTTGAGATTTATAATGACATTAATAGTTCAAGAAAATTAATTATGTTATATTAGTTGTGATGTTGGTTAATTAATTAATGGATTAATTATGGGATAATAGGCATTTAGATAATTGTTCTGTTAACTAATAGATTTGATGTATTTAACTAATAGTTAAATTAGTGCAGGAATTGATGTGGATAATTAATTTATGAATTAATTATGTGTTTATGAATGGGAACATGGTCGTTCTAAATTGAGAAGTACAAATTGAAACATGGTCATCATAATTATGAGTAAATAGAATGGGAACATTGTCATTCTAAACTGAGAAGTATACATGGTAACTTGGTCTCTATACTTATGAGTAAAGATAATGGGAACATGGTAAATCTATTGAGGAGTAAGCATGGTGACATGGTAAAATTACTTACTTTTGTGATATTGGTAACATTGAAATGTTGATTATAAATGTGATACTAAAGATTTAAAATAATGGAACTCTGAGTAATGGCATCACATGATAATACTTGAACTCTGGTATGAGTCGAATCAGGTACTCAGATATCATTGCACCATGAATACATCAATATTAGGCAAGAAGTAGTTCCTAAGATATGATATCACATAGGGAAAAATTCCAACTCAGGTATGAAATGACATTAGTATTGAGGTACAGGTATCCTTGGGAATGTTGTAGTTAATGTAGATAGGTAATAAGAAATAAAAATGTGATAAATTATTTATTATTTCATTTTAAAAATTTCATTATAGAACTGAATGCACTATATTTTTATTCTAAATTTTTTTAAACATTGTTTGAGGTAGCCTACTAAGATTTACTCACACCCTATTCAGGCTACCTGATTGGTACCCGGATAAATTATATTGTAGCAGTATTTCATAAGGGAAAAGGAATTTGGATAGGTGGTTGATTAGGGATGGAACATCAAGGATAGAACCATACATAGTTTGGGACCCGTTTGTAGGAGTTTTAATGTTATTATTTTTAGTTTTATTATTTACACTTAACAATTACATTGTAATAAAATGTTTTCCCATTTTCAGTTGAGTATTGTTGTCTTGTTTTTCTATTTTGTGACATGATTTTTTTGGTTATATATATGCTTATGATTTCATTTAATTATTTCTTCTATCATTTTATTATGATAAATGAGGGGTTTTCTCCCCATGGATGACATACTAGACCCATGATTCTTTTCAGAAACCTCTAGCATATGGGAGGCGTCTTTGAGGTCACGTGGTGAATCATCTCAAGGCACCTTCGTGTGGCACCCTGGTTGGGAAAGTAAAAAGTTGTATCACTGATCCAATTTTCTTTCTTCTTTATTTTTCTTATAGTTTTGGGAAATGTAGATAGGAGACTAGGAAGAGTCTGGGATTGGTAATGAGCTCATGCATGGTATTTTCAATCCCATGTATAGGGGAGAACCCAAGTACTCAGGGTGGTATTGTTGTTATTTATTTTTTCTGTTATAGTTGAATATTATTTCACCTTTGGTGAAAAACTTGGGGTGTGATGTGATTAATGTTTCTGAGAATTTTTTAGTATTGATTCTTATCCAAGATTGGAATGAGAGTTGAATCTTAATTCATCATTATAGAACATAGGGTTATTATTACATGAATCATTTTAGGAATGATAGAGAAAATCAGTTATGGGTATATTGTTAAACATGAGCTGGTTTCCTTGTTTGTGATATTAAAATGAAAAATGGTTCCAAACATGAATTGAAAAATGTTTTTCATATGATGTGAAAGGAGAACAATTTGGTGTCTAAATGATAATATTGTTTATGATAGTGTTTTTACTATTTTTATCCAAAACTATGGTGTATGATGGTTACATGTAGTGATAGGGCCTAAATGCTGACTATTTGGTGAGGTGGGGGGAAATGATTTTTTATTATTTTTTCTAGTTATGAAAATGTTTAACGGTTGTGTTATGAGACATGGGACATCTGACTGGACTTTTAGAGATTAATCCATAAAGACAATTGTTGGGTGGATGACCAAGGGGCATGTCTAGGAATGTTTTTCTAGTTAGGTAACTTGACACATCGATCATGCCAGCTTAAGTTGAAGCGGAGAAGTTTTGAGAGAACATCGTTTGATGCTAGTAATTCATGGAAATATACATTAGGTTTGTTCTGAAAAGTATGTATGAGTTGACATGGGGGTTTCATTTACATAATCCTCTAAAATTTACTAGAGAGGGTGAACTTGAGGCATATGAATTCTGGGTTTAGTCCTTAGAGACAATACATGACCATTTAGAGACTTTTGATGAATGTAGGGTTATGTTTCCTGCTTATTTGATATGGGGATGAGTGAAGCGACGTGGGTATATTCAGGAATGAACTAGACAGACTGAGGGTATGTTAGTGATGTAATTCTAGTATAGATTCTTGAAGAACATTTATCTAGAGATTCTAAGACAAGAGAAAGATACTAGGTTCGGGCATATAATATAGGGGAGTATGTCTGTGATGGACAATGAAAGACATTACAGGGATGAAACCAGGGGGAGGCTTCCAGTATTGGATAGGTAGTTGTTACTAAATGATCTAGAGGTTCGAATTCTGAGAGACGGATGTGCCTCTATGACAACATTATCCAAGGTAGTGGAAAGAAGAATACGCATACATGAGGGTCAGTTGGACAACTCCATACTGGAATGATCTTTCATCAGTTTGGTAGGCTAGGAATCTATCATCATCATTACTCCCGACAACCATTATAGTTTCGAGCATACGACAGGATGAGACATCAATAAAAATTATGTAGGTCAGAATGACATAATTGTACTGAAGGAGCATATGTGCTGAGTCAGATTATGATAGGAAGATGTTATACAACATATAGGGATGGAATCATGAGTTCTACTAGGTAAGGTTGTAGAGTGAGTGGACATGTTGCTTCTGGGAAGGAGAACCAGCATCAACAGAGTGGTTATACTTTGGGGAGTCGTACAACATCACATAGAAGAGGGGAAACATAGTTACATGCAGTACTTCCTACACTTGTGGACAGAGAGGCTGGACCACCGATAGTGAGAGGTACAATTCTAGTAGCTACTATTTTATCTAGTTCCTTATTTAATATTGGTGTCTCTCATTCCTTTATATTTGTAAGACTTGTTGATGGTTTGAGCTAGACATTGGAGTTTGTTAGTAGGGTAATGATTATAGATACACCATTGGGAGTGTAGTCCAGAGATATCTATCTATTCTAGGGATTTTAACTAGAGATTAGGGAATATCATTTCATATGAGATCTATTTTTTATTGATATGACATTCTTTGACATGATTATGGGTATGGACTGGATAGTCAAATACTGATCCCACATCGACTATTACTATAGGAGGATTACATTTACATCTCATAAGGCTGGACGATATATTCATCGTAGATAGTGGGATATCTAGGAAGGCCAAGAAGGTCCAATTAGTTAGAAAATGGTAGATATTATAATCCATGTATCATGCCTTTTTTAGATGAATGGGGTGTTTGGAAATATTTCTTTCCACCTATAGTGGGACTGTATCAAGATGTATTTCCAGAATAATTATAAGGGATACCACCTAAGAGAACCGTGGAAGAAACTATTGAGAATATTGTCAAGGGCCGAGCTGGTATCTATTCCACAATACAGAATGGAACTGACTGAGATTCAACTACATAAGTATCAGTCTGGGGAATTGTAGGTTAACATATTTTTCCATTCAATTACGTCTCCTTGGGGATCACATTTTTTATCTCAAAGAATGTTGATGTGAGTTTATGCTTATGTGTTGATGACCAGATGTTGAGAAAATGTCTATGAAGTAATGATATCCCCTTACACATATCAGAGATCTATTTTACCAATTGAAGAGATATTTAATGATATCAAAGATCAATTTGATATCTGGGTATCATCAATTTGGAGTACATACTTTTAATATACCGAGGACTATATTAAGTAGTAGGTACGACCATTATCAGTTTGTTGTAATACTATTTTGGTTGACAAATGCACCAAAAATATTAATGGATTTGAGGAAAATGATCTTTAGTCCATAGGTGGATAAGTTTTTGGTGGTGTTTGAGACTCATGATGATCATTCCCATCATCTTGACATTGTATTGTGTGCACTAAGAGAGAATAGTCTATACACCAAACTATATAAGTTTCAGTTTTGGATTGATTAGGTATATTTCCTGGGATACATAATCACGAAGGGAGGTGTGTAAGTGGTCCAAGAGAATCTTCTTGATGTGGTTTCCTTTGAGTATCCCAAGAATTTTTTTTATTAACTAAAGCTATTTGGGATTAGCTGGATATTATATAAGAATCATAGAAGACTTTTCCCATTTTGAAGCACCAAATTTGGGCTTAACCGAGAAGGATTAATGTTTGAATGGTTAGGGGCTTATGAGAGAAGATTTTAGGAGTCAAAGAATCAAATAACACAAAAAACCAATTTTGAACCTATATAAGTCATGTGAGGAGTATACAATTTATTATGATGCTTCTAGGATCGTACTTGGAGATGTTCTAATGCAGGGAGATCCAGTTGTGGCATATGTGTCATAGTAGTTGAGGACTCATGGAAAGAATTACCCCATGTACAACCTTGAGTTGGAAGTAGTGGTTTATGATTTTATGTGTTGGAGACACTACCTTTGGGAGGAAAGTTTACAGTTTTTACAAATCAAAAAAGTTTGATGTATATATTTTTGAAGAATGATTTTAATATTCGCCAATGTAGATGGGTTGATTATATGAATTATTTCTATTTTGAACTAGAATATATCCCTATAAAGTGAAATAGTGAGGCTGATTCCTTTAATAGGAAAACATATACTCATATGGTTTAGGAGTCAATTATAGATTTGAAGTTTATGACTTTTGAAGCTAAAATTCATGTGGTGGTTCAGGAGAGTCAGGAGAAGATGACTCTGTTTTCAATTGTAGTGGAGTATAAACAATTGAGATGGATGAAGGATAAATAGTACAAGTATCTAGAGTCATTATGCTTGAGGTAATAATTTAAATGTTGAAATACATCTTCATACTAGTCTATAGATGAGGATGAGATCATCAATGTGAAGAATCATGTTATTGTGCCTATGAGAATGCAATATGAGCTCATGAAGGAATTTAACACCTCTAAGAGGGAGGTCCATATAGGAGTAATGAAAATGTACCATTACCTATGATGACAACTTTGGTGGCCCGGCATGAAAAATGAGATAGCATGGGTTTTTGACAAGATGATTCACATGTAAATAAGTGAAGGCGGAGCATCAGTAACATGGTGGTTTTCTAAACCTGCTGAAAATTTCATAATTAAATTGGGATGAAGTGACCATGGATTTTTTGGTGGGTATTCCAATTACTCTTAGGAAAAATGAAGCTATTTGAGTCATTAGGGATAGACAGAAAAAATGTTGTAAATTTCTTTCCTATAAGGGAAACCATTATAATAGAATTATAGGGAGAACAATAAGTTTTGGAGATAGTCTATCTGCATGGAGTTCCACAGACTTCAGGTTTAGATCATGATTCAAGATTTACATCATGATTTTTGAAGGTCTTGTAAAAATCCCTTGGAAAATAGGTATTATTTAGTATGGATTTTCACCCATTGTTAGATGGGTAGTCAGAATATATTATACAGGTGCTTGAGGATATGCTACAGGTATGTGCGCTTGACTTTTCTGGATCGTGGAAAAATCACTTGGCATCAGTGGAGTTCAACTATAATAATATTTATTTGGAAAATATATAGATAGAAACATAAAATTCTATTTATGTTAGGCCATGGAGATAACCAATATGATGGATGGAGGCTGGTGAGTTAGAATTTCTGGGACCATGTCTCCTATAGGAAACATATGAGAAGGTATAGGTTGTTTAGAAAAATTTGTCTATGCCTTAGAGTATACAGAATTCATATACTGACAGATAGAGATGACCCCTACAGTTTACAGAGGGTGATCGTGTATTTATTTAGGTGTCACTAGGGTTAGGTAACTATAGGATATGGAGGCAGGGCATATTGCCTCCTAGGATTGTTGGACCCTTTGATAAAGTTGGGAGAATTTGGATGGTGGTGTATGGATTATATCCCCCATAGAGATAAAACCCTTTTAATTAAATTTTCCATGTATCGCAACATTGTTGGTATCACCCTGACCCTTCTCATATGATCTATGTGGATGAGGTTTACCATGAGATAGATTTTTCCTTTGAGGATCATATGATACATGTGTTGGATCGCAATGAGAAAGTTTTGCAACAAAAGAAAGTGTGTATAGTTCTTGTTTTATAGAAAAAAATATGTGTACAAGAAGAAACATGGGAAATTGGTATAGAATTTAGGGATCACTAGCCTAATATTTTTTCATCAGAATCTTAGAACGTATTGGAGGTGTAGCTATGGGATGAACTGTTATATGGGGGGAGACTATTAGATCCCGACCATTTCTGGAGTTATCCCAAGCACTATTGCAGGTAATTTTTGATTTTAATTAAGTAACATTTATTATAGTTGGAAAATGGTGTGAGTTTACAAATGTCTATGAAAATAATATATAAAAGGGGGTTTTCACGGTTGGAGTACGTTTTGTAAATACTGTGCGGATGCCTAGGAGGAACCATGTGATCTAAAGTCTTTGCGGCAGAAGCTTTAGTATGGTTAAAGCACAGTTTGATAGGCCATGTGATGTTTCCATGAAAATTTCCCCTAGAATCAGTGGCTAATGAATGGTTAGTATACAATTTGTCTAACCATGTCACTAAACCATGTGAGGGCCGAAAGTGAGATCCTAAAATTGTGGTTCTCACTCGTTTTTAACTTTTAATGGTCTGTATCACCCCCTATGCGTCCCTAACTATGAGTTTTAACTTTTGAAGGGTACATGGAGGTTCACTCATTAATCCAAATGGATCCCAAGGCCTCAATAACACCGTTTTTCGAGAACTAAATCCAGAATTAAAGACCTGATATTCTTCTAGTAAGTGTATTTCATCCCGATGCTTCCCATGTTCTTTCTTCTACATCTCCTAAATCTTTTCCTGGAAGATATCATATGTTTCTGTGGATATAAACTTATGTGGTGATATATAGATCTAGGATTTTCGATCTATAACTATATTTTTAAGGTCTTGATGTCTTCAATATTGATTTTGTATTTGGGATTTAGATTAGGATCTTTTATCAATGTTGTCGTGCGGCTTGGATTATGGGGATTTTCATAGGTAAAAAATACTTCAATGAATCAAGGTAGGTAGATTTAACCTAATTCCCATAGTATTAGATTTGATATGTATGTGAAAGATTTTAAAAATGATAGATTCCTCTAGAAATTGATTTTCATGAATTGGGTTTATTAGATTGACCAATTGAGTTATTAAATCTTTGTTGATATAGGTGATTAATTATGGAATTAATCATGATACTAAGGGGATTAACTATTAGCTAATTAATTTAAAAATATTGGTAATAATAGATAGGGTTTTTAATATATATAATTAATTGTGAAATTAATTATTAGTATCGAAATGTCTAAGTTGAGATAATTAATTTTGAATTAATTATGTGTTCTTAGAATATGATATAAATAAGTAATTGTGGGATTAATTATGAAGAGTTAAGATTTAGAATGAGATAATTAATTCTAGAAAATTAATTATGGGATATGAGTTGTGATGATGATTAATTAATTAATGAGATTGAGGCATTTGGTTAATTATTATGTTAACTGATGGATTCAATATATTTAACTAATTGTTAAATTTGTAAGGAAATTGACGTGGATAATAAATTGATAAATCAATTATGTGTTAATGAATGGGAACATGGTAATTCTAAATTGAGAATTACAAAGAGTATCAAGGTCATCATACTTGTGATTAAAGACAAAATGAATATGGTCATTATACTTATGAGTAATGGGAATGGGAACAAGGTCATTCTATTGTGGAGTAATCATGGTAACAGGGTCATCTTACTTATGTTTTTGATATTGGTAACTTTGAAAATGTGTCTTATAAATGTGAAATTAATGAATGAAAATAATGGAACTACAAGTAATGGCCTGACACAAGAATATTCAATCTCCATCATGAGTTGAATATGGTAGTGTGATATCATAGAAACCGGAATACATAGATCTTTTGTAAGAAAAGAGTATTGTGATATGATATTTCATAAGGAATAATTCAGGATCTATTACAAGAAGAATTTAGTATTGTGGTGAATGTATCTGTGGGAAACATGGAGTTAATGTATTAAGATAAGAATAAATGAAAATTTGATAAAAAATTTATTATTTCATTGTACATATTTTTTTATAGAGTTTCATGCACCATAGTTTTACTAGAAAATGTTTTAGACACCATCAGTGGTGGCCTACAGAGTTGTAATCACACCCTATTTGGGATGAATGATCAGTGACCAAATAGATTTTATTGTTGAATGACTGGATGACGAAAAAGGCTCTAGGATATGAGGTAGATTGGTGATCAAGCTTGGAAGAGGGAACCAGAAATGTTTTTGGAACTATTTGGGGAGTTTTATTGTGTTTATTTTCTGTGTAATTATAGACAATTGACACTTATATTGCCATATATTGTTTTCCATTTTAAGTTGAGTATTGTTTTCCTATGTGGTTATCTTGTTACATGAGTATGTTATGGGTTTTATATATTATTCCACTTTTGTTTTATTGTTTATGATTTCAAATTACTCTACTAAATAAGGGTACAGTCTCCCCATGAATGACTTATCATACCTTCACTAATATTTGGAAGCCTTTAGCATACAGGAAGGCACATTTGAGGTCATTTGTTGAACCAGATTGGGGAATTATCACATAGTTCATGGGTCGGGACATTAAAATGGATAATTATACCTATAAAATGAATTTGAATGAAGAGTATATCAAATGATATAGAAGAAAATACAGCTCACTGAAATTATTTTTTCCCCAAGTATATAAAAAATGGTGATATCGATATCCAATAAATAATATCTTATGATAATTATACATATTTATTTATAAAGAAACTTCAATTGTATCTTTTGATAAATTTATTTATAAAATTATAATGAAAAAAATAAAAAGAATCTTTTGATTTTATGTGGAATTTTTTTTAATATCATTATCATTTACCCTTCATCAGGATTTTCCCCAGAGGGTTTTCCTAATATGTGTTTTAATGATACATAATGACATGAAATTCAATTACCCTGGATTTACACATTTTTTCCATAGGGGGTTTCTAATCAAAGACTATATGAGATCCTATAAAATTATGACATTAAAGGGGGGTTATGTGTAATTTTTATATGGAAATCATAAATAAAATATTAATATAAATTTTCATTTCCAAACAAATCCCCTTCATATAGAAAAACATTCTATATCCCCAAATTTTTATTTTATCCAAACTATAAAATTATATCAATTGTATTTGAAAATCGAGAAAATGAATGATCTTGGTCAGAGATTATAATATTTTTATACCCTATATATATCACTTTTTTGAAGGAAAATATAAAATTTTATGAATTCTTAATTTCGGTCAACTTCTAGTACATATGATTGATCTTCCATTTTACATTTAAAAATTCCACTCATTTTCAATATATGTTTAATCAAATTCTCAACACATTTCTATTTATTAAAATATTATAATAATATATGATATATCAACAGATAAAATAAATTTCCAAAAAAACTATTTTTATAAAATTGTATTAATCCATCAATAAACCATTTTTTGTTTAATAAAAATAAATTTTAAAATTTTAAATTGAAAAATAAAAATATATCCATAAAAATTTATTTAAAATTTAAATGAATTGGGAAAATAGTTTAATTTATCTATTTAAATATTTTATTCTATGAATAATTAATGATTTTAATATAATTTTTTAAAAAAAATAGTAGTACTAAAATAGACTCTATGTATTTAAAGTAATACTACCTTTAAAATAACATTTTAATAATTTAATATTATATTTAATATGAATAATACTGTAAATTTTAATTTACTATAGAAAAAATCATAATATATTATTATTATAAATTTTAAAATTGTTATACAAAAATGTAGAAATTAAACACAAAAAATATTATATTGTGAATATAATATACTAAAATGAATCATGATATAATATGTGTGTGTATTTGTGCATATATAAAGAATCAATAAATTGAAATAATATATATAAAATATAATTTAAAAAATTTGAAACTATATAATATGTGTGTGTGTATATATATATGTGATTATAATTCCTTAAAATACAATAATTTTATGTAAATTCATGTAATATGAACATAACATGTTTTTCCTGGTTACCTAACTTTTCATATTCAATTACAGTTTTTATAATTTTTATAACATCCAAATAATAAAAATTAAATCATTACAATATAATTATAAATATATGTATAATGAAATAAATAAATAAATATTATATAATTATATATAACATAAAAGATTGTACAGAATGTTATGTTGACACATAACATATTCTTTCATGAACATATATGATCTTGTATAGAGAGTAAATGAGACAATAGGGGGATTTAATTTTTTATCATAAAATAACAAGTGTAGATTATATAATCATGTGGTATTCATTGGTTAATAAGAATAAAGATTTCATAAAAAAGTAACAAGTGTTGTTACGATGAATAGTGTATATTGAATAATAATGAATAAGAGAGGAAAATGATTATTATATAATTTTTTATCAGAAAGATCATACATATACATTCCACACCCATCCACTACTCATGTGTTATTTTACAGACTACAAACATTTAACATTTGAATGAGTGCATCAAGAATTTAAAACAAGCTTTCTTCACCTTAGAGTCACAAACTCAAAAGATTTCGTTTTACACACATGAAGGTGAAAATCATGAACCTTAATTTTTAAGTGGAGGAAGAAGCCACAAAGACTTTAATATGAATATGGAAGAACCAAATCAACATTCCTTTTACTATACCAAATGTAAAAAAAATTATAGTCATTTTTTATGTAAGTACAACCAATACGTACATTTTATAGAGGTACAACAAGTGAATAAAATCCAAATAAAACATTACTATGAATAAAATGTAACATAATTAAATATGAAATAATTAAAATAAAATAATTATTCTAATGTGGTTATTTCTGTAAGATCAAAAACCTTCAACCCTTTATAGTAGATGAAATGATGTGGCTTTGGAAATCCAACCAAGGCAGTGTGTTCGAATAATATGGCTCTGAAACTTTGCAGACTCTATGTCAAATAGTGTTGTCACGTATCATTTCCATGTTTTTATACACTTATTATATATTTATACTTAATTTAAATATATAATAATTTTAATTTCTAAATACAATAAATCTTCTTACCTAACTATTAATGATATAACATCACGCATGAGAAGCCTTGAATATATCAAAATCATATAAATCAATCAAAATAAATATATAAATCATTGTTAAATAAACCACAATAATCCAAATTATTAACTCTAAAATAATAAATATAAATTTCGTTAAATAATTTTTATATTCCCATTAATTATCAGCTTTGATATTCCATCCATTTGAATTTTGAATCTCATAATCCAGATATTTACTCATAACATATCATTTATTATTCAATTTTAATCACTAATTAATTAATATTTCTATAGAAAATTGAAGATATATAAGTGTAAATATTATACGACATTATTTGTACTTAACATATATATATATATATATATATATATATATATGAACTCATAAGATTCTTTCACATAGGAAAATAAAAACTTTTCATAACATCATATAAATGCATAAAAGTAAATTTTCACTTCACATAAAACATATATAATTAATATCATTTAATAGTATTAAATATTTAATAGTTATATATAATATTTTCCATATACACCTAAGGGATGATGAATCTACCAAATATAAAAATATTAAATGTTTACAGTGTACATAAAATCAATATATCTAAATATTATTAGATCTATAAATTGTTAATTATCAATTTATATGAGTATAAAAATACATCCACTGTATTTAATAAAGGTAAAACATCAATATAGTAAGTGAAAATATTAACTTCAACTATAATATGTAAGGGTCGCGAATTTGTGAAAACTCCATTAGTAAGTGTAAATTATTCATGAATAATGGTTTTTACTTAAAATGTTCTTCCATTATATTCAAAATCAATTTTTTCTACAACTTATCTTTTTTCAAAAAAAAAGTTCATAGAATCCTTCATCATAAAATATGAGAATAATAAAATAATTTAAATTACGGAATAATAAATTAAATATTTATATAATTATAAAATAAATGTAAAATATCCCCAAAATATTACCTCCTATTTTGACAATTAAAAATCCCATACATTTAAAAATAGAACATTTATATCACATTCTATAAGGATAAAATATAATAAAGAGTACTTCACGCAATGACAGTATTTCGAAATAATAAAAAAATCCCCTCAGAATAACTACAACATAATTTAAATAGAAAATTATTGTAAATAAAAAATCCTAATAATTGAATGGTGGTCATTAATTCTTAGAAAATATACAAACATAATAAACATAAAAAAAATATATTAAACGAAAATATCCCATATGATTAGGCCTATTAATAAAAATAGTTACAATATTTTTATGAAATAAAAAATTAATAATAAAATAAAATATCCCCTTAAAATTAGATTCTTCTTGAGATGATATAATGGGGAATGTTCTACAAAATTCAATGTCATCCTATACAAATTTTATAAGCCTCCAAAAGAAATTTGATGAAATTCAATTAATTAAAAAACATTTACATAGAGTTAAAAAATACTATAAAATTATGTGGATTCTGATGAAATAAATAATATTTCTATAAAAGCATAACATGGTATATAAAAATATTCTTACCTGGGCATGTAAACCAATTTTAGTCTAATAAGATATTTTTATGAATGATTAGGAACCCATGTTATTGAATTGTTTGAAAATTTAGTATTAATATTTTATTTAAAAAAATAAATCTTCAGAACATGATATTCTACAACCATTAACGAATAATTAGATACATAATGACCAAAAGAACCACACATAATGTATTTAATAGGAGAAATAAATATGATTTTCCCTTTATCAAAGTGTCTTATTTACAACTAATGTTGTATCCCATCAAATCCAAGACCATTATTTTTCATGGTATTAAACCTATTTTTTGACATCATATTTCCATAATTATTACTTCCTTGAACAGATGTTTCTACAACTTACATCAGATGTTATTATTAATCAATCATCATACTATTCTATTTTATAATAGTATGTAAATCATAAAAACCCTTTCCATTACAGCATGAAGTAGTGTTATTCAACTATTCATTGACTTTATCTATCTTTTCATTTTCTCCTCTACGATTCAAAACTTCATAATCAACATTATTTTTATATTTTAAAAAAATATTTATGATCCATTTTTCAGTTTTTTGTAGGATTCTAAGATGGTGATTTCCATATTCCTTAACTCATCAACATTATTTTATAAATCATAAATAGTATAAATTTTTCATCTAAAATTTAGGATTAAATCAAAATCAGAATCAAAATAAGGTCTTGAAATACTCAGTTCATCAAAGCTACCCATTAAATAATTATTTCCATCTTTATTTGAAGATGAAAACTTTTCACTTGAAAAACACGAGTAGTATAGAGAAAATTATATACTATTTTATATTTCCATCAATTAATTATTGGTAGTTTCCATTACACATTCAAATTCATCACTTGAATTTGAATTACCCTACCACTCTAGGAAGTCATAGTTTTCATTTCTTTCTCCTTAAACTAACCATAATTTATTTGAATCTTTAGCCTAAAATATTCATGTTTTATGAATCCCCTATTCCCTCACTAATAGAATGTAAGATATCAATTACATTCATTCATATTTATACAACAATTATTATTGATCCTTATGTCATACATTCTAGAATTTTGTTTGTCTCTTCTTGAGAATTTCATTTTAATGTATTTGTATACTCCTTTCATTACCTTATTTATCAATTATGTTAATTTAGATGATGATCGTGAATCGTAAAAAGAGTAACTAGAATAAGTAACATTATTTTTAAAATATATATCATTATTCTTATCATCAGCTTCATTTTTAATGTTTTGCATCTCAATCTCGTGTTGCATAAGTAAACTATTCAATTCATCAAGCATGTCATTATTGAGGTTATATCATTCATCAATGTATTACTTATTAGTATGAAACATATTTTGTAGATATCAATGAGAACATTCTACCATATATATAATGTCAATTTATTCATTAACTAAATTCATTCAAGTCACAATTGTTGTGGATCTGTTGAAAAATTTATTGACAATATTTTTTCTCAAATATTTGATGTTAAAATACTCAGAACGTAATATCTCATGAATTTAAATTTTTATAATATTTTTACAATAAAATGAAACATAAAAAATTCCGAAAATTGTTTTAGTACATTTACATAGAGAATCAGGAATATAAGAAGAACTAATATTCATGGTTTTTTTAGTTTAGTATGTACATAGCTACATTTTTCTAGTATGCGAATCAATATAAATCTTAAGAAATTTATTAGGTTTTACTATTAATGTAAAATATAGAAATCATAACTGCATGACTTATAAATAAAGTGGTTCAAATTTTATCATGTCCAGGATCGAAAAAACCTATCAACATTCACCGACGTGATAGAATATAATGGGACCTCGATGCATTCCCAATGCATCTATTGAAATCATGGATGATATTATAAAAAAATGTTCAAGGAAAACGTTGTTATATTTTAGGAATTTTTTTTATGAACTCATTAGTGAATAATTCCCTTCATATTTCAAATGATCCCAATCCCCAAGCAGTATGTGGATTATTTTCTTCCCTCATGTGATAATGTCAAGAATGACCTGGTTTCTATTATGTCCATAACTCATTGAAGAACATTCACATTGAATATTAAATAACAAATATAGAGTTTGATAAAGGAAGGAATTTAATCCATGAAAACGTTCAAGAGTTTCCCACCTAAAACTTCCTCACCCTGGATTTTGAACCTGTTGATATCATCAATGATAGATGTAGATCTGATACCATGATAATAAAATATTTATTAAAAAAATAAAAACACCCGTGATGGATAAAAATATGTTTCCCCCATCCAATTATGTTGAATTATGAATATGTTTTCTATAACTAGAGAATTCTATAATTCCTCTATTTAATTTAAATTACTGTTTATTTTCATTTTTTTTAATTGTTTATATTATTCAACCCCTGTTCATTGTGTTTCCTCAATACCAGGGTTGTTCTAGTAATCTCTCTAGGACCATAATTTAGATAACTAACTTGAGGGATAGGTCCCCATGGAATATTTTATGGGCTTTCAGAATCACTAATTTTTAAATAAATACGTTCTGATTCTCACCCTATATATGGAAGTTAATGGTATATAATTAGATATATAATTATCACATGCTATTTTCTATAAGTAGTTTTATTCTCTAGTTTTTTAAATCATCTCTACCTTCTTTCTATGAAAAAATAGATTATGAAGGTAGAGATGTATGTATTGATGGATGGATGATATATGATGGATTTGGGTTTTAAGTAATGAATTACTTTATTGAGTGTGTTCATTTCCCATGAACTACTTAGGATTTGGTGTTGGATATGAAGATGGATGTTTTTCCAACATGTTTAGTACCAATATCTAGATAGATAATGGAAATCAATAAATAATTATCACATGATTTTTGATGAATAAATTATAAATAATGATATCCTTTTCAATTAATCCTATTTTCCTTCCCATTCACCCTTACCCAAGTCTATATTTTTCTTTTCATTTATTTGAAATTCAAAAAATCTAGAAATAATCAATCAGTTTTTCTCCCATATATTAAAAATTAATAGAAATTATGGCAGAAATATATTTTTTATATACTGAAACACTAAGGTCATACTTCTTTTGAGAGGACCATAGTGATCCACAAGTGTATATTCCATGATTTACAAATTACAATTACGGAGGACACCGAGGCGTTCCCCTCATTATTTATTCAAATGACATTAAGATACTTTTTTTAATTAAGTATTTTTCTACTTTAGTAATTCACAGTGTTATCTTATATGGATTTTTCCTACTATATGATTATGTTTCTGAAATATTTACTTGATTTTCTCTTTTTCTGTAGATAAATGAACAAGGAAAATTTATTTTAGGTTTTGATGTTATGTAGATAGTTCAATTGGGTAGACATTAAAAATAGAAGGAATGTTAGTTTTAGAGTCTAATGATGTTTCCTCAAGTATCCAATAAATTTATTAGAAACCTATATGTAAAATCACCAAATAGATGTAATGAATATATACAGTAAAATAAATTAGGATACATAAAAGAGTTTATAAAACCTTGTGAAATTTCCATATCATATATTAGTGTCGATGAAATCAATTCTTTAATTTTTAATAAATGTATACATAAAAAGATTTATAAATATAAAAATTTAAAAAACAAAGGGATTAATTAAGTAATTTTTTTTTAATTTTACCATGGAATAAAATTTTAATTCCCAAATACATTACTATATATTTATATTTAAAAAAAATTAATCTCATTTATTACTTGCGGTACATGCATCTTTGAAGTCAGAATGAACTGTAATATAGTATATCATTATAACCCAACCATTAAATTTTAATATATTAATATTAATAACACAATTTTTAATTTTTTTTGAAATAATAAAATGAATTCATTAGTTATCAATTTATTTGAAATAAATATAATGATCATTTGAATGTAGAAAATGTGTTTTTTTGGAAAAACTGTTATGTTTGCATAATGTATCTTTGACTTAAAAAAATAAATTAATACAAAATAGTGGATTATTATAATTTAGGTGATTAATTATATAAAAAATAAAATTTTTAGCATTCATATAATATTTTTATTGCGAATTAGATATGGAGAGATCTAGTTTTCTATTTAAGATCTATATATTTCTAAAAAGGATTTTTTGTAATTTTTTTCACATTAAAATTATTTTTTTCTACCTATATGTATTGAGTTTGAGAAAAATGGATCCAAGTTTCTGCACAATTTAGTTAAAATTTTGTAAATATGTTCCATTTATTTTTAAGAATCATGAATAGTAATCGTGGTAAAATTTATCACCACAGTAAAGTGTAAATCGAGTTAATCTAGGTTAGAAAAAGTTATATACCATAATTTCTTAATAATAATATTTATTAAATTAATGAAATTCTACCCTCATCACTTTATGATAAAAATTTATGTTTTTTAATTCTTCATTTACCTTGAAAATGACCTAAATAATATTTAAACAATGAATGTTATAATATGACACTCTCTTAGTTTTAAATATCTCATATGTGTCCACATATAAAGAAAAGAAACATATTAAAAAACATAAATGTATATTTTGGTATTAATGAAATTATTTTCATGATGGAAAATTTATTTATAATTTTTCATAATTGTTTTATTACCTTAAATACTTATATAACCATGATGCACTACTTATTCAATTTATTAGTAAATAAAATAAATAATATTAAAAATATTAAAAGATATATAATATAAATATTTTATTGTGATACAAGAATTTTATATATGTGTATGAATGTTTAGTTTTGTTTTCAAGGATTTTATTTAAATTAATTCATTGTATTAATTTATTTTAATCAAATTAAATGAATAGTATCCAAATTGACATTAACTATAATGTATCAAAATAATATCATGATAAATTATTTGTATTTTTTACAAATCGAGAAAGATGTAATAGCGGATAATATATTCATTAAAATTTAATATATTATACATTTATTATCCAATATTTATCTTAAATGTAAAATTATAACCCTTTAAGAGTGAAAAATACTTTACTCTGGTTAATGATAAAATTTTTAAACATGGGGGATCATTAAAAATATCTTGTTTAAAAACCACATTAATATATCCAAATTTTGTTTTTAAGGTATTTAAACCCTATACTATATTATTTTCAAATTCATAGATGTTTTTATAAATTTTTTCTAGATAATGAATTTTTTGTAATTTAATATTTCAATAAATTCCAAAAGTGATCTTTGCCTCAATTATTAATGGACATCCCTTCCTTAAATCATTTACACCACATTGAAAAACCAATATCAACCAATAATTATCTATTATTCTTATAAAAATCCTTATAAATGTTCTATAGGTTCTATTATCCCCAAAATATCATCAATTTGTTCCGTGAGATTTGACCTAAAGGAGGTCTCCCAAAGAAGATGTAATTGTCTTACCCGACCTCTTTCAATTTATTTATTCTTATATCATCTCAAAATCATTTGTATTAGTAATTAAATTGGAAAATAATTATCCTTAACATAAAAAATAGGTATTATGGTAATTTAAAAACCATTATCCACCTTGTTTCTCATCAAATAGGAATTGAAGATATCACTCAAGCATACATACGACTTACCGTCTCCACGTAGCGATACAATTAATTTCTATCTCCATATTATATGAAAGTGTATTTTGAGGGTTTTAAAATTTGTATTTTATATTTATTATAAATTTATTAATCTATAATAATTATATAAATTAAACCTTTTAACCTTATAATCAATTGGAAAGTGATAATTTTTCTCATGCATAAGTGTGGACCACTGCCTATACGTAGCCACATGATTCATTTTTTTATTTTATTTTAACATTGATAGAAATAAGGATATATTAAATGAATATATGTGTTATATATAATATAAATAATAATATATAAAGAAAAAAATTATTTAACAATCTTTAATTCCATCCGTTTAAAAATAAAACAATGTTCATGTGTACAAACATCATACCGTCTCTATAAACTGTGTAATTATTTTTTCTATGTATATGTCTTATGGATTAATAAAATTAAATTTATAATTAATATATATATAATATTAATAACATGTTTAAAATTCTTCATATGATTTTACCTTGATCAATGTAAAGGTAATGGAACTACTAATCAAAAACATATATGAAAAACAAAGGAGATATTACCCAAAATGGTGATTTTAACAATGAATTATTAATAAATGGATGATCAAATATTATAAGTAAAAAATATATGGTATGATATATATTTTATTATATTTATTAAATATTTTTATAATAATCATATATTTATTATACAGAATGTTCAAACACATAAGAATGAAATGAGACTAGAGGCAAGGGTTTGTTTCATAATATCATCTTTGTTCAGGATTGTATATATTTATGTATCCATTGGAGTATTTTTTTTTGGATTTTTTATCTTAAATATAATTAATTTTATTATTATATAGATATTCATGACCATTAAACGTAATAATATCATTACTCTACATTAAGAACATAAAATTATTGAGAAAATATTTTTAATAAAATATGACATCATTTCTATCTTCCGTTCAAAACCTTTTTTCTTTAATATCCATGTTTTGTAATAATTTTTTTATAATATTTTTAAAATTATCGAAATGATTTATTAAAAATAAATTTAACAATGATTTAATGTTTACAAAATGATTTAAAAGGAATCTTCCTGTCAATATATCAATAAGGCACTTTAAATAATTTTTGAACAGATTGAAGTGAATGTTTATTGAACTTATATGGCATGTAATAAATTACTCATTGTCATGAAAATTAATTTATATGAATATTAATTTAAAATATTACAAGTTTATTTGGAAATAAAATTATTCCCTTAATATTTGGGAAATATTTTCTACTTTAAATAAGTTATTTCAAAATGAAATGGGAAATTTACTCATGAATTTCAAAAGTGATATTTTTAATGTTTTCCAATTTATTTAAATCTCTTGTGCTAAATATTAGGAAGATGATACCCTATAATAAATCCATCAACTTTATTTATCTATATTCTTTATGATAGTTTCACTGGGGATGTACTATTTTGGTACCATTCTCCATATCACTCTTGATGGTTTATGACTAGGTTTATTAATTAGGGGATATATTACCATTTAAAATTATATTTTTTAAATATGATTGTTTCTACTTATTATGTATCTCCCATTTCATATTTTGAATACATTGGAATTAGAAAGGGTTGAAAGTGGCATGTTATAAACCTTGGATACATCAGGAGGGATCTTTATTCAATCTATCAAGGGTATTTGGATGAGGCCTCACCCATTTTTTATGATGTATTGGAAAGAGGCCTTGATGATATGCTTATAATATATAAAATTTTTAATTTCCTCATTATAGGAATATTTCTTGATCTCCATATAATTATTTTATTAGTTATTGTATCCATTGATATGTTTCAAGATCATGTTATTATTGATATTCCATTATTTGATCACTGTTTATTACATACTTATTTCTATTCAAGCTAAAGTAATTGATTATATGTCATGATTTATAATATATTTACCTTTCCATATTGATTATTACTTAATTATTAATATTATAATCCAATATACACATACCCTTACCGATCATATGAGCTCACCCCTTTTGATGATTCAATTTACTATGATGGAAGGAAGTTTTATATAATTGATATATAGGTTTATACTAAAGGGGATAATGGTGTAGATAAATAAAATTCTATGTTTTATTTTACAAATTCATTTTTAATGTTATATTCAAGTATAATTTTGTTTTCCAAAATTACTAAACTATTTTTTTATTTATTATATGATTCCTTATATTTTTACCAATATGGTAATGTCAAGACTGACTCTACGCTACTAGGATTGGGGTCTTTATGGTTGGTATTATTGGAATTTTATTAGAAACCATGGGAAATATATTTAATAAAAAATATATTAGGTAACATAAACATATGATGACCATTTACAATATTCATATTGAAACCAATATTATAATTTTGGTATTAGATATATATAAATTTAAAATTTAAGCTAACTGATTCACTAGATTCAAAATTATACATTATGATTTATAATATAATCTAGTAAATTCCATTGTTTAGAAAATTTTCATTATTGAAATGATGGAATCTATATAATTGAACATAATCCATGAAAGGATTTCCATCATAGGAATCATAAAAGATATGGAGATTAAGCTATAGCTAGAGATGAAAAAATTAAAACTACTTTGGGGAAGATGAATTAGGTTATAACCAATAACTAGGTTCATATGGATAAACCTACAGATCAAAAAAACTGTGTAACAATGTTAGAGATCTCCATGTTAAGTAATCTTCATAATTAAATCGAACTATGGTTCCATTTGTATATGAGAAACGAATAAGTTACTTAGAGAATATAATTATTTCAATGAGAAGTAATGAAAGGGAAAAGGATTCCATGGAACTTTATAGTCTCTCAAGGGATTCATATCAATGGTTTCCATTGATTCAAAACCATATTTATGATGGGAAAATAAATATCATGGAATAAAAGGATTTTAAGGATCATTCCTTGGAAACATGTCTCCATCACAAAAAAAAGAAAATATGGAGATAAAAATCATGAATTGAAGATAAAAGTAAGATAAAACTATTTCAATGTAGGAGGATAATATTTCAGGGTCATTAGAGAATGATTCAAAATATGTACACAATCTAATGAGAAATATTGGCCATTTAATTAAATGGTTCATTCTAATCCACTGAAGGGTACTAGTATCAAAACAATTATCATTATATGATGATGTAGTATCATGTTGTATGAATAGAGAAATAAATCTAAAATTCTTATGCATATTAAGGGAATAAATATAATAATATGAGAGATGAAAACTATTTAAAAGAAATTATTGAAATGGGGAAGAATGGAAGGGTGGAATTTACAACTTGTAAGAAATTTTGATGGAAACACCTTGTAACATGCTTCCTTGGAATTATATTTTTCTACAATTGTGGATTGAATGGCCTACAATATCGGGAATTGAAGGCAAAGAAACAAGCTACCAATGTTCTACTATTAAACTGTAAGGAAATGTGGCACTATGAATATGAATTTTCTAGGAGTTTAGGATATTTTCTATATAAAAGTATATTTTATTAAGGATAAGCGTATGAGATCATAATATTTGAGCTCTTACGTTCTTAATTATGTGGTAGAAGTTACATTAGTAATATATTCAAATTTAAATAAATCTTTATTTGACTATAGATTTTCAAATTCATTTATATCTTCTAGTATTTTCATGAAAAGTACAAATTTCTCTTATACTTTAATAAGGTAGTTATTATTTATGATTATAAGTGTAAGTATCACTGTAAAAGATTTGTTAGTCTATATCCATTATGACATATACATATGCCCTATTTTCTAATTTAATTATTATAGTAGTGGTTGATCTTATTATAATCATTCATAGAGAATAGATTTCAAAATATGATGAAAACAATTATTATAAAGTTTATGAAATTATGATTCATGAGGAAGATATAGAATTAATTATATTTAGAGGGGATAATTCATCATCTGAGAGAAGTTTATATTCACCCTCAACAGAATATCTGAATAATATTTTTTGGGTATAATAATGTAAAAAATTTATATATGGAAATGTTAATCAGAAAATTTTGGATGTACCAATTTTATAGGAGTACATATATTTATTTCTAGGGGAATTAACTTGACATCCACCATGGAATTAATTTTAGTTTTCTATTGATTTAATCCCTAATTCATAACCCATATCAATGTCCTACAATAAAAATACCATTCTCGATTTTGTGGAATTAAAGAAACAACTCGAGGAGCTGTGTAATAAGGGATTTATATTCCCTAGTGTCTCAACATGGGGATCCCCTATTAATTTCATTATAAAGAAATATGTATCTATTTGGATGTTCCTTTACTATAGCGAAATGAACTATATTTTGATAAAGACCTTGTATCCTCTAGATCAAATTGATGAATTATTCGATCAACTTCACAAAGGTAAATATTTTCCAAATAATTAACTTCATTATGGGTACCATCAATTGAAAATAATGAATAAATATATTATAATGATAATAATATGAACAATGCATTGACATTAAAGGTTTAGAATAAGGGAATTTTTATTAACTAATTCACCCTTTGTTTTTATGGAATCATTTAATAGAGTATCCAAGGAATATCATGTCATTTTATTTAGTTTTGATTGAAGATATAATGGTTTAACCTATGATATTTTATGACCATTATAATAAAATATATATCATTCATGATATTATTTAATGAAAAGTTTTATGTGGTAAATATATCAACTATGAATTTTTTTCCAAATTTATTCATTCCTTAGATATATATTCTCCAAATATGGAATCTCATTTGATCCTGTAAATAAAACGATTTTACATGAATTTCATAAAAAAATACATTACTAGGGTATATAGTTTTATTTTTATATGAAGTTACTATCAATGATTTTTGTAAAAATTTCTCCAATTAGATAACATTTTAACCAATATTACTCATAAAGTGGTTATGATCATATAGTCAAATGAATGTGAATATTTTTGTTAATAATTGAAGAGAAGATTGGTGAATAATTTTATTCTGAAACTATCATCAACAAATGATGGATTTTTGATATATTATGATTCATCGAAGAAGGAACATGGTTGATTACTTATATAGAATGATAAACTTATCACATATGCATTAAGGTAGTTAAATATTCATGAAAAAACTATCCAAACATTGATTTTTTTAAGAAACCATAATATTTTTCCTAATGATATAGAGACATTATATCTACTATAAAAAATTGAGATATATACCAATCACAGTGGTCTCCAATACACATTTTAATAAAAAGATCTCAACATTTGACAAAGTCGATGAATATATCTATAAAAGGATTGTCATTTTAGAATACACTTCCACCTAGAGAAGGAAAATATAGTATTATATTAATTGAGTAGGAAAGATCATGGATTTTTGACCAAAATGGGGACTCGGAGGGATCCTATGTGTATGGATTTAATAAATAGGTATTTGGGAAAATTAATTAAGGGGAAACATCATTACTTTTTCAAATGATTTACACAGAAAATTTCCTAGAAAAGATAAAATGTTCATTGCCGGATGAGGAGAATTTTCAAAAGAAAATTAATTATGTAAATGATATAAAATAGTTATAATTTTAACATGAATTTGTTTTTATGATATTCTGAAAGAGACTATGTTTCACATCTATACTTTTTCTAAATATATAATTTTAGAATGATGATCATAACATGAATTTCTTTATACACCATGGTACCATAAAGACATAATGATAATTTAAGGAATATTTAAGATAATATTAATAATGAAATTGAAAATTATATTTCATGGTGTTTGGTTTTTTAATAGGTTAAGGATGAGAGACAATATCATATAGGAGGTATGCAACCTCAATTTATTCCTATGTGGAGATGGGATGAAATCACTATGGTCATTTTCACTGGATTACCAAAAAATAATAGAAATGATGATGAAATATTGGTTATTGTTGATAAACTAATAAAATATACACATTTTATCACAATATGATAAGATTTTACTCTTTATAACCTTTCAAGACTCTATATTAATGAATTATAAAGTCATCATAGAACACAAATTTTGATTGTGTCTCGTAATGATTAATTATATAAATTGAAATTATAGAAAAGTGTTTAGAAGGATATTGATATTGATATTTCTTTGAGATCTAATTTCCATCCTTAAATATATTGGTAGTCTAATAGGTCTATTCGTGAATTATAAGACATGTTCAGTTTCTGCCAAGTTACATTCAAATGTTTTAGGATACAATTGATGAACTGAGGGATTTCAGTCAAGTATGTGTGGAGGATACAATGAAAAAGGATACACCTATTAAAATTCATATCAAAGAAACTCAATTAGTGAAAGAAATTTATGATGATAATAATAGAAATGATTGGTAATATAAATCTGGATATCTCGTTTTCATGAATGTATCTCCATGGATGGGTTTTTTAAGGTTTATTGAGAAATTTAAATTAATCCTCTAGTACATCAAAACATTTGAAATCATAAAAATAATTGTCGTTGTGGATAAATAATTGGAAATATCACCATGTATCATTAAATTACATGCTAGAACCAGCGATTATTCACACATCTAAAAAAATAAAATTTTAACACGAAATATCTTACTTTGGAGAGACTATCAAGATTTTGGACACTAGAGAATAAGTCCTGAAAAATTGGATGACTCTACTGGAAATTTTTCTTTAGAAAAATCATAAGATAGACAAGGAGATATTGGATCTTAATGTAATTATGATGCTGAGCCAAAAAAATATTTTCACGATGTGGATATTTAGATATCTCATGGATGGCATTTTAGGGATTATTGATACACCCGGAGACTGTGATATATTTTTTTGGAAATAAATATAATATCCTTGATAGATTATAGTATACGAACCCCAAGATTAGATGAACTATAGTATAATATAAAATTATATCCTAACAATTAAATTGGAATGTATGAATTTGAATAACTAAATTTTGAAAATTATATAGTTTACAAACATATGAAATAAATTCAATTCTTAGGAACATAATAGAAAAAAATACCATACAAAAGTAAAAGAACTGTTTTTTCAAAAAACTATTTTTATAGGTGAAATGTGTTTTATCTTAATTAAATAAATTAATCACTATTAACGAATTATTTTAATGAAATTTATATATTATATTTTCAATAATATTTTTTTGACCTTCATATAATATTTTTACTAATGATAAGACAAGAATAAATATAGTTTTATCCTTAATATCGTCTTTTTCAAAAAATAGTTATCATCACAATTTTCACACTTACATTAAAATTAATTTATACCACTTATAGGAATTTTTATTGATAAAATAGATTCTTTAATTGGAATCAGGTGTTTCAAATTATTTTAATTGGTCCCTTTTATTTTTAGCCATTATGAATAGTAACCGTGGTAAAATTTATCACTTCGATAAAGGATAACTCAAGTTTATCTACTTTAAAACTATCTGATAAGGCCATAATATTTCATAATAATTTATATTAGATGAATTGAAATCTACACATATCACTTTAGGATTTATATTAATTTTTTAATGGAGTATTTTTCATGAAAATGGAATATATTATATTTAATTCAGAAAATGTTACAAAGTGTCACCCTTTTAGTTTTAAATATCTATTAAGTGTCTACATAGGAAAAAAGAAATATACGATTAGAAATAAATGAATATTTTTATATTAATAGTGTTAATTTATTTCTTATAAATTTATTTCTATTTTTTAGTAATTATATTATTAGTTTAAATTATTATGTAACACCAATGCAATATTTATTCAATTAGAGGAATAATAAAATAAATGATTTTAGATGTATTCAATGTGATATAATTTGAATGATTTATTGTGTTACATTAATATTATTGTTTATTAAGAAAAAAATAATGTTATTTTGGTTTATTATATTCAAAATAAATTTTTTTCATTATGTCTTATAAGTCAAATTAAATTAATAGTGTCAATATTAGAATTAATGGTAACTTATCAAAATATTATTTTATTACATTATTTATAAATCATTTAAAAATGAAATTGGACAAGGTTGTAATATATGTCTGTTTCGCGGCGCATGATGGGGTCGTGGGGGAGAAACGTGCAGTACCCGACAGTTGATGAGAGAAGGTTTGATTCTACATAATCACTTATATCGGGTGCACTTTTTTCACCTCTAAATGCCCAATGATTTCATATCCATCAATACGTGGACCTGCTTTCCAAAGGTAGGCGTTCGCTGGGTGATTTGGCCAGCGATGGTTAAGAACTCACATTGGTCAAGAGGGTGGGATGTCGGGCTTATCGCACCCTTTTGGGGGGAATTATTGACTATTCCAGGACTCTCTTATAGATTTAAGACGTATTCATATGTTCTCGAATATTTAGATTATACCCAAGCATAGTATCCACATATTTATCTTGGTTGGAAACGATCAGCTGGACAGAAGGGTTCATGATCATTTATGCCCGAGGTTTACCATCCCTTGTTTGATTAATGACCCCAAGGAGTCTGGACTCATTGTGACGGAACTGGTTTACTACCTCGTTACCAAGAACACTAGAGATTATTGTCATCCAAGGGGTACAGATAATGACTTGAGCATTTGGATAGAACCTGTGGTACAGGCTTCCTACGTATCCCTGCGAGTGGAATCAGAATCCACATCGTTCGGGAGTACAGTTTAACGTCATGCGGGACAAGGGATGAACCGATGTGAAGGAAGTCGGAATGAACGGGTGTGGGGCTTGAACCACGGGGAGGATTCCTATGTTCCCCTCCTAGGAGACATGGATCAAAGTCAACGTACTTCAGATATGTGTGGGGATTATGCTCTAGGCTTCCCAATGTGTGATGCGGTGAACCGGCGTGAAGATGGTCGTATCGACCAGGTATTGGGCTTGAACCTCGGGGAGGCTTCCTACGTACCCCGCCAAGGAGACATGGATCAAAGTCCACGTAGTTCGGAAGTGGTATGAGGATTACACTCTAGGATGCCCAGGGTTGGTGCGGTGAATCAATGTGAAGATAGTCAGATCGACCGGGTGTTGGGCTTGAACCTCAGGGAGGATTTCTACATACCCCACCTAGGAGATAAGGATCAAAGTCCACATAGTTTGGAAGTTGTATGGGGCTTATGCTCTAGGCTTCCCAGGGTTGGTTCGGTGAACCGACGTGAAGATGGCCGGATCGACTGGGTGTTGGGATTGAACCTCAGGGAGGCTTCCTACATACACCACCTAGGAGACAAGGATCAAATTCCACGTAGTTCAGAAATGTCCACCGTTGTTGTGCGGGCTCCATGACCATCACAAAATCTATAAGCCGACATGAGTCATGATTGGTATGAGAAACAAGAGAGTGTTATAGACTTGGCTAACCTCACACTTTCTCCCCACCAGGGGAAGCGGAGACGGAATACGAGCGGAGAAGAAAGCTGGGACAGCTGGACTCTCCTTCTTCCCGATGTTCGAGGAAGGTAGATGTAACACCCCGAGATTTTATGAAAAATATTCTTTTAAATTTCACTGATGTCTTCTGGTGTATGCTACACCATGATTATCTTTCACTATACGCAACACCATATTATCTTGCAGTATACGCAACCCTCACTTGACTTTCATTACACACAATCGCGACCATCCTCGATAGCGTGTGTAGTACGCAATACCGGGTTTCACAAAACAATGATATATTGTTATAATATTATTATGGACTAGACTTTATGAATAGTATTAACTACATTTTGAATTTTATAACATTATTATTCATCTTATATATTTTCTAGAACATGGTATGAGAACAAAATAAAATTTCCGGGTAAAATAAGTATTTTTCAAAAAATGCAGTTTTGCCGCCTTTTGATGGCGCACCCACATTAAATCTAGTTTTTGACATGTTTATAAGTAAAAATTGAAAAAATAAAATTATTCTTTGGAATCAGGATATAAAATTTTACCTTGGATTAATTTTTCATATTATTCTGATAACTTTCATATTTTAATGAATAGTAAAAACACGCTATATTTTAATTAAAAACAACTTTTTTCATCTCAATAATTTATATGGTTATATTATCTTCTTAATTGGCTTTAAAGTGTAATTAGAATATATTTTTACCATTTAATTCAATGTTTTTCATTGGAATTAATTTCACTTTGAAATTGGATATAAAAAAGTATCAATATTTTGATAGTTATTGTTTCTTAAAAAACACGTTATTTGTTTTGATAACGTGAATTATTTTTAAAATTAATTAATTCCACTTGTATGTTTCTAATTTGAAAAAATAGACATCAATTTTGAATTCGGAATATCAAATAATGCTTCGGCTGATTTTTTTGTATTTTTCTGAAAAACTGCAATTTTCGATGAATAGTGAAACCACTTAGTGGTAGTTAAAAAACTGACTTTTTCATTTAAATGAATATTTACCACTTCTATGAATTGAATTTCGATAATCCGAGAGACACAGTTAATATCAAGGACTAAAATGTGGTTCAATGAGATGAAAATAATTTTTGGTGAATAGTAACTTTTTACTTTTTTTTACCACGGTTAAAAGTAAATAGGGTAATTAAGGGTAAAAATGATATTATTATTACCCTAACACATGTCCTAATTATATTGGATAAGTGTAATTCGACCAAAAATAACCTTAGTAATTAAATATGACCGTTTAGGCCCACTTGGATTAGATTAGGACATTTATTATTAATTTATGTAAAGAAGGTTTAAAATAGTTAAAATCAATGTTTAAAAACTAATTCATTTTTAATATAGGGTCATACATAATATAAATTCGACTATAAATATTAATTAGAAATATAAAAAGATTTCATACATAATGGTATTTTATTTCTAATTTTTAGACATTAAATAATTGAATTTATGTATGACACAATGATGATGCAGTAATTATCTTATTAATGAAATATTGACATAATTGATATTATAAATACCCAAATAATTGTAATTTGAGACTTTTTATGAATTAAAATTTTTTTCTAGTTTACTATTACATATTATTACTGATTTAAATAACTTTTTTCGAACTAATCTTTCTGTTATGATTTTCACAAAAATAATTTACCAAAAAGTGTCAAAATTGACATAAAATAGTTTTTAAAACAAATATTATATTATTAATTGTTATTTTATTCTTGAAAATCGAAGGTTCAGCCAAATGACTTAGATAAGGTTATATATATTAATAATAAACAACTTGGGGTTCATTTGTCTTGTTATAGTAAGTTTATTAACATTATAGTGTAAGAAAACAAGAAGACACGGTAAAAGATAAATTATCTAACTTAAAGTTAAATCTAAATGATAAGGTTAAAATGGAAACCGAAACTTGTATAAATTATATTGGATGAGATTATTTGGACCCATACCCACCTTAGATTCTAAATAAATCAATTTGGATCTATTAAAAACCGAATATGACTTTATAATAAAATAATATTTTTAGTTTTTCCAAAGGTGCCCCTCTCCTCCCTTATAAAAGGGCACCTCCTCCCTCTCTTCCTCACACCACTTTGAGCCTTCAAGCTCGGACAAACCCTGCCAAATTCTCTTCTCCACTTCCCTATAAACATACTAGAGGTCCTGGTCTTCTTGAAAGACCAATTTTAGTGCCCTAAGAGGAGGTCTCAAAGAGGCGCTTCAAAGAAGAGGTAATGTCCATTACCGATTTTTTCAACATTATTTCTTCTTCCACTTCTTCTTCTTTAGTTGTTTCATTATGAAGTGATAAAATCAGTATCACTCATATAATTATATGTTATTATATGTGTGAAACAACTATATTTCAACATCTATCCATCCTATGGAAAACGAAATCACCGTGCGTGCGTACGTACGAAATACCGTCTCCACGTCGTGGTGTAATCTATTTTCCACCACCACCTTACGTGGATAGGTGTAATGGTGAATGTAATGAATATATATTATTATTGTAAAGTGATATTGATTTTTTGATATTATACATACACATTAATAAAATTACACGATCATGGGAATGATATCGTCGCTCGTGCGTACGTACGGACTACCATCTCCACGAACGGGATGAGATTCATTTTCCATGATTAACCATTAAAGAATGATTATAAAGTATATATAATGAATAATAATGAAATATATGACATAATAATGCTACTGAATTTATGTATATATATATGTATTTCATCTACTTAATTTCATTCAATTCAATAATGAAACGAAAACAGCGTTCATGCGTACGTACGACCTACCGTCTCCATGAACGGTGTATTTCTTTTCTTTTTATAGATCTATAATATATATGTATATGATGAATATATATTATATATAAATCATGTTTTAAACTCTATAATTATTTAAATAAGGATGTAAGTAATAATATCAAGAACGACAAGTCTAAACACATACGATAAATGAAATGATTTTACCCAAAACGCTACTTTAACATGGAATTTACAAAAGAACAGGATATATAAAGTCATAAGTGAAACATATATGGTATCATAACAATGGATATGATTATTTAATAAGTCAATGAGATTATTTAAATCATTATACATGATGTTTGGATCCATACGAAGCATATTGGACCTAAGGTAAGGGATAATTATTCCAATCCCATTCTTATCCGAGATTGTTTATTCGTAAGTATTTACTGGGGTTATGTTTATTATCCATGTCCATATGTTCTCAAAATGTTTTCATAAAATGTTTAATTTTCTTCCATGTATGTTTAAATTCATTCATACCCCTTTTTACTTTTATCACATCGTATGGAATGAGTCTTTCTTTTGTTTACCATACGAGGTACTTTTTTACTTTTCGGACAAAAGTACGAGAAGAATGTCATTTTTAACTTATACAGCGTGAAACAATTTTGAAGATTTCATAACGCCTTATTTTCATGAAGCTTACTCTACATGATTTCATGATTATTTTCAACAAAATCATTTTATTTTAAAATTGAATGACAATTTCAGAAAAAAAATTATTTTGCAGAAGAAAGGTTGTTTTCCTCAAAAATTCATTTCAAGTGTTTTATCAAAACTATTTTCCATCTAAGATGACATTATTTCATATGTGTATGTTTCAAGTGCAATGTATCTATTATTTACATGGTACGATTCTTCTTATGATGAAATGATATCCATTTGTTTTATATGGATTATGTTATGATGGCATGATGTTTAAGATTCCGAATTTATTACATGGGTTATGCTATGATGTATGATTTATGATTTTGTAGAAAAAGTAAGAATGATTTCATTATTATATGGGTGGGACCTATATCTCCCTACAATGAATTGGGTAACGATTTATATCTCATGAGATATACATGGCTAGAACGGTAAGTTAATCCAGTTTAATGTTACAGGACTGAAACGAGGAGTGAACTCGATTCAGAAAGGGACATTGTCCACTAAGATGGTCTTGGCAGCAATGCCTTAACTACTATGGAAATCATTAAATGTTCTTAATGGATTCCACAATTACATGTTTTATTCCCATGCTATTTTATCATGATTTATGTTCCATTATGATCTATGCCTTATGTACTTCCATGTTTTATGTCGTTCCTCAAGATTTTGATGTTTAAACTTTATGTTCATGTTTTTAAGTTCAAATGTATATGGTATGTTTTATCTTATCGATGCTTACCCTTACTGAGCATTTGAGCTCACCTATTTTATGTTTTATTTTCCCCTAGGATTAAAAGAAAGGTTTTAGGTAAGGAAACAAAAAGTGGATGATCTTTATGGGAGATGTTGAAGATATTTCACCACGATTAGAATATTACGTTCCAAGTTTCCAAAGACACTAAACTATTACGGTCCTTGTGTGTCTGTTTTTGTTATGTATTAAGTATTCCTCAAAAGTAATGTAATATCTATTTATGTCAAGTTTTGGGTCTCTACAGTTGGTATCAGATGCAAAGGAGGTAGGAATGTATCTGATCCTTGGTAACTCTCACATGTGAGCCTTGGACGAAGCATGGCTCTCCGCCCAAGGGCTTCATGAGGAAATGGCTACCACTGGGGATGGTGGTGTGTCCCACACAGGGGGTGTAGCCGCCCATGGGGTGCCCTGATATGTATCAATTATAGTCCACTAGAAGTAATTCCAGACCATTATAATTGGTATCAGAGTAAAGGTTTAGTTAACCTTTGGAAACTAGGATGCGAAAACATTAGTGAGATCCCTAGAGATATTTCTAAGGTATGTCTATGGATGTCCCTAAGGTTAATTATACATATAGGTTATAGTCCTAGAATTGCGCTAATGATATTAGAATTAAACCTAAGATGTTAGATATTGAAGGTACTCCCCCTTGATTATGTTATTTTCCTTGTATGATTTTTGCCTCTCACAGAATTCCTTTTGTGTTTTAGTCAATGGAGGGAACCAGAAGGAATTAGGTTAACATTGAATCCAATGGAAAAATTGGTGACTATGAGCAACTTAATTGCGTAATTCCTAGAGAGAAATATATTGTGATTATTCTGAATCAGTCATCGCGATATATGATTAACAAGGTGAAATTTAGTGGTATGCCTAATTCATAAAATAAGAGGAAGATAGACTTTTATGCATGTTCACATGTTGAGAAGCATAAAGAAAGGAAGATTTAGATTTCTAAAGAAGGGAAGAAGAACCTTGAGGAATACCTCAAATGGTGGGACATATGTTATCTGTGTGGAGAAAAGGGTCATAGAGTGACAGACTGTTATAGAGTTCAATGTCTTATTTGTGGAGAACACGGGCATTACCCAACTCAATGCCATGACATAAAAAGTTACTTCTAAATCAAGGAAAGAATTATTCCAGGACAATCATTGATGAGGATGTATTGAAGTGTCTATGTATTAGTATTCATGAATAATGTTGTTGAGCTACTTTTATGGTGTATTAGAATAATTTTGTATTAGTCTATTGTGGTTTTCAATAATTTTATAGTACTGATAACCATGAAAAGGGATTCAAATATTTTGGAAAGCAGATGAAATGCGTATAATGAAGGGATAAAGAGAAAATGAAATGTTTGACAGTATTCATGAGCTCATGATTGATATAAGGACTAAGTGATATCATAGTTTGATTATATAGAATTTTTTGGATTTTGGTATGTGGAAAGTGTTAACTTTTAACTGCATTCATGTTTTCACTATGGTTCAATGGGTATTCATTTGTTTTTCAAGAGAATACATGATTAAGGCCTTATAATGTTTTGAATGAGACCAACAAGACATATCTTAAGATATTTGGGGATCAACGATGGTATTAACATGCTTGTTATATGAACTCTCTTGTAATCGTTTTCACTATAATATGAGATTGGACAGCTGTATTTTGGATAAGCCTAAGTATTGGAATGGATTATGTTATACATAAGTTAGTATTTTTAAGGTTAGAAATTTTTCGATATTCATGATGGAAAGTTATAATAATGTAATTTTTTTTTTAAAAAGGACAACCTACAGGACGTGCGACAGCCCATCGCGTCGGACAAGGATGTGGGAATCGAACCCACAACTGAAGTGCGACTGGCCTTTATGGCATACCAATGGCCTACAGGAAGTCCCTGGTTAGTGGAAAATAGTTTTATTTTATTAAGCGGTATGATATATGAAGTATAAGTCCATTTTAGGAACCATATATGATTAATCTCACTATAGATGGACTTATGTATTTTTTATAACTTTTCTAACCTTTTGTTTGAGACAGATGGAATGACCCATCATTCAATCACATGATCTGCTAACACTTCATGATGAAAAATTCAACTTCATTTCTTTAAAAGATGAAGGAGAAATTATCCAAAGAACGACCAATGGTGAGACTGTACCAAAATCACGAAAGTATTTCTTCTAATTCCAATTTCATCAACTTTAGGGAAATGATCTTGAAAACCAAAATTTTTTTCCTAGTGCCCTTATATCAGATGAATCAAGTGTTACCTTAGATCATCAAAAATCTATGGCTTTGTGATTGATGGCATTTTTATAGCCATGATCTCTACCACTCTCCATCAGAACTTGATAGTTAGATTTTTCTTCCATATCCATATTTTCACCTATGTTCTCATATATGGAAACCCAGTGATGAGTTACATTGGGTAATCATTACATTTCATACATTAGTTATTAAAATTAAGTTTTAGTATTCCTTTTTACGATGTGGGTTTCTATAAATAGTAAACTATTTATAACCCGGACGAATTTCGAGGGCGAAATTTATTTTAAGGGGGTAGAATGTAACACCCAGAGATTTTTTGATAAATATTCTTTTTAATTTCACTGATGTCTTCTGTTGTATGCTAAACCATGATTATCCTATGATATACGCAACACTGTATTAGCTTGCAGTATACACAACCCTAACTTGGCTTTCATTACATGCAATCGCGACCTTCCTCGATAGCATGTCTAGCACGCAATACCGGGTTTCACAAAACAACGATATATTGTTATAATATTATTATGGACTAGCCGTTATGAATAGTATTAACTAAATTTTGAAATTTAATAGCATTATTATTCATCTTACATATTTTCTAGAACATGGTATGAGAAAAAAATAAATTTTTCAGGTAAAATAAGTATTTTTAAAAAAATTCAGTTTTGCCGCCTTTTGATGGCGCACCCACTTTAAATCTAGTTTTTTACATGTTTATAAGTTAAATATGACAAAATAAAATTATTCTTTGGAATAAGGATATAAAATTTTACCTTGGATAAATTTTTCATATTATTCGGATAACTTTCATATTTTAATGAATAGTAAAAACATGACGTATTTTAATTAAAAACAACTTTTTTCATCGCAATAATTTATATGGTTAGATAGTCTTTTTAATTGGTTTTAAAGTGTAATTATAATATATTTTTATCATTTAATTCAATGTTTTTCATTGGAATTAATTTCACTTTGAAATTGGATATAAACAAGTATCAATCTTTTGATAGTTATTGTTTCTTAAAAAACACGCTATTTGTTTTGATAACGGGAATTAATTTTAAAATTAATTAATTCCACTTCTATGTTTTGAATTAGGTAAAATAGACATCAATTTTGAATTCGGAATATCAAATAATTCTTAGGTTGAATTTTTGGTATTTTTCTGAAAAACTGCAATTTTCGATGAATAGTGAAACCACTTAGTAGTAGTTAAAAAACTCACTTTTTCATTTAAATGAAATTTTACCACTTCTGTGAATTGAATTTCGATAATCCAAGAGACACAGTTAATATCAAGGACTAAAATGTGGTTCAATAAGATGAAAATTATTTTTTCTGAATAGTAACTTTTTACTTTTTTTTAACCACGGTTAAAAGTAAATAGGGTAATGAAGGGTAAAAATGATATTATTATTTCCATAACACATGTCCTAATTCTATTGAATAAGTGAAAATCGACCAAAAATAACCTTACTAATAAAATATGACCGTTTAGGCCCACTTGGATTAGATTAGGACATTTATTATTAATTTATTTAAAGAAGGGTTAAAATAGTTAAAATCAAATTTTAAAAACTAATTCATTTTTAATATAGGGGCATACATAAGATAAATTAGACTATAAATATTAATTAGAAAGATAAAAATATTTCATACATAATGGTATTTTATTTATTATTTTTAGACATTAAATAATTTAATTTAAGTATGACACAATGATGATGCAATAATTATCTTATTAATGAAATATTGACATAATTGATATTATAAATACCCAAATAATTGTAATTTGAGACTTTTTATGAATTCCAATAATGTTATAGTTTACTATTACATATTATTACTGATTTAATTAACTTTTTTCGAACTAATATTTTTGTTATGATTTTCACAAAAACCAATTACCAAATAGTGTCAAAATTGACATAAAATAGTTTTTTTAAAAAATATTATATTATTATTTGTTATTTTATTCCTAAAAATATATGGATTGGAAAAATTACTTAGATAAGGTTATATATATTAATAATAAACAACTTGGGATTCTTTTGTCTTGTTATAGTATGTTTATTAACCTTATAGTGTAAGAAAACAAGAAGACACGGTAAAAGTTAAATTATCTAACTTAAAGTTAAATCTAAATGATAAGGTTAAAATGGAAACCTAAACTTATCTAAATTATATTGGATGAGAGGATTTCGACCCATCCCCACCTTATCTTCGAAATAAATCAATTTGGAGCTATTAAAAACCTAATATGACTTTCTAATAAAATAATATTTTTAGTTTTTCCAAAGGTGTCCCTCTCCTCCCTTATAAAAGGGCACCTCCTCTATCTCTTCATCACACCACTTTGAGCCTTCAAGCTCGGCCAACCCCTGAAAAATTCCCTTATACACTTCCCTATAAACATCCTAGAGGTCCTGGTATTCTTCAAAGACCAATTTTATTGCCCTAAGAGGAGGTCTCAATGAGGCGCTTCAAAGAAGAGGTAACGTCTGTTACCAATTCTTTCAACTTTATTTCTTCTTCCACTTCTTCTTATTTATTTTTTTCATTATGAAGTAATAACATCAGTATCACTAATATAATGATATGTCATTATAAGTATGAAACAACCATATTTCACCATCTATCCATCCTACGGAAAACGAAATCACCGCGCGTGCGTACGTACGAAATACCGTCTCCACGCCATGGTGTAATCTATTTTCCACCACCACCTTACTTGGATGGGTATAATGGTGAATTTTTTGAATATATATGGTTATTTTAAAGTGATATTGATTCTGTAATATTATACATACACATTAATAAAATTCCACGATCATGGGAATGATATCGTCGCTCGTGCGTACGTACGGACACTCATCTCTACAAACGCGATGAGATTCATTTTCCATGATTAACCATTCAATAATGATTATAAAGTATATATAATGAATAATAATGAAATATATGAAATAATAATGCTACTGGATTTATGTATATATATATATGTATTTCATCTATTTAATTTCATTCAATTCAATAAGGAAACGAAAACAGCGTTCATGCGTACGTACGACCTACCGTCTCCATGAACGGTGTATTTACATTCTTTTTATAGATCTATAAGATATATGTATATGATTAATATATATTATATATAAATCATTTTTTACACTCTGGAATTATTTAAATCTGGATATAAGTAATAATATCAAGAACGACAAGTCGAAACACATACGATAAATGTAATGATTTTACCCGAAACGCTACTTTAACATGGAATTTACAAAAGAACGGGTAATGTAAAGTATTATGTGAAACATATATGATATCATAACAGTGAATATGATTATGTAATAAGTCAATGAAATTATTTAAATCATTATACGGGGGGTTCAGATCCATACGAAGCATATCAGACCTAAGGTAAGGGATAATTATTCCAATCCCATTCTTATCTGAGATTGTTTATTCGGGAGTATTTACTAGGGTTATATTTATTATCCATGTCCATATGTTCTCAAAATGTTTTCATAAAATGTTTACTTTTCTTCCATGTATGTTTAATGTCATTTTACCCCTTTTTTTTACTTTTACCACATCGTATGGAAGGAATATTTCTTTTGTTTACCATATGAGGTACTTTTGACTATTCCGAAAAAAGTACGAGAAGAATGTTATTCTTAACTTATACGACATGAAAAATTTTTGACGATTTCATAACACCTTATTTTCATTAATCTTCCTCTATAAGATTTCATGATTACTTTCAACAAAATAATTTTCATTTAAAATAGAATGACAATTTCAGAAAAGAAAATTATTTTGCGGAAGAAAGGATATTTTCCTCAAGAATTCATTTCAAATGTTTTATCAAAACTATTTTCCATATAAGATGACATTATTTCATATGTGTATGTTTCAAGTGTAAGGTATCTATTATTTACATGGTATGATTCTTCTTATGATGAAATTATATCCATTTGTTTTATATGGATTATGTTATGATGTCATGATGTTTAAGATTCCCAATTAATTACATGGGTTATCCTATGATGTATGATTTATGATTTGGTGGCACAAGTAAGAATGATTTCATTATGAGATAGGTGGGACCAATATATTCCTCCAATGCATTGGGTAATGATTTATATCTCATGAGATAGACTTGGCTGGAACGGTAATTTAATCCGGTTTAGTGTTACAGGACTGAAACGGGGAGTGAAATCGATTCAGAAAGGGACTTTGTCCACTAATATGGTCTTGACAGCAATGCCTTGGCTACTATGGAAATCATTACATGTGGTTAATGGAGGACACAATTACATGTTTTATTCCCATGCTATTTTATCATGATTTATGTTCCATTATGATCTATGCCTTATGTACTTCCATTTTTTATGTCGTTTCTCAAGATTTTGATGTTTAAACTTTATGTTCATGTTTTTAAGTTCAAATGTATATGGTAAGTTTTATCTTATCCATGATTACCCTTACTGAGCATTTGAACTCAACCTTTTTATGTTTTATTTTCCCCCAATATTAAAAGAAAGGTTTTAGGTAAGGAAACAAAAAGTGGAAGATCATTATGGGAGATGTTGAATATCTTTCACCACGATTATAAGATTACGTTCCATGTTTCCAAAGACACTAAACTATTACGGTCCTTGTGTGTCTGTTTTTGTCATGTATTAAGTATTCCGTAAAAGTAATGTAATATCTATGTACGTCAAGTTTTGGGTCTGTATAGTAGAAGTCGCTCATCGAACCAATGAAACCTCCATGATGAAAGGACAGGGTCATTGGCTTCCAGCGAGGATAGTGTGGGGGTTACTCTAGGAGGGATTCCCAGCGGGAAAGGGACCGGACCCCGAAGAAGAATGGAGCAGACCCCTTCCCCACTATGCCCTTCCTTGGCCATGGCCGTGGGGAAGTACAGAGGTGCATGGGTGTTTCCTTATAATGGGTAGTTCGTCACTCCCTGGAGAGGGGAGAAGTGCCCCTGTCCTAACAAGTGGAGGGGAAGAAAGGAGGACTCCCAGGGTCAGACCCTCCATTACCGTGGGAATGTGGACCCAGGAATGCTACGGGAATCCTCCCTAGGGCCGGAGAAACCCCTTCTCCCTCACTTACCGTGGGTATGTGAACAGAAAATGGTGCGATGGTGCTCCTCAAGGTTACATCATACCGATCCAGTGGCTCTGGTGGAGGCCTCAGCTCAGGGCAGATGAATGGGACCAGGAGGGTGTTGAGAAGGATCAGGCAAGATTGGAATTGGAAGGATTTTATCTGGCTCAGGGAATGGGAACTCCGAAGTATTTGGCGTGCCACATGGGTGTATGAGGAGTGTCTCCCTTCACGTAGGGAGGTGTTATGCAGTTGGAGAGGCCATCCACGAACCAGGGTGGTCCGCAGACTGATGGGCATCCGACGAACTATGATTGTTCGTGGATTTGGGATCAGCCCACGTACCAGGTTGGTACGCGGAGGGGTCCACACGAGCAGTGAAGGCCAAGTGAGACGCTGGTCAGGGGTTCGTCGGTCGGGGCTTCATCGATCGGGGCTTCTCCCATGTAGGAGGGTGCTACGTGGTGCGTCAGATCAGAAAAGGGGCATAAAATCCCTGGTCCGCAGGGAGTGCATCCGCAGAGGGGTCCTGGTTCGCGGTCTTGTTTTTTTGTTATTTTTAGTTTGCGGTTCACCAAGTTTGTTATGCATTTTCCGTTCTTTAGTAATTTGTGTCCAGCTTCCTACTAGTTTTGGTTCACGAACTAGAACTTCGCTGTTTGCGAAATCCTAAGCTCCTTCCCTCGAAATCCTTCCACCCGATTCTGATCGATCTCACTTCTCCTCCCCTTCGCGGTCCTTTTATAGAGGGGAATAAAAGGGGTATATCGTGTTCATGTGGCACCTTTTGCAGAGGCGCATGACCAAAAACCCGGTTTACAGATGAATTTGTCAATCCACAACTCGTTGGGGGCATTGAATGAACCTCCTCCACGAACTAGCTCGAGAGTGCTTCACGACCACGTAGGGTTCCGCCTCTATTCCACGAACAACAACATGCGTGGTCCGGGCTGGTTGACAATGATCACGGCTAGGGTGGTTTTTGAAAGTGGGATAGGTTGGCGCCTATCCCACTTCGCGATCGCAGAGGATCCCCGCCTCTATTCCGCGAATGATAGTGTTCTGCAGAGTGGGGAGCTTCGCAGAACCGGCCGCGCCCCATATAAATATTGGACCAGCCCGCGGACCGGTTTGTCTTCTCCACATATTTCCCCAATCCTTTGAGGAAAATTGGGTAGAATCTTCCTGGGATTTAAGTGGATTATAATTCTCCTTTGCGTATTTTTCAGGAACCTACAAATGCCCCCCATCGTAATGGAGTCTGATCGGAACGAAGAGGTGGCTATTCCGATGTAGAGTGGTCCTAAAAATCGATGAATGATTGGAAAATTCTCTAAATTTTTCCTGAGGCAAGGGACTCCGCGATCACAGTTCGACTTTTGCTAGGGTTTTGTAAGAAAATCTCACAAACATTTATCTTTTCCGTCAATACCCTAATTCTTGCCTGGGCCCATTTAGTGTGGACCCAGTGGGTATAGCCCGAA
The DNA here is from genome assembly GCA_963277665.1 of Viscum album. Classification (NCBI taxonomy): domain Eukaryota; kingdom Viridiplantae; phylum Streptophyta; class Magnoliopsida; order Santalales; family Viscaceae; genus Viscum; species Viscum album. The sequence continues at coordinate 558,105,671 of OY728167.1, read as the reverse complement.
TTTTTCTTAGGTCGCCCTTTTCGGGTTTTCGGCCTAACAAGAATTGTGCCTCATTTTGTGAGCGGTTTAATGTCCTTCTGACAAGTCTATCATTACTCATGTTTTATGTGGAACAACTTTGACCAGATATGGTGGGGTGAGGGACACAATGCGGTTTGGTTGATTAAAAAATGTCTCAATATCTTTCAGAAGCATGTGGGGGGAACATGTTTAGATTTGAATGAAATGAGGGGAATGTCTCAAGGCATGGGAGTTGTGTCGGCGTGAAGAGGTAGGAAGAGCATCGCCTAAGGAAGTCTTTCCTTTGGTAGATGGACCATGGGTGACCAATATTAAGAGCATATGAGGGAATGGTATGCATAGTAGTGCAAATGTGTACTTAAGTCAATGACTCTCCATTTAGGATGGCCCGAGGAAGTCATGGAAGTCTGGATTATGGAAACCACCATGGGTGGCTTGGAGAATTATGAAAACCACCAGGGGTGGATTGGAAAGGGTGTGTTCCGTCTGAAAGGGTTTTGGAACACCTGTATTAATCAGGAGTGTGGACACATGGTCCATGTCCTACAAATTTACATAGCATAAATGATGGTTGGATCTTGGCGCAGTTTAAAGTCATGTAGCTAGGACATCATCTAAAATGGAACAACTTCTCATAGTTCTCGGTAATCCTGTCAGAGACATTCCTGCGTATTCAGGTAGGGTTTTGAAAGATGTTGGTAAACTGTAGCTCAGAGGTTTTCTGAATCACGGGATAGACATGGGGGCTCAAGCCACAAGAGGCGTATGGAGAGAAGCATTGCCTAAGGAAATCATGCCTTTGGTAGACGGGCCAGGGGGATCAATATGCAGATCCACTAAGGTAATTGTATGCATAGTCATGAAAAGTTGTCCTTAGGTCAATGATTGTATCCTCCTGATATCCGAGCTACTTCAGGGAAGTCAAGTTTTGGGGCCACCAGGGGTGGCTTATGAGAGTTCAGCTTTTTTCTGAGAACAGAGTATGGTTTATGAGGAGAGGGTTCCTGGATAGGGGAAAAACATCAAGGCTAAATTTCCCGAGAATGGGTGAAGTAATCCATTCTCACGTTGGTGTGAGACTGTGGTTTGTGTTGGTCTGAACCGTGCAATGAGGGACAGAGAAATGCCTACATTCTTTACTGAACCCTAGATAGGTTTGAACGTGCAGTTTAACGTCATGCAGAAACGATGGGTTACTTGCTGTTTAACATCATGCGGTACGGACAAGGAGAATTATTAAATGATGATGTGCGGTTTAACATCATGCAGCGACGATGGGGGGAATTTTTTCCAATGTTGTGCAGTTTAACGTCGTGCAGCGAGGATGGGGGGAATTCTCAAAAAAGTGAAAATGCTCGTAGTGGGTGGTGTTTCCCTTGATGATTAATGCTTTGTATTTACATCTTTACGCCAAGCGGCCAAGATGTGTTATGTGCCCTTTAACTTCATGTGGTAAGGACGTAGTTGCAAAGGCTACTCTGGATTAGAATGTAACTTGGCTTGAATGTCTCGGCATGTCCAAAGCGTGGAGAGGGGTTGATTGTGTAAATCACAGTTCGAGGCTTCTTGGATCATGGTAGATGATATGGTGGCTCTGAGGCCAGTAAGTGTATAGGGCTAAGAAGAGTATCTCTTGAGGAAATCATTCCTTTGGTAGACGGGCCAGGGGCTATCAATATGCAGAGTCGCTGAGGGCATGGTATGAATAGTCATGCAGAGGTGTCCCCAGGTTTATGACATTCCACTTCCGATGTCCATGAATGGTTTGGAAGATCCACAATTATCCAGGTCATGAAATTTGTCGTTTGGTAAGAAAATATCTGGACATGTTGGGGATATTCTTCCTTGGCAGCTGTTAAAGCGTAGAGAGCTACCTGCGCTGATTTATCTAGTGCATGGGGGTGTACCTTCACTCCATGTAGTTTAGAATCTTGCGGTAAGGAAGAAGTAATATTAGTTTAGTGGTCATAGAGCTCGAACCATTGGGTGACTATTGCTACAGTCACTCGAAGGATAACTGAGTTAACATGCTCTGGTATAATCTGAACAGGGTGGGGGATGAAGGTTTTAAACTGTAACTCTGAGACTTCTCGAATCGAGAGATGTGGTGTGGGGGCTCTGAGGCCGGTAAGCTTACGGGGATTGGAAGAGTATCTCCTGAGGAAATATTTCCTTTGGTAGATGGTCCAGGGGCTATGATTATGCAGAGCCGCTAAGGGAATGGTATGAATATTCATGCAAAGGTGTCCCCGGTTCGATGAAATTCTACTTCTGATGGCCATGAATGATTATGAAGATCCGAGATTTCTCACAGTAAAGAGTTCGTAATATGGGGATAATGGTGTCCAGACATACAAGAAACATATTCACTGTAATCATCCGTTGAGTCCAAGTAGCCTTGCCCTAGATTGATATTCATAGTTGTAGGTCGTCCTATGAACCACGAGTGGATATATAGGCTAACTAGGTAGGGATACCCTGGCGACGTTTGGACGTGAGAGGGAAACAAACTTGTAAACCACTACTGCATAAATTTTTCGATTGGGAGGTATGATATAGGGGCTCTGAGGCTGGTAAGCTTACAGAGCTAGGAAGAGTATTTCCTGAGGAAATATTGCCTTTGGTAGACGGGCCAAGGGATATCAATATGCAGAGCCGCTGAGGGCATGGTATGAATATTCATACAAAGGTGTCCCCGGGTCGATAACTTTCCACTTCTGATGGCGATGAATGGTTATGAAGATCCACAATTATCCGGGTCGTGGAGTATGATATATGGAGAGAATGCATACAAATGCGTGAGGAGTATTCCCATCTAGTTTCTCCATATATCCTAGGTGGGTCACAGTGATTTCCGTGCAGTTTAACGTCATGCAGTGAGGATGAAGAATACACCCCGTGCCGGTCTAGTCCGTACACGGGGGAAGAGGGAATTTTTTTTAATATTCATTTGGGAATGGCTGGGCCAGGATGGGGGACCCTAGAGTCACTACATATCCTGCGAGGGCGGGAATCAAGCCTCATATAGTACTCTGAAATCCGTGCAATTTAACTTTAGGCAGTGTGGACGAAGAATACACCCAGTGCAGGTCTGGTCTGTACACAGGGGGAGAGAGTATTTTTTCCTTTGATTTGGGAATGGATGGGCCATGATGGGGGACGCTGGTGTTACTACGTATCCTGCAAGGGCATGAATCAAGCCTTACGTATTTCTTTTAGGCAATACACCTCGTGTAGGTCTGGTCCATATGGGTGAAGAAGGTATTTTTGGCTTCATTTGAGGTGGCTAGGCTAGGGTGTGGAATTCTGGCATCATTAGGCATCCTGTGAGGGCAAGAATCAAGCCTCACGTAGTTCTTTTTGGGATAGTACACAATGTGCGGATCTGGTTCGTACAGGGGAAGGGGGTATTTTATTTCTTTTAAGCCTCATTTGTGGGTGGATGGGCTAGGATATATAATCCTGGCGTCACTACGTATCCTACGTTGGAAGGAATCAAGCCGTACGTAGTTATCTAAAATGAAGTACACCCCGTGCTGGTATGGTCCACACACGGGGGAAAAGGGCATTATTATTATTATTATTATTTCATCCGTGCACTTTAACATCGTGCGGTATGGACGATGAACACACCCCATGCAGGGATGGTCTGTATAGGAGGGAGAGGAAATTTTTAACTCTTATTCGGTGGTGGATAGGCTAGGATAGGGGACCCTGGCGTCGCTACGTATCCTATGAAGGCCAGAATCAAGCCGTACATAGTTCTCTGCAATAAGTACACCCCGTGTAAGGCTGGTCCGTACACGGGTGGAGGGACATTTTTTTTATTTATCCGTGCAATTTAACGTTGTTCGGTAAGGACAAAGAATACACCTCGTGCGGGGATGGTCCGTACATGAGGGAGGGGGAAAATTTTTAAGATTGTTCCATTTGGGAGTGGATGGGCCATGATAGGGGATCCCGACATTTCTATGTATCATGCGAAGGCAGGAATCAATCCATACATAGTTTTTTTAAATCCAGGTAGTTTAACATCATGCAATGAGGAAGAAATACTCTTAGTTTAGGGTCATAGAGTTTGGACCGTCGGGTGCTTGGCAGTTTAACGTCATGCAGCTCGGACGACAGGCTCTTTGCATTTTAACGTCCTATATCTTGGAAGATAGCTACTTTTAGTTATGCCGGTGAGGATGAAATACTCTTAGTTTAGGGTCATAGAGTTTGGACCATTGGGTGCTTGGTAGTTTAACGTCCTACAGCTCGGACGATAGGCGCTTTGCATTTTAACATCTTGCAGCTCGGATGATAACTGCTTTTAGTTATGCTAGCGTGGAATAAATACTCTTATTTTAGGGTTATAGAGTTTGGGACATTGGATGCCTGACAGTTTAATGTCTTGAAGCTTGGACGACAGGTGCTTTTCAGTTTAATGTCGTACAACTTGGATGATAACTGCTTTTGGTTATGCGAAATACTTCTTCAGAAATCTCGCATTTTTAGGAGAGGTGGGGAATTTCCCGTCCATGGATATTAGGGAATATGCTTAATTGGATTAGACCTTGTGTATACTATATGGTCCCTCCCACTTGGGCTCCAGCTTTGGAGGATTCTTTCTGGGTATCATTAGGGTCCGGAGGACCAACACCAATTATCCTTCCAAGAAAGAGCGAAGATGGACCTTATTGTTGAAGGATCGTGCAATCCGGTTCTGATACACATACAGATGGTGAAAAGGGTGAAACCTCTTCTCATATAGCTACTCTACTTCACCTAGCCTCTTTTCTGATTGCTCATCATTGGATAATTGATCACAAACAGAAACACGGAGCGAAGGAATTTGGGGCTCAATGGGCATGACCGATCCTCTTCTGTATACTAACGAGTACGGAGTGGCCCAAGTAGCGGTGCAGATCATGGTTCGATATGCCCACAATGCATAAAAGAGTTTATCCAGCCATGATTTCTTGTATTTGTCAACTATTTTATGGAGAATTCTGGACAAGGTCTTGTTGAAAGCCTCTATCTATCCATTGGCCGCTACATGGTAGCGGGAAGAGTGGTTAGCCTTGATACCATATTCTTGGTATAGTTTCTCCAATTCAGGAGAGAAGAAGTTGGTTCCATTATCCGTCAGTATGGTATGAGGGACACCAAATCTGGTGAGGATATTGGCTTTCACAATACTGACTATGATTTTTTCCCCGACATCCTTAAGGGTTACAACTTCTTCCCATTTGGAAAAGAAGTTGGTTGCTGTGGGAATATACTTCAGTCGTTTGGCCGTGGCGGGCAGATATGGTCCCACGACGTCCATTACCCAGACGGAAAATGGCCATGAGTACCTAACCTGATAGAGTAACTTTGGGGGTTGTTGTATGAAGTTGGGATGAGTGGAATTTAGCGGTAAAGTTCTCACAATCTTGTTCCACTATGGGCCAATAGTACCGAATCCTTCAAACCTGATGGGAAATCTTGGACCCCGGATGATGTGCTCCACATACTCCGGCATGCACTTCATTCATTACAGTTGCAGTTTCTTCTCTATCAATACATCTGAGGAGGACTCTGTCGAGGCCTCATTTATAGAGGACCTCTTACTGAGCCATGCCACCATATAGGACAAAGTTGATTTCCCTTCTCTGTATTTTCTCTCGTTCAGCCCTGTCTGATGGATGTTCTCCCCGTTAAATGGAGTTTGCAATTGGGGTCACCCTGCCGGTGGAAGGAGAATATGGTTCAGGGACAAGAATGACTTTGTGGATCTCTTCCATCTTAGTTTGAACAAACGACAAGACCATTCGATGATGAGCAATAGTGATAACTATTTCATCCCGCTCTAGGCCAGCTAGGGTTATGGCCGCATTTGCTAATGCGTCGGACTAAGCATTCTGAGATCGGGGAATATAGGTCAATGTTGGTTATGTGGATAATTCCACCATTAAACCTTGGACTTGGTCAAATTGGGGAATCAACTCCTCATTTTTGATAGCATAGTCACCATTGACTTGCTTGATGACTAGTTCTGAGTCACCTTTTACTTTAAGGTGTTGTACTTGTTCCTGGAGTGCGAGCTCCAGGCCTGAAATGGGGGCTTGATACTCTACTTCATTGTTTGTACATCCTTCTGGCAGGAGGAAGGAATAGGTAAAGAATGCCTTTCCTTGGGACATGAGTATTATCCCTAAACCCACCTTGTTGAATTTGGGATCTTACCTCTTCTTCCCAGTTGTGCTTCGGGATGCACTGGTAAAGAACATCTTCCATGCTGGGAACTCCTCTTGAATCGAGAAGATGCCTTTATCGAGTTGCTCATCATATGGTGTGGTGGTACACGTTGAAGGGTGCTCTGCCAGAAAATCTACTAATGCCTAGCCCTTGATGGCTTTCTGAGGCATAAACTGGAAGTTAATCTATTGCAGGATGACTGCCCATCGGGATAGGCGTCTGGTCAGTATCGGGCGGCTGAGGATGTACTTGAGCAGGTTACTATGCGAGACCAAATGGACTTCATGATGCTGCAGATAATGTCACAACTTTTGAACTGCGAAGCCCAAGGACAAACAAATCTTCTCGATGCTTGAGTATCGAGTCTCATCGCCTATTCAAAATTTTAGGTTTTGATAATGTATGTAATATTACATAGGAGAAATATAAAATATTACCTTGTGCTAAATGTAATTTCTGTTATGGTTTTGATGAATTTTCTTATAGAAAGTAGATATGTTAAAAAATCAAAAGAATAAGTATTTTCAACAAATTCATTTGGCTTATGAGGATCTTAATTTGTCATATTGAAATGAAATTCATAATTAAATTATCTTATATGTTTTCAACTCAATGATTTGGTATGTGTATCATTATTAAAAAAATATTTTATCTTATTATATTGGAATTATCATACGAGAAATGTACTTCTATATATTTTTTACACATATAAAATTATCTTATGGATGAATCACTTTTCATCCTCAGATTGAGATTATTATTCACATAAACTCTTTAACATTTTCTTATCATCTGAAAATCAACTCTTTCCTTTGTATTTATTAGATATTTAGTTTCCTAAATAAATAAATTTTGAATATATAAATGTGTTTATATCAATGGATGGAAAAATATGATGACGTTTCAATATGTTACATCCTGCCATATGTGACTATTCCATATTTTTAAGATAAAAAGAAAATAATTAAGAGATTATTTCTTCATATTTAAAATATATTATTTGTTTCATTCATTGGTTTAACAAGTATGATTAGTTCAAATTCAATAGAGGATATATAATGGGATAAATTATGAATTCCTGAAAGAGAGATAAAATATACAAGAGGATCATACAGATAGACACACACTTAGTTTTTTCTAAGCTACATGATAATTTTTAAATAATTTATACCTTTTTCTTAAAATACTATCTTTTCCAATTAATTATTATTGACAACAACTCATTGAATACATTATTTCACTCATTTTTTCTCATCAATTTTTAGTTTATTTTTGCAATTATGTGTTGATCCAAAATTAATCATTATTTTAATATTATTAATGATTAGATATCATTATTTTTTAGAGTACTAAAATCATGTAGAGGTCTTTTAAATGGGGATCTCAGTTGAAATATATTGGACGTCTTCACTAAGATAAAAGTACTTTTACTCAATTGGAATATCATTGAGAAAATTAGTAGCCCAATAAAGTCTATTTTATCAATATTCACCTTACAATTTTTCATTCCATTTCTGTTATGTGATATCTAAATATTATAACAATTCATTATTTTATAGAGTTTATTTTTTAGTGAATAAAATTTTAATAACTCAATTGAGCCTCACATGAGTTGTTGTGAAATTTTTTTCTGAGAAATAAAATCATAAAAAAAAAACAAGTATAGTATAAAAAATAAATAGCAATATTATACCAAAAAATAGTGATACAAATAATATAGTTATATACGAACAATTCCCTATCAGATTGATAAAATATAAAAAATAAATAAAATAAAATAAAAAATATCTACGATCAAATATATAACTATGATAAGACATGACCTCAATCTATTAATCTCATATGAGCTATCCTATATTATCAAACCAAACGAGCTTCTTTAAACCCTAACCTTCAATTGGTGAGGGTTTCTTGGGTACCAAAGTTTAGTTGTCGCCCGATTAGGGTGTGAGTACATTACACTGAAAGAACCCATTAAAATATCAATCTACATTTGCAATTAATATAGTCACATGAACATGTCAAATATACATATAAATATATAATGGTTGAAAAATATATATATGAACTCCCACCATCAATCCTCAAGACTATGACCCCAACATACCATACCTTATTCGGCCAATGTCTATGTGTCTCTGAGTATGTCGTGATACTTATGAATACCCATATAACAGATCCAAAAAATTACACATATCAAGTATAAAAAAGGTCTTTAATTATCATGAAATGTTCCACCATATTAAACAAGATCAACTGTATCCAAAAATACATGGAAACCCCTCTAATAATATCAATACCTCCCAAATAAATGTTTTCTAATTGTAGGGAATAATCATATAATTATCATAGACCTTCCCTATGGTATTTTTCACATCCATGTATTATATAACTACCCTATAAAATTTATTGAATTAAAGATAACAAACACCACCCATATGTTGTTTTTAAAACATAGATAAAGACCAATCCTACTGGTGTTTTACATAGAATAAATAAAATTCATCCCATAAATCTTTTTCCAAACATAAATGATCAATTACCCTATGGAAATTTTCCCTTTTCAAAGGATCAGGTTCATAAGAAGGATTCTGCGAAACACAACTGAGAATCCACATTCCCCACAAAGAAAACAATAAAAATACCATAACACTGGTTAGAAAAATGCACGAAAGCATCAACACTGTCCATACCCAAACATAATATCTCTCAAGGTTCAGCTTCAATGTGGCACCCCCTGGGTTCCTATAGGTGTAATCATGGGTGGCACACCCTTCTTGGGGTCCTTTTAGTCATTACATGGGTGGATGAACCTTACTATGGGTCCTTAGTCTCATGAAATCCACTATTGGAATACAAAGTCTCACAATTGTCATCATCCACCTTAATTATATCATAAATAGAAGACAACCTCAAGGGCCACCCAGAACATGACATATTGGAAATGGTTTGCAGGGATGTATCATCGCCCATCTCAAAAATGGTAATACCAAATCAGTAAACTCTCCCAAACTAATACTATGCTACGTATGGTCTATCTACCTTGGCTAAACAAACCGTAAGGGTTCACACACATTCTACCAGGTATATTTATTCCAAGTCACACTACACATATACATGGAGGTTTCCAAATTCTCTTACATAACAACATTAGTCAATATCTGGAATAGTAATAACTATAAAGGGGTCTAAATATAATCAGGAATCATAATTTAACCATCATCCTCATCATTTCTTTATTTAAATAATAGTGGTACAGAAGGGAAATAGTTGGGGAAAAATAAGAATCCAATGTTCCATGGGTCTAGGAGATAAGAAGCTAAGGGGGTCTGAAATGGTTCAGCCCAAGAGAATCCCCTATAACCAGATGATCCCCCTCAGAAAAAATCAAGACAATATACAGAGGGAAAATGATACTCTTCCCATGGATTGACAAGGAAGAAAGATAGTTCGAAACCTTATTACCCTCACACCATGTATGGACAATTTGGTGTAGCTATCCATTATACATAGTCATTTCCTCATGATGTATGAAATGGACCTTGGGGTGCACCTCTTACCTGACAGGGAGTTGTAGATAATGATGGAGTCGGTTTCCACTTCATTGAGGGGGATGTCCCTCCTTCTGAACAACTGAAGGACGGAGTGCATCGTAAGGGCATCAGCCTGTAAAGAATCACCCATGTTAAAAATGGTTGTAAAAGCATCCATAACTTCACCATTTGTGTCAAAGATCACCCCCATCCCACTCATGATGCCCATCATTCATGAGTTAGTAGTGTTCCATTTGTGACCTGAGTGATGGGAAAATATCGAACCCAATGCCCCTGCCAGCCGATGCTAGTTGGGAACAAATAGTGATTCTTGCCTGTAACCACCCTCGTGGTGGGAGAATCCGTCCAAAATATACCCATCCTAAATAGGTCCACCAGTAAAAATCTCACCCTTTCCACCATCACCCTTTATGAAAAGGTAGCCCCCTCGAAAATAGCCTTCCTCTGAGATATCTGATGCACAAGAAACCTGCTGCCAACACTAACACATGGGCCTTTCACATAAGGATCTGGCCATCTGTACCACAGAACCAATGATCAATGAAGGGGGGTTTGCATCTAGTCCCTATCAGAATAAACCACAAACTCACCAAAGTCTGACCAAAGAGTGGTGTTCAAGCCACCTAAAGAAGAAAATATGATCCATTGTTTCCTCCATGTTCGCCCTACAACAGCATCAGAGTGAATCCAATTGGATTCCCATTCTCTTCACATTGTCATCAGTGGAAATTTCATGATTCTGAATCCTCAATACAATGAAATTTTATTTTTCTTGGATTTCATTTCTCCAGAGGGTTCCTCCCTATGCATCAATCTGGACAAAGGTCGTGAAGACCCTACTGAACTCCTTCATTCAAAATGAACCCGACATAGAAGAAGTGAAAACGCATTCTTCCTTATCATAGTTGATATTAATAAGCTCTAAGACATCACACTACTCAATATTAATAATAGCTGAAACAAAATATGAATATATATTGGCCCGGCGGATGAAAATGTTGGTTACGGGACAACCTAGGAAGCCAAGACGTGAACCAAACCAGTCATGGTTCCAGAAATAAATCTACCCTCTCCCCATGATCCATATGGAGTGAAAAATAAGCTATTCAATCAAGTTAGAAAGTGTGGCCCAGACAGAGGATGCTTGGCCAGCCTGATACCCCACACTCTGCTTTGTGTCCATAAACCTGCCCCACTACGAACAACCCTAAATCACATCCCAGGCACGTTTACCATGCATGTCTTGTAGGGTCCCCGAAATGATCCTCAAGTTGATGCCACCGTCGTCAACTGAATTTCATATTCTCTCCTAGGAATCCCAATGATGCTTTCCATCTGAATGGGCATCCTAGATAAAAGAAAAAAAGACCATGTCGATGCTTCCAAGAACTCCCTTCGTAACATTAACTGTGTAATGTGTGTGGAAATGAATTGAAGAGAGGATGATATTAACAAGCGTGATCCTACCTTTGAATTACATGAAATTTATTTTCCAGTTGGTGAAACTACTAATAATGCGAGAAACAATGTAGTCGACATGCCCGACCCGAGGCCTTCCCGGTGAAACTGGGACACCTGGGTAGGTCATATAGAGAGATACCTATTTTATATTCTACTGGTTTCTAAGGTATTCACTTCGGTGTTAGATCTTTGAATCTTCATGAAGAAGGTGGTCTTTTACATTTAATACAATGACCAATATAGTTGATGTAGTCCTCTAAGGAAACTATCAAGTTTCGAAGGAAACTAGCAGGTTTTTAAGGGCCCACAGTGGCCCAAGATGCCTTCTACTGCCCATCAATATTGACCTCAATTAATTAAATTAACAATTAAAATAATTATAAATTTTTAAATTGATTTAATTAATTTATAATTTTATTTAACTCATATATTTATTGCCTTAAGGTGGTGACACCACATGCCAAAATGAAAATAATCAAATTCATAAACCATACGGTTCATACATAGGACCACCTACCTCAACTGATGCATCTTGATTTATTTAAGAGTTCCAATGGTTGTTTTAAGGTATAATTTTGTTCCTATATTATAATTATTACGTACACCAACCACCTAGGATCCTTTCTCAAACCAAGAAACCTAAATAAATTAATTTGATCAGTTAACATTAATTAAAAAAATTAATATGGACTAGCATATGACCGTGTTGTCGGGACACGTTAAATTGATTATATTTTTAAGGTTGATTTATAGTATAGGGAAGACCCTAGGTTGTCTCTCAAGGAGCGTTGGTAGGTTTAGAGCGTGTATTTTTAATAAAAATGACTAAGAGAGGGGGTTGTTTTGAAAACAGTTTAAAACAATGACTTAGTTGAAATAGCTTAAAAGATGAGTGACCAAGTGGATTTTGAGAAAGATGAGATAAAAGGGTTGATGTGATTTCACTAAACACTTATCAAGTTCATTGTTCATATATATTCATCTTAGGTTTAGAGTAATTCTTTGGTTGGAATTAATTGGAATCCTGATTAATTCCTAAGATTTTATTTTAATGCATTAAGGACCAAACCTTGACGTAACAATCGTATTGTCACGGTCTAGTACTTATGCATGGAATAAGAGCTTCCAAATCATATTAAAATCCCAACAATTTGGGTATGAAAATTATTCTTTTGATGTCCAATCAGAACAACACAAGTCAAGCACTCAAAACCTCACACCGATCGATTAGAAATTAAGAGCATAACACTCAAACGTATCAAATCAAGCATTCAAATCTAAAATAAAATAATATACATGGAATGAAATGTTTAAACACCCAAATTACTCAAAACCAGTAGCTAGTGTATGAATCAGAACTCCCTTGACATGTGTGTAGCTCCCTCACAACGAACACCCAACTTTTTGCTCGACATCGGGAGGAGGAGGAAGCTCGGGTGGAACTCCTTCTTCATCCTTGATTCCCCTATGAGGATAGGGGCCTCCAGAACCTCCAAGGTGATTAAGAGACTCCTCTAGGACTCAAAATTGGAAGCAATTCACTCCTTGTCCGAACTTACAATTGAGGAGCCCAAGGTGCCCTTTTATAGGAAATGTTGGAGGTGGTTTTGGGCACACCGATTTCATAAATCCACTTGCACGATGCTTTTTGGCCTTCAGAAAGTCTTATATCGCATTAGTGAAAATAGAAAAGTTGTATCCCTACCTCTTGAATGTCTCCACCGAACGTTTGGCACCATTTTGACAACTACAGATCATGATATGGATAAAATACATAACACCGCATTTGACTTGGTCCAAATTCGGTGTCTTGGAGAGATCTGTTCGGATGGGCCCCATAAAAGCCGAATCGGGATTGGGTTCCTTAATATGAAATGTATCCTATTTAATTCTGGATAGGGACACAAAATTTAATCCCATTTGGATACAAGGATTTCGTGTACTATTTAAAACAGTGGATAGATGTCCATGGATCCATGCAATTTTGGCCCATTTTTCTTTCACTTCATCAAGGGCCCTCCAAATCACCTCCACCAACATTGAAACAATAAAAACAAGTAACATTGACCATTATAATATTGATTAACATTAATTTATTTATTAAAATATAAAGTTCAATTTATTATTATATTTTGAATATTCATTACAAAACTAGTTTAAAACTGCGGTGTAAGGGTGGAATAAAACAGTGAATTGTGGTACGATCAGCGTAACAGGAGAAAACTCACTAGGTCATTTCATATATCTAAAATGAAGTCGTGCAAACAATGAGAGGATCTTATAAACTTATTTTTAAAATTCTAGGACAAATAACTATGTCCGTGAAACATTTACATAATTAATAAAATTTTATTTATTTTTCAAACATTAAATAAATCCATGGTGTGACATACCTTTGATGAAACAATAAACTATGAATGGAGAATGTCATCACGAGAGATTATCTATCTATTATACATGAATTTTTAATGGAATATGGAAATTTAACCATTCTATTATGATTATCCATTTATAACCTCAAAAATAATTTCGCGCGTTAGCGAGCTGAAGGAAAAATAAGTGTTTATGGATATGAAGAATTTAATACCCTGAATTCACGTTGTAATTAACATAAAATTTCACCCAATATAATGGAGAAAGAATGGAGGAATAAGGGTGTCCATACAATTTGGGTTAAACTGAATAAATGAAGAAGAGGGGGGTACCCCTATTAAAATTCGAGGGGACAGAATATCCATTTCCCTCTTTAAAAGACCCACTAAATAGTTGGTGATGCCTAATGATTAGATAGTGTTTTTTTGTAGTTTTTGGTAGATGAGACCCCACGTTCTCTCTCATGTATCCTTTGATCAATCAGGACACCACCAGTTTCTAATTAAATATCTAAAAAACCTATTTTGGGATGATTTAACTCATACGCTTTTATTCCAAATCCCAATTCTCAAATCAACCCATACACCAAACTCAATGATTCAAATTCCTTTTGAAAATTTAATCCATGTATGGAAATGAGGCATTACATTGTTAATGAAGAACCTAACAACCTATAAAATGATAATGATAAAATGAATGAATTTTTGGGAAGAACCATCCAGTAAAAAATAATAGTAGAGACAACATAGAAAATTAAAGAACATTTAAATATTGATCTTCCAATTCCATTCCAATCTGGAATAATTCAGTCCAAAAATATCTATGAAGAAGAACTTTGTAGAAAAATTATGGAAAAATTATTGAAATTTTATATTAATTTTTTCCATATTGAAGAACATAGAATCCCATGTATGTTAAATTTAATATAGAAATTTTCCAAAAATAGAGGAGTATTCAAGGATATGACATAACTAGTTTGTGAAGTAGTGTCTCAGCACTAATCACACTATAGTTACCAAAATTAATTAAAATCCAAGTAAATTTTCTATCCATTATACCATTAGAAATTTACCTTTCTCATATTTTTTTTATTATTGATCATCCCAAAATGTAATGTCTCACTTATATTTTACATCTTTTAGATAAGTGAATTGAATCAAAAAATAGGGGTGGTAAAACTTTCAAAACCATACACTATATTTTTAGAAGGAGTGTTGGAGGGTATGTTTATGAAAATCTATGATATTCTCTTCCTGATAGAATTATATGTATAAAAAATTGAGTATTATAGGATCCTAACACACTCACCCATCATTTTGGGGAGACAATTCTTGAATATATCCACGATAATCATTAATGTCCATGTAGGAAAATTCAACATATAATTTAATGACTTCACAATACATTTAAAAATATTCAACCCCATGAAAGACCATTCACTATGACCACTCAATACTTACACTATCCCACATTTAAGTAGATGAAACAATTGAATATTAAGGTATTTCTACTAATGTCATAACTTTAGATGAATACTAAATGACTGAAAATTCCATGGAATATGAATCTATCCATAATTTTAAACATTACATTTCACGATTTGAGGATGTGGTAACCATTGAATACCATGAGGTATTTAGTGAGTTTTTAAATTCTGATGAAACTTACATAGAATCGTGTGTGAAAAAATACAAATGATGGTAGTGATAAACCCAAATATGATTTTTCCCTATATGAACCCCCAAATATTGAATTAAAACCTTAAATTATTGATTTGAATTATATGTACCTAATTAAGGGAGATTAAGTACCTATAATTATTACTAATAACCATTCTCAAACTAAAAATAATTAATTTACTATGATATTGAAGGCGATTGTGCATGAAAAAGGGTGTAGTTTTGGTGATATTCCAGGCATTAGTCTAAAAATATTCTGTGAGAAAATTCATCTTGAAGGAGACTCCATATAGTTAAGGAATTAGAAAATGAGGATAAATTCCACCACAATAGAGGTAGAAAAAAATTATGGATAATTTGTTAAGAAATTAATTATTTACCCAATATCTAACTCACATTAGGCTATCCCAGTCTATGTAGTTCCAAATTAAACTTGTTTAAACATTTTAAAATATGATGAATATAAATTGATCCTTATGAGAATTCATAATAGCTGGAGAGTGTTTATTGATTATAAAAATTTTAACCAAGTCCCTAGTAAAGATAACTTCCCCATCATATTCATTGATAATATTCTAGAGTGTTTGGTTGCGAAAACATATTATTTCTTTTTGGATGATTTCGTTGAATATTTTCAGTTACACATTATCCTAGGGGGATTCGGGAAAACTGCATTTTCCGGTCCCATTTAAACCTATTCTTAAAAAAAGATGACTTTTAGATCAAAAATTTCCCAAGGTAAAATTAATAGGTGCATGGTGAGTATTTTCTCATACCACATTGAGGACGTTTTGGAGGTATACATAGATTATTTTACTATTTTTGAAAATTATTTTGATCAATGATCAAGAAAACATGGGAATGTCTTGAAAATGTAAATAAAAATCATAAATTGAATTTGGAAAAATAGAATTTCATGGTGGATAGTAGAATAGTATTATGAAATTAAATAACATAAAAGGTACTGAGTTGGAGTTATTTAAAATTTAAGTGAAAAAGTCTTTGACATACCCAATTTGTGTCAAACAAGAATGATATTTTGTAGAAAATTTATTGTTTTCAAAGATATTTATCAAGGAAATTATTAATGTTTATCTACCGATAATTTTTTTTAAATTAAAAAAATATTTATTTGATTTTAATATTGAATATAGGGAATCATTTGATATACTAAAAAGAATATGAATCACCCCCAGAGATGGTTCTGACCAATTTGTGATGCAATGTGTTGTTTCAAATAATGTTGTGGGGGCTATGATATCACAAAGAAGTGAAGGGAGAAAAATAGTATTTTATTATTCCTTAATATCATTATATTCTTCCAATATCAACTGTAAATATGTTGATATATAGTTTTATACAATTATTTTTTCAATAGAAAAATTCAAATCTCATTTTCATGGAATAAAACTCACATGTTTTCTAACCCTGCTTATCTTAGATACTTAATAAATATCGTAGGTGAAAAGATGCGTATATTTTGGTGCTTGATACTACTTTAAGAGTTAAGCATTGATATTTAGGACTATAAGAGTGCTTCAGATATGGTACCCTAGCCCCAGATTATATTTCCTACCATTGATGAAGTGAAAATTTCAGATTAGGACCCACTGAATGACCACTACGTAGAGAATGATTGTACTAATTTTAAGTAGAAGAACCCTATAATATAGATATGTAATGATATTTTGATAGTTATAAGGTACCATATCATTTTTATTCAAATAAATTCTAAAACATAAACCTGATTTATAATTTTACACATGGGAAGACCCATTCAAGTGGAAAATTTATAGTGATCAAGAGATAAGATTATATTTGTTTTAAAGAAACATTTAGGCCATTTTGAGTTTTATTATACTCTTTAATGTAGAGGAAATAAAGGATCACAAATATCTATAAGAAAATTAATGGAATTTTATTTTTATTAGACCAATTTCTTGAAGTATTATCATGTGTTTTGTAAAAAAAGGTGAAAAATTCCAATTTATTGTAAATATTTTGAAGAGATAATTAATGAACCAAAAACCCATAATATTTTTGGAAATTTTTATTCTTGGGGAATAAACCTTATGGGATTATTTTACATGTACTTTGGTTTCTCTTATATTTTAATTTCAACAGATTATGATTCTAAATGGGTGGATGCTAAGGCCACGAAAATAGATGATACCATGTTTTATTATTCTCTTTATAGGTCTAACAATTTTTTCAGTTTTGTATACTTAAAGAAATCATCAGTGATTAAGGGAATTACTTTTTAGAAATATTTATAGAGGATTTTATGACCAAATAATGAGAAGGTAACAAGGTATCCACCCCTTATCATCCATATACATTTGATGACATGGATTCATAAATTAAAAAATAAAGGGAATTTTGAAAAAAATATGATTAAAAAATAGGAATGCATAGATCCAATGGATGGAATATAAATTCTAGGGTTACAATGTAACCAAAACGATATCTATAGGAATAACACCATACCTATTGGTTTATGAGAAAATATATCATCTACCAATAGAACTAGAACAAAAAGATTATTCAGATGTTAAATAATTGATGTTGGACATGGATAAATCCAAAAAAATGGAAGAAATTATTGTTACAATAGTTAGAAGAATTTAAGAGAAAATACATTAAAAAATTTAAAATCTATAGGGAAAGGAAAAGAGTTTCCCATGATAAGTTGATTCAAAAATTGGTGGAGACCAAGTGATATTATACAATAGAAGGATAAAGCTAATGCTAGGTAAACTATATTCCAAATGGGAAGACCCTTTTATAGTTACCAATGTATCCACTTTTGGCAATGAGAAGGTTGTTAATGAATAAAAACACAACCCGTTCACTAATAATAGACATGGGTTGAATCAGTATCATGAGAATCTACCCCCAACAACCAGTTGAGGAGATCCAACTCCAATAACATACTTGTCAATGAAGATCATTGTTGTGTATGTATCTGCATCATCTTATTGTTTTTTTGATTAAAAATTAAATTTATTCATGCGTTAAATTAGTTTCAATACATTGAGGATACTAAATAAATTATGTGTGTGGGAGAAAACCATTTTATTTTAATACCATTTTAAATGTTCTATATTTTTTTCCATTTTCATAAATTTTATGACCTTTTCATTTTTAGTATGTTTTTGAAACCTTTGAATTTAACTGGAATAATCGTACAATATATCAATCATTCCAGTGGTTTAGAAACTTATTTAATTCATTGATTAACTTTAGATGAATTCAAATATGATAGTTTATCAAATTCTAAATAAATTAATTTCATGGAAAAATAATTAATTTTTTAAACTGAATCCATGACATACTTGAGTATTTTTTAATGTACTTTCCTATAAGGATTCTAAAACGTATATGATATTTTCATCAAAACACCATAATTACTAATATAATGAAGACATTTTTGAAAAACTATAATATACTAAGTAATTTAATTCCAGCTGTATAACATTCAAGGAACATTTCCTTAAAATTATTGAGGCATTATTTTGAATGAAAATTACCCTTTTAAATTGGAATATTTTATGACTATCTACAAATTAATCCTCATATCGCATAGAGTGCATAAATTAATTTTTAGGCATCCACATTTTAGGATAAATATACCATCATACATTTATCATGAATATTTTTCATCCAATGCTAGCCATAAAAGCAAACCACTATTTTGAACTTCAAAAAGTCCTTCTATTTCCCTAAAAAATATGATAAAAAAGAGAAATATAGAATCAAATATAGTATTAAAAAGTTCCACAATTTAGTAAGGAATGAATATATATATGCATTTATGTTTAAATTAAAAAATTGGATACCCTGTGAAAGAAGATGGAGAGCTGTTCAGAAGTCCATTGGTGTTGGAACCTTCAGGCATATACTATTTGTAGGAGATGGTAGAGAAAAAGTAATGAGACTATGGAATGTTGGCCTTTGATAACAACATGTGGATAAGATAATACTTACTAATATGGTTATAGGTAGGTCCCATACCTACCATAGAAATTATGAGGTCCCTATATGCATTCAAGATAATATATTAGGAAAAAAATAATGAAACCAGAGGAAGAAACAAAAGATGGAAATGTTTCTACTACTAAATTGATGAATGGTGTGGGATGTCCTTGGAAATTTAAAATTAGAGAATATGGTTTGTTGTAAAATGAACTTGTTTAATAAATCACTCTCAGTGGAAACTGAAAATCATGCATTGAGCTTCAATTTAGATCCAAGCCTCCTCTTTCAGCCTCAACCGTTTCATAATCAAATCCCACCCACCCTTAGACAAAATTAAATACATGATTAATCCCTTATTTTACTTAAAATTACCCGATTAATTGTTTGAAGATAAATAAATTCACGAGGAATGTGACGAAACATGTATAAAATTAGAATGTGAAAAACAGTAATACAAAACATAATTGACTGTTGAGTGAAATATTCTGAATAGATATGTATAAATTTTAATGAGGGAATGAAATAAGAGAGAATAAATTAATTTTACTTAATAATGAAAAGGAATAAAGATTATTATAGAGGAATGATAACATGACGTCCTCCATATCATTCCATGGTTTACAATACAAATAGAGACTATGCTGATTTTCCACATGACCATAGGTTTGCCTCCCCGTATGCTATAGGATGGTAGCTAGTAGCATGGGTCTAAGATGATATGATGATAGAAGTATACCCCCAGATTAGAGTTCCCAGTAATAAAAAATCAACGAAAATCGTCCACAAGAGTAAATAATCAAAGTTAATAGAATGAATAATCATAAAAAATATTCTATCATATACATTAAAGACTTGAATTGACATTCCTTTCATAAATAGACAACCTAGTGGTCCATTGACATTTTCATATGAGAATAAATGTTAATAAGCAATAATTTTTAGGTCTAAAATCTTCCTACATACCCAAAGAGGGCTAGGGTGAATCAGGGTATGGATATTATTTACGAATTTTTCCCTACCCCATTGGATCTTGACCTCTTTATTATAAGGTTTAATTTATTTTTAGTGGTGTTTTTAGCATGATCTATATTTTCCACTTTTTTGATGATGAATAATTGAATGTAATGTAGGAATTAAAGCACACAAACATTGATATTTTTACTTCGTTCACCCTCCCTATGCTACATCCAAGGATCATACGATGGTAATGTGCCAATTTACCAAATAGAAAAAGGATTACTACAAATTCGATGTTTGGGATAGATAAATACTATTAGCAGGATCACTACCTTTACTAGGTTTTGGATCATCTCTCTACTTTCCCAAGGGTAACTCTCTGAGTCCTTTTCTTTGGCTCACTACTAGTGGAAGGGATCAACATCTTTGGATCATTTTGCTCACTACTCTTAGAAGGGATCAACTCAAAGTTTATGGACTTGTAGGTAACTTCATTATCACAAATTAATGTATCCTTCACTTTATGTAGTTGCAATATTGATGTACCACTAAAATCCACTAATGAGAACCACTTTACCACAGAAGTATTTTAGAACATACTTCATTTGTGTAACCTTGGGATGTCTTGAGCGCAAAATTAAGGATTTTCATGAAAACATTATGAATTTTCATCGAAAACCCAAAATTATGAACAATATTTTTGAAAAAACCTTGAAATGAAACTCCCTTATTATGAACAACTCCCTTCTTACATGCAAACCCCTTCTTACATGGAAATCTTTTTTCATGAAATTTTTATGTGATTCAAAGATTTGATTACCTCTTAGTGTTGAACTACTAAAATGAGGGTTACCCACCAATATATAGACTCTTATAACCTTGAACACAATATCCTAATGCATCTTCATCCATTCACATAAGATCCTATCCGAACATGGATAACCCCATTTGATGTTGAATTGGGAACATAACACTCTTTCAGAAAAAGACATCTTAAATGAAAATTCTGATCGTTTGCATGCTTCAGGACTTTTCCATATATTTATTTATTGATAATGAATTTTTTTTCATGAAACATTCCAATCCACCTCTAATATTCTATGAAACCTGCTTTTCAAAAAACACATTTCTCCATTCACATGTTTTTGAGGCCCAAAAATTTAGCGAACACTGGGAAATGATTCCACCGTGTATATGATATTTTTTAACCATAACCAGAGTGTTCATTCAATTTTCTTGGTTAATTTTCAGAATAGATTTTCAAAAATCTCTCTGGACTCCCCCAATTGATCATGGAAACCATCTTTTTTAACAAACATAGTCCAAAAAAATAATAATTCAACTTTAACTTATGTGATTTTCCCCCAACAATCTCTCTCAATATGATGGTGTAAAATATTTCACATTTGGATACATAGTTAATGATTCGTTCATTTTAAACCTAAATTCTAGAATTATGATTCATATATTGATCATTGACTTTCCCAACACACACTCTTTTCCCACATGATTCATGCTTAGCGTGAGAAACAAGATTATCATGAAATTTTCATTAATGAATAACTTCATTGTTGAAACCACTCATCATATTTCATCATGAACACCAAATGTCATGATATGAGGCCATTGATTAATCAGATTTATAATTTTCATATTTTATACTACCCCAACATCACTACTCCGACTATTAACATTGACTCCCCTTATCGTGCTGCTCCACCTAGAAGCTTCTCCCCCTATATTGATGAAGACACTTTCTCCCCTTTTATAGCCACTATATCCCCCCTTTGTCAACGAAGACAAAGGTAACTCCTTCGAGGTATGAAGTAGGGTAAAGAAAATATATCATCACATTAGAAGAAACAAACCATTGCTCGAGGAGAGGGGGTCCCATGTCCCCACTTTTCAATTTTTGGTAGTCAGATGAACACCAAGATCTAATTGATTCCATTTAAATACTTCCTTGGGTAATGCCCTTATCAAAATGTTTTCAACCATTAGTTTGGTTGGAACATACTCGAACTTCAAAATCTGTTTCTCTACAGACTACTTGATAAAATGATACTTGATTTAAATGTACCATTTCCTTGAATGATGGACAATATTTTTCATTGATTTATATCATGTTAAATATTGCAATGGATTCCGATTAAAGACTTAACTTCTACTCCCAGATAATGAATCATCTCCTACATCCTTAATAACTATGTTCATGCTTGAGTAAAAAAAATATAATCAACTTCTGTGGTGCTCAATGAAATGATTTTTTTTCATGTTTAGAAATGAAATACAAAATATTCTATGATAGAATACAACACTTTGTGTTTATATTCTACAATAAGCTAATCATACACAATATGCATCCGTATATCACAATAAATCATCCTGATATTATTCATTGTACATCAAACAGAAATCCACAATGACCTTGATATACAAAGTAATTCATTTTACTGAAATCATGCATCATTCCATGGTATTTATTTAGTATAGTGTTTCTTTATATGTGGAAAATACAATATTTGGTCATGTTTCTATTAAGTAAAATAGTCTTCCAATGATCAGTCTATATTTTATGAAATTATCTACTTTTTCTTCATCATCTTGTGACTTTTCCATCAGGTTACCCACCAGATTCATCATTTCCTTTGAATTAATCATTCCAAATATTCTCAAAATCTCCTTGAAAATTTCATATTGAAAAATAAATGTTCTATTCCTTCCTTGTGTCACCATCTTCATTCAATTTTTTTTTGTGAAAGGCCCATTTATTCTCGATAAAATTCTTTGTCATTCTTGCTGATATAGTTTTTACCTCCACATATTAATCATAGGTATCTTCATTTGAATCATTAGTAGATAATTTTACTCCCCTTGAGTATCTTACCTCCTCATCAGTTTTATCAGACAACAGGTCCCTATTTCATTGAAGCCTCTATTCAATCTACACCATTGTGACATAATTCCATTCAACTACTTTTCCCATATTCTTGATGAAACATTATTTATATTCTCTCATAGCTTCTTATTATCCTATAAACAGTTATCTAACACCATATTATCAGAGAATAATAGATAATCATGAAATACATGAATGGTTCTACTTTTCCACTAATTGACCTTATTGAACATAAACATTCATCCTTTATATACCATTGAGATATTTAATCTTATTAAGAGATAAAATGATCCCATAGTGATATTACACTCTTACAGTTGTTTGGCCCACTGTTTAGATGCACAACCATTCTAATTATCCTGTATCGTTTATTCACATGTGAATATAGGTTTAAGAAACTTATATTTCTCAATAACATTTTCCAGCTATATCTACCTTCAATGAGATTTTCATTTGTTGAATTCACCACCTAGAAATGAGTTGTCAACAAAAACACTAAGCTTACTAAGTCAAAATCTGTGTCTGAAACATGGGAGAATGTTAATAACAACATCTCTATCTGTTGCGCTCAATTACATGAATACAACTCAAGAATTCATAAAACATTAAGTCATTTTGTGTAATTCTTCGAGATTTATTCTTCTACTATGGTATCTTATTTTAATTAGCTATCATTATAGAGCACATGACTTCACCACATTGAATATTTTGACGCCACTTCCCCTAGGATCGTATATCCCCTTGAACCATAAACACTTCAACATCAGTTAATAGAATTTATAGAAATGGAGAGAGGATACTCTATGGAATCCTCATGAAGAGGATTGTGGTTGATCATGATTGATCAACCCATTGATAATTTATTACAAAAAATTGTCCTATTTGTGTTCTTGTTCCAAATACCTATCCAAATTCAACACTTCTATCCATTTGAATAAGAATTATTTACCCACATGTTGAGTCTTTTTCTAATAGGTAGGTTATGTAGGCTTGTCCTTTCTCTACATTTTGTGTTTAAACACAGTAGAAAAAATATATTTCTTTGAAGTTCCATCAAAATACCATTTCTCAAGATTCATTCCCAGAGTATGAATCTCTTCATTGGTCACATTCTATTTCTTCATCCACCATTAGAGACATATTTCCTCTATCATAACTTATCTTCCTGTGGCAGGACAAGATAAATTTTTTAAGAATTTATTATTCTTTTTTTATATTTTAACTGGGTCTCCACACTATTTTGTGTTATTTTTTGGTCCTCCACTAAAAATAAATTCTTCATAATCTAAACAAGAGTTTCACCTCACTTTTTCAACATGGTTTATTCACATTATTCCAAAGAGATAGATTGTGATTATAACTGAGGAGGCGAGTGAAACTTCTTTCATTGAGATCCGTGTGTTTCCCATGAGTTTGTATAAATATTTTTCAACTTATCACATTATATTCCAATATTGGTTTTTTCATTATACACCATTAGAGAATGGGATCTCAATTCAGGTTCATCTTACTTAATTATTTTTACCTTTTTACAATATCGTGATGAATTCCAATGAATAGAATATATAAAACATCTCCTATTAAAAAAAATACCTGGTATCATAGTCAATCGATTGGGATGCAGATACACCATGAAATTTTTTATCCATAAATAGAGCCGTTGGGATTCTTAAAACAAACCCATTTTGTGTCCCATTATTCTACAATATTGTCATTTCATGGATACATTCTTCAGAAATACTCTTCATTTAGATTTCCCGGGATGATTCTTTTTATTATCAAATTTCGAAATATTTCTATTACCACAACATGAAATATATTCCAAATCCTCTATAAAAATCATGATGTACGACCATGGATCCCACAGAAAGGAAACATGATAACATTACATCCTGTAAAATCCTTTCTTGGATTGTTTCCGGTATCTATAGGAATTTTTCTATTTGTATAACTATTCATTATTATAATCCTATCATGAATGGGAGTGGATTAATGTAAACCAATTATGATTTCTTGAAAACTATATTACCTTTGAGATGAGAAAAAATTCTACGTTTGTCTTCACAATTAGAATATTTTATTTTTCCTTTAATCAGAACCTACCAAATGATAATAAAATAGTATGTGAATGGAATTTTTCAATATAGGCTTTACTTTGGCATTAGATATCTCCACATACTTATTTACTAATTATTTCTCTTCTAAAAATTGTTAAATCTTCATATCCCTAGATTCAAGTCATGCATTAAGTTCTATTTTGAGATTATTCCCACTACTCATATCATCTTTAAATTGATGTGTGATCTTATCCATCATGTCTATTTTCTCTATTATTTGACATTTTTCTTGAGAAACAGAATCATAACATCATGAATTTACATTTTATAGCATTTCGGCATCATGAACTAGTTTAGATAGCTATGTATTAAGATCATAATTTCTGGATTTTAGATTCTAAATTCCATCTGACATCAGATTCACTCCATTTTCATCAGCATTTGGTTTTTCTATATTTGAAGACATATATTTCAGTTCTTAAGCATGAGAATCATTCTTCTCCCTATGATCAGTATCCACATCAATTATAATTTTCATAAAAGCATAAAATAAACTCCTTAGGATTCCTGGAATATCAAATCAGGAAGGAGGAAATATCAATAGAAAAAAATAAAATAAAAAAGTTTTCAAAAAGAAGAAGAAAACATAATTTGGACTAGTTTAAAGAGTAGGGGTCTATGAATATATATATATATATATATATATATATATGAATAAGGAGGAATTATTAATAAGGGACCCATGGTACATAATCATGATTTCATTATTGGGAATTCCCATTCAATTTTCTATATTGTTTTATTTTCTGTTTGCATTAGTTTTATATTTCCTTATTCTTCCCCTTTTTTCATTACTTCACTTTGAATGTAAGGATAATATTTTGAGTGACCAGGGGATGGAATGTATTACCTTATTATTATTTATTCATCATGTGTTATTAAATACGATCTCATGTATTATTCATTGATTTTAGTTATTTATAAATGTTTACTTATTTGAATACAATGTTCTTTAAAGATTGAAAATATTTTTATATTATTGACATGGTTGATAATTGATACTCTAGATATAGTTTTTTTAAATAAATATGATGTATTAGAAGGGGAGTGTCTACATACCATTGGTACATGTGTTTTTGTTTCAAGTTACGCTTTGATTTCCTAGTAACACTAACACCGAATTAGGTTTTTCTTAGGTGGTTTGGAAGTATGATATAGACATACATATATCAAAAAAGAGGTTTACCAAAAATATATATCACCCTGAGATTTATTTTTTGTTATTTTAAATGAATTATAGGTTTAATATCATATAACACATGTAACACTAAAAAAAATGAAACAAGATATACTATTTAAATACTATTATTTAAACATGATTATTATAACCTAACCAATTGATTGATTGGTATGAATATGAGTAAGCTAATTATAATACAGATGTAGAATTTTTTCATAATTAAAATTTGATGATCAATTCCTTGGAAATAAGTTATCAATTCATAATGATAATAATTAAAATTATAAGTTTAATAATAATTAATGTTTTAAATTGGATTTTTTCTATAAAAATATGTTTTATTTATATTTTATTTTGTTCATTTAAAAGATAAATTTATCTTAATTAGAGTATTATATTTATGTAAAAATTATTTATTATACATACCAACTAAGGAATAGTCACTCATACATTGATAATTAATTTCTTATAAATGAACACAAAATAATATGATGATACATGGATATAGCATTCCTAAAATTGTCTTTTAGTGCGCAATGCATATATTCCTTAATAAATAATTTCAATCATGATTGATTTATGGTTTTTATTAAAATTATTTTTAATTTATTAAATAAAATATGTAAAAAAAAATTTAGTTTCTTTAACATGGAATGGTATGGGAATAAATTCACAATACATTTCGAAAAAAAATTCTTTTTCTATTTTTTTAAAGGTTTTTTTGCATGAATGATATTATTGATTTATTCCAATTTTAAAAAATATAAATTGTATTTTATAAAATTATATTAATTTTTGGTTTCACCATATTGAATTGTTCTTAGTGTGAATTTTTTATGTTTTTCTAAAATGCTGGAATATTTATTGAATATAGATGAATATCTTAATTTAAATACCGTAATATTTATGACGTCATCATGATTTAACATTTATTTAAAACTATATAAAACCATTTTTTAGAACATATATTTTTTAACAAGTATATTAAATCATTTAAAAATAGTATTTCTAATTTTTATGACCATGATTTACATTTTTTCACTTAACTTATATTTAATTATAATTAAAAACTATTTTTTTGATATTTTTTATTTATTTGTGTTGTTGGAAGGCTCCATTTAGTTTAGTAATAGTTATAATCTCAATGAAACTCAATTTCCATGATAATAATTCAATAAATTTATTGTAATAACAAAAAATAAACATTATTTGACATAAATAAGTGTAACATCATTATTTACAAAAAAATGGATTTGATTCCAGAAGATGTGTTTTAAGAATTTTGTGAGCTAATATTAGAATTAATTTATACCACTTTAGAAAATTGAATCCTTAAAAATGGATTCTATATTTGGAATCATCATGTTAATTTATATTAGTGACATTAATTTAAAATTTGGTCATAAATATTAGTTACCATGGTAAATGTTGTTTACCGTAGTATGGGTAAAAGGGTTAATGTGGGGGTTAATCTAAGAACTAAGGCTTCAAAAATCTCCAATTCTTGTATAAATATGATTTTTCGAGTGTAATTCAGCCTTAAACTATCATATATTTTTAATTGTCTTTCCTTGTGAAAATTAATTTATATTATATTAAATTTATAAATACTTACATGGGTCACTCCAATCACTTATAAAAGAGAACTTCCACTCTTCACTCCTCCACACACTTTGAGCACTATAGACTGACTACGATAAAAAAATACCTCAAAACGTTTCCCCCCTGGGTGTTATAGGTCCTGTTACTAACACCCTAAGATTTTATAAAATATTTTTTTCCAAAATAAATTTAAATTTCTTGATAGATCATAATATATACAGTCTCGAGTAATAGAGTACTACGACAAACTATTATTATTATTATTTAAACATGATCATTATTACCTAGCCATTAATAATTGTTTAATGAAAAAGAATAATAAAATTTTAAATATTAATTATAATGGTATTATATAAAAATATATTGATAAAAATATTTAATTTTTCATAATGTATTTATATGTTTCAAAAAATTATATTTTCTCAAAAAAATCATTTCATTATTTTTCAAAAGTATAATAAAATTAATTTTTTACACTTAGAAATTTATTTTGAGATAAAAAATAATCAATGAAATAATTGTTTCAGAATTAAAATAGTGTGAATTTTTGGGTTTTTTCTGAAATGAGTAATATTTTTAAGAATATTAATAAAATATTGTTTTTCTTGAAATTTACATTATAGTGTACAGAATTTATAAGGTTAATTTATTTATAAAAAGGGAAAAAAGTAAAATCACTTAAATTATATTTCAATTAATATAATTAGAGTCACTGTAATAATTTAATAATGAATTTTGTTATAATTTTTTTGAACATTGAAACATTTTCTCTTTGTAATTTCGGTTTCTCGACACATTAGTGGGTTTAATTTTAAATTAATTTTTCCTAATTATGTAAATGTAACATAGAAATTTTGATTCAATATTTTGAAACAAAATTTTTTAAATTATTTAATAAGCTCAAATAAATTAATGATCATAATGAATAGTAAAAATAGTAAAAAATATTTACTATGGTTAAGATAAAAATGAATTTACTACGGGTTAAACTAAATAGGTATCGATAAAAATGACTAAAACGTGTCAAAAATAGTTTTTATAGACATATTTCAACCTTATAATGTATATGTATTGAAAATTACCTATTTTACTGAATTGTTTCCATGTAAAAAATGTGGGTGTTCATTTTTAAAAAAAAATTACAATTGTAACACTCTTCTCAACTATAAATAGCCATCATACTTCTCTCATCTTCACAATATGAAAAACATTTTATTTACTATAATCCATAAGAAATTACTTTCCTTAATTCCCTAGTACCATAATATAAGCATTATTTTGGTCCTAAGAACAACCTAATATGGATTTTTGTTCAAACCCAAAGTGGTTGACTAAATAAGATGTAATGTCACTAATCAAGCATTTTATTTTATTTCTTCCTAAACCTATTTATATTATTATTAAATCATGATAATTAAATAACCATAATATATTCCATATAAATATTTTTTATGTTCATGACCTATATCCATATCTGATTCCATCAAATGGGATTTCAAAGAATCATACTTGTGTACGACGAATTACTGCCTCGCGAATTAATGTTATTAATTTTCCATCACCATATCTCAAGGATGGATATAATTATGGATTAAATATTTATATATGATATATATTATATTATTATAGTTTTTGAAATAAAATATCACATATAATTCCTTACTTTCCATTATGTGGGAATACGATGAAGTTTCTAGTTTGTGCGAAGGATTACCACCTCACTCAGTAATGTGATTTGTTCACGGTTAAATGGACGGTAATAGGGATTTTTCTAATATATATGTGATATAACATATAAAAATAATTATTTATTTATAATAAATACATCACCTTTCTTTATTTAAATACGACAAAAATGGAAACATCGTTCATGTGTATGTACGACCTACTATCTCCTTGAACAATGAAATTCATTTTCTATCTTTATGATTTATGGATTAGTCTATATAATTATATAATAAATATATGTAATCTGAATATAATGTTTAAAATTATTGATATTATAGTACCATTATCAATGTAAGAGTATAAAAATAACAAATCAATACTTGCATTAAAAAATATATTTATTTCCAGAAAAATGAAATTAGAATCGGATTGTTAAAAAATATTTAATAAAAGATCACACATCATATATTTTATGATATATATAATTATAATTATTTAATAAATGTATTATAAAAATTTATTTTTTATACTAGAATTTTTAATGTGTAAGAATGATGTTAATAATATGGTAAGGTATTTTTGTCTCAATTTTTCTTCTTTTAGTCATATGTTATGTTTCTCACCTGGATTATTTTATGAGGTATATATGTAGACCATTTTACATGTAACAACATGAATTAATTTATTCTCATGATATTTATAGTTTATTTTATTTTATTCTTTCATGGGTCTTATGATTCAATGTTACCAAAGGGGTATGTCTTTTATGATTAAATATCATTATTTATCGGGATTGTTCATGATTATGAATCCAATATTATTATATATATATATAATCAGGTGTCTTCTTCTAAAATGGTTATTTAGAAAGAATACATGTTTTACCTTATTTTTCTCTATTTCTATACTCACTATTTAAAAATACTGCTTTTAAGAAAAAAGAATATTTATTTCTCTCTACAGAAAAAAACCATTTTCATCCATATACCGATTTTATAAAAATGTGTTCGAAAATAATTTCAAACTAACCAGAGTAATTCTTAATATAAAATTTTAACCCATTTTTATCTTTCAACAATGTTTATAAAATTAATATTAATGTTATTTCCAAAAAAGACCCATTTGGATTTTACAATAAAGGTGAAATGAATATTTATTTTAACATATATGGATTGAACAGAATTTACATACATCATGAAAAAAATTTATATGAATATTTATTTATAAATTTTAAATTTTATTCCCATTAAGTATATTTATATGATATTTTATAAATTTTTAATTTTAGAAATATTATTTATAATTAAATGATATTTTTCTCAACAAATGTTCCATGATATTTTTCATTACAAATATTGTTTTATCTAAATGTATTACTTTGATGTTAGTTATTAATTACTATGAATGTCATCCATGGATTCCGTTCATATTATTTCTCTTGATGGTTTATATTTGTGGTGAAATAATTGATGTGAAACCTGCTTCTTTTTTTATGGTTTATGTTTTGATGAAATCATGAAATGATAATGGAACATGTTTATTTTCCATAGGTTATGATATGATCAAATTTTAAAAAAACTCATTTACATTCATGTGTTATGATATGATGATTTTTAATGATTTTATTGATCATGTATATAAGATGGTGCACCTCAACTTCTTTTATCATTATTGGAGTTCATCTAAGCGTCAAGTCACCTGGTATTGAACCTAGTGGCTTACTATACTCGCCATAATCCTTTGGAAAATGATTTTGACCCGTTTGTGTTCGAATATCGGGGGTTTTGAGATTTCTTGTTTGTAGGTCTTCTCGACAAACGCCACCTGATGATTCACTTCACCATATAGAATGATTTGATTTTTATATGGTCTAGTTCTACACATATGTGTCTTGGTTTAGGGGTCTTCCTCTTTCGTTGGTCTTATGATTTCGATATGAAATAGGATTCCTCTTCCTTCACAATCTTGGTTTCCTTCCCCGAACATCAATTACCGTTCCAAAACCCTCCAATCCTTCAGAAGTTAGGGAACATGGTTAATAATTTTTTCTGATTAGGAAATAGAAATTCCTCTATCATCCATCTAATTACACTGTGGGTATGTGTGGAGGTTGATGTATCCAGGCCTCTAGGGAAGTGGGTGTGGGTTGCTATTGGTCAGGAATTCAGATGCTAACACCCGGTGTTCTTCGAATCATGGTTGGAATTTTGCAAGTTGTGTAGGAATTTACAGAATCTTGATTTATATTTTCAGGGTGGGGTTAGCTGGAGGTGTTGATCCAAAGATGGTTCAAGAGATTTCAATGTAACATATTGGAGGTAATGCAGTGGTTCCAGACACACATATTCAAAAATTGGGAAGCCATGCTCCAAACCTGAAGGATGTAGAAACTTTTTTTTCCTGAAGAGTGATTCAGCTAATGGAAAACTAACTAAGAAGGATCCACTGGACGTCTTCCAAAAATATAGGGCCACATATAATGATGGAAGGGAGGTGAGTTTGAGTAACTCAAATGCTGAAATTGGAAAGTTACATGCAATGATATAACGATATAAACAGAAGGATTCCATTATTTATAACAGATTGAGGAAAAATCTTGCAGGCCCTTTATGTGGTAAGGAAAAGAACATGGCTAATAGTGGATATTTTTAGAACAATCATGCTATGAGATAGGAAAAACTGGATGTGGGTAATGTTTCCATGACATGGGTGGTAGGAAGTGATGATAAGGCTGTAGGAGAGGGGCTGTTAGGAAATGATTCTTCTTATTATAACACCTTCAATTTGGGTAGCGGTGGATTGTCCATGGAGGGATTACAGGGGTCTGTTCTGGACCTAACTCATCCATCCAATTCTTGGATAACATGGGGTGCTAGACTAGTGACCCAGTATCTGGTTTAACTAAGAAACAGTTTTCAAGTGCATGATGAGGAATGATTGAATACAGATTAACCAGTCATGTTCTAAGATAATGATAGGGTCTATGAGAAGGAGCCCAAAAAACATGGAAATAATATTTCTAAAGGTGATCATTTGAGACCGAGGGGTAACAGGAGGAGGAACCTCAAAGGGATGGATTAATCCTCATTACAACATCAAATAAATATAAGTTCATCCAAGATGTTAAATTTCACGAATATCTAATGTGTAGCCATTTTCGGTAGAATCTAGGTGGAGTGGGTGAACATTCATTGGAATTTATCTTGAGTTTGGAAGAATACATAGTCAAACAGGTTCTACGACTCAATGCCTTTGATGATGAAGCTTCCAAAGTGATGGGGGAGGTCACTAAAAGTGAATCCCAATAAGGATCAATACACATGGATAGAAAAGCATGATCTGATTCTCATTCATGGCTTCAATAATGGGATGATCCTCCTTGAGGAGTACATCTAGTACTAGGATAAAGAGGACTATTAGATTGAAAATTTGATAAAGGATTACCCAAACAATTAGTTAACCTTTATATAGTAGAAAGTTTTTAGGGGGCATAACTCTAGTAGTAATAAATACTCCATTATGGGTTCTGTCTTCTCATGGTTCTGTCAGCTCCTTTTGTGGTTGAATGTCTGGTTTCTCACTTTTCCCTTATAAGTGTTTGAATTAATTAAAATTTAATTTTTGTTCTATTCTCATAGTTCATGTTATTTAATTCCATTATTATTTATATCTTATTAACTACAAATATTTATTCCATGAATTAGGTTTATGATCTATGATATGAATTTTAAGGTTTTTAAATTTTATTCCCATAGTTTCATACCCTTATACTCATGAAATGGTTATACATATTTTGTATACACATACTAATAATATGATATCATTGTTTGTTATGTTTAATTTTCCGAGGTTATGATAAATGTTATTAAATTTGATATGTTTAATAAGGGTGATAGTAATGATTAACATAATGGGAGATGACATTGCTCACATATAGACTAGTTGTTTGAGTGTCAATGTTTATAGAGGTATGTGTCCAAATGATTCTAGTATGGATCATCATGTTCTGTAATGAAAATTAATATATTGATATATAATAATTACAAAATATTAGTTTTTTTCTATACACTGGTCATACAATAAGAAGAATCCTATATTAGTTATGGTTTAACCTGAAGGAATATATCCAAGTAGGAGGTATAAGTACTGAACAAATTCATTTATGTTTATTTCTTCTTCTACCACTATCAAATCTATTTTAACATAATAGAATAATTACAGAGGTATCATCATTATAGTAATATTTTATTGTGATTTTGGAACAATTGTTTTAAAAATAATTTCCATCCCATGGTAAATAAAAATGTTTCTATAGCATAAGTAGGGATTACTACCTCCGTAATGCGATGTATTTCATTTTTCATCACCCCTTGAAATTGATGGATATAAATTTGTATTAATGAATTTATTTTAAATTTGTGAAATTATTTTTATTATTGAAATATTATATATTAACTACCATCATACACTTCCATATTTTGGAAAATGATAGTGTTTCTCATATGTATGTGGGACTACCACCTTGATGAATCACTGTGATTCATTTTTAATTTCCCCCAAACATGGCTGGTTATAAGGAAGAATTTAATTATAAAATATGATATTTATATTATTATAATTTTTATTATTAATTGTAAACCTCTATTTAATTTATTTCCTTTTCATCCATTAGAAAAATGAAAATGTCATTCAAGAATTCATACAAACAACTGTCCTCATGAAATGATATAGTTAATTTTTCATTACATTATTACATAGATTTATGTAAAAGAATATTTAAATTTTAAAAATGTTAATTACAACATTTTAAATATTATTCCTATAATGAAACAACGAATCCTTTGACCACATTCAATTCCTCAATTTTAATTTGGGAGATTATGAATTGAGCGACATCCAAATGTCGAACATAGACTTAATCAACATTATAACACAGTAAAACATGGTAAAAAATGTAATAATAGGTATAATAGCAAGTTAAAATCCATTTATTTTTTTAGCAGTTATTTTATTAATAAGATTTATGACTCATGAATGTAAAAGACTTATGTGGTGAGTTGGGACACGAGAGAAGTTATTTTCTCTATAATGTTGCATAAAATGATTTAAAATATTTTCCCTCTATGTACATCTTATTTTAAATATTTCATGAATGTTCTTATTTTTACAAAAAAATGATTAAAATTAAATTTCAACTACATTTAAATTTAATTTATAATGTTTTAAAAACAATCTATTTAACTTTTTTTTAAATAATTCATTATTTAAAAAAAAGTGGGGAAAATGTTTTTTATCATATAAAACATGAATGTATTTTCACACCATTATGTTGTAAATTATTAATATTTCTATAAAAGTTTCTATATATTCTCAATATTGAATATAATATAATTTATCTATGGTTTATTTGTTTCAAATTGTTTTGAAAAGAAAAGGATATTTCTTGTCATTTTGAGGAAATTTAAAGTGTTTTTGATGTTAGGTAAAAATGAAATTATTATGGTTTTTATGATTGAAATGATTTATTTTATTTATTTTTCTCATGATAAGGTTTATCATGATATATATATAAAATTAATTTTTAAATTTGATGAATTTAACAAGATATAAGTTAATAAAAAGGGATATATTGGAATTAACCATGATGTTTATTCCATTGTATGTGTTCTTGTATGGGTAATTAAATGGTTTATTTCCCAAAGTACATAATAGGGGGTTCAATGATATATAGGGTTTTTAAAATTAATATTTACATTCCATAATGTAAGAAAATGATCCCATTATTAAAGGATAGTTTATAGTCTTTTGAAAGTGAAATATTTGTTTTTGGTAAATTTTTTAATGATTTGTCATGTTTTGACATGTAACTATCTTGATAATGATTTGGAATTTATTATTTATTACAATTTTGTTATGAAAACATTGGTCATTGATTTTGATTTCAGGATTAATAAAAATGATTATTTGAGATCTATGTTTATTAAGTAAAAAAGTAAAATTTCATTATGGATTTTCATGAAGTAAAAATGGATTAATGTGTTTCCTTTCTATTTATATCCATTAAAGAAATTGGTTTTTCTCATCCAATGATTTAATGAAATCACAGTTCTTATGTGTGTTAGGTATTATAGATTTTTCAATATTAACATATCTTGAATGATGAAATTTTCTTGAATTAAATAATAGTTTTAACATAAGAACATATTTTTTTTAAAATGTACTATGTGTTGAAATTTACATAATTTTATGTAATTATTTTCTTAATTATTGAGAAATCCAAGACTAAATTATTCTAAAAAATAAATAAATTGTTTCCCCTTTTATAAATCTTGTATCTTTGAGTGGATAAATTTTTGGGGCGTTATAGGTTGTATCAAAGGAAAGATTTGATAAATTTATTGGATTCGATGTCATTCGTTGAAGACAATTTAATAGGTTTAGATACCATTATGGGTTTATTATTCAATTATTGGTCAGAAGTTTAAATTCATAGAAAAACTTTTGAGTTTTTATGTGATTAGAGTTTCAGATGATTAAGGAAATTTTTTGATACATTTCATCGTATATAAGAAAAATACATGATTGAGGTACAAATAACCATTTGGATTAATATGATCCCTGATGTTGATGTACTTATGGTTATGTGGGATAAAGGTTAATCGCATTTTTAGGATAAATATATGATTATGTTGAATTGAATATTAAAACTTCTATGTGATTTTATTTGAGGAAGAATGATTGAGTATTCTTTTAGAATAATATATTGTATTGAAATGGATTTATGTCATGGTGATTCAGTTAATTTTGGGAAAAGATTAATATATTTTAGGGAATAAATTATTAGGGAATATACCGTTTTATTATATTAATTTATTATTGATTGATGTTGTTTAGAAATAAATTTAATGTTTATCTTGGAAGAATATTTGATTAAATATTTCTGATTTATGGGAATCAAATATGGATGAGAATATTTTTTTGGAGTTTTGGGGTTATTTGGATATAGGAAGATATAATGTTTAACTTTTTTTCAATGACAAAGTTCGGAAGATTGATTTATTATTTATTCATAAGAAGTTATATTCATTTTGGATATTATTTTATCTATTTAATTAGGGTTTTAATAAAGAGCCGTTATAGTAATAATTTCTCATTCCATTTATGGATCTTATGGTTTGAATAATGTTAATTGTATGGTTTCAGGTATTAAAAATTCATCATATTTATTTTTTATTTATAACATGTGATAAGGAAGAGGTGGAAAACTTCTAGATACTCAACAAAATGGAATAATTATATAAGAAAAAAAAGTAAATATATTTTCCAATATTTGTTATCTTATTGGTAAAATAATTCCATATGAAATAACACAAAAAATATATTGATACATATTTGATAATTATTTCACAGCAATCATAATACACTTTTAAAACCTATTTTAGTAATATGACTCTCATTATAATAAATACATAGTATATGAAATATATAGGATGTGATATTTTTTTTACACTAAAACTATATATAAAATTTCTCCTCAAAATGAAATATAATATACATTTCATTCCACCTATGTATATTGTCTTCCACTCCTTAGAATTGATGTAGAAAATTTATAATTCATTTTCTTATCAGACAAGAGAAAAAATTTCTAGCATAAAATTTTAATGAAGGGATAAAGAATGATACACCATGTGATTTTAGTTTATATTTATTTAAATTAATACTATGTTCAATATACTCTACCACACAAAACATCGAGCATAAAATTACAACGATATAAAAAAAGTAATATTATTTAAAAATGATTATTAAAACATATCTATTGAATTTATGAGTATGAATATAAGTAACTGAATTATGAAGGATATATTGAATATTATTCATAATAATAATTTAAAAATTATTTCCTCAGATATAATTTTCCAATTTTTATTGATAATAATTAAATTATATAAGATAAAAAATAATTTATGTTTACAGGGGGAGATTTTTTTGAAAATATCGTTTTCATTATATTTGATATGATTCATTAAAAAATAAATTTCAATTATTTAGAGTAATAATTATGTTAAAAAACATAGTGGTAATGAGAACTAATTATCCATCTATAATACATGGATTGCGATTTTTTAATAAATGAAGATAAAACAATTTGATAATAAGAAGTGATATTCTTTTTAAGCATGTAATAAGTGTGTAATATATTATTCTTTTATTAAATTAAAAATATCATTATTAATTAATTATTTACATTGAATTTTTTGATAATATATTCAATTGAATAAAATAAACACTATATAATTCTAGTTCATATGAAATAAACGAGAATAAATTCCTTTTGTGATTCGAATATAAATTTTCCCTAAAAATTAATTTTAGACGATCTTTGCATGTATGGTATAATTATTTTCTTCCAATTATTAATATTTTATTTTATACGATGATCTTATGTTTTTTATTCATAATATAAATTTTTCTATGGGGTATATTTGGGATTTTTTTAGATATGGTTTTTTAGTGAATAATGGAAAATATCATTTTTATAAATACCATAACTTTTATAACATCATAATGATGTAAGATCAATTTAAAAATTCATAAAACATTTTAAACAACCAAAATATTCATTTAAGAAGTAAAATACATCATTTCAATACATTATTTCTAAATTTATAACCCATATTTGACTTTTTGTATGTTATGTTAAATTTAATTTCAATTAAAAACTTTTTTTTGTAATTTTTCATTTAATATTGTTAGTAGATGGTTCACTTCTATTTTGAAATGGTTTTAATTTCAAATATCTCTAATTTTAAAATAATAATATTATAAATTCTTGGTTAAAAAACAATACAAAATATTCTTTGTTGCAAATTTTTAAAACATCACTTTCTTCACATAAAAGTATTTTGTTTCTAAAATTTTTTTTAGAGTGGTATGTGCTTATATTAGAATTTTTTTCCACCACTTATTGAAAAAAAATCTTATAAAATGGATTTTTTATCTTTAATAATCATTTTTATATTTTTTCATGATTTCAATTTAATTTTTATTCATAATGATGGTGACCATGGTGCAATTGTGTCACAATAGTAAGGTTATAATGTTTAATGAGGGTGTTAAATTAAGAGATAAGGATTAAAATATATTAAAGTAATGTTTAAATTATACAGAATTATTAAATTTTCCCCCTAAACTATCTTATCTTCAAAATTTTGTTTCCCTTTTTCCACTCTCCATTGATTTTCTCTTAATATTATTTTAATGTTTTATATCTCAACAAGAGTTCCACTTCCTTTGCTTAAATAAGGGAACCTACTATCTTACTTATCAACACTCATTTATCAATCTATCTCAACAATTATCTACCCAAATACATCTTCAACTCCTCTACCGAAAATATATACATTCTGATATCACCTCAAGTCTAATCCTATAAGGCTTAAAGAAGATATACATGATAGAGGTATAAGTCTTAATAAAATTATTTCAAGTTTATTTCTTCTACTACCACATTAAAATATATAATAAATATCCTAGAATAATGAAATTGGAATTCTAAACATATTAAGATATAATAATAATAATTATTATTGTAGAAACTTTTTCTACCTCATTTCCATCATATGAGATATGAAAATATTACTCGTGTGTACATCGGGATAACTAAATCCATGTAGTGATGAGTATTCTTTCAGATCCCCACCTCACATGGAAGGTTATCAAGTTGTATTTAATAAATATATATGATAAATACGTCATTATTTTTGATTATTTAATGAACATATATTATCTACCATCATACCATTCCATCCATTGAAAAATTACAACGGTGCTCGTGTGTACATGTGGACTACCACATCGACCAAGCAATTGGATTTATTCTTAATTTTCTCCAAAAATGGATAGTAATAGAGATGTATTTAATGAATAAATATTTTATTTATAAAAAAATAATGATTTTTAAAATTTTTATAATTTATTTTATATTCATCCATTAGAAAAATTAAAACACAGTTCATGTGTACATAATAACTGTTACCTTGATGAAAGATTTTGATTCATTTTTCTGGACCACCATACATGGATTTATTAATATTATATTGAATTTATAAATTTGATAATTATATCCCATTTATGATTATAAAGATAATTTAACCATGAACCCATTTACCACGATCAACACAATAATGTTAATTTGGGAGATTATGAATTGAACGATCTCAAAACGTCTAACATAAACTCATATTACACACTTACTAAATAAAATTTGGTAATAAGTCAAATAATAGTCAGAATTATTAAGAAATAAAAATGAAAATTTTATAAATAAATAATATAATAAATAATATATTATTAACCAAAATTGTAAATGATGCATTGGTCATTTGAGGAGATCAGGTTAGGGTTTTTTCTTTAAAATATTGCTAAAATTTTTTCTTACCACTTTTTTATCCATGTCCATATTACTTAACAAATTTAAATTATTTGATTTTTTATAATTATAATATCAAAAAATTTCAATTTGAAATTAATTTTAATTTATTGTCAAATGTTTTATATGTAGACTCTTCAATATTTTTTAAACAAATTTTTTTTACCTTCATTACAAAAAATGTGAAAAGATATTTTTTTAATGTATATGAAATCAATGGATTATCTCGACATCATGTTCATTATTAATTGTTAATATTACTATATGATATTTTAGAATTATTTAAATAATATTCCACTCTCACTGATTTGTTAGTTTTTAGTTTGAAAGTTATTTGAAAACATAGTGATATTTATTTTTATTTTATGATAATAGAAGGTGTTTTTTATTTTGAGATAAAATACCAATTATTAAGATTTTTATGATATAAATGTAGTATTTTTTGTATTGTTAAAATTATACAGTTCATTGAAATTATATATGATAGTGGGTGACCCTAATGTAACACATTTCTGAATTCTATATTGTGATAGAGTTAAGTGGATATAAGTTAGTCCCATGTGGTATATTGGAATTAACATTGATGGTTATTTAATTAGAAGGATTATTTTATGATTCATTAAAAGTATATTGTACTAAGATGCCTACATGGTTTTTTAATTCATAATATCAGATTAAAAAAATTATTTCATATGGAAATAAAATATTCCCATGATTAAATGAATTTTTATGATATTCTAATGGTGATAGGTTAGTTTTTCATGGAATTTTATTCATGATTTCGCATGTTTATGCAAGTGACTCCCTTGATTATTATTTTCTAAATCTTGATTATTAATTTTTTTATTAATAAATCTTTGGGATCTGAATTTGATTTCATGATAAAGTGAATGATTACATTATCTCTATGTCTATTATATAAAAAGAAAAAATAACTTCTGTGATTTCATGAATTAATAACAGATTAATTAGTTTACATTGTTTTTATATTCATTATTGATCTTTGATCACATAATCCCATGTATTAAATTATTTTTCATCTTGATTATAGACGTGTTGGTATTATAGAAAGGTCAATGGTGACACATCTTGGATGAAGAATTTATCATGAATGAAATGATATTTTGAATATAAGAAATATTTTTTACGAAAAAACATATATTGTGTTGATATGTCCAATGTGTAGTGTAATAGTTTTCATAATTATCTAAAACAATAATACTTAAAGATCCTAGAAATGTATGAATGTTCCACCCTTATTATAATTATTTTAGTCATGGGATGATAATCCTTTAGGGTGTTATAGCTTTTTCAGAGTAGAGTTTAATTAACTTGAGATGTTAATATGTTATCAACTGATAGTAATTGAAGAGTTTTAGACTGTAAAATGGGTTAATAAGACTATGATTGATTATAACTTTAATGAAATTGTTATCATATTGAGTATTTAGGTAATGGTAATTTAAGATGATTAAATATATTTTGGGAGAAAATTATTTTGTTTTTGGAACAATGAATGATTGAGGTATAGATAACCATTTAGATTAATATGATCAATGAAATTGAGTTAATTATGGTTAAGTGGGATAAATTGTTATGATATTTTTGGGAGAATTATAATATTAATGGGTCTTGATAAGATAATCTATTATGTGTTTTTTAGGAAAACCTTTTGAGTAGTCTATTATAAAAATTTATGCTTTTCTTTTTCAGTTATTTTATGGTGATTCTGATTATT
This sequence comes from Viscum album, assembly GCA_963277665.1. Taxonomy (NCBI): domain Eukaryota; kingdom Viridiplantae; phylum Streptophyta; class Magnoliopsida; order Santalales; family Viscaceae; genus Viscum; species Viscum album. The sequence goes on along the minus strand of OY728167.1, from coordinate 558,063,784 downwards.
TTCCAAAAAAGATTAGTATATTTTTGAAAATATATTATATGGTACTATACATTTTTGGTTTGTAAATTCATGAGGTATTGATGTTTTTTGATGATAAATTCTATGTAGATATTGGAAGAATATGCTTTCAAATTTTTCTGATTTTACTGTTTTTAATTAGGTCATGAAATTTTTAAAGAGTTTTGGGATATTTTTTATAATAATATTTTATTTTTAAATTATGGTGTTTTTTAAAGGTTTTAAAGATTAGTGTATTATTTCTCCAGTCGAATGTTTATTCATATTAGAAATTATATTATCTGCTATAAGTAGTTTTTTAATTCATTGAAATTGGTGGAATAACATTACATCATGTTTTCGGATCTTATGATGTGAAAAAATTTAGTTCAATTTTTTTAGAATAAATGATCCATCGTTTTTATTTATCATTTAGTATACTAGATGATGAAAATGTGGAAAATTATAAAAAACATAACTGAAGGATGAAACTATGGAATAAAATATTAAAAGTATATTTTTTAATATTCTGTATAATATTGGTAAAATTATTCCTCAAGAAAAATTAAGATAAAGCTAGGGAGTTTTACATGAAAAATATTGATCAGCTATCATGGTTTTATTTTTAGAACTTTTTTAATAAATTTCAGATTAGTTATGGTAAATGCATAGTTTATGAAATATTTAGAAATTGGTAAATTTCATAGTCTATACCTAGAAATAAAATATATCAAAAGATAATATAATCAATATATCATTCCACTTATATCTATTTTCTTCCACTATTTGTAATTGATTATTTAAATGTTTTAAATCTATTGTTCATTGGACCTGAGATAAAAATGAAAGGATGCAATTTCATTATGGTGGGGGTGATGAAACACCATATGATTTTAGTATATATTTATTTAAATTAATACTGACTTTGATATAATGTTCCATATGCAACACTGATATTTAACAAATCAAAATAAACAATAGAAATAATTTTATTTACATATTTCAATTATAGCATAGACATTGGATTAAAAAGTTTGAATTTGAGTAAACAAATTAAGAATTATTAGTATAAATTTTTATCTAATAAAAATTTAATGACTAATTCATAATAAATAATTACACAATTTTAATGATATGAATTAAATCATATAATTTAAAAAACAACTAATGTTTAGTAGGGGGATTTTTTATAAAAGAAAATTTCATTTAAATTTAACATGTTTCACATGAAATATAAATTTCTCTTATTTAGAGTATAATTTTTTAAATAATCTATTTATATATATTCTAAATAATTGATATTAATTTATAAATTGATATTTATTTATTAGAAATGAAGATAAAATTATTTAACCGAGAAAAATACATTCTTCAGCAAATTATTTTTATGTGCTTAAGGTATTTTTATCGTCAGAAATTATAGAAATCACTATTGATTGATTATTTTTATTATATTTATTTATAATATTTTGAATCAAATAAAATAAAAATCATCTAATTGGTGTTCCTATGAAATTAATGTGAATAAATTTATTTTATTCTTCAGAAATAGATATGATATAAAAATATTTTTTATGTATTCTATGCATATATATTATAATTAAATTCTAACAATTTCCGATATCATATTTGAAAGAAATTAAATTAAATTTTTTATTCATAATATCAAATTTTTATTATAGTGAAATTTTTATATTTTTTTGAAATTGTTGACTTTTGACTAAATAGTTCCATTTTAAAATACACAGTAACTTTTATGCCATTATCATAATGTAAAATTTATTTAGAAATTACAAACCCATTTTATTGACATTATATGTGATTAAGGTAAAAAAAACCATGTAAAACATTATTTTAAATTTTAAAAACCATTCTTTACATTGTGAAATTTATGTTATATTTTATTCTTATTAAAATTTATTTTTGGATCATGGTATTTAATAGTGTACTTCGAAGAATCTATTTGAATTTTTCTTGAATATGATGTTAAATAAACATAATTATTATAATAATAAGAGAATAAAATCATTTTCATTGAAACTGGTCAATATTTTATGACTTTAATAAATATAAAACCATCTTTTTTAACATAAATTTTTTTTTATAAAAGGGGTTTTCAAATTTTGTGCACATATAATAAAAACAATTTCTTCCATATACAAAAAATGAATATTTGTAAATGGATTGTAAATTTTAAGTAATCCTGTTCAATTTTTTAATGAGACCAATTTCATTTTTAGTTATTTTTAATAGTTACCATTGAAAGAATAGCACCATGGTAAGGGTAAAAAAGGTTAATTACGTGGTCAATCAAAAATATAAGGCATAAAATATCCACAATTTTTTTTAGAAATTATTGTATGAGTTGATTTTTTTCGTTAACCTATCTTATCTTATAATTTGGGTTTCCATGGTTATAATTTCTCATGAAAATGAATATATATTATTTAAAAAGTTCTTAATATCTACAACAGTGTCACTCCCCTCACTTATAAAAGGGAACTTACATTTTTTTGTTATACACACAATTTGAGAACTCTAGATTGAACTATATTTTCCCTAATAACATAACAACTTTCGTAATTATTTTTTATAGATCTTATTCAAAAAAATAACTATCTTAGAATTCATAAGGTGTCGTATGAAGTTAGATAACCATGGAAGAGGTATATGTCATAACCAGAGTCTGTCTAGTTTTTTTCATCATACCTCCTTATAAAAATTATTACATTAATAGATTAATGATATAAGTATCATAACTATCATAAAATGTTATTATAAGGATTAGAATACCGTGTTTCATCTTTTCCTTCCTATTTTAAATGAAAATTCCATGTGTGTCTGTATGAGCGGAATACCACCATCCATAAGTTATATGTTTCCTTTTTCATCGCCACCTCACATGGATGGTTATAAAATATAAATAATGGATATTTTATGATCTTGAAACGCTGTTAATGTACATTGCAGTTTAATTTTTTTTAATTATTCCTGAGAGTAGGGTAGATCATGGGAGAGTCCTAGGGGTTTATGAAACAAAATATAGGATAAGTGGCCATGTATTTTATGTTTCATGATCGGTGCACATTTAGTTTAACTCTACTCCATTACCATGTGGAATTAAGGTGTCTCGAGAAGAGTTTAGGATATATCCCCACATGTTTTAATAATCTTACGGTCCTTCCATATCACTCGTGAAACTATGCCCCATTAGATAGAGGTAGGTGTAAGGGAGCTGTAGTATTTATACAAACCATTAAGGTGGATTGCTAGTCTGTGCGACCAAGTCCCCTTTTGGACAGATTTTGATGCATAGTTGGTGCACGATTTGGTCAACTGTGTGGCCAAAACAAATGCATCATTAAAAATGGAAAAATTCCTATTTCCCTCTTTTGTTTCATGATACCTCCCCTGATTTGGTTCATCATTTGAACCCTACAACAAGGATGATGTACCAGGAGATGTACCCTTCTCTATGAATGTTTCTAATTCAATTGTTATGTATTTGGAGTTCCATTTAGTGAGAATCAAATCACCAAGTATTTATTTCACTCTATTTTCTTCCTTTACTTAATAGAGTGTTTTTTGGTTGTTTACTCACCTTCTAAAGCACTAAACTCTTATTTCATAGGTTATCTTTATCATGTTATTTGATTCCATTTTATCAACAATCACGTGTGGTCGTTGGAAAAGTGGTTTTCTACAATCATGAGATAGGCAGTCTACAATACTTTTCCCATAGTATTAATTTTTTATAAGTGTATGTGGTTGTCCTTTGTACTTACTTGTTTTTTATAATTTCTTTGACATGGTGATGTAATTTATTCCCTAGAATGTGGTATGAGACCTTTACCGACACTGTTGTTCATTAATGACGTGAGAGAAAACCAAAGGATACCCATGCGGTTTACCAAACCCTAGGAAATAGTGAAATTAATTGGTAAACATTGAGTTAGGTAAATTCTCTAAGAGGAGTTGTTGACCTAAAATTTATTTGAAAAAATAGATTACTTAACATATTTTAAATGAGGATTTAAAATAATGGTGTGTTTCCCATTTTGTGAAAATTTTTAATGGTTCATTTATATTGATGGTAATGGAAGTGAATTCCATAGGGAATGGTTTAGTTTTTCAAAGAGGATAACCCTTTTTGTATTGTGGTAATTCAAGATGATTTTGAATTTTTTTTATCTTTCGTGTTTTATGCCTTAATATAATGGTTGGGTCTTATTTATGATATGTATTGTATTTAAGGGTATCTTGGGACCTTGGTAATTATGATGAAATATAGGTAAATGTGATAATGGGTTACATGAGAATGTATATGTGGAAAATGTAATGAGTGAGGCATTGAAATGAGGCTCTACTTCCATGGGCTAGGATTGAATGATACTCTAGGCCCCACTGATGTACTATATGACTAGGGAATTGGAAACATGCTCCTTATTTTTTTGCTTAGTGTTGAACGATAATCTAGGAATAATGATATTTTTCATTGTTTTGGATGTCATATTGAGGATCATTAATCCTAAGGTTGACATGGTTTGGGATGATGGATTGAGGTTCTATTATCCAAATTTCTAAACAATAGATTATTACCAAGACTAATTCTCTTAGGAACAAGGTTATGAATAACTAATTAGTAAAAACCCTTTTGCTGCTAAATGTTTCTGGGCCCTTTAGGCTGTGGGTTATTTACCCCACATGTTCAGAGTGGGTGAGGTTGGTTAGATTTCCATATAGATCTTAAAAGATAAAAACTGTTAATTAATATTTGTTTAAATATGAAACATGATTCCTTTGTTTTCCTATTTATTTTTTTCACACAATGTTTATTTATTCCTCCAAGAATTTCTACCTACACTATTTTATAGACTGGTTATTTCATTTAGCACTATTAGTGGTTTCTTACTATGTTGTACTCAAATCATTCTCAAGCCACCAATGAACATGGGTACCTGAGAGGTTGCTAATTTTTTTTCTAGTACAGGTTCAGGGAAAGGACCTAATGGTTGGTTCTTTGTTTAGAAGATGGGTTTTACAAGTGGAAGTTAGGAGCTATTTGTATTGGAGACTGTGTTTGGGGTATTTCATTATTTTATTATTTTGGGTTAATTTTTGTATGAATACCTGAAATATTGTCTATACATTCCCAATTTATATTAAGTTTCACCTGGTTTCTCATTTTAACATGAATATAGTTGTTTAGTTTTACGGTTTCATTTGTACATTATATATATTTATATATATTTATATTGTTTTTACACTCTAAAAAGAGGGTATAATCTCCCCATTGTATCTCTATGGAATGATGATGGTAGAAGAAATCCTCTAGAATTTGGTGAGGAGCACCTGAGTTAATGTGGCCCACCGAATCGAGTCATCTTTTTTGTTGGTACTCAGGCCAGAAAATAAAAAATTAGTATCAGAGTATGTGACTTTTTTAACTATTTGTTGCATGGTTTATTGGATGTTATGATCTTTTCATTTTGTTCTAATAAGCATGTGCTTGGGTTACTGCACGACAATGTACGAGAGAAAACCCATTCTTCTCTGAGTTATAATTGATGTTTTCTTTTTTTATTTTACATTTGATTGATATGTTCACCTTGAGTGGCACACATGTAAGGGTTGTTCTTATATTTATGAGGGTTTATATCTTGTACCTATATAGAATGATATGGTGTGTGTGTTAATATATCATTCTAGGAAAATAATATTGATAGTTCATCCATATATTTCATTCGATTGACTGTTCCTTGGGATTCATATGTCAGTAGTGTAATTTTCTATCTATATTTTATACCAGTTGATCTAATTTTTAAACAATTATCAGTGAAGACGTTTAAAATTATGAATTTCAATTAATCTTCGATTCTTTAAATGTTGGGTAATAAAAAGTTTTTGAAATGTTAATCCTTATATTTTAAAATGCTAATATTTTATTTAAAAAATGGGAAATTGGAAATGGTGCATCGTTTAAACATGAACAATGAGTATTCTTTGTGATGTTTATCTGGCCCTTTGTATGGGTATTTTTATCTTTAGAGTTCATTGTATTTAGACAATGGTTATGGGCTATGAGGCTTTATAATGTTTTGATGTGTGGTTAAAGGGGCATTCTTCTCCTACATTTGGTAGGGCAATGGCCTTGGGGTTGTGATACATTGTATAATGATGTGGATGTGGTAACCCTTATGGGTGGGAATCATGTGGGTGTGAAATGGGACCAAATAATGGGTCTTTTCTATGTTGTGTATTTTGTTATGGTTGGGTTGTTATAAGTGTAGAACCTAGAGTAAATGTTTTATATGGTTCTTTGGACAATGTGTGTTTTGAAATGTGGGTTGGAGTGTCTCTAGTGAGTGGTTAATTGTTGGTATTTTAATTTATATTGTTTAAAGGGAGAGACTATTGATTTTTTTACCCCTTGATATTTCATAAGGAGTTGGTATCATATGACATATAAGGGAAACCTGTAGTAGGGGTTGACCATGATGTGAGTTATCAAAGGTTCATAAAGATTATGTAGATGTTTTGGAACTTCTAAGTAGAACAAAAAGGGTGTCTCCTAGTGTGGGAATGACCAGGTGGGATAGATATAATAACAAGTGGTTTAGATAATATGATCTATGTGGTTTATATTGGTTTGTGGCTTCTGTAATAGAGGGTAATCGTGAGTGATTTTATCCTAGGGTTGCATGTTATTTGGGATGTAAAGCACGAGTGGATGATTTAGTGGTGAAATTGATGAATGATAGGATCCATCAAGTTTTAGTAAAAGGCATGGTCATTCCTTGTTTCTCTTCTAAGATAAGCAATCAAGTGCACATGGTTAGTTATAATGGTAATTTTTAAGGGAAAAATTGTTTGGAAACATAGACCTATGTTTTTTATGGTTTTCAATGCAGGAACCAAGGTTAAACTTAGGTGGACGACACATGGGTTGATAGAGTGTGAATAGATGGTTCTGGTTTTGGAGTGATTTCTAGAAGGGCATGTGGTCAAATTATTGGATCTATTTTGAGTGAAGGTCAACATACTAGATAATAATTCCAAGGGTGACTCTATTTTGATAAGGTTGGTGGATTGGTGGAATACGATATTGTGGGAGTGTGTGTTTTGGACTAGCTTCAACAATGTCGATATCATGGGTTCTAGAGTAAGGTTCATTGAGTGGTCATAGGAATGTGTGTGGCCTTGAGGATTCTTCTAATAATTGGGTTTTGTTTATGTTCTAGAGATGCACGATGTTGTTTGGGATATGTAAATATGAAGTTCATGAGTAAGGGTATATCATTTTTAAGAAACCAAAGTGGGGATCCCTTTTTATGTGAGAGACTATATAGTTTAGGATCATTATGATGGATCATTTTATTTTTATTGTGAGTCACCAGGTTTGTCCTGGAATAACATCACTTGTGTGGTTGCAGTAATGCCAAAGGGAATGTTGGGTCTTGGATACTTGGTAAAGTATCAAGAGGTAGTAGTGTTTTTTTATGTTGTGTTCCTCTTTAATTTTTTAGGCTTGAGGATTTATAAGATGATTGAAGGTAGGGAAGCCTGAGAATTTAAATAGGTTATTGTGTCCCTGTAGTGGGATGTAACATCAGTGATGGATCAATAATGATGGTTTCATCAATGAAATATTGGTGAACTCACAAACTCAGTCATATTGTGACCAACATCTTGACATCATCATGTGTACACGAAGAGAAAATTAGATACATTCCATGCCACGTAGGGATTTTTCTGTTGGTTATATGAAGAGAACATGAAGGATACATTCATGGAGCAGTGTAAGTGATGAAGTGTGGTTCGAGGTGCACCACCATCCTTCTCCGAATAAGATTCATGTGGTATTTTTCATGTTGATGAATGATAAATGTATAATTCTAGGATTTCAGGGTAAGCTTGATGGTTAATGATATGTTTTCTCACTCAAGTGGGGGTGAGATGAACATTTCAACGTTTTGGGTCTTCAATGATGAGAGCATGCACCATGGTCGGTGGAATTTCTTCAGTAGAGAAGTGAAAATTACACTATTAAGGTGGAGAGAGATATTCCAGTCAAAGATTTGTGGAGAATACTATGAGTGAGATGTGGTGGAATCGATATTCCAATGAGGATCCAATGAGGTATATGTCTGGAATCCTTATAGAATGTAAGGTGGTCCATATATCAGGTGGTTTATTGTATCCGACATTATCCTCTTTCTCAAGCTGGTTCTCAAAGAAATATGCGGTGTTTATGTCGAAGATGTGTTAGTGGGTGTCGTAGAGACAAAATAAAATATTGGGGGTATTGGATTCCTAGATGGTAGTGTTTCATCAAATGCTGGTGATAGAATTTAGAAGGTGAATTAAAATGGTGGTGGTATGACTTATATGAGATGGTGTTGTTGTTACGTAAAGGGATAGTTTGTCGACTATGGTGGTTGGGCAATTTTGTGGTGAGCCAGTCAAGGATCGAAAGAAATGGCATAGTAAAGGGAATAAAATTGGTGAATTTTAAGCTAACTTATATTGGTTTTCTAAAATTATAAGTTTGTTCTGGGAATGAAATAATGATTTAAATTTAATCCACATTATCCAAAGTTTTTGTATGGATGGAAGATCTGAGACAATTTTTTTTGGTTTTTATGGAATGGAAGGATGTCAGTGTTGGTTTCCACTCATGTGGATTTATGAGAATGACGAGTTTGAAAACTCATAGAGAGTTTTTTAGAAGAATTATTTTTATGTTATATTGGTCCTTGTAACACCATGTGATATTAAGAGAAATATTCTTTTTAATTTCATTGTTTTATTGTGTTGTACACTTCCCCAAGATTAGCTTGCGCTATACGCAACATCGTATTAGCTTGTAGTATACGCAACACTATTCTTTTCTTGTGTTACCCAAAATTTCAAGTTCTTTCAAATACAATTAATTTTACACAACACGAAGTATATATTTTGATAAATGTAAAACTGAACTATATGTTGATTATGTTATACACAACACCAAAGAAAGCTTTTGCTATAGGCAACCCCGACTTGGCTTGAATTACACACAAGAGCGACCTTCCTTGATAACGTGTGTTGTACGCAATAACGAGTTTCACTAAATGAGATATTATTATAATATTATTAGGAACTAGACGTTATGAATAGTATTAACAAAATTTTGAATTTTATAACATTATCGTTCATCATACACATTTTTTAGATCATGGTATGGGAATAAAATAATTTTTTCGGGTAAAATAAGTATTTTTAAAAAAATGCAGTTTTGCCACCTTTTGATGGCACACCCATTTTAAATCTTTTTTTTTAACAATTTTATAAGTTCAATACTAAAAAATAAAGTTCTTCTTGTGAATTTAGATATAAAAATTTATGTTGGATATTGTTTTGATATTTTTCTAATAACATTCATATTTTGATGAATAGTAAAAATAGGCTACATTTTAATTAAAAACCACTTTTTTCATCAAGATAATTTATATGGATTAATTATAATATTGAATGGTTTTAATGTATAAATAGAATATATTTTTATCATTTAATATAATTTATGTCATTATCATTAATTTTACATTTAATTCATAGGTAAAAACAATTCAATCTTTTGCACTATTTTAAATAAAAACCATTTTTTTCGACAATGAGATTAATTTTAAATTAATTTAAGCAACAAATGTTTCTTGAATTTGAAAAAATGGATTCCATATTTGGAATCATTAGGTCAATATTTTTTTAATAGGCTAATTTTTATCTTTGGTCATTATGAAAAGTAACTACGTTAAATTTTATTTACCAGAGTTAAAGGTAAATTAGTTACCTAAGGGTAAAAATAATATTATAAAATTACCCTAAAACTTGTATAAATATAATTGGATGATTATATTTCATCCTAAAAAATACTTGGGTTGAAATGGAATCTATTGTAACCCACTTGGATGTGATTAAGACTTTTAGATTATTTTATTTAATGGAATGTAAAATATGTCTCACTCAAACTTTAATAATTAAAGTATATTTAATATAAGGTTATAAAGAATTTAAATTCTATTATAAATACTCATTTGAAATATAAAATATTTCTATTCATCATGGAAATTTATTTTTAATTTTTATGAAATATTTTATTATGGTAATTGCTTATACATTAATGATGCAGAAATTATTTACTTAGTGAAAAATCAACAATATAGTTTTTATTAAAGTAGTAATACCCATAAAAAGACCCAAAACATGACCCAAAAATATTTTTAGAGTATATCAATTCCATAATAATCCATGGGTCGACTTGTGGACCATTTGAGGCGTTATAAACCAGATAATGGCATTTATATTATTTTATTTTAAATGATGTCAATGTTGTCAACTTCATAATTTAATAAATATAAAAATTTAAATGTTCTGATTTTTAGATGATAAATTCGTGTAAAATTATTATTATGAAATATATTAGATATATATTCATCATATGAAATTATTTTTAATTTTTATGATACAAACAAGTATATTAAATAATTAAACAAAAATGTTGTCTTAATTATTTTATTAAGTGAAATATCAAATAAATGGTTATAAAAATATTAAATTAAATATTTCATGAACTATTTAACGTTCTCCACGAATTTTTTAGATTAATATGACAAGTTAGGAACCTATTAAACATTTTTTTTGAATATATCTACTCTGTGGTTTTTATTAAAATTCAAATAATTGAATAGTGTCAAAATTGACAGTATTGATATTTTATAAAAATACCATATTATTAAATTGTTTAAAAATCACAAAAATATTTAAAAATTATAAATTGAAAATTATATGGTCTAAAATGTAATATTTTATCTAAATATGGAAAATTCACAACACAAAAGTAAGTATTTACAACAATTTAAAAATTAGAATATTATTACCACAAATAAATTTAAATAGATTAAATGAGGATAAATAAAATTGATAAGGATTAAAATAAATTAAAAACATGTATAAATATTATTATTTTATTGTAATACAACCCTATATAATATAATATTCTACGGTGAGTCATTTTGGAAGTATTTTTGTGGGGTTTGAATTTTTTATAAATTAATATCTTTTAGGTTTCAAAAAGTGCCCCTATCCTCCCTTATAAATTGGAACCTCCTCCCTATCCTCTTCACAACATTTAGATCCTTCATTCTAAGACAAAAACTATCCATTTCACTTCTACACTTACATATAAACCTACTAGAGTGTCCGTTATTCTTCAAATACCAACTTTATTTCCCAAATAGGAGGTTAAGAAGAGGCCCGTCGAGAAGTGGTAATATCCTTTACCGATTCTTTCAAATTTATTTGTTCTTATACTTCATCTTCTTTATTTGTTTCATAAAAATGTAATTAAATCAGTATCAATAATATAATTATATGTCATTATAAATTTTAAACATCCCTATTTCACCTTCTATCCATCCTACAGAAAACGAAATCATCGCACATGCATACGTATGGAATACCGTCTCCATGTCGTGGTGTAATCTGTTTTCCACCCCCAGCTTATTTGGATGGGTATAATGGTGTAAAGAATAACTATATTTGATTATTATAACATGATAATAATTCTGAGATATTATATCATCCACTCAGTTCCAATCAATAATTATGGGAACAATATCATCGCTCGTGCGTACGTACGGATTATCGTCTCCACAACGCGATGAGACTCATTTCAATGTTAACCAATCAAGAATGATTATAAAGTATATATAATGAATAATAATTAAATATATGACATTATAATTCTACTGTATTTATGTATATATATATATAAATTTCATCTCATTACTTCTATTCAATTCAATAAGGAAAGGAAAACAACATTCTTGCGTACGTACGGCCTATCGTCTCCATGAACGGTGTATTTCATTTCATTTATCAATATTATATATATATACTAAATATTTATGATATATAAATCATTTTTTACATTCTGGAAGTAATTAAATCATGATATATGTAATAATATCAAGAACAACAAGTCCAAACACATACGGTATATGAAACTATTTTACCCAAACACTGCATTAACATGGAATTGACAAAAGAACGGATAATATAATTTCGTAAGTGAATCATATATGATATCATCAATATTATTATGGTTCTGTTACAAGTTAATAATATGTTTAAAACAACTATACATGAGTTTCAGACACATACTAATTAATTTGGACATAATGTATGGGATAATTATTCCAATCTAGTTCTTATCTAAGATTGTTTATTCACAAGTATTTACTGGTGTTATATTTATTATCCATGTCCATGTTTTCTAAAAAATGATTTCATAAAATGTTTAATATTATTCCATATATGTTTAAAGTCATTTTTAACATTTTTTGACTTTTACCACATGATATCAAATGAAACTTTATTTTGTTTAGCATACGAGTTACTTTTTGAATTTTCCTACAAAAGTATAAGGAGATTTTTTTTAACTGATACGACATGAACATATTTTTACAGTATCATAATTTCTTATTTCCATGATGATTCCTCTACAATATTTCCTAATTATTTTCAAAACAATTCTTTTCTTTTATAATTGCATGGCATTTTGAGAAAAGAAAATTATTTTGAAGAAGAAAGGATATTTTCCTCAAGAATTCATTTCAAGTGTTTTGTAAAAACTAATGTCCATATAAGATGAAATTATTTAATATGTTTATGTTTCACATATAATGTCTCTATAATTTACATGGTTTGATTTTTCTTAAGATTAACTGATATGCATTTTCTTTATATGGATTATGTTATGATGGGATGATGTTTATGAAACCCATTTTATTCTTTGGGTTATGATGAATGATTTATGTATATTTTGTGACACATGTAAGAATGATTTCATTATGATGTGTCTGGGACCTATATCTCCCTCCAATGCATTGGGTAATAATTTATATCTCATGAGATATAAATGGCTGTAATGACAAGTAAATCTGGTTCAGTAATACAAGGCTGGAACGAAAAGTAAACTCGGTTCCATAATGGACTTTGTCCACTATGTTGGTCTTAGAAGAAATGACTTGGAAACTATGTAAATCATATCATGATCTTTATAGTATGTCCCAACTACATGTTTTCATCCCATGATATTTTATCATGATTAATGTTCCTTTATGATCTATGCCTTATGTACAACCAAGATTCATGTCATTTCTAAATATTTTGATGTTTTATGTTCACTTTTTTATATTCAAATGTATATGGATTGTTATTATGTTCTCCATGATTACCCTTAATGAGCATTTGCGATCACCCTTTTTATGTTTTCTTTTCCCCAGGATATAAAGAAAGGTTTTAGGTTTGAAAAAAAGGGGAAGATCTTTATTGGAGATGTTGAAGATCTTTCACCATGATTAGAATATTATGTTTCAAGTTTCCAAAGAAACTAAATTAACATGGTCATTGGGAGCCTTTTTCTTTCATGTATTATGTTTTCCACAAAAGTAATGTAATGTCCATGTACGTCATGCTTGTGTATCTGTAGTTGGTATTAGAGAGAAGGTTTAGTCAACCTTTAGAAACTAGGAGGCAAAAACTTTGGTGAGATCCCTAGAGATATTTATAAGGTATGTCTAGAGATGTCTCCAAGGTTAAGTATAAGTATAAGTTAAAATCCTAGAATTATGATAACGATAATGAATAACCTAGTGTTAAACCTAAGAAGTATGATGTTGAACATAATCCCCCTTGATTATGTTGTTTTCCTAGTATGATTTTTTCCTCTCTAACTATTCCTTTTTGGGTTTTAGAAAATGGCTGGAAACATGAAGATTCATGTTAATGGAGAATATGATGGACAATGGAATGATATTCTTCATGAGAAACCAAATAAAAAAGTATTTGGAAGGTAAAACATCGTTATAATGCCTAATAATCAATATCATAATACGATCAATAATATCAACTTTGGTATGTTTCCTGACTCGGCTAATAAGAGGAAGATGGAGTTTCATGATGATCATAGAGGAAAGAAAGTTTAATTTCTCTCATGTAAATCATGTGGGAAGAGGCATCAAGGTGAATGTTTCAAAGGAACTGGAAGATGTTTTGGGTGTGGAAAAGAAGGACACAAAGCTAGTAATTGCAATGGAAAAGGATCAGCAAACACAATGGACATGGATAATGGTATTGCTAAGACATCAAAAATTGTTAAATGCTTTAAATTTGGAATGTATAGGCATTATGAAAATCAATTCCCTAAGAGAAAATCCCATGAAGAGAATCAAAATGGTCGTATGGGTAGTATTTATGTTGATGATGATGAAGAGACTACAAATGATATATGAGGTGAAAGAAGTGTTGAGGATCAAAATGATGAATCTTGGTCAATGGTTTATGAAGGTAGTGGAATGAGTACATTTTTGTCATGAATAATGTATTGTACTATGGAATAAAGAAAATTATAAGGATTGTTAGACTATTATTTTTCTTTGAGTATTCTAAATTATTTGTTGAATTGTACCGATAACAATGAAAAGTGAGTGAAATATTTTTGGAAAGAATATGATATGCGCATAGTGAAGGGATAAGAAGAAAATAATATGTTTGATAGTATTAATGAGATCATGACTGATATAAGGACAAAGTGATATCAGGGTTTGATTATATAGAAATTTTGGGATTTTGGCATATGGAAAGAGTTATCTTTTGACATAATTAATGTTTTCACTATGTTTCTATGGTAATTACGGTTTGAAGAAAATACTTGATTAAGGTATTCACATTTTTGGAATATGGGCAACAAGATATATCTTCTGATATATGGGGGATAAATGATGATATTTAAATGATAGCTAGATGACCTTTCTAGTAATCATTTTCTTATACTATGTGACTTGATAGAAGTATTTTAGATAAGCCTAAAGATTGGAATGGATTAAGTTAGACAACAGATAGTATTGTTTAGGTATATAACCTTTTTTGATATTATTTCTGGAATGTTATAATAGTGTAGTTTTAGAAAAAGGAAAATCTGTAGGATGGGTGATAACCCGTCATGTTAGAAAAGGCTGTAGGAATCGAACCCACAACCGAAGTGCAGCAGGACTTTATCACCTACCACGGTCCTATAAGAAGTACCTAGTTAGTAGAAACTATTTTAATTTTATTAAGCAGTATGGTAAATGAAGTATAAGTCCATTTATGGAACTATATACGATTATTCTTACCATATATGGACTTATGTATATTTAATAACTTTTTATAACCTTATGTTTGAGACAGATGGAATGAACTATCATTCTATTTAATGATCTGCTAACACTTCACGAATGACAAATTCAACTTCATTTCTTTAAGAGATGAAGTAGAAATTTTTCAAGGCACGAAAAACAGTGAGATTTTATAAAAATCAAATAAGTGTTTCTTTTAATTCAAGAATTATTCAACATTAGGGAAATAATATTGAAAGCAACAAATTTTTTCCTAGTTACCTCATATATGGGGAATCATATGGTACCTTAGATAATACCAAATATATGTCTTTGTGATTGTTGTATTTTTCACTGACATGTCCTCTACCACTCTTCATCAAAAGTTGATGGTTAGATTTCTCTTCCATATCCATCCATTCACCTATGTTCTCCTCTGTGGAAACCCAACGATGACTTAGTTTGGGTAACCGTTATGTTTCTTACTTTAATTTTTTGAATTATGTTTTTGTAATCCTTTTTACTATGTGGGTTTCCATGAAAGAAACTATCAAGCAGAAAACCGTTTATAAACCTGATGAATTTCGAGGGCGAAATTAATTTTATGGGGTGCAGAATGTAACACCCTGAGATTTTATGAGAATTATTTTTTTTAAATTTCATTGATGCCTTTTGTTTTACACTTCACCAAGATTATCTTGCGCTATATGCGACACCGTATTAGATTATAGTATACACAACACTATTATTGTCTTGTGTTACACACAATTTCATGTTATTTCGAATAAAATTCATTATACCCAACACCAAGAATATATTTTGATCAATTTATAACTGAACTATATTTTTATCATGTTATACGCAACACCAATGGAAGCTTTCCCTACACGCAACCCCGACTTGTCTTGCATTACACGCAAGCACGACCTTCCTCGATAGGGTGTGTTGTACGCAATACCGAGTTTCAGTAAAAGAGATATTATTATAATATTATTATGAACTAGCCGTTATAATTAGAAATAATTATATTTTGAATTTTATAACATTATCATTCATCTTACACATTTTATAGATCATGGTATCAGAACAAAATAATTTTTTCGGGTAAAATAAGTATTTTAAAAAAAATGGAGTTTTGCCGCCTTTAGAAGGTGAACCCATTTTAAATCTAATTTTTAACAAGTTTATAAGTTCAATTTTACAAAATAAAACATTTTTGTGAATTAGGATATAAAAAATTTACATTGGGAAAAGTTTAGATATTTTTCCGATAACGTTCATATTTTGATGAATAGTAAAAATACGCTAAATTTTAATTAAAAACAAATTTCTTCATCAAGATAATTTATATGGTTAAATTATAATATTGGATTGTTTTAATGTATAAGTATAATATATTATTAACATTTAATATAATTTATGTCATTATCATTAATTTTACATTGAATTCATACGTAAAAACATTTCAATCTTTTACAATGTTTTAAATAAAAACCCATTTTTTTCCAAACGGGATAAATTTTAAATTAATTTTTGCAACTTATGTGTATATAATTTTGAAAAATTGATTTCATATTTGGAATCAGTTGATCCAAATTATTTTAACAAGCTAATTTTTATGTTTGGGCATTATGAATAGTAACTACAATAATTTTTATTTACCTTAGTTAAAGGAAAATTAGGTAATTAAGGGTAAATATAATATTATGAAAATAACCTAAAACTTTACTTAATATAATTGGATGATTATATTTAGTTCTAAAACATACCTGGGTTGAAATGGAATCTATTGGAATCCACTTGGATGTGATTAAGATCTTTAGTTTATTTTATTTAAAGGAAAGTGAAATATCTCACTCAAACATTAATAATAATAGTATTTTTAATATAGGGTTATACAAAATATAAATTCAATTATAAATACTCATTTGAAATCTAAATTTTTTTTCATTATCATGGTAATTTATTTGTAATTTTTTTAAAATATTTAATTACATTAATATCTTATACAATAATGTGGCAAAAATTATTTACTTAGTGAAAATTCAATAATATAGTTTTTATTAAAGTAGTAATACCCATAATAAGACCCAAAAACTTGACCAAAAATTATTGGTCAAGTATATAAATACCATAATCATCCAAGTGTCTACAAGTGGACCATTTGGAGCTTTATAAAACAGATCATGACATTTATATTATTTTATTTTAAATGATATCAATATTGCCACCTTCATAATTTAATAAATATAACAATTTAAATGTTCATATTTTCAAATGATAAATTCGAGTAAAAGTCTTAATATGAAATATATTAGATATATATTAATCATATATTTTTATTTTTAATTTTTATGAATAAAATAAGAATATTATATAATTAAACAAAAATGTTGTAGTAATCATTTTATTAAAAGAAATATCAAATAAATTCTTCTAAAAATATCAAAATAAGTATTATATAAACTATTTAATGTTCTCCACGAATTTTTTAGATGAATATGACATTTTAAGAATCTATTAAAAATATGTTTTTGAATATATCTGCTGTGTGGATTTTATTTAAATTCAAATAATTGAATAGTGTCAAAATTGACACTATTGATATTTTAAAAACAATTACATACTATTAAATTGTTTTAAAATCACAGAAGTATTTAAAAATTGAAAATTTAAAATTATATGGTCTAAAAGGTAATAATGAATATAATTATGGAAAATTCACAACACATAAGTAAGTATTTATAACAAATTAAAAATTAGAATATTATGACCACAAATAAATTTAAATAGATTAAATAAGGATAAATAAAATTGATAAGGATTAAAATAAATTCCCAACATGTCTAAATTTTATTTTTTGTTGAGATTACAACCCTATATCTTCTAATATTATATGTTGAGTCATTTTTTGATGTATTTAGGTGGGGTTTGAGTTTTTTTAATTAATTTTTTTGAGGTCTCCAAAAGTGCCCCTCTCCTCCCTTATAAAAGGGCACATCCTCCCTCTCCTCTTCAAAACATTTTGCGCCTTCATGATTGGAAAAAAACTATCCATGTTTCTTCTCCACTTCCCTAGAAACCTACTATTGGTCCTGGTCTTCTTAAATGACCATCTTTAGTGCCCTATGAGGAGGTTAAGAAGATGCGTGTCGAGGAAGAGGTAATATCCTTTACCAATTCATTCAAATTTATTTCATCTTCTACATCCTCTATTTTATTTGTTTCATTATAAAGTAATAACATAAGTATCACTCGTATACTGATATGTTATTATAAATATTAAAAATCACTATTTCAACTTCTATCCATCCTATGGAAAATGAAATCACCGCACATTCGTACGTACTGAATACCATCTCCACGTTGTGCTGTTATCTGTTTTCCACCACCACCATACTTGATGGGTATAATGGTGTAAAGAATAACTATATATGATTATTATAACATGATACTAATTCTGAGATATTATATCATCCATTCCAATTCCAATCAATAATTATGGGAATGATATCTTCGCTCGTGCATACGTACAGATTACCGTCTCGACGATGCGATGAGATTCATTCTCCATGTTAACCATTAAAGAATGATTATAAAGTATATATAATGAATAATAATGAATTATATGACATAATAATTCTACTGGATTTATGTATATATATTTCATCTACTTAATTCCATTCAAGTCCATAAGGAATGGAAAAAACGTTAATACGTACGTACGACCTACTGTATCCATGAACGAGGTATTTCATTTAATTTATCAATCTATTATATATATATATATTCTGAATATATATGATATATAAATCATTCTTTTAATTTTTTATGTAATTAAATCATGATATATGTAATAATATCAAGAACAACTTATCTGAACATGTGCGATAAATGAAACCATTTTACCCAAAACGCTGCTTTAACATGGAATTGACAAAAGAACGGGTAATATAAAGTCGTAAGTGAATCATATATGATATCATAAATATTATTATGGTTATCTAAAAAGTTAATAATATGTTTAAACCCACTATACAGGATTTTCAGACACATACTGAAGAAATTGGACATAAGGTAAGGGATAATTATTCCAATCTCGTTCTTATCCGATATTGTTTATTTGTAAGTATTTACTGGGGTTATGTTTATCATCCATATACATGTTTATTAAATAAAAAGATTTCATAAAATGTTTACTATTATTCCATGTATGTTTTATGTCATTTTTACCCTTTTTTGACTTTTACCACATGGTATGTAATGAATCTTTCTTTTGTTTACCATACGAGGTAATTTTTGACTTTTCTGAAAAAATTACGAGGACCCTGTTTTTTAACTTATGCGCCATGAACAGATTTTTACAGTTTCATAATGCCTTATTTCTATGAATATTCCTCTAAAATATTTCATGATTATTTTCAACATAATTCTATTCTTTTATAACTTCATGTCATTTTGAGAAAATAAAATGATTTTGATGATGAAAGGATATTTTCCTCAAGAATTCATTTCATGTGTATTGTCAAAACAATTTTCCATATAAGAAGACATTATATAATATGTTTATGATTCAAGTATAATGTCTGTATAATTTACAAGGTTTTATTTTTCATAATTTGAAATGATATCCATTTGCTCTATATGGCTTATGTTATGATGTGATGATGTTTATGAAACCCATTTTAATCGTTTGGTTATAATGAATGACTTATGTTTATTTTGTGGCACAGGTAAGAATAGTTTCATTATGAAATGGGTGGGACCTATATCTCTATCCAATGCATTGTGTAAAGATTTATATCTCATGAGATAGACATGGATGGAACAGAAAGTAAATCTAGTCTAGTAATAGAGGGCTGGAACGACAAGTAAATTCGGTTCAGTAATGGACTTTGTACACTATGATGGTCTTGGTAGAAATTCCTTGGCTACTATGGAAATCATTTCAGGTGAATTATGGTTTTCCTCAATTATATGTTTTATTCCCATTCTATTTTATCATGATTAATGTTCCTTTATGATGAATTTCTTATGTACTGCCACGATTCATGTCATTGCTCAAGATTTGGATGTTTTATGTTCATGTTTTTACGTTCAAATGTTTATGGATCCTTTTTATGTTCTCCATGTTTACCCTTACTATGAAATTTAGCTCACCCTTTTTATGTTTTCTTTTCCCCCGGATATAAATAATGTTTTTAGTTATGAAAAAAAGGGGAAGATATTTATGAGAGATGTTGATGATCTTTCACCATGATTAGAGGATTATGTTTCGTGTTTCCAAAGACACTAAACTAACACGGTCTTTGGGTGCCTTTTAGTGTCATGTATTATGTTTTCCGTAAATGTAATGTAATGTCCATGTACGGAAATCTTGGTTCTCTGTAGTCCTTTCCATCGATGTAGGTTTCAAACACTGGAATATGAAGATAATGAGATAAAGCATGTGGTGTCGATAACTATAAGAGACAAGTGGTTACACGGTGACAGGATCATTGTTATGGGTTGGATGGGGAAAGGTAAGTCCTGTATTGGTGTTTCATTTTTGAAAAAGGTTGTTAGACTGGGTTTTGATCAGTTGACTTTAATGAGATCTAGGTTGTGCTTTAGTTGTGTTCTGGGTGTCCTGATGTGGAACAAGAAATTGGACCTTAATTTTTGGACTGATATCGATTGGTGAATTTGGATGAAAACTTTTATGTTTCTTTGTGTGGTGATAATTATTTGTTATACTTGGGTTGTGAATAAAGGATATGATAGTATTAAAGTATGATAGGTTACATTAAACTATGTGGAGAGTTGGAATTCAGGTTCATGGATTGGATATCCTATGTTGATGTTGTGCTTTGTCTAATTCCCTTTTTTGTTTTAGTTTTGTTTGTATTACCAAAACACTATCCATGTGTTTGATGTTGGTAATGATGAACACGATATTGATTCATCCATCACAGATCATCCAAATTGTGTAGAAAATTATATTGGGAAGGTTTACACAGTGAGACAATGTTTTTGATCCAAATATTGTGATGACATGATGAAGTTCTGGAGGAATCATAAAAGGTTGGAGTGGATAGGTGGGCACTATGGCCTGACCTTTTACCTTGGAGGCTGGTTGATGTTTTGGAGTGTAGCTCAAGGATGAGATATTATAAGGGGTTATATTATAATATCTAGACCCTATGTTAATGTAGATACCACTTTATATTTTGTTTTTTGTAAATCATCCCACAATTAGGGCAGGTCGGAGGTGTGTCATAGGGGTTCGGGACATGAAATTTATGAGAACCAGAAAAACATGAGCCAGGTTCACTATAGGAAAATGGTTTGTTTAAAAATATTACAAAACTAAGTTGGGTGGATTCTTCTTAGTAATAGCTTCGTACAAGGACCTTATATTGAATAAAAATTGTACAGGCCTTCCCAAACACATGTACGGATGTTTCCATTTTGAGGGAGGTAATTTCAAGGGTGCTTCATGGTTTTTCAAAACATTGTTGGTGGCCATCCAGAACCTATATCCTAGTCCCCTCTTTAATATAGGTAGATGAAATGTTGGAACACAATTTTTAAAATGGTGAATCCAAACCACATATCTAAAAAATAGGGAAATTCATAATTTTACCTCCTGATCATTAAGATACGTCCCTTGATTTTCACCCCCATTCACCCCAATTGAAAGGGTGATTAACCAGAAGATCTACCCTCATCCATGGATGTTTTCCCTCAATTCATACGATTCTGTAGTGTTATTTAGTGAAAATAAATTATTCGAGTATGTATGTGAATTTTTTTTTCATCAATTTACTTGAAGTGGGGTTTTTTGACGTTTCCACTCCTTCTGAATCTCTAAATCCATGTTTTCCATGGTGTTCTTCATTTTGGGTTTTGAGTCCCTTTAAGCTCCAATCATGTATGGTAGTTGGAAATTTTTTTTGTCTATGAGCAAGAAGTATCTGTTTCATAATATTTTTATCATATTCATAAATTTTTATGCATATATTTATGTTGGTTTTTATGTACTACCCTGCAGTTTTTAACATATTTTACTAATTGAATTAATTTGGGCCTTATATTAAGGCTTGAGACCCATCATGGACCCCATCTGGTTTATTGATGTTGTGATACAGAACCTAGGACTCCCCATGAGGTATTCCACACCATTGAAAATGGTTAAATGAATTGTAAAATATTGAGTTAGAGAAATTATAGGAGTGAATGGGTAAGTGTTTGTACTATGATAATGGGAATGTTTAAGGGGATGATTTAAATTTTAATACAAATGTGTTTTTGAAATGTCTATGAGGATTTTGAAAATGGTATCAATGAATTATTTTTTTATTTTGATCTAGCTATGGTTTCTATTGATGAACAATGAAATTTTAAAGTGGGTAAAGCTTTAAGATGAGGTGTTTCACACAATGTGAATTAAAAAAATAGGTTTTCTTAATATATTTTGAATGATGGATTGAAATATGGGTGTGTTTACCTTTTTGTGAAAATGATTTATTGGATCTTTTAAATGGTTGGGAGTTGAAATGAATGCCTTGAGGAATGGTTTACTTTTTCAAATAAGAAGACTCATTTTTAAAGGGGAAATTATAGATTATTTTACAATGTTTGTTTGGTTTTGGTGTTTTATGGCATATATTAGGTGTTAGGTTTTATTTATTCCATGTTTTGGTTTTAAGGGCCCATTAGGACCATGTTAATTGAAACGGTATATGTTTAAATTTAACAACCGTTTGAATAATCATGTCCATGTTGTAAATGGTTTGAGTGGGGTATTGGAAAGAGGCTCTACTCCCATGGTATGGGATATACTAATTCTATAGTCCCCACCAATATACAATATGACAAAAGAATTGGATTTAAGCCCCTCATTTTTTGGTTGGGCGAGAATGAATCTCTATGACCCACAAATTATTATAATGGGTTTGGATGTTAGACGAAGGATATATGCTCCTAAATATGGAATGGGTTGAAAGGTTGCACTAAGGCTCAATGCTCACAAATTATTTACATGATATGGTTACCTAGACTGATTCTCCATGGTATATAGCAAATATTAATTTATTGGTGATAGAAAATTATGCCTAAAGTTAATTTACCCCTTTATGTTATAGATTAGGTACCCAAAATTAATGAAGTGGTTGATATTGGATGGATTGTACAGTTGAACTTAAAAGAAAAAAATGCTAAATTAAAATTAATTTATATGTGAAACATGTTTATTTTTTTCATTGTTTATTTATATCAACCTCTGTTTATTTATTTCACCTTGATTATTTCCATAAATTATTATATATATTGAATATTTTTTAAACACAATTGGGATTCGCCTACTGAGTTGTACGTATACCCTACTCGAGCCACCAGGAAACTTTGGTACACGAGAAAATGGTACTTGTTGTTTGGTACATGTTCTGGATAGGGACCTAGTGTTGGGTTTTAGATTTGGATGATGCTTTGGATAATGGGATGTTTCTTTGAGGTTGGAATTATGTTCATAGTTGGGGTTTTTCATAGTTTTTTGTATTTTGGGTCTTTTTATTTATGACTTATTGACATTTTTTGTATACATTCCATGTTTATACTATGTTTCACTTGGTTTATCATTGGCCCTAGTCTCTGGTTGTTTTGTTTTACTATTACATTTGTACATTATATATGTTGAAACCATTTCTATTTTTTACTATAATAAAATGATATAGTCCTTGAATTGTATATCCATAGAACCGCACTTCTAATGATAAGCCTCTGGCGTATGGGGAGGCATTCCTAAGGCCATGTGGTGCATCGGATCAGGGAACTAGGTTTATTGGAACCTAGTCTATCATGTTACAATTATAGATATTATTATTAAATATATTACATTATTATAATTATTTAAAGGTAATATATTACCTCACATCAAACTATTCAATCCATTGGAAAGAAATTACTTTTCTTGTGAACACGTGTGACTACCACCTCCACGAAGTGATGTGAATCCTGTTTCTATTTCTGTATTACATAGCTAGTAATAAAATTGAAATGGAATTATAATAATAATAAATAAATATTTATTCAGGTTAAATACCTTATTGTTAAATTTTATACACAACATATAAGTTTATAGGTTCATATTTATAAATATTTCTCAATGAAATGGAAATGGAGATGAAATCTCTCACTATGGAAAATATTCAAGTAAAGTCCCCATGGATGAAATAATATAATCTAAAAAATAAATTAATATTAATTATGAAGGATAAATGATATTATTTTTAAAATTTTATGTATTCACACCATATAAATGAAATTATTATAATAATAATAAAATATGGAACAATGAAGGAAAATTGAGATGGAGTCCTTTGCCTCACACCTGAATTTTTTTGATTGTTCATTAAACACCTATATAATGGATTTAAGAATGCTATTTTTTATAACATAGAGATATTTATATTTATAATATAATATATCATACTCTTATTATATTTTTCCACCCATTAGTTAAAAATATTTCATTATTTTATTTTTATTGAGTTTTAATTGCCTTGTTTTCTCATGAGTGTTTTGTCAAGAAAGGTCCATTTGTTGTGTATATGATATAAATAAATCATATAAATAATTATAATAATGTTATTAGTATAAAATTTTCACTTATTTATCATTTTTATAATCATCCTTGAATGTTGTACATCGAAAATGAATCATATCACTTCTTGGAGATGATAGGTTGGATGTCTATAGGAGCAATGATACCATTCAATTAATGAGAGAAATGTAAAGGATGTGGGTGATATATTATTTTTCCATAATAAATATCATTTCCCATATACCAAATTAATTAATTAACTTTATACTTATTACCACCCATGTATATAATAAGTGAAAAAATAATCACATTACATTGTCATATGGTAGTACATTATATTCAAAAGAGACATTATTATATTTTAAATATAATGGGAAATAAGAACATATCTGTGATATTTTAATTAAATAAGAATATTTAAATCATAAATTTTATATGTAAAAACACACATTAAACAAAGAGTTATATCTTACCATGAGATATTTATATTGAAACCAAGTTACATTGGTTCACGAGATGGTAGTTAGTGGTACACATGATCAATGATTTGGTTTCCCATTTGATGTAATAGGATATGTATAAGTTATTCCACTAATATACTTTAAAATATATATATGGGATAAACATGAGAAATTTTAATAACCTGATTGAATAATATTTGAAAGTGGTGGATGAAAAAATAATTTAAAAATGATCGTTTGAGAATCTTACCTCTTACTTGGACGACTTCTATAGGAATCAACCAAAATCCATCCAAGGAAAGATTTTTGTTCTAGAATGGGAACTTTTTTGTTGGTATTGGAGTAAGGGAGTGTTTTTTAGTGATTTTATGAAATAAATGGATATGTAAGTGTGAAGAGAGGATAATAGGGGTGGTCTTTTATTACTAAGAGATAGGACACGCATGTAATTCATTTAATAGAATCAATTACAATGACATATTTTTCATTAAAAAAGAACAAAAAATAAATAATTACCTGTATTTATTGTTGATAAATTCTAAATATTAACAACCAATAGGTTTTTAAATATTTTATGTCATTTTTAACCCATATATTTTTAGTTTCACCATCTTGTAAAATCATTCTCACCATTATCATGATAATTAATTTTTAAATATTTCATTATTAATTATTGTAAAACAATTATGTTTAAATTATTAGATAATATAAATTAACATTGTTCAAAATATTCAATTCTTTTTTCTATGTTCAGTTTTTATAAGTGGATGAATTGAATTTAAAATTATACCCACAGACGCATCGAAAAAAGTGTGTTTTCAAAGAGGAAATTTGAAGCTTTTAATATTAAAATTCAATATGAAATTGATTCAATTTACCTTCTTTGGATTTATAATTATTTAATTTTACTAATTTTACTTTTAATAATATATTAAAATAAAATAGGGCTAGTAAACTCATTTAATATAATGATATTTTTAATAAAAACCGTTATTTGTTTTTACTATTTAGAAAAGAATGAATCTTTTTAGAAATGTCCTAAAAATTCAACCATATCTAATTTTGATATTATAATTTCAAAAATGAAATATTGTTTTTTATTATATTTTATAGAACTGATAAAAATTTATTTTAATAAATGTTCTCAGAACATGATGAAATAACTTTCATTGAAAAATATAGTTTTTAGAAAACATTTCTTTTTTTCTTTCATATAATTCAATTTTTATTTATAATAAATATAAATGCAATGAATTATATTTTATATCTTTTAAAACCATATTATTTTCATAATTTAGTTATTTTTTTCATACCTCCCAATTTAGTGGCTATGTTATAATGGAATTCTATTTTAAGGTTTATTTAGACCAGAGGTTGCATGTGTCACAAGCTATTAAAGAGTTTCAATTTAATAGGGATATTATTTTTATTTTTACGCATGGTGTTTATGTCAAATATATTATCCTATAAAATTTTATTATTTTACAATTCCAATTTTTATTATATTTATAAATCACCATTTTCCTCTTAATTTTGTATACGCAAGACACTTTCTTTCTCAAAAAAGTGATAAGAATCACACCCAAATGCTTGGGGATTCAGAAAAAACTAAGGGATTCACCATATTGGAGGGATTAATTCATATCCCTATAAGGAATATTTTTCAAACAACTAGTATGGATTCCCTAGGAGTGGATTTACTAGTAAATGGTATAAAATTATCATGATTTTTGTTTTACCAGGGTTTTAACTTCATGAATCATATATATTGAGAATGGGGTTTGTAATTTATTTATAAATATATTTAATAAGTTTCAATAAATCCTATGAAATGGATTCCATAAAACCACATTTAGTGAATCAAGTAACACAATAATGAGTTTCAATATGGAGAAAAGTACACCAATAAAGACTCCCTAGGTGGACAAGGAACCAATGTTTCCATTTACCCTAGTGGATGAATAACACTCTATAAGAGAAGTTATAACATCATTTGAAGTAACTGATATATCAAAAAATAAATATTTAATTTTTTAAATTATCATTAGTAAAGAATATTATCATGTAATAGATAAATAATCTTTAATTAAGGCCACACTCCATCTTTCTCCTTATAATGAATAATTTAACCTATCTCTCACCCTCCTAATGAAACACAACTCATGAAAAAGAACCCATAATATGGCTTAATTCATATTTTAATATCTCATCTCATAATGATTCTGGTTAACAGTGACCATGGAGTTGATAAATAACTAACAATGGAAAACATTTGACCTTGATTAATACCACTTAGAGTGTACTAAATGATAAAAAACTATACAATTTTAGGTAATTTACACATTGTTAATGATTCTAAAATTTCTAATAAAACATTCAAAACTCATAAAATCCAACAATAATACTTTTGTACCACCTATATGGACTTATTAGAGCACTTCTCATTGAACATAACTAAATTATATAATCTCAAAATGATGAAATAGGGAAATATTTCATATTACTAAAAAATGGAAATTTTTTATGATGTGTGATGAAACAATGAGAGAAATATGGATTAGATACAAATGGAGGGTTAGCCATACCCATGTCAATTCTATGTGATAGAGAAATGTTATAACCAAACTTCATTATATGATATCCACTACAGTACTAGGATTAGTAGAGAGGGATATGGGTCGATTGTTGATCCAATTCTATTTTTGGAAATGATAATGAGGCCTAATATTATAAATTTTTATCAAAAAAATAATTTATTTATCTAAATTTATAAAAAAAATATAGAGGGGAATAGATTACCCAATAATAAACACATTACCACATACTGTAATTTTTATTTGAGAACTCCATTTCACATTATAAATAATAACACAAAAATAATCAAGTCATGTTATCTCAATAACGCCTCAATTATTCTCAAGGGATTCTTTATTTCTCTATATTTCATAAAACATTAATTTAGTTAAGGGGTATCTAATATATATGTCATGGTTATTATATTTTCCCCCCACATACTTATATATCCCCAAAAAATTCTATGTATAATAATAAATACTATTGATGAAAACATTCTGTAATCATTTAACCAGGTTTTACATTTTTTTAAACTGTTTAGAAAATTTTAAAATTTAGTTTAACATAAAATCTATATATAACTTTATCACATGACTCAAGTATTGAATTAAAACCTCTATAATTAATTATAGAATAATATATTTTAAGAATTATTATATTTTTATTTTATGGGTTTCATAACATCTTTAAGTAATTTTGATCTTTTGACATGCATTACCAAAAATGTGTGACATGGATTATTTGTTTCCATTTCAAATGATTGAACCTTAGGAAAAAAATTCACTTATCAACAATTATTACTAGTTATATATGATTAGATATTACATTTTCTAAAAATAATATGATTTAGAGTATAATTTAAAATTTCATGTATTTAAGCCTTGTGTATTAATTTATATAGTAGATATGAAAATTGATTATCTGGAGTAGATTAGTTTTGGATTTTCATGCCACTTATTTTCATGAGTATAAATTTTTATATAATCAATTTAAAACCAAAATTTGACTAATTTAGGTTTTTTTTAATTTTTATTTCCTTTAATGATAATATAAAAAATTTAACTCAAGTTTCCCATTAAATATTTAAATTTTGTTAACATGTGTACTGATATTTGAATTCATTCACTACAAATTCATTAATGTAAAAAATTACTCATGTATTATTTTTCTAATCCTAAAACATATTCTAATGATAATACATCGTTTTTTATTTTACAAAATTTTGAAATTTATAAACAATTTTAATTCATATAAACAAACTATGATCATAATGATAACTATTGATATGAGATTTTTTCTTAGTTTATAACTAAAAATATTTATTGAATTTGGAATTGAAGACCTAAATATTCATTGAAAATGATATCATTAACTTATTAATCAATCAACTTTTTCTTGTTTGACACTAGTAAAATAAAATTAATTCATATATTATACATTAAATCATTTAATTCCCCAAAAATTTCATATTCATTTGTGTTTGGTTTGAAAAAATATCAAATGCACCCAAAAAATGTGTTTTTAAATAATAAAAAATTTGTGTTCTTAAGGATATTTTTCATTTTTTTTCTTCTACTTTCATATAAAAAAATATTAATATTTAAAATACTAATTAAATAACTGTGATAAAAAATAACATCATATTTAATCCCTCTTTATTTGTGTAAGTAAAAATTCATGTAATAATTACTTTTTATTTTATATTTAAAAACGACCATAGTAACATATTTTCGCATTATTTTACACGAGTTTTAAAATTTTAAAAAATATTTTTAATATTTCATTTAGAATTATTTTATTGTAAATGTTTTAAATAAATCTAGAACCGGTTTCCAAATTTTTCATGACAATATAAGCGCATTTGTTCATGTTTTTTTATTTTACACTTTTTTGACACATAGAAAATAATACTAATGTTTAAACAATACAATTGATCATTTCAAGTACATCATATGTTGTATTTTTTTTATGTAGGTTCCTAAATTATGAGTATTTTACACTCTGAAATCAATTATAGTTTCTTCCAAAAATTAAAAAATTTCTTAAACTTCTTTAATCCGAAAAATTATGTCAATTTGACCACATAGATAAAATATTTACTTTTTTTATACAAATTTCAAATATATCCATAATACTAATTCTTAGAATATAATTTATATCATACTAATAATCTATAATAATATTAATGTATAGTTATGTTTTTTCATCATAACTAATAAAAGAATCATTTTCCTTAATTTCATTGAAATATTAACCGTGTTTTATAATTTTTAAATTTATTTAAATTAATTATTATAAAATAATATTCTTTTTTAAAAACTTCATTCATTCATATTAATTTACACTAATTATAGATTCATTCATTATTTGATTCCATAAGTCAATAATAAATAAAGAATTTTTTTCTTTTAAATTTATTTGAATAACTGATCTTGTAGGTTTTTTTGTTATCATTTTCAAAATAAGGATACTTATAAAAGAATAGTATTTTTTAAATTATATTTCAAACCATTATGAGCCCCTAAAATATTAAATTTCTGATTGTATACATCATATGTAGTATAAAATACTTGAGTGAAATTTTCTTACACTTTTTTGATAATATAATACAATTTTTATTATTTGTTAACATTTTATAGTTATACCACAATTTTAGGTGAAAATCAAACTATCTTAATTTTGTAATATTTTTTAGCTTGATAGTTTAAATTAATTCTTTTGTAAATAATTTTTGGATGTATTTATTATTATAGGGTTTCTAAACATTGTAATGTGTGTGCATTTCTCATAATGTTTTATATTAGATGTCCACTGATGATGAATGTCTATAGAATAATTTACTAATAAACATTGAATTTTTGAAAATATCGAAATGAGGGGAATTCATGGTTGATGAATGTTATTTCTTGATCCTTCATATAAATCGAGTGTTTTTTAAATAGTGACTGCAAAATTGTAATTATAATTTAAACACATTCTTATTTCCCCCATTTTAACCCTCACATGGTATCACAGGTTCTTATGTTTTCAAGAGATCATTTTGATCATTAATTTCATCTTTAAATTCTTCACTACTGTTCTTGGGTGGTAGAACTTCATATGGAGGTAATTTACTTCTCGATTGTATCCTTTTGGTCCTCTATTATAATTTTTTAAATCTAAGAATCCTAACCCTAGGTTTTTTATTCCAAGATAATGGGTGGAGATAATTTTTTTTAATCCGTTATTTGGTAAATCATAGTGGAAGGTTAAATAGTAATTAACAATATCATATTTTTTTCTTCTAGTTATGTGTATATAGTAGGAGACTTCTTTTATTCACTATCCACAATAAAAATTATGACTATATTTGGTGTTATATTTTAGAAAATATTTTTAACATTCAATAATATAATTAATGAATTTTTATTATTGTTTTTTGATTATTTAATGTGGGGTGTGTTTATTTGAATGGATTCCCATTAATATATTTATTTGTGGGCGTTTTTCTGGTAAAAATATATGTTGTGAAATTATTATTTAAAATTATTATTATGGTTTATTGGTAACTTTAAATAGAAAATATTTCATGGATATTGAAATAGTGAATTATACACCAAATAACCACCTCATATTGATCAGACTCTTGAGTTGTAATTGTAAAATCCTATACAAATATAATATAATGTTAGATCATAGGCTTTAGATGAGTGGATATTTTATAAATAATAAAATTTTCAATTTATAGCTGCCCACAAGGGATAAAAGTTAATATGTGAGGGCCTTTGTTATTAGTCGTGATATTTGGTGATCTTAGCGAAGAGACACGATTTAAATTTATTTAATGGATTTTAGAACCTATTTAATAAATATAATTAGCTTCATAAATTTTATCTAACTAAATCATAATTTATTTTACATTAAATGTATATTTTATGAAGTAGTTTATGAATATCACTATCTTGGTTGACTATCACCTTAGAATGTGTTGATTCACCATTTTAAGGCTTGATCAACAGAATTTGTGCACCAAACATAATGTTATTTTAGGTGTGAATTTTACTTTTATTTCATTCCAGTTTTATTATGGTATTTGAGTTCATGATTAAAATTTTTGAATAAAATACCATATTTCCTGGTTATGTAACATGGTTCCATAACCATTATTATAAACCCCACAACATAGACATTTGCTCCTAGTAATTATTTAATTAGATGTTCATGGTTATACCAACACTTCTATAGTGACCTAAATTTTTTTCTCATTCAAGACTTGTCTCATTATTTAGTTCTAGGACATACTTCCAAAAAATTGGAAAAATGTTATTTTTATAATAGTAAATGATGTCAACTTTTATTATTATTTAATTTTTTTAGGAACATAGTGGTTACCCTTGTGATATCTATTATTAATTTTCATAGGTATTTGATTATTTTGTAATGATTTTTCATTTATTAAAGAATTAAAGATTTATTATGTAATAGTAAGTATTAAAATCTTCTAAATCGGAGATCAAAATAAAATTAAATGTTTGTAGTTCATTCTAAAATGGTATATTTTTCATAGATGATGTTTAATATAATGTTCATTAGAGTCGAACAATAGAGAAAATTTTTTTCAGTCTTTTTATTGTTATTATTATGTTTTTAGTGTATAATTGTATGTTAAATGTAACTTCTGACAAGGTGGGGACATGGATATGTAATTCTCTATGGTGATGAAAAGTTATTATTAATGTATTTTTCTATACGTAAATTTTATAGGGTTGATAAAATTTAGTGTAATGATTTAATTCATAGAATTTTTATAGGAATTTATTTGAAACATTTTAATATGATATAGATAAAGAAATAATATTAACAATTATTCTCTAATACATTTCTTCGTTGGAAATTTAGAGAGAAGGATTAAACCCCTAATTTTACATTAGCGGAAGTTTATTCAGAGAAAATTCAATCTCTTTATTTAAAAAAAATAAGTAGTTCATCATAGTGGTAGTGTCATTAATAAATGATGATAAATTAATTATTATCATGAAATAACTAAATCACAAAAATATAGTAAATATTTTTATGTTTACATCACTTATTTCTTTATGATTTTGGTCTTTCTCTCTATGCCCAAATATTATAATTATTCTAAATGTCAATATAGAAAAAATTTCTAAATAATGGGATAATTGAGTATTTTTTAATTATTTGGTTATGGTGCAAATTTCGAATCAGTTGCATAATAATAATTATATTATTTAAAAGATTCATAATTTTATAAACAATGCTACATTGAATAATAAATAATTTTTGTGGAATATGTTTCCTTTATACTACTACATGTGGGAGTTTTCATTCAAAAAATGTTTTCAATATAAATTAGTGTCTGTTTTTGAAATTAATAAAATTATTTTCCTTCGGAAATAATTTTTTAAATAAATTAAAATTATTTAACCTTCTAATTCCTTTTTCTATAAATTTATTTTCATAGACTTCTTAATGAACAAAACGAATTTTTCATTTTTTTCATTGAAAAGGAATGGTGTTTTGAAATTATCTCACCATTCTTGTAAAATAATTCCATACCATGTCACTATGTTAATTGAATTTTAATAATTTAATTAATTTATGTTGATAAATTATAATTTATTTGATAAAACATTTTGACAACAACATAGAATGATTGTTGAGGAAGTTGAGTTGAATATTTATTAAAAGGAAATATTACATCAGGTTACAAATCTGGATTATTTTCTTATTTGATGAATATTTGATATTAAACTTCTTTTATTTGATTTTATACATTTGATATTGATTATTTAATATATAAATTTTTAGAATGGAAATGGCACGAAGAACAAGAATCCATGTTAATAGAGTATTTCAATTTAATATTCCACTATATATTACCTGTTTAATTTAATTTATTAATATTTCTGCATATTTACCTAATATTTATTAATAGTTGATTTTATGAGAAATAAAATGATAACGAAATATATATTTCCCATTTATTGTTTTAAACCAATAGAAATCACATTATTATTGTATCATACTTGGGTTCTTCCATTAAATTGAATGTGATACCATCATTAGGTGGTTGAGTATCCCTATAAACACTACCCTCACTATTATGGTTCTCATTTTATTAACACTTGAGTTTGACCATTCTTTCAGGATGCTACATTGGATAATAATGAGGTGATCATATGAATGATCATGTGGTAGTGATGGTGAGACCTATTTCACTCATAATTTGATGAATATTTAAATAGTAATATATAAAATAAAGCTACATAGACCAAAATAGATCTATTGAGCTCTGAATGAGATTTTAGAGTTATCAAAATCGACTGATAGTGGAGGCACAATAAATATAAAAAAGTGGTGTTCATAGTGAGAAATTAGATTAAAAAAAGAGGGTATCGTTATAAAACATTCATGAATACAAACATGAAGTCCCAAATCAAAATCTTATTTCAATATATAAATATTTCTTATTACAATTTCATGAATTTAGAGTTGTAACCTAAGGTGAATAATTTCATGTAATTCAACAATAAAATTATTCAGTTAAACATGCTTTTACATATCACAAATCTTTAGATTTCAGGTCACAAATCATGTAAACCATAATCATTAAATTTGGCATGTAACCCTACAAACACCATTTCATAATTCTAGAACCACACATTTTTTATTTTTTCACATTATGTGTATAGTGGATATATTGGTTCAACTTGTTAATGTCACACATTCATAAGGTTCACATGAGTTGTACACACAATGTATCCCACATAGACACAATGTATAGCTGATGAAGAAACTCAATTTGTATCTAGAGTACATTCCCATTGCTTAAATATATCCTTACATCGTGTATTTCCAGAGACTATATGTAGACTATATAGTGACATATTAAAATTTATTTCTATCTAAGTTAGACTAATTCAAGTACCTTTAATATATAATATTCATACACAGTACTTCAAAGATTATATGTGATGATCTAACATTAGTTTAGTAGTGGTTGTACTCAATTAACAATTATTTATATTCTTACAAACAATGTATTCAACCAAGAGTCCAATATACTTCTAACTATGTATCACTCTTCATTTATTTACATAAGAAACTAGTTTGGGAGGAACGTGTAGTAAATTTTGGACATTCAAAAATAGATAATGTAATTAACCATATGAATTTTCCATATGAATATTATATTAATGGTATTTACATTTTAAAACCATTATAGAGATGGTGATGTGTGTTGATATATAACAGGAGTAGCAATGGGGATGGTAAAACACTTAAAACAGATAATCCTCTTGGTAATGGATCATCTGGGTATCTAGAAGAGTATGGTATCCTCTTATATGGATGTATTATGGATCCTACAATAATGAATATGGTAACCCTTGTGGATGTTTGAAACTACTCACACTAGGGTATGGGTCATCTATAGGGATCAATTACCATCTCGGTTAATGTGTCTATAATTGTGGAATTGGGACCAATTTATTTCCATTACTAACGGATATTAAAGAGAAAATAACCATTACATAGTTTTAGTGTAATTAGTGTATTAGTTCTATAGATAATCTATAAACATTTCCATTTATAGGAATATATTGAGTTGATATGTCTTGTTTTATTTACATTACTCTAATGTGGCGTAATCTTATTCCACAGTTCTATTGTGGAGAAATGAGGATCTTATGATAATGAATTTTTTAGATAATTTAGATTTTATTATTTTATAATATTTAGTTAACAATAAATCATGTAGGATCTTATCTCTAATATTTTTACAGATTCTTTTTATTTCTCTTGATAACCGTTGAGGCGTGAATTGTAGCTTTTTTATGGACATTAGACACACCAAATATTAAATTGACCAATGTGACCCCAAATACTTGGATGATATCATTATTTATAGATTCCATCTATAGTGATACTAAACTTCCCTATGTTCTTAGGATTTTTTGGAAATCATATTTAGGTTTTTCCTCATCCGGTCACACTCTTATACGAAATTTTTCAAACTATCTAATTGTGTTATCTATAAATTTTTATTCCAATGTGACTTACATAGTATATTAATAATCACCCAAGAATAGGATCAAAGACCACACATTTTATAACTATAGAGAGTATTCATTGTTTTCATATGGTCATGGAGATCGTCGAACTTAGGCTTTTCATGTGGAGAATAATTTTAGAGACACATGGTGGTACTCCGCTATAATAGTTACATATAGTGGACACTTCACAGGTGTTCTTGGTACATATTTGTACTAGGGTATTCATCTCTATTTTACTCAAACATATAGGATGAAATATCATTATATTTTTGTTTTTTGTAAAATATGGTGCAGTCTTGTTTGTTGATATTCCATAATGTCTACCCATGGGGTGTATCATTGTATAATCATTTCTCATACATCATTTATTATAATGTTTAATTATTCCCATATATATGTGTCAATTACAAGATATATTTTGGTTATTATATTGAATATATATTACATGTTGTTATAGGATAAAGCATCTGATTTAATACTAGTACCTATTGGTGATAGTCTATATCCCCTTACCTATTAGATGTAGGCATAGGGTGGACCACTAGGCTCATCATCATAAAAGGTGTTTAACACCACATAATTTTAATATATAATTTTCCATTTATTATTTCTTTTTTTAAATGATACAATATACTAAAAATAACCATGATACATTTTATAATAATGATATATTAGAAGGATAAAAATGAATTAATATATTATGAGAACACAATATAAAAATCATTAAGAAAAGTACAAGGGTAATAAATTTGTCACAAAATATAAATACCATGAACAAAAAAACATTTACCTCACAGTATTCCAGGACGATCATTACCACATATGAAAGTATTGAAAAATTTCATTGAACTATAAATTGATTAGATGTTTTAAAATATAATTAAACGAACTGCATACATGATTATAAAATTTTAATTATGACTGTATAAAGAAATGAAATAAAACAATTATATATTATTCATTGTAAATATGGTCATTGGATATATATTACATGAAAATATGTTAAATGGATATATTTTCATTGGGTTTGACTAAATCTTATAGGTATATTGAATAATTTTAATTTTTAGGAACAATTTGAAAACAATATTAGTCAAAAACAATAGATAAGGAAAATAAAGGCAAATATTTAATTAAAAATAATTCTATATAATTTTATGAATTATTATTATTATTAAAAAATAATTTTATTTATTTTTTAAATTTAAATTTAAATTAAAATATTAATTAATGATAA
Source organism: Viscum album (assembly GCA_963277665.1). Lineage (NCBI taxonomy): Eukaryota > Viridiplantae > Streptophyta > Magnoliopsida > Santalales > Viscaceae > Viscum > Viscum album. The sequence goes on along the minus strand of OY728167.1, from coordinate 558,026,684 downwards.
AATTACTTAGTAAGAATAAAAATCAGAAATTTTATTAAGATATGATTAAAATAGGTTAATGTTAGAAGGGAATATTTGCCAAAAAATATTTCTAATAGGTTATATATTTTTACAATAAAAAATTAAATTGATTATTTTTAAATGATAACTATAATTTAATGGTTCAATTTTAATATAAATAATATAATTATCAACTAATTAATAATTTATATTAAATAATATTAAGAACAAATAATGATTGAAAATTAATTTTTTCTATAAAATCTAGTTTTTGAAATATTGTATAATTTTATTTAGAAGAAAATTTAAATTATATAGAAATATAATTATGTTAAACTGACCCATAATTTATAATTATAAAATTTAAATTATTTTATAGGGTCCATCTAATTTTTTTTAAATAATAATTAAAATGGAAGGTAATTAAATACTTTAAAATAGGGAAAATATGTAACTAGCATATCATGAATTTTTGATAAATAAAATGATAATAATACCATATATATTTCAATTATTCTGTGTGTAAGTCTAAAATAATTGTTCCTTGAACCATTACTTACCAAACTAAACTAAATTTGATTGGATTCAATCATTATCCATCACCTAACTTATGTTCTTATGGATATGTGACTATTTTTCCCCTATAAAAGGATCTCTCATCTAACCCTCCAAAACCACACACTCTATAAAATATATATTCAATCCAGGTCCATATTACCTCTCCAAAATAATTCATATACATTATTAATTCTATTTATATGTTTTTTGGATTACTTCATCCCAAAAGAACCCCTTTGGAGAAGAAGATCAATATATATATCCAATTCTTTACAATTTTTCTCAATCACCAAAACAGCCAAACTCTTTATAAAAATTATTTTACAAAATAATTATATTATGTCAAAATAATTTTTCATAAGGTAATAATATTACAATTATATAAATATATTTAATATTAATTATATTTTGAAACATCCTTTTATTTTGGTCGACTTTACCAACTATTAGAATGACGTTATAACATTAAAATAATGAGTAATGATGAAAATTAATGCAATTCTAATATAAGATACTAAATGATAATTTATTTTATGAATATGTTCTGGAATGGGAGATACAAAAATGAATAAAAACTATAATGTAACTTATTATAGTCAGAATATAACTAGAACCATCCTCGTCATTGATTTCATACTCAAGAAATATATTAATAAATTACATCAAATACACATGACATTGAATGAATCATTGGAAAAAATTATTACACAAAATTTATTAATCATGGAATGATGAACATGATATGAAATAATTAAGATTCACACCACCATTATAAAACCTCTATGAAAACAATAAAAAATACAAACATTTGAAGATGAAAGAAGATAAAAACAAACTATTATTTATATAGTACATGAATATAAATGATGATTATTAAAGGTAATATATATGAATTTGGTTTGAAAATAATTTATTAATGTGGTTATGGTTATTATACAGGAGGTTATATGACATTAATGGATATTTGGAGTAAATTCTAGGGTGCGTATTCTCTATTTCAATTCCTTGAGATATGTTTCACATCAACAATGATGTTATACTATGTGGTTAATATACTACAATATGGATATATTCTATTATAAATTAAATAAATAATATGTGAATAAAAAGTAAATGTAAGGTTCTTTCTTTCATGGAATTTTTATATAAAGGTTACTAGTGCCATAAGTGGTTTCTTTCTAACCCCATTTTCAAATCAATATTATTAAGAAATGAAATTATAACTCGGTGAACGTTTATATTTATTATCTCTTAAAACTGATCTATTTTTTATCCTATAGTCATTTTTGGGTTTTCATCTTCGTCACACCTTCTCACATCTCTTTTCATTACAATTGAATGAAATTGATGCTTCAATGTGGGGCTAAAATTATATCAACTTGTCAGTCGAGAATAATTCTCCTCCATGTCCATATTCCTTATTTTTATTTATGTATGTCTGTATCTGTATATATTTTTATTGATTATGAATTTTTTCATTTTACATAAAATATTTACAAAAGTAATGTTATTTAGAATTATTATTATGGTAGATTTCCACCAACTTTTATTTATATGAAATTTTGTGAAAGAAATTTCTTTTTAAAAATTTCCCATGAATACATATTCTATGCATGTTATCTAATTTTCAATTAGTAATATCCTCTATATTTTTTTCATGGATTTCCAAATTAATTTCTTTTTATGTTTTTGATAAATATTTTTCATTCAAAATAAATTTTATTAAAATATAAGGATATTTCATCTTATTTTTCAATAAAAATTTTTAACACTATTAAAAATGTGTATTTAAACTATGTAAACATCTATTATTGTTTTTTGATACAAATGGAATATTCACAAATATTACAAGTCACATTATTTCTCTTGATTTATTTTTATAGTATCTCATAAAAGTTGTTAAGAATCTCATTTATATCTCAAAGGATATTTGTGATGGGATTATATTAAATATGTTTTCTTGTTCATAGATCACACATAGGTATGGTTTATAATAATATGATATGTGGTTTTGTTATATCTGTCTAATTCATTTGATAAATCATTATATTGATCATGATACAATGAATTTAAATGATTGTGATTATCAATATTAATATGATGATTCAAGGACATGATGGAAATTTTATTTTTCAACAAATTAATGTATGGATAGGAATTTAATTAAATATGTTTATAAGATAATTTTTAGATAGAATTGTGATCATTTATGTTAAAATTATGATACAAAGAAATGATTGTGATTAGATATTTCTGTAATAAAATGTATGGATATGACTACATTTAGCTATATTGGTAAGAGATTTCTGGGAAATGATCTTTATTAAATATGATAACATGATGAATTTTGGAATTAATAATGATTAAATATATTTACAAGATAATGAATGTACTTGATTGTGATAAACTATTTTCCCAACTAAAATTAATTTATATTCTTAACATCATACAACATTCATATGTTATACTCAAAGTCCCATTATTATTGTCTCACATATCCAAATTCTTATTCAATGGTATATGTTTTATCTTTTGAGATTATTTATCCTTGTGTAATTCATTATGGATAGATATTATGAATCCTTGTTATTTTCAAATAGATATTTATCTCATGCTCATATTTTATCTCATGTTTTTTATTTAACAAAATATGAATCATTGATATTTTTTTCTCTTAGTAATCATTTTAGATTAAATTTTCCTCTGTTTCCATTCCTTGGGTAATATAGAAGGTTGTAATGTCTATTGAGATTATATTGATAGAATGTGATAAATTTATTTGTGAGTTATATTCAAGAAATATATGGAAATGATACATTTTATAGCTATTAAATTAATCTAGTAAACCATTGGGTTATGGGTACGTGTCTTTGTATATTATATTGATAGTTTATGTTTTGAAAATTCTTCAAAATATACATGCTTTATGACTTGGTCCCCATAGTTGTTATTTCAATGGTGTTTTATTAAATTATGGGACTATGTTTTTAATAATAAGTGGATATAACCTAAAGACTATTGATATAGAATGAACCTAAAATTACAAAACATTTAATGAAGGTGTCATAATCGATTTTCATTATCATAAAAATTCATAATTTGAAAATTATTTCTTACTATAGTTACTAACCATTTTTCATTTTAGTAAATAGAAAAAACCAACATGAATTTAATTAATAATTGGTGTGGTTGATAATGTATTTATTTTACTAATAATATACCAAATGGGATGGGAAATGGGGTTAAAAACATCATAGAAATTATATCATAGTATATATACAATTACCTAAACTAGATCGAACATGCCAAGGAAATAGAAACACTGTATTGTGTAATTTATTTTTCAATAACTATCTTCCATTATCAGGTATCCTAATTTGTTAATTCATTACTTGTGTATTAATATTATATACAATATTTCATTGGTTCTGTAATGATCATAATTAGAAGATGTATTCATGATTTTTTAACAGTTGGATTGTGAAGTAGAGTAATGGCGGAATTTAATAAATAATTGTAGTCTAAATGAGGAAATTGAAAAATGGGATTTGAGAAGTTTAGGAAAATATTGAACACTATATATTCTCTTAAAATAGATCTCATTAAAATAGTGTAATAATTATATGATATTAAAAAAAGAGGATAAATTTATTGTTTCATATGAAGAAAACGTTTTGAGAGTTTCAAGGTATACAATTTGATTTATTATTGAATTTCAAAGAACACATAAACATTTATATTATGTCATAAAACAAAATATATGAACCAAATTATCTAAATTGGATATTAGTAGATATTAAAACAATTATTCACATATAAGGTGGAAATCGAAATATGAGACTCTTATATTGGATTTGGAGATAATATGGAATCAATGATGGTTATTAAAAACACAAAATCACCTGGAAGAATAAAAATTCAAGCACATACATGCAAAAAATGTTGGAAAAATCTAAGGTAGTTGATTTGAATGAGTATTTAATTGTTATAAGCCTGGAATGGTTTTGCATAGTGTTGATAACATTCCAAAAGTAATTAAGAAAGAAATCTATACAATGGAGGATAATTAATATGCAACTAATTCACCATCAATAATATTATGCTTCAAATTCGATGTTTTTTTCATTATATGAGTAAATTCCCCAATAAAATGGAAAAAGGGTATAATATAACTCAATAAACTCTATGACTATGGGAATAATGAAGAACCCATGGAATCACTACAACTAAATTGGATAATGATAACTAAGATGTTAATGGAACACTTAATCACCTCTCAAAATATATAATTATCTTATTTATATCCATCTATTGGATTCATTTGTGTCATACATAAATTCTAATAATATTAATTTACCTCTTCAAGCATTAGATGTTGAATTATTGGTGAAGTCACATGGTAGTGAGATTATTAGTTCCAAGGTATATTATTCCTCTCCAATTTTGGTTTGTGTAATGAAATTTCATACAAATATAATTATTATTCCATTGGTGTTATGTGATATGGTATTGAACATGGAATTACTCTCCCCAAGTACATTTCATAAAAAATTTCACTATAAGAGGTCGAATTTCATATTCCATATCAACCAATATATATCTATCAATTTGAGGTTGACTATAATCACCTTATAGATGTTTGTTCCATTATACGAGTCTTAATACCCAATAATGGAGGTTATTAAAAGAAATTGTTAATGAAAAGGAAAATATTCATTATAATGTTATTATTCAAGAATATTTTTATGTATTTTTGTAATATTTACATGGTCCACCCTCATATTTTGAGGTTTATTTTACATAAAATTATATTTGATGATATATATATATATATAAGAATCCAAATATAATAACATTTTTAAATTGGATTAATAGAATAGGAATATCCATGAAAATTTTCTAACGGTGACATATAACCGTTTTCATCATTATTAAGTTCCCCATTTCATTTTTACAATAGTGTAGGTGGGTTAGTACATCTTTTAATTGATTATGATGCACATAATATGATCGCAATCAAGAATAGTTATTAAATACACCATATTGTTGATTTTTTTTGTTCAACATAGAAGATATCAATAGTTCTCAGAAATTGAACATTAATTAGGATATCATCAATTAACTATGAAGAGTGATGATATATCTACGATTCCCATCTATATAAGACATAGAAACTATAAATTCATAATGTTCCCATCCAAACCTACAAATTCCACGGTTATCCTAAAGGATTTGATGAATGAGGTCCTTAAATATTCTCGTGAAATTTTTTGGTAGTTGTTAAAGATGATAATCATACATATTATATGAGTAAAGAAGATAATGATGTTCATTTAAATATTACAATATATTCTATGAGAAAGTATATTTTTTTCCCAAATTTAGCAACCGTGAATTATTTCAACATAAATTACCATTCTTGTGTCTTGTAATTGAAATAGAGGTAATTTATATTGATAAAACAATGATATAATTAATTGATAAATGGAACAGAACCACTAATGTAATTGTGATCCAATGATTTCATGGATTGGATGGATACTATAGATTCTTTTTGGGAAATTTATCAGGAATGTAAATTCCAATAACAAATCTAACTCAAAAGGGATTCTTTAGATAAGATAATGGGAAGGAAATCTCAATGAGTTCAATAAAAGGATAATAAATACACCGTAAATCTCTTTAATCGATAAAGGAGAATTATTTTTTTATAAATTTTTGTATCAATGAATTGATTTAGATTTTTTATAATGTAAAATGGCATATTGGTTCCTTTGAATCATGTTTATTGATTTTCCATGAAACAATTTATCGTACGATTGATTTGGAGAACATTGTAGGAATATTTCCATTGAATATACTGTGGAATTGTCAAAATGATGGAATGTATAAAATATATACTAATAATAAGAAAGTAAATAAAATATTCACTTACGATTATATAAAATACCATCAATGGAGTGCATTAGATTATATCCCATACTATGATTACTCAATACATTACCACCCTTGGAAGACAAACATGGTGGATGATTCTTTGAGTTGTAAATATCATATTACCTTATCCATGATTATGATTTATTGGGACCCAATTTCAATGTATTTGAATAGTATTGACATTAATATCATAATCATTGTGGAGAGTTTCTATAAATCCAAAATGAATACTAAAAAATCCAGAAATTTTAAGATCTTGGAGGAGTTAATAAATGATATAATGATGTAAAAGAAGGTGTAGAATATTCCTGAGTTCACCTTTGACAATAATATAATTATAAAAATAATTAAATTCATATTTTTTTATTAATACCATATTTAATGATTTATCCATTGGATGATGAACATAAATAATCTTTCTTTATCTATCTTGAATAAAAAATATGAGTAGTGATATCAATAACAATTTCTTATAGTCGTCATGACGATGGAGATTGTAGAGAATATCTCTCTCTGATTTTTATGAAAACCTGAAAAGATATTACATCATAAATAAAAGGGGATGATGTAACCATTGCCTATAAACATAAAGATATTTGAGAACATTACAATGAATTTCATTGTATGTCATCTTAATTTCTATAAATTATATACTTCCATTTTATTTATAAATAATCCCCACCTTAAGACCATCCATTACATTACTATTTTAGAATATTACTCACCCAATCAACATTACACGATATTCATAAAGAATGTGGTAAGGCTTCATAGAGTAGCAATCTCAATTGTATCTGATTGAGATCCAATGTTTACATCAAAAGTTCAGTGAAGTATTTATAAAGTATGCTATATAAACTTGAATATAATCAAGGATTATCATCCTAAAAATGATGGTCAGTAAAAAAGGAAAATTAAAATGTCCAACATTATGTTATGATCCATTCCAATAGAATTAAATGGAAATTGATATTAACAACATCCACAGGGTGGGTTCACATATAATAAATGTTTTCTCCCTAGAATATAAATGGAATAATTTGAGGATTTATGTGAGAATAAATGTAAAGAACTAATTAAAAGATGTTAGTTCAGAGGGAAGATGTATTTAAGACTCAACATTTTTCAAAAAATGAAGGAAACAATTTAAAAATATAACACAATTTCCTGAATCACCAGGTTTATTCTAGAGTTCCCGATTTCATCAAGAGTGTCTCACCATATAGTAGAAATTTCCTACTTACAATGAGGTTTTGTATTATGGAATGGTGAGACTATACCCTCCTATCAGAGTAAATAAAAATAGAAATAACCAAATCATATAATTAATTCATGACCATTAGGATGTATAAAATATCAATAAAAATAATGTTCTATAAAGAGATACTATTTAATTGGATATACCACTGATCATTGAAAATTACTTTTCTATATATATATATATGGGATATATCATAAAGTAAACAATATTTTAGACTCACCAAAATCTATGATTCCAAAACAATCTCAATCTCCACACACACACATTGAGCCACCACATCTCGATCAATTTTAAATCAATGTGATCAACCTAAAAAAATGTATAATCTACAAAATCCCCATGATGTCCTAACTGTGTGTGAGTATAATAAATATATATGGTATATCAAAGAAACACTAACAAACATATTTATATTTTTTTGTATGAATATAATATCAATAAATAGTAAATAAATCAATAATGTGTCAAGGGGATTTATGTTAACAAAGTATCCCAGAAACTAGTCATACCAACTTCATCGCTACTAAATAAGAAAGTATTAAGTGTCACATAATTTCACAATTTTAAGATCTAGTCTCAATTATTCTAAGTATAAGAATATAACCACATGGCTTCTCAATAGAAAAAATGAGCCATATCTGTGATGGCGTAGTCTCTCCTTAGTCAATAAGAACCTAGAATATTAGGCAACAAGGTTGTCACATCAAACCTCTATCATGGGTTTGACCACAAGGACATAATATGACATCTTAGCCAAAGGTCATTCTTAAATTCCATTAAACATAATCAATTCCATGGGTCATGGATTGAGGATTTAGTACCCATACTACTACTGTCATGGGTCTATCCAGAAGTTCATGAGGCCCCCACAATGTTTCTATGTCCATCATTGTCATCATGACAAGTCATGAACACTCCCTCTCTGATGGATAAACATAAAATGATATCCCACCTATTAAGAAAACTATTAGTAATGCTTCGAAATGCCTAAAAAACACATAATGTGGAGTATCATATAAGTTAGAATAAAAAATATCATCATGAGAGTCCTTATCCATATACAAGTATAAGTCATCCAAATAAAACAGGGGACATGAAGAATCATGGATGTAGTATTGTCATTATGAATTATATATTGGTAACATGGGCTACAGAAACACCCATATGACTAACACTAAAAACATAGGTCTCATGGTGAAAATAGGAACACTAGTTATACCATATCATAAAATTTATATAATGGGAAGTAAAGTCCTACACCCCTATGCATGTTATCAAAAATAAGGACCATGTGAAATACAAACATGTTGATTCTTTTCATATTCAACCAATGTACTTGTAAACATTACTAGGGTCTAAGGGAATATCATGAATAATGGTTATTGGAACATGCACCATGTTCTAATAACATATATATGATGAAAATATAGAATCTCATGAACAGTTGTGCATGGAACATGCACCACGGTCTTAGGAAACCATGCTCAGTGCCAAGGGTATCCCATGTACAATGGTGTATGTCACATCCACTGAGGACCACAAAAAGGTTATCCTATAAAAAAGGAACATCACACCAATCACTACAATGATTTCACACATAATTTTCACAATAAGAAAAAATTATATCTACCTAAAATGTTTCATTATAACCCTATAATATCCACTCATGTCATATCATCTTACATTCAACCTGAAAAAAGACAGCCATGGATTCCTATTAAAAATTTCTCCTTGATCACAAGTATTAACAAAAAATGTCCCAACATTGTAATTTTATATCTAATAGTCTCGTCTTGAACCTTGAACCCAAATAGATATATTAAACTCTCAATAAATGCCTATTTTGTTCTCAAGTACATGTTCTAAAGAAATGATTGATACCTATGCAATGTATCATTCAATGTCTTTATGGAAGACTGGTCAATGATTTGTTTCAATAACTCATTAAATACTAATATATCTTGGGATTACCTATCCATAACCATAACCCACAACCCAATATTGGCTTCCACTCACAACTCATATGGAAGACCTCTTCAATGATACAAGGGGTTACTCCTCATCACCATAGACACACTATTCAGAATAAACCAATTGGATTTAACACAGAATAACTAGACTATATAAAACCCATTACCCACTCAAGTACATACAAGGCTCCCGAAGTACATAAAACCATTAATATTTCCTATTTGGGACTATGTTTCCAAATGATGGTAATACACCCTATGTTCATATGTGCACTCATCATGGGTCTACATCCTCCTGGTCACACCATTTCTCAAGCTAAGGGTCACTTAGTCTATAACACTTATACCTAAACCCATAAAATCAGGAGGCTACACACAATTATAATATAGTATTACTAGATAAATGAAACATACAAGAAATATGGATGTAAAAAATAAATTGAAACAATATAAGCATATAACATTGAGTTTGGGAGAGGATATCTAATTGAATTAAGAAATAAATCATCATATAAACCATAGAAGAAATCAAAAATGATTAAAAGAATCATCCAAGACACTCACATCCTCATCCAAGATTTTCATAACTATAAATCCCTTCACAATACTCCATTTATGATAGATTTGGAAAATGTCCAAAAAAATAAATTTCAACTTTCTAGATCTCATTTTGACCTTCCACCAAACCAAGAAACTTTAATCCAATATAACCATAATTTACTATGTTTAAGGCCTTGTCCAAATGAAGAAGAGAAGATCTAATAATATCAGGAATAATGTAAGGAAAATTAGTACATACATTAAATTCCCTAAATCTAATCTCCATATATCAACCAAACCACATATGTAGGTTTGTAAAATAAAATTGTTAATCCTTCGTAATCCATGGGTTGGAGAGGATTCCGAATAAGATGATGAATCCATGAATTTGGAGTTTTAAAAAAAATAAAAATTGGGGTTTAGATAATTAAAAACAGACAAAATTTTTTTTGACTCAATTAAGTCAAAATTTTTCTGGTACACTATCATCCCTTATCAAACAAATATTTTGGTCACATGGTTTCTCAAATCATGAATCAATATTGTTTGAGGATCTGTGTTATGTAGAAATACTTGATGGGTAAATTTGATATGATTTTCAACAAATTTCCACCCCAATTACCATTAGCACAAGTAATATGGACTATATGTTTAAAATCATGGTCCATATTGACCATGATCAGACAATTCACATTTTAATAAGAACTCTAAAATCCACTAAAACAACATTAATTTACATATAATTTAGTCTAAACAAACAATGGTATGAACATGGACAGAAACTATCAAATTTCCCTTGGAATATCAATAACCTCCAATGAATTTGTGAAATATCTTACTTTAAATAAAATTTAATCTTTTTATATCTTTTTTACAAGAAAAACCATGTTTATCTTTTGTTACATGCAATATTGTGTATATCTGGAATTATATGTAAAACCATGTTTAAATGAAACATGAAAGAATATTTATAAATTCTGATTTAATTTTTAATATTTATCTTATATTTTTCTAGATAAGAGATAAAATAAATATAATTTTATTCGCAAAATATATTTTCTCTGAAAATAAGTTTTGTCTTATTTTACAAAATTATTAAAAAATTGATTTTCTTTAATGTTTACTATTAAAAATGAATCTTTTTTTTAAATGATAATGTTAAAATTATCTTCATGTAAATATTTGATAATTTTAAAATAAGAAAAAATCATTAATGTACAGTGAATTGTTCTAGTTTAATTATGAATTTTCATTTCATTTAATTATTTATAAAAAATAAAAATTATTAAAATTTGTTTTATAAGTAAAGTTATCAAAAACAAATTAATATTAATACTATTATTCATTGGAATAAATTTTATATTTAATTTCTATGTAATTTTTTGAAAACATTTTAAAATTTTATATTTAGACAACTTCTTTTTCATTACCTATGGGGTTTTAATTTTAAATAGAAAATTACTAATTCTATGAGTTGAATTTATAAAAAATGACTTTTTGGACTCAAAAAAATTTATATTATGTAAAAAGAGAGACTAATTTTTTTATTATTACAAATAATACAAACTGAAAAAACTGTTTATTATGGTTAAGGTAAAAATTATTAATCGGGGGGTTAAAGTGAATTGATAAGGGTTAAAAATGACACAAAACACGTCCAAACCCCATTTAATCTACATATATCAAACATATAATCTAAATTATTTATTAATGAAAAATTTTAGATTCTTTGGGAGATTTAAAACACAGGTATAGTTTTTTATTTTTAAAAATAAAAATTTTTCCATTCACCTCACTTATAATAAGCCACCCCTATCCTCGATATTTAACACATCAAAAAAATTTGGAAAAAAGATGAAATATACATAAAAATTATTTAATTACATCTTCCTATCCTAGAAGAATTGTTTTGGTTAGAAATAAAAACTAGCAATGGATTAGGTGAAAAAATTTAAATGTTGTCCGAAGAAGAGGAAACATCCCAAATCAATAATTTTATTTTATTTCTTCATCCACATTTATATATTATATTTAATCCATTATTATATTAATATTTTCTATCAAGACAATATTGACATACATATAAAATACTTTTGTGTTTTGGAATACTTAATACATGAAAAAAATACACCCAAAGACCGTATTATTTTAGTGACTTTGGAAACATAGAACACCATCTTCTTACATGGTGAAAGATATTCAAGATCTCCCATAAAGATATTCACATTTTGTTTTACTACCTAAAACCATTATTTATATTCTAGTGAAAAAACATCTTAAAAGGTGAGCTCAAAATATCAGTAGGGTTAGACATGGAGAATATAAAATAAACCATAAGCATTAGAACATAAAAACATGAACATAAAGTTTAAACATCAAAATCTGGAGTCATGAAATAAATCTTTGCAGTATGTAGGGAAATTATCATAAAGAAACATTGATCATGATAGAATATAATTGGAATAAAACATGTAATTTTGGTAAACTAATAGGCACATAATATGATTTCTATAGTATCCACGATATTTCTGTGAAGACCATCATAGTAGACAAAGTGAATTAATGAACCGAGTTTACTTTTCCGTCAAGTCATGTATTACTAAACTGTATTTACTTTTCATTCTAGTAATATCTATCTCATGAGATATAAAACTTTACCGAATGCATTGGAGGGAGATTTAGGTCCCACCCATATCATAATGAAATCATTCATACATATTCCACAAAATTCAAAGACATTCACCATAGCATATCCAATATAATAAAATTGGTTTCTTAAACATCAGTTCATCATAAATTAATCTATATATGGAAAATAAATTTCATAAAAATAATTCCATCATAAATACAATAAAATAAAAGTAATAATAGTGATAGAAACAAAACCCTATTTTTTCTTAGATAGAAAGTAATTTTGATAAAACACATGAGATTAATTCAGGATAAAAAATTGTTTCTCCTTTAAAAAAATTTCCTTTCTCAAAATGCTATGAAATTTTAAAAGAATTGAATTTAGTTTAAAATAAACATGAAATACTATATATGATGTTTTATGTAATTAATGAATCATGAAAATGTAAAAGTAATTCATGTCGTATATGTTAAAAAAATCCCCACAAACTTTTTCCAGAAATGTCCAAAAGTACATCGTATGGTAAACTAAAGAAAAATTCCTTCCATACCATGAAATAAAATTAAATAACGGGTAAAAATAATTTTAAACATAAATATAATAATAGAAAACAGTTTCGGAAAAGATTTTTAGAAAACAGGGACGTGGATGATAAATATATCCCCAGTAAATACTTACGTATAAACAATCTCATATAAAAATAAGATTGAAAAATTATCCCTTTGATTGTACTTTTCGTTAGTTGAGGGTTTTATCACCTATTTTATAATTGATAAATACTTTTATTAAATTATACCAGAATCATATCCATATTTATGATATCATATGTGATCATATATGATCTAATTAATCATTTTAATAGTATTTCAATATTACCATCATTTTGGGTGTTAACTACTTTGTTTTCCCATTCCGGTTTTGTCATATAAGTCATTATGGTAATCTATAGTATTTAGTTTATCCATGAAATTATATTCATAATTTTTTTTTTGAACCATCATATAAATTTTATAATCATTCTTGAATTTTTAACATGGGAACGAATCTCACCGCATCGTGGAGACGCTTGGCCGTACATACGCACAAGTGACGATATCAATATATTGATGGTTAAGTGGAATGTAATTTTATGGTATATTAATTATAGATAATAATTATCTCGTTATATGAATTTTTAAATCCATTATAATCATCATTATACCCATCCTAATAATTTATTTTTGAGTAACAATGTGCACCATAGCGCGGAGATGGTAACCCGAACGTATGCAGACACGGTGATATTATTATTCGTAGGATATATAAAATGAAATATAAGGTTGTAAAATTATTATAACAACATCTCAACAAGTATAATATATCATATTTATTAATTTTGTATGGAATCAACAACGAAAGTTGAAGTAGAAAATGAAAATAATTTTCAAAGAAGGGATAAAATGATTACCTCTTCTTAGGGTGTTTCATTTTGATTTGAACATAAGGGCTCCCATTGATGTCTCTATGCCCAATGGTATTTCACAATGATTAATTGAGGGAGGTTGGCAGTGTACATGGGTAGGTTTTGAAAAAATCAAATGTCATTAGATGTGTGATTTAAAGGGAAAGGAGGTGCCCTTTTATAAAAGAGGTGAGGGACAGTTAAGAAAAATCAGGAAATATTGAATTGTTATAAATAGATTTTCGTTTTCTAATAACACAAAATTGATTTATTTCTATGATATGATGAGTATTGGTCATTAAACTCTCAAGAAATAGGTTTTATACATTTTTAGGTATCAAATTTCACCTTATATTTTAGCTTTAACCCTTAGTTAACTAATTTAACTCTTACCATGTCTTTATGTATATTCATACTATATAGTTAATATAGCTACTAGAAAATCCAATCAAACATCAAGTGCTTCATTAATGACATGTTAAACATCGTATAAGTTATTTATCCAAATATTATAATTTTAGAACTATTAAGTCATTTAATAAAATAGTATTTGTTTTAAAAACTCATTTTTTCAATTTTTATACTACTTATATCATGTATTTTTAAAATAACATAACAACATGATCCATTCATAAAAACTTCACCAATTCAAATATAACAAGTAATAATCCTCCAAAAAATTCATGGATAGCATAAAAAGTTTCAAAGATAGTTTATATTAAAATTTATAATCTCATTTATTTAAATCATTCATTAATAAGGTAATCATTATACCATTATTGTGTCATAAATAAATTTATTTATCTGGTGTGAAAAAATTATAAATAAAATACTATGATGAATGAAATAATATTATATTTACAATTACTATTTATAATGACTTTATGTTATTTATATACAAATATTAAAATTATTTTATTATGAAGTTACAAGTTTATGTCATATTTCTCTTTACATTAAAATTAATTCTTATAAAATGTGATTTTCACTTCCAAGTGGTTCCATGGAGTCCTAAAATCATCCCAAGGATTCCACGGTTCTGAAATATCTCTTCATAAAAAATAATTACATGTTTTAGGGTAGATAAATATTATTATTTTATTATTTTTCCCTCATTTACCAGATTTACCATTTAACCATGGTAAATAAAATAATTACCGAAGATACTATTCATAATTTCAGATAATAAGAGGTAACTATTTAAAAAATATGAACCATATGATTCAAAATACAGAATCCATTTTTCCAAATTCAAAACATATACATTGATGAAATTAATTTAAAATTAATTTTTGTTGTCAAGACCAAAAAGCACATTTTTAAGAAATAACAACTATCAAAATATTGAAATATGTTTATGTCCAATTTCAATGGGATATTAATTAAAATGACCAATATTGGATTAAATGATTGAAAAAATATAGTTAAAGTTAAAAACCAATTAAAAATATAATCTATCTATATAAATAAATTAGATGAAAAGGTAGTTTTGATTTAAAATGTAGTATTTTCACTATTCATTGAAATATATATTTTAACATAAAAATTCCAAAAAGATTCAACATAAGTAAATTTTTATGTCATGATTCCTAAGAAGGTTTTTAATTTTTCAAATAAAATATATAAATGTGCAAAAAACTATATTAAAAATGTGTGCTCCCTCAAATGGCACCAAAGCTGCATTTTTTGAAAAATACTTCTATTATACTAAAATTGAACTTGTTCTTATATAATGTCTAGAAAATAAATAAGATGAATGTTTTTGTTATATAAAATTAAAAATGTGGGTAATAATACTCATAATGGCTATTTTATATCCCATAATTATATTTTAACAATATATCGGTAGTTT
Source organism: Viscum album (assembly GCA_963277665.1). Taxonomy (NCBI): domain Eukaryota; kingdom Viridiplantae; phylum Streptophyta; class Magnoliopsida; order Santalales; family Viscaceae; genus Viscum; species Viscum album. The sequence goes on along the minus strand of OY728167.1, from coordinate 558,010,493 downwards.
AGTGAAACTCAGTTCGGTGTACAACACAATATATCGAGGAAGGTATCTCTTGCATGTAACACAAGCCAAAAATAGTGTTTCATATACTACATTCTAATAGGGTGATGTGTATAGCACAAGATAATATTGGTGTACTATATAAAACAATACATCAAATAAAATAAAAAAATAATATATCCTATAAAATATCGCGGTGTTACATTCTACCCCCCTTAAAATGGATTTATCCCTCCAAATTTATCGATGTTATAAATGGTTTAATACTTGAAATTTACTTTCAGTTAAACCAACAACGTAAAAAGTAATGCTAAAACTTTATTTTAAAAAGGAATGTTAGAAACATAACCTTTACTCAAAGAAACTCACCACCGGGTCTCCATATAGTAGAACATCATTGGGAAGTTAAAACATGGATATAGAAGAGAAATATAACCATCATTTTAGATTTATAGTTATAGAGAATAATGTTTGGATAAATTTGACTACCATAAAGACATAAATCTGCGATGATTTAAGGGAATATATGATTCATCGAATAAGAAAGTACTAATATAACATTTTTTGTTTCAAGATCTTTTTCGTGAAGATGATGAATTTTTTTTCATGTGGAGATATAATTAACTTATTTCAGTACAATCTAACAATTGGTCATTCCATAAACAATTTCCACATAATCTCATATTAAATGAAATTATGTTGAATGTTTCATTCTTGAATTGTTAGCAGATCATGTGATAGAATTATAGGTCATTTCATCTGTCTCAAAAAAAAGGTTTTATCAGGTTAAAAAATATTCATAAGTCCCCATATTGTGATATAATACATTAATCTAAGAAAAATTCAATCTGAATACAACTTATACTATCCATAAATGGATAATACGAAAATCCTTCCAAAAACTAAAAATATAAAACTTTATAAGGAGGTGAACTAAATCGACTTAAAATTTGTCTCCCATATCCCATTTGGCATTTCTTGGTTGTCTCATTCAAAATACGTGAATAAATTAATCTTGTATTCTATGGAATCTTGATAATAACATGAATTACTATGGAAACTTAGTGAAAACGTGCTTTCTTTCAAAATTAACTCTTCCCACAACAAAAAAATATAAACAATTCTATATACACAAAACACAATATCACTTTGTCCTTGTATTAGTCCTGAGATTGTTAATACTATCAAATATCTCATTATCTCCTTATCCCTTCATTAGGTGAATATCATGTGGTTTCCAAAATGATTTCAACCATTTTTCATCGTTATCAGTACAATATAATTATTGAAAACCAAAATAGGCCAATACATAGATATTCCAATATTCCATAATACTCTAAATGGGATTCCAAAACACTATTTTGGAATCCAATTACATAAAAACATAATCATTCCACCATATCATTTTTATACTTAACATCTCTAATAGTGATCACAAGTGACTTCCCTTTTTGTTTTTTCATTAAGTGGTTGAAGACGTCAATCATCATTAACCCTTGGATTATAGAATTGGTTAGCTTAATGCCCCATTTCATTGAACTTGTAGCATTGACGTGTTGGTTATGAATTCTCTATAGTCTTTAATCTATTTACATAAATATCAACCTTTTTCCCATTACTTCTCTACTCAACAGCTCAATGACCTACTTTTCCATATTTGAAACATTTTCTAGTCCCTTTAAGAAAATATCCGCTGTTCTTCTTTCCAAACATTGAGCATAATAAAACATTCATATTATTTTCACCATTTTTTTAAGATTTTCCCTTGAAATCAATGTAACTCCCTTACTACAGTTACCCAAAGTCGGTGCATTACTACATAATATTGGCTTGATTACAAGGGATCAAATCCCAAAATTTCGATTAGTTTATTAGCCTTGGAATAACAAGATATATATTCGTAAGTCTTACATTACATCATAAATTGAAAAAGTAAAACTACATATTTTCTTCATATCCACTCATACAATCCCTATAGGTCATTCATAAAATACTTCTTCACATCGTGGGAAAAATAAAACATTGAACGGGGTGAGCTCAGATGGTAAGTAAGGATAAAAATATAGCAGAAACATTCATAAATAAACATAAACATTTAATGCAATGTATAACTTAATCAAAATCCTTTTAAACTTGAACATCAGTATAATATATCAAGGATAAAATGAAATAATTCCATTGACTTATTCACATGTATATTATACTAATCGAATAATCACATAAATATCAATAACCACTTTCATAATTATGGAATCCATAATGCCAAAATTTCATAACCACAGAGTCAAGGCCTTGTGCCAAGACTACAAATAAGATTTTGTCAAGGCCTTATTCCAATACACTAGTTTGTCTCATGAGACATATTGATGCATCAAAGAGCCATAGCGGGCTCCACCTGTAACTTACTAAGTCCAATGCATTCCTCATATTAAAATGATTAAACATAACATAAAAATTCGTATTGAAACAAGCATACTAAATGTAAACAATTTATCCATAAACCATGAATGTTATAAAAATAACACATCCACAATCAAACATATCACAAAACCTTCAATACAATATGGACGTTTTTTATCATAATAAATCAACATCAAATAAGATTAAAATCCTTCAAAGGATGTTGACATGGATTAAATCAAAACTATTTCAGAGAAATATCTCATTTTTGTAATCATTTAAGAGTCACATAATTATTAAATAAAACCATTATTTTGAAGATACTCTTATAAGCTTGTAGGTGAAGCTTCGACGATCTTATAATGGCGGAAAATAGTCGTACCCGCCGTATAAGTTAAAAAAGACATTCTTACCATAATTTTGTCAAAAAGGTTATAAAGGACCTTGTTTGGAAAGCGATGAAAAAATTCCTTTAAAAATGTATAAGTTAAAATAAGTGTATAAATGACTTTAACCCATTGTCTATTAAATATTAAAAATTTGTGGAAAGACATTTTTAAGAATCATGCATGTTGATGATAAAGAGGTCCTAGTAGATACTTAGGTAAAAACAACCTCAGATAATAAAGAGACTATGAAATTAGCCCTTACCTTCTACTTTTCCTTGGTTAATGGTAAGTTAAAATCCTGTATAATAGCTCAAACAATATTACTAAATTACACAAGAACCATATACATAATTATGATATCATATATGTTCTTTTAACATTTCTTTGTTTAATAATATTTTGGTATTATCATCATTTAGGTGTTAACATACTCACTTTATTTTATATGATACTTAAGTCATGTTTGTTACAGATAGGTTGTATCTTATTTGTATCCAGAATAATTTCAAGTACTTAAACATTATATTTAATTATCAAATGAGAATTAGTCTCGAATGGATATGATGGGGAATGAATCTCATCGTTTTCATGGAGACGGTGTTCCGTATGTACGCACGAGTGACAATATAATTATTATCATATCAAAATAACATATAATTGGTTGGTGTATAATATATGCAGAAAAATTATAATGTTATATTTATTTTTTACATCAATTACACATCATTATCATAACCATACAAATAATAATGTATTGAATAACAATTACACCACGACGTGGAGACGGTAGGCTGTTCGTACGCACGTATGGTGACATGTCATTCAAAGGATGGATTGAATACTGAATATGGTTGTAACATATTTATAATAACATCACATTATATATAATATACTGGAATTATTATTTTATAATGGAAATAACAAATAAAGAAGAATCAGAAGAAGAAATGAACATTAAAGAGGGTGGTGAATACATTACCACTTCTTTGTGTTCTTCCTTTTGATTTGATCAAAATGGGCTCATTAGGTTGGCTTTCTGATCAAACTAAGGTGTAGAGACCCGAAGCTTGACGTACATGGACATTACATTACTTTTGCGGAATACTTAGTACATAACAAAAACACACACACAAGGATCGTAATAGTTTAGTGTCTTTGGAAACTCGGAACGTAATCTTCTAAACGTGGTGAAAGATCTTCAATATCTCCCATAAAGATCTTCCTTTTTTTTACCTAAACCCTTTCTTTATATCCTGGGGAAAGAAAAACATAAAAGGGTGAGCTCAAATGCTCAGTAAGGGTAAACAAAAGAAATATCAATCACATCATATACATAAGAACGTAGCTTTTGGAAATCTTAACCTGCAAAAGAGCTCATAATATCATAACATGGGATAAATCATAGAGGTGAAAATGAAATCATAACATAAAACATTACTCATTGTGGCATACACACATAATCATAGAGAATCATTTCTTGTTAGTCAAGACTCATTGCCAAGACTATCTTAGTGGACAAAGTCCCTTTCTGAATCGAGTAATCCTCGTTTCAGTCCTGTTTCACTGAACCGGTATAACCTACCATTCCAGCCATGTCTATATCATGAGATATAAAATCTTTACCCAATTCATTGGAGGGAGATATAGGTCCCACCCATCTGATAATGAAACCATTCTTATGTGTGCCACAAAATCATAAATCATACATCATTGCATAACCCATGTAATAAAAATGGGATTCTTAAACAACATGACATCATAAAACCATTCATATAAGATAAAGGAATTCATAAACATAATTCCATCACAACATAGTCCAATCAATGTAAAAATATGGATAGAAACAGAACCCTTTATTATCTTAGATGGAAAATAATTTTGATAAAACACTTGAAATGAATTCTTGAGGAAAATATCTTTTCTTCTTCAAAATCATTTTCTTTTCACAAAACATCATGCAATTTTAAAAGAAAGAGATTTTATTAAAAATAGTCATGAAATCTTTTGGAGGAAGCTTCATGAAAATAAGGCTTTATAAAACCATAAAAATCCATTCGTGCCGTTTAAGTTAAAAAAACATTCTTCGTACTTTTGTCGGAAAAGTCAAAAAGTACCTCGTATAAAAAACGACAAAAGCTTCCTTTCATATCTTTTACTAAAAACTCATCGAAGGGTAAAATTGGATTTAAACAATTGTAGGTGGATGGAAATAATATTACATATTGAAGAAACATGGATGTGGATGATAAAATACACCCCAGTAAATACCAAAGTATAAACAATCTCGGATAAAAATGAGATTGTGATATTTCCCTTACCTTAGGTCCGACTTGCTTTGTAAGTGTCCGAACCACCTGTATAATGATTTAAATCATGTTATTGACTTATTACAGAATCATATTCATTGTTATGATATCATATATGGTTCACTTATGACATTATATTACCCGTTCTTTTGTAAATTCCATGTTAAAGAAGCGTTTTGGGTAAAATCGTTTCATTTATCGTAGGTGTTTTGACTTGTTGTTCTTGACATCATTATTACTTATATCATGATTTACTCACTTCCAGAATATAAAATATGATTTATATATCATATATATTCAGTATATATATATATAATAGGTAGATAAATAATATGAAAAACACCGTTCATGGAGACGGTAGTCCGTACGTACGCATGAACGCTATTTTCCTTTCCTTATTGTCTTGAAATGGAAGTAAGTAGATGAAATACATATGTATATATATACATAAATCCAGTAGCTTTATAATTTCATATATTTCATTGTTATTTCTTATATATACATTATAATCATTCTTAAATGGTTAACATGGAGAATGAATCTCATCGCGTCGTGGAGACGGTAGTCCGTACGTACGCACGAGCGATGATATCATTTCTATAAATATTGAATTGAATTGGAGTGGATTATACAATATATCAGAATCAATATTATGTTGTAATAACTATGTATAGTTATTCATTACACCATTATACCCATCCATGTAAGGTGGTGGTGGAAAATAGATTACACCACGGCGTGGAGACGGTATTCCGTACGTACGCACGCGCGGTGATTTCTTTTTCCGTAGGATGGATAGATGGTGAAATAGGGTTGTTTCATACTTATAATAACATATCAGTATATGAGTGATACTGATGTTATTACTTCATAATGAAACAACCTAAGAAGAAGAAGTGGAAGAAGAAATAAAGATGAAAGAATTGGTAACGGTAATTACCTCTTCTTTGAAGTGCCTCTTTGAGACCTCCTCTTAGGGCACTAAAATTGGACTTTGAGGAAGACCAGAACCTCTATGATGTTGCTAGGGAAGTGGAGAGGAGAACTTGGCAGGGGTTGGCCGAGCTTGAGTGCTCAAATTGGTGTGAGGAGGAGGGGGAGGAGGTGTCCTTTTATAAGGGAGGAGAGGGGCACCTTAGGAATATCTCAAAATATTATTTTATATTAAAGTCAAAATCGGTTTATAATGGCTCCAAAGGGTCTTATTTCGAAGATAAGGTGGGTATGGGTCGAAATCCTATCAACCAATAATATTTAGACAAGTTTAGGGTATTATTTTAACCTTATCAATTAGATTTAACTCTAAGTTAAATAATTTAACTTTTACCATGTCTTTTTGTTTTCTTTCACTATATGGTTAATAAACATACTATAACATGCCAAACGAACCCCAAATTGTTTATTATTATTATATATATCCTTATCTAAGTCATTTGGCCGAACATTAGATTTTTAGGAATAAAATAACAATTAATAATATAATATTTGATTTAAAAACTATTTTGTGTCAATTTTGACACTATTTGATATATGATTTTTTTGAAAGTCATAACAGAATTATATGTTCGAACCAAGTTGATTAAATCAACATTAATATATCATAGTAACCTAGAAAATTAGTGTAATTCATAAAAAGTCTTAAATTACATTTATTTTGGTATTTATATTATCAATTATATCAATATTTCATTAATAAGATAATTACTGCATCATCTTTGTGTCATAAATAAATTAAATTATTTGATTTCTAAAAATTACAAATAAAATACCATCATGTAGGAAATCTTTCTAGCTTTCTAAGGAATATTTACAATCGAATTTATCTTATGTATAACCCCATATTATAAATTATTTACTTATTAAACTTTGATTTTAACTATTTTAACCCTTCTTTAAATAAATTAATAATAAATGTCCTAATCTAATCCAAGTGGGCCTAAATGATCATATTTTATTCCTAAGTTTGTTTTTGGTCGAATTACACTTGTCCAATAGAATTAGGACATGTGTTAGGGTAATAGTAATATCATATTTACCCTTAGTTACCCTATTTACTATTAACCGTGGTAAAAAAAGTAAAAAGTTACTATTCACCAAAAATTATTTTCATCTCATTGAACCACATTTTAGTCCTTGATATTAACCGTGTCTGTCGGATTTTTGAAATTCCATTCACAGAAGCGGTAAAATTAAGTTTTATGCAAAATTTAGTTTTTAACCTACCACTTAGTGGTTTCACTATTCATCAAAAATTGAAGTTTTTCAGAAAAATGCCAAAATTTCACCCTAAGCTATAATTGATATTCCGAATTCAAAAATGATTTCTATTTTACAAAATTCCCAACATATAAGTTGCATTAATTAATTTTATAATTAAATCCCACTGTTAAAACAAATAGCGTGTTTTTAGGAAACAATATCTATCAAAAGATTGACACTTGTTTATGTCTAGTTTAAATGTGAAATTACATCCAATGACCAACATTGTATTAAATTGTAAAAATATATTCTAAATATACTTTAAAACCACTCAAATTAATGATTTATCACTATTAATTATTTCGATTAAAAAAGATGTTTTTAATTATAATTTAGTAATTTTCACTATTCATCAGAATATGAAAGTTATCCGAAAAGTACCAAAATTTCACCTTAGGCTAAATTCGATACTCAGAATCCAAAAATGAAGTCCATTTTGAGAGTTAAAATTTCTAAAATTTAAAAAGTAGTTATTACTATTCATAACGGCTAGTTTCAATAATATTTTAATAGCATATCATTGTTTCGTGAAACTCAGTATTACGTACCACTCACGCTATCGAGGAAGGTTGCGATTGCGTGTAATGCAAGGCAAGTCAAGGATGCGTGTTGTGCAAGCTCCTTTTGGTGTAGCGTACAACACAAGACATTAGTGAAATAAAAACGAATATTTTTCATAAAATCTCGGGCTGTTACATTCTACCCCCCTTAAAATGAATTTCGCCCTCGAAATTCGTCGGGGTTATAAATGGTTTACTATTTGAAAGTTTCTTTAATATAAACCCACATCGTAAAAGGGAATACCAAAACTTGGCTTTAAAAAATAAAGTATGAAATGTAACGATTACCCAAATAAACTAATCACTGGGTTTCCACATAGGGGAAAATATGGATATGGAAGAGAAATCTAACCATCATGTTCTGATGGAGAGTGGTAGAGAACATGGATATGGAAAATCCAGTAATCACAAATCCATAGATTTGTGATGATATAAGGTACCATCTGATTCATCAGGTATAAGATCACTAGGACAACATTTTTGGTTTTCAAGATCATTTCCCTAAAGTTGAAAATTTGCTTAAAATAAATACTTACTTTATTTTGGTACAATCTCACTTTTGTTCGTGCCTTGAACAATTTCTACTTCATCTCTTAAATAAATGAAGTTGAATTTGTAATTTGTGAAGTGTTAGCAGATTATGTGATAGAATGATGGGTCATTCCATCTGTCTCAAACAAAAGGTTAAATATACATAATTCATTCTATAGTGAGATTAATCACATATGGTTCCTAAAATGGACTTATACTTCATATATCATACTGCTTAATATAATAAAACAAGTTTCTACTAAACAGGGACTTCCTGTAGGCTAGTGGTAGGCGATAAAGGCCAGTCGCACTTCGGTTGTGGGTTCGATTCCTACAGCCTTGTCCGAAGCGATGGGCTGTCGCCCGTCCTGCAGGTTGTCCCTTTTTCTAAAACTACGTTACTATAACATCCCATCAATAATATCGAAAATCTTCTATCCTTAAACAATACTAACTTATGTCCAACATAATCCAGTCTAATCTTTAGGCTTATACATAATACTGCAGTCCACTCTCATAATATAGTGACAACGATTACCAGAGATTTAATACTGTCGTTGATCCCCTCATATCATAAGATATGTCTTGTTGGTCACATTCCAAACATTCAAAGTCCTTAATCGTGTATTCTCTTGAATACCTTAGTGAAAACATGAGTGCAGTTAAAAGTTAACACTTTCCACATACCAAAATCCTCAAAATTCTATATACTCAAACCATGATATCACTTAGTCCTTATATCAATCATGAGCTCATGAATACTATTAAACATTTCATTTTCTCGTCTTCATTATGCGCATATCATCTTATTTCCAAAAAATATCTCAATCACTTTGAATACCACATCAATAAATATTGCAATACTCAATGATACAACATTATTTTGGAATCCCATTACATAAACACTTAATCATTCCACCACATCGTTGTCATATTCAACATTGCCAATAGTGATCGCATGTGATTTCCCTTTGTCCTTTGCCTTCAGTGGTTGCTCATGTTGATCATCACTAACCCTTGGATTAGGGAAATTATTAGCATAATGCCCCAATTCCTTTCACTTGAAGCATTGAAGTGTTGGTGGTGCGTTCTCTGCAGTGTTTGCTTTATTCACATCATTAGAAACCCTTTTTCCATTACATCGACACTCAGCTACTCGATGACCTTCTTTTCCACACTTAAAACATTTTCTAGTCCCTTTAAGACAATCTCCACCATGCTTCTTTCCACACTTTGTGCATAAGGAAACATTCATCTTCTTTTCATCATTATTCTGAGATTTCTCCTTGAACTCCATCTTTCGTTTCTTGTCAAAACCATGAGATGGATATGTAACACCAACTTCCATTTCTACCTTGATAGCACAACGCACAATTTCTTCATAGCTACTGAAGTCTCTTATAGCTAATGCCCTTCGAAGACTTGGTTTTAAGCCACTGAAAAATCGATCAACTTTACTTTCAGGTTGGATGATAATTCCAGAAGCATACCTTGCAAGTCTTGTAAAATTTTCTTCATAGGTACCAACAGATTCATCGTCCCTTTGCTTCAGTTCAAGAAACTCTTTCTCCATCTTTGTTCGAAGAATACGAGGGAAGTACTTACTGAAAAACAAGTTCTTGAACTCGTCCCATTCGATGGACTCAATTTCATCTCTTGGCCTCGTATTCTTGATAAGATTCCACCATTGATCAGCTTCACCTTCCAAACGATATTCTGCTAAGATGACTTTATCATGTTCAGAACATTGAAGAACTGAAAATATCTTTTCAGTAGTACTGATCCATTGTTCAGCCACAAGTGGATCAGAAGACCCACTGAAAGAAGGTGGACATTGCCTCATGAAGGACTCAATAGAATATTGTTCCCTTCTCTGCTCATTTGGAAGTCCATAAAGATTCATAGCTTGTGTAAGTATAGCAATACGATTTTGCACTCCATCTCCCATAACATTTGTTTGTTCAGGAGGGCAATCATTGAATTTTCCATTGCATTGATCAACACGGTTCCTTCGGGTTCCAGCCATCGTCTAAAACCCAAAAAGAATAGTGTGAGAGGCAAAAATCATGCTAGGGAAAACAACATAATAAAGGGGGAGTACCTTCAATATCCAACATCTTAGGTTTAATTCTATGATCGTTAGCGTAATTCTATTACTATAACCTATACGTATACTTATCCCTAGGGACATCCCTAGACATACCTTAGAAATATCTCTAGGGATCTCACTAACGTTTTCGCATCCTAGTTTCCAAAGGTTGACTAATCCTTTCCTCTGATACCAACTGTAGAGACCCGAAGCTTGACATACATGGACATTACATTACTTTTGCGGAATACTTAGTACATAACAAAAACACACACACAAGGATCGTAATAGTTTAGTGTCTTTGGAAACTCAGAACATAATCTTCTAAACGTGGTGAAAGATCTTCAATATCTCCCATAAAGATCTTCCTTTTTTTTACCTAAAACCTTTCTTTATATCCTGGGGAAAGAAAAACATAAAAGGGTGAGCTCAAATGCTCAGTAAGGGTAAACAAAAGAAATATCAATCACATCATATACATAAGAACGTAGCTTTTGGAAATCTTAACCTGCAAAAGAGCTCATAAGATCATAACATGGGATAAATCATAGAGGTGAAAAGGAAATCATAACTTAAAACATTACTCATTGTGGCATACACACATAATCATAGAGAATCATTTCTTGTTAGTCAAGACTCATTGCCAAGACTATCTTAGTGGACAAAGTCCCTTTCTGAATCGAGTAATCCTCGTTTCAGTCCTGTTTCACTGAACCGGTATAACCTACCATTCCAGCCATGTCTATCTCATGAGATATAAAATCTTTACCCAATGCATTGGAGGGAGATATAGGTCCCACCCATCTCATAATGAAACCATTCTTATGTGTGCCACAAAATCATAAATCATACATCATTGCATAACCCATGTAATAAAAATGGGATTCTTAAACAACATGACATCATAAAACCATTCATATAAGATAAAGGAATTCATAAACATAATTCCATCACAACATAGTCAAATCAATGTAAAAATATGGATAGAAACAGAACCCTTTATTATCTTATATGGAAAATAATTTTGATAAAACACTTGAAATGAATTCTTGAGGAAAATATCCTTTCTTCTTCAAAATCATTTTCTTTTCACAAAACATCATGCAATTTTAAAAGAAAGAGATTTTATTAAAAATAGTCATGAAATCTTTTGGAGGAAGATTCATGAAAATAAGGCTTTATAAAACCATAAAAATCCATTCGTGCCGTTTAAGTTAAAAAAAACATTCTTCGTACTTTTGTCGGAAAAGTCAAAAAGTACCTCGTATAAAAAACGACAAAAGCTTCCTTTCATATCTTTTACTAAAAACTCACCGAAGGGTAAAATTGGATTTAAACAATTGTAGGTGGATGGAAATAATATTACATATTGAAGAAACATGGATGTGGATGATAAAATACACCCCAGTAAATACCAAAGTATAAACAATCTCGGATAAAAATGAGATTGTGATATTTCCCTTACCTTAGGTCCGACTTGCTTTGTAAGTGTCCGAACCTCCTGTATAATGATTTAAATCATGTTATTGACTTATTACAGAATCATATTCATTGTTATGATATCATATATGGTTCACTTATGACATTATATTACCCGTTCTTTTGTAAATTCCATGTTAAAGAAGCGTTTTGGGTAAAATCGTTTCATTTATCGTAGGTGTTTTGACTTGTTGTTCTTGACATCATTATTACTTATATCATGATTTACTCACTTCCAGAATATAAAATATGATTTATATATCATATATATTCAGTATATATATATATAATAGGTAGATAAATAAAATGGAAAACACCGTTCATGGAGACGGTAGTCCGTACGTACGCATGAACGCTATTTTCCTTTCCTTATTGTCTTGAAATGGAAGTAAGTAGATGACATACATATGTATATATATAGATAAATCCAGTAGCTTTATAATGTCATATATTTCATTGTTATTTCTTATATATACATTATAATCATTCTTAAATGGTTAACGTGGAGAATGAATCTCATCGCGTCGTGGAGACGGTAGTCCGTACGTACGCACGAGCGATGATATCATTTCTATAAATATTGAATTGAATTGGAGTGGATTATACAATATATCAGAATCAATACGATGTTGTAATAACTATGTATAGTTATTCTTTACACCATTATACCCATCCATGTAAGGTGGTGGTGGAAAATATATTACACCACGGCGTGGAGACGGTATTCCGTACGTACGCACGCGCGGTGATTTATTTTTCCGTAGGATGGATATATGTTGAAATAGGGTTGTTTCATACTTATAATAACATATCAGTATATGAGTGATACTGATTTTATTACTTCATAATGAAACAACCTAAGAAGAAGAAGTGGAAGAAGAAATAAAGATGAAAGAATTGGTAACGGTAATTACCTCTTCTTTGAAGTGCCTCTTTGAGACCTCCTCTTAGGGCACTAAAATTGGTCTTTGAGGAAGACCAGAACCTCTATGATGTTGCTATGGAAGTGGAGAGGAGAAATTGGCAGGGGTTGGCCGAGCTTGAGTGCTCAAATTGGTGTGAGGAGGAGGGGGAGGAGGTGTCCTTTTATAAGGGAGGAGAGGGGCACCTTAGGAATATCTCAAAATATTTTTTTATATTAAAGTCAAAATCGGTTTATAATGGCTCCAAAGGGTCTTATTTCGAAGATTAGGTGGGGATGGGTCGAAATCCTATCAACCAATAAGATTTAGACAAGTTTAGGGTATTATTTTAACCTTATCAATTAGATTTAACTCTAAGTTAAATAATTTAACTTTTACCATGTCTTTTTGTTTTCTTTCACTATATGGTTAATAAACTTACTATAACATGCCAAACGAACCCCCAATTGTTTATTATTAATATATATATCCTTATCTAAGTCATTTTTCCGAACCTTAGATTTTTAGGAATAAAATAACAATTAATAATATAATATTTGATTTAAAAACTATTTTGTGTCAATTTTGACACTATTTGATATATGATTTTTGTGAAAGTCATAACAGAATTATATGTTCGAACCAAGTTGATTAAATCAACATTAATATATCATAGTAACCTAGAAAATTAGTGGAATTCATAAAAAGTCTTAAATTACATTTATTTTGGTATTTATATTATCAATTATATCAATATTTCATTAATAAGATAATTACTGCATCATCTTTGTGTCATAAATAAATTAAATTATTTGATGTCTAAAAATTACAAATAAAATACCTTCATGTAGGAAATAGTTTTATCTTTCTAATGAATATTTACAATCGAATTTATATTATGTATAACCCCATATTATAAATGATTTACTTATTAAACTTTGATTTTAACTATTTTAACCCTTCTTTAAATAAATTAATAATAAATGTCCTAATCTAATCCAAGTGGGCCTAAATGATCATATTTTATTCCTAAGTTTGTTTTTGGTCGAATTAAACTTGTCCAATAGAATTAGGACATGTGTTAGGGTAATAGTAATATCATATTTACCCTTAGTTACCCTATTTACTATTAACCGTGGTAGAAAAAGTAAAAAGTTACTATTCACCAAAAATTATTTTCATCTCATTGAACCACATTTTAGTCCTTGATATTAACCGTGTCTGTCGGATTTTTGAAATTCCATTCACAGAAGCGGTAAAATTAAGTTTTATGCAAAATTTAGTTTTTAACCTACCACTTAGTGGTTTCACTATTCATCAAAAATTGAAGTTTTTCAGAAAAATGCCAAAATTTCACCCTAAGCTATAATTGATATTCCGAATTCAAAAATGATTTCTATTTTACAAATTTCCCAACATATAAGTTTCATTAATTAATTTTATAATTAAATCCCGCTGTTAAAACAAATAGCGTGTTTTTAAGAAACAATATCTATCAAAAGATTGACACTTGTTTATGTCTAGTTTAAATGTGAAATTACATCCAATGACCAACATTGTATTAAATTGTAAAAATATATTCTAAATATACTTTAAAACCACTCAAATTAATGATTTATCACTATTAATTATTTCGATTAAAAAAGTTGTTTTTAATTATAATTTAGTAATTTTCACTATTCATCAGAATATGAAAGTTATCCGAAAAGTACCAAAATTTCACCTTAGGCTAAATTCGATACTCCGAATCCAAAAATGAAGTCCATTTTGAGAGTTAAAATTTCTAAAATTTAAAAAGTAGTTATTACTATTCATAACGGCTAGTTTCAATAATATTTTAATAGCATATCATTGTTTCGTGAAACTCAGTATTACGTACCACACACACTATCGAGGAAGGTTGCGATTGCGTGTAATGCAAGGAAAGTCAAGGATGCGTGTTGTGCAAGCTCCTTTTGGTGTAGCGTACAACACAAGACATTAGTGAAATAAAAAAGAATATTTTTCATAAAATCTCGGGCTGTTACATAAGGACTCTAGGTTGAAGGGAGGATAGTTGAGAGAGTATTTGGGCAAGTTTTGGCAGAGCCAAATGGCTTTGAAGGTGTGAATTAAATAGAAGGGGGGAGTTCCCTTTTACAAGAGGGGTGATGGGCACCATAGGAAAAGATAGAAATATCATTTTATAATAAAATCATTTTCGGTTTCTAGTGGCTTAAAACTGATTTATTTTGAGGATAAGGTGGGGATGGGTCGAAAACGTTCAACCAGTAGGTTTTAGATAGGTTTGGGTCACTATATTAACCTTATCTTTTAGATTTAACTCTTAGTTAATTAGTTTGACATTTACCATATCTCTTTGTATTATTATATTATATGGTTAATAAACTTACTATAAACATCCAAGAGAACCCCAAATGGTTAATTAAATTTTACAACTATAATCATACAAGTCATTTGTCCAAACAATAGATTTTTAGGAATAGAATATCAATTAATAATATAATATTTGTTTTAAAAACTCTTTTATGTCAATTTTTATACTATTTGTAAATTTATTTTTTTGAAAATCATAAAATAATGATTACTTCGAAAAAAGTTAATTAAATCAATCCTAACATGTCATATTAACCTATAAAATTAGTGTAATTCATAAAATGTCTCAAATTATATTTATTAGGGTATTTATAATATCAATTATTTTAATATTTCATTAATAAGGTAATAACTGCATCACTATTGTGTCATAAATAAATTATATTATTTTATGTCTAAAAATTATAAATAAAATATAATTATGTAAGAAATATTATTAAATTTATAATAAATATTTATAATCTAATTTATCTTATGTATAACCGTATACTAAATGATCATATGTTATTCCTAAGGTTTTTTTGGTCGAAATATACTTATCAAATAGAATTTGGACATGTGTCAAGGTAAGAAAAATACCATTTTTACCTATAATTACCATATTTACTTTTAACTGTGGTAAATAAAAGTAAAAAGTTACTATTCATCAAAAAATATTTTCATCTCATTGAACAGCATTTTACTAACTGATATCAACCATGTCTCTAGGATTTTTGAAATTCCACTCATAGATGCTGTAAAATTATGTTTTTTGAAAATTTTCTTAACCTCCATGGAGGTGGGTAAAAGACAGTGAAAAGTTCAATAAAATTTTTATATATCTAAAATTAATATAAATTGACTCCAATAAATTAAATTGAACTTATATATGTATTTTGTATCAATTTTGACCTAAAATGAATTTAAATAAAATAAATAAATATTTAAATAAAAATTCGGTTTTAACTAAAAACTCATTGTGTTTCACTATTCATAAAAAATTGAAAGTTTTCACAAAAGTACCAAAAATTCACCGTAGGCTAATTTCGATATTCCGAATCCAAAAATGAAGCCCATTTTGAAAGATAAAATTTATAAACTTTCAAAAAGTGGGTATTACTATTCATAACGGCTAGTTTTATTGGTTGTGGTGTGTTAGGACTCGAAGTTGCGTATAGCACACGCTATTGTATTATTCAAAGAGAAGCGTACCATGGAAGCGTGGGGGGTCACATTCTCCCCTAAATCAAATAATTTTGTCCTCAAAATATCTAGAGTATTACAACATAAAAAGGCTTGGGTGGTTGTTCATCATAAGTTCCTTGAGTTCCCATGTTGCCTCTTACATCTTATGGATTCTCCATAGAACGTTTACTAGACGAGTCGTCCGGTTTCTCAGCACTTGTTCTCTTGTATCAAGAATCCTGACGGGCTCTTCGAAATAAGACAGATCGGGTTCCAGTTCTAATTACTCATAGGTGAGTACATGCATTGGGTCAGGCATGTATTTTCTCAACAACGATACGTGGAACACATCGTGAACTTTTGAGAGACTTGGTGGAATTGCAAAACAGTAGGCTGCATTCGCAATTCGTTCTAGAATTTCAAAAGGTCTAATGTACGTGGGACTCAATTTACCTTTCTTACCAAAACATATAACTCCCTTCCATGGAGATACCTTCATGAAAACATGATCACCGACTTGAAATTCCATATCCTTCTTTTGATTATCGGCATAGCTCTTCTACCTACTTTGATCTTCTTTGATGTGGGATTGGATTACCTTCATCTTTTCCATTGTTTCCTCAACATGTTCCAGGCCTACAAATTTTCTTTCACCGACATCATCCCAACAGGTTGGTGTGCGACATCTCTTTCTGTATAACGCTTCATATGGTGCCATCTGAATACTTGAATGGAAGCTATTGTTATAGGAAAATTCTACCAGAGGTAAATATTGATCCCACATACACTGAAGGTGAAGTGAGTAGGTTCTCAACCTGTATTTTATGGTTTGAATAGTTCGTTATGATTGTCCATCAGTTTGAGGTTGGTAGGCAGTGCTCAGATGAAGTTCAGTATCCAGGGCTTTCTGAAGACATTTCCAGAATCTTGATGTAAAACGTGGATCACGATCAGAAACAATCGATAGGGGTACTCCATGAAGTCTCACAACAACATTAATATATAGTCTTACTAGACGTTCTAATGGTGGATCATCTCTAATAGCAAGAAAATGCGATGACTTGTTAAGACGATCAACAATGACCCATATTGAATCGTTCCATCTAGGAGTCCCAGGTAGTCCCATGATAAATTCCATCGTAATATTATCTCATTTCCTCTCAGGTATGGGAAGAGGTTTCATGACCCCTCCAGGTTGTTGCCTTCCAGTTTTCAGTTGCTGACAAACCATATATCTTGACCCAAAATCAGAAATCTCTCTCTTCATGTTGTCCCACCAAAAATGTTCCTTCAATTCTCTATACCTATTAGTGCTACCAGGGTGTATAGAGAAATTGGAACTATGAGAATCATCTACCAATTCAATTTTCAGATCAGGTATATCAGGAAGAAAAATTATATTCTGAAATTTGAAAATTCCATCATCACACACAACATCACTAAACCTTCCATCATTCATAGATTTAATCTTCTTTTGAAACTCTTCATCATCGTCCTGAGAACTCTTTATCATTTCTAGTAAATATTGTTTGTCAACCTTTTGAAAAAGCATTGATTCTTCACCTTATATGGTTATTCCCATATCAAACTTTACTAGATCCTTGTATATAGGGTCCTTTTAAACTCTCATCTTGTTCCAAACTCCATGATCCTTTCTGCTCAAAGCATCTACCACTTTATTTTTCTTCACTGGGTGGTAGTGTATAGTGAAATCGTAATCCTTGAGTTATTCAAGCCATGTTCATTGCTTCATGTTGAGTTCATTTTGTTGGAAAATATACATCAAAATCTTGTGATTGGTATATATCTCAGATTTTTCACCATAGAGATAATGTCTCCATATATTCAGAGAAAAGATTACAAATTCTATTTGAAGATCATGGGTTGGATAGTTTTGATCATGAATTTTTAGCTGTCATGATGCATAGGTAATAACCCTATCATTTTACATAAGGACACAACCAATTCCTTTATTTGAGGCATCACTATAAATAACAAACCCATCATTCCCCGATGGTAGAGTCAAGATAGGATCATTGACTAATCTTATCTTAAATTCTTCAAAACACTCTTCACACTCTTTTGTCCAAAAAAATTTATCCCCTTTACATGTGAGCTTCATTAATGGGTTAGCCAATAGGGAATCATTTTGGATGAAACGTCGATAATATCCTGCTAAACCAATAAAACTATGTACCTTGGTTGTACTCATTGGTGCTGGCCATTCATAGATTTCTCTTGTCTTAGAAGGATCAACATAGATTCCATCCTTAGAGACAATATGGACAAGAAAAGAAATCTCTTGATGCCAGAATTCATACTTGCTAAACTTCCAATATAATTCATGTCTTCTAAGAGTCATTTGACTAATGTGCAAGTGATTTTCATGATCTTCATATCTATTAGAGTATACCAGGATATCATTAATAAATAACACAACAAAGTCATCAATATTTTTCTTGAAAACTCTGTTCATTAGATCCATGAAAACAGAGGGTGCATTATTTAATCCAACAGGCATTACTGTAAACTCTTAATGCCCATACCTAGTTCAAAATGCTATTTTTAGAATGTCTTCCTTCTTCACAAACAATTGATGATATCCAGATAGAAGTTCAATCTTTGAAAAGTATTGAGCTCCATTATATTGGTCGAATAAATATTCAATGCAAGGTAGGGGATACTTGTTCTTTATTGTTATAGCATTGATCTCCCAGTAATCAATACACAACCTCATAGATCTATCTTTCTTATTAACCAAAAGAACTGGGGATCCCCATGGAGAAACACTAGGGTGAATAAATCCCTTATTACTCAAATCATCTAGTGGTTTCTTTAGTTCCACTAATTCCACAGTGGCCATTCTATAAGGGGTCTTCGATATGGACCTTGAACCAGGAATTAAGTCACTAGAAAACTCAATTTCCCATTCTGGAGGATGTCCACTTAAATCTTCAAGAAAAACATCAACATATTTTTGCACAATAGGTACATCCCCTATTCGAACATTCCTTTCCTCATCCATAGTAGTTTCATTCTCTACCGCCCCAATAATTGAATTTAGTTGAGCTACTGGGGGTGGATATAGATAAGAATTAGGTGGTGACATTTCTGCTCTAAAGATAAGGTACTCCTTATCATCATAAAAAATTATTACCTTATTCTTCTTTCAATAAATTTTGCATCATGGTCCGAAATCCAATCCATATTGATGATTATATCAAATTCCATCATTGGAATGATGATGATATCAGCAGATAAAAAACGTTTATATTCCTTAAGGGGAACTGATTCACAAAACTTTTTTGCAATGATACATCCCTTAGGGGTTTTGACTGACATCCCCCTTGTTAAATCAAATTGGAAATATCTAATTTTTTTGGAAAACTGGGAAGACATGAAACAATGCGATGATCCAGAATAAAATAAATAATTGTCTAAACTTGAGGAAACCATTAAATTACATTCCACTACGTCATTCAAAGTTTCCTCCTCAGCAGCAGTGATATCATAAGCTTGGCCTTGATCCCTTGGCCTCTTCTGAGGTATGTTTCCCTAACGCTTAGGACATTACACTTGCATAATGTTCCACCTCCCTGCAATTGTAGCACTGAACATCGGTAGAGTCTTTCTTCCCCTTGCAATCACAAGTTTGGTTTCCTTTTTAACCACACATGTAACAGACTCCCATTCCATTGAAGAAAATACTGGGGTGTTTCTTCCCACATTTAATACAGGATGGATATTAAAATTTTCCCTTATTCCTCTTATATCCATTTCCAAAGTGATCAGTAGATCTCTTCTTTTCCTTCTTTGCTTTAATGTCATAATACATAGATAATTCCTTCTCTGTCTTGATAGCACATGAGACAATATCTTCGTATCATGAGAAGGATTGTGAGACTAATGCTCGATGGAGAAATGTATTTAACCCATCATTGAAACGATCAATCTTACTCCTCAGGTTATGTATATAATCTTCTGCATGCCTTGCTAACCTTATAAAGTTATATTCATACATTGCGACATTCCCATCCTCCTTTTGCCTCACACTTAGAAGTTGCCTTTCCATATCTGCTTGATAGTCATGAGGAATGTATTTTTCTATGATAAAATTTTTAAACTCCCTCCATTCCATACTTGATACCTCTTCATCTTCCATTTTATTTTGAATTAATGACCACCATTTATTAGCAACTCTAGTGAGGTGGTAAACTGCCATGACAACTTTTTCCCTCTCGCTAGTCCCCAAGGTGTGGAATATTTTCTCTAAGTAATTGATCCATTTCTTATATACTAGTGGATTTTTACCCCCACTAAACGTTGGTGGTTGTTGCCTCGTGAAGAGATATAACAATGATCCTCCACATTGTGGATCAAAGTGCTCCATACGGGTAAGGTTATTATTCATAACCTTAGTGATTTGTCTGAGTATGTTGATAAGTTGATCAACACCAGTTGTATCACCACCCCCACTATAATTATCTTGAGCAGGAGAGAAATCCCTACATGGAGTCTGTGTATTGATATAGTTTCCATTTCTTCCACTAGGCGCGATTTCTAAAGAATGGCATAAAATAAATAAGTTTTATAACGCCCTAGGCCTTCTCTTCCGAACTCTGTGCCAGTTAATGCTGTGTAGTTTTTTTATAAATTAAACTAAACAATTACACAACACTTTAAACAAAAGAGGACCTCATTACGGTCTAGGTTATGGATGATTAGACATAACCTAACACTTATCAGAGTTGAAATAATAATACAACATTCCACTATGCATCTATGTGCACTACAACAAAGATGACCAACTCTAGAATTTAAGGAAACATGTGAAAAACATATAAAAAACATGGGGTGAGCACAAAATATGCCCAGTAAGGGGTTTTGAAAACCTTTGATAAATTGCTTTAAAAAAATCCTTCGGATAATACATTTGAAAAATTTATAATGTAAATTCATTTCTAAAAGAACCTTTACAAAATAATGTAATTCTTTTAAAAAATAATTATACTTTGAAAACACTTTTAAACTAATCTACTGATTTTTTTTGGAAAATATTAAGAAAATTTTATTAAAACAAAACATCATTTTGAGGAAACTTATTTTGTTGAATGCTGTCTCGGGTCTACCCACTTAACGAAGGATGGTATCACTCCCCAATGACCTTCCATTTTTACAAAGAACAAGTACCAATTTTTTTTTCAAAAACGTTTAATGTTTGATTTACACAGACACAGACACATATATATATACTAGTATTTGTCACTGGAGTTTTTACCATTAAACATGTCAATTCATTTAAATAATAATTTCCACTAATATCCATATGTATGTATGTATATATATATATATGTGAATTTTTATTGATAAACACTTGTGAGTATTGATTCCCAAAATCTCACGTCACTTGGCATGTACATAAACACCAACATACCCAATATTCCATTGATAAATAATAAAAAAATATCAAATATTTGTTTTCATGATTAAATGACTTAAAACATTCTTTTATTTCAAAATCATAAAATAATAATGAGCATGCACCGAAGATTATAAATTATATATCAACATTCAATTCATGAGTCAAATTATAAATATAAACATGTACAAGAAAACGTAAAATTATAACATGTCTATAAACATTTCATCCAATTCCATTAAAATTCATTTCTTTTTAACTTGTATCCAATGATTATGAGTATGTGTATATACTTATATATTCATATGCATGTATGATTTTTCATAAATTATCATCGATATATGGCCATAACCTTGATTTTTATATGACTTGTATGTGACATAATAAAATTATGATATTATTAACCTTAATTATAATTTATTTAATATATTTATTAATATAAAAGTTATACAAATGAATAGATATGTATTATATAGAATGAGTTCATGTTTGAATAATGTTTCGATAAAAAGAAACAACCCTTAGGAAGACTAATATGAAAAAAATGAAAATATAACTTTGATAGATAAATAGATATATCCATATCATGTAATTAAGATGATTCTAATATTAATAATTTTCGAACACAAAACTGAATAAAAACCCCTTTTTTCATAAATAATTTCAATTGCATCAAATTTGACTTGCACATAGAAAAAAAAAATCTCACTAATTCAAGAATTAAGAAGCATAATTCTGAAAAAAAGAATAAATATATATTCATTATTCCAAACAAGAAAATTAAAATCATAATTTTGAAATTAATAAACTACGTATCTCTTAATAATTTTTTTTTGAAATGGAAAAATTCAAAAGATCAAATACAATTATCCCTTGCAAAAATAGAATGGAATTGAAAGTGTAAAATAAGTAATCCCATACTAAAACAAGACAAATAAACATCTTTAAATAGATAAATAACATCCCTTGCAAAAATAAAATGGAATTGAAAGTGTAATATAAGTAATCCCTTACAATATTTTCTTATTTTTAGAGTAGATCTTCTTCTTCAGATATGGAAGATAAAGAAAACAAAGACCCTTGTTTTCTTTTATGAAGCCTTGCCGAACTCACACACACAGTCCCCCCAAAGAAAGAAGGCAATACTTGTTTATATAGGAGTTATATAACTTCTATGTGAAGCCTAAAATTAAACGTGATACTGAAATTTCCTATATAATATTCGTTGATGACAAAGTGGATGTTTCATAATAAATTGTGGAAAATTAAGATGGAGACAAATATATGAATTGGTCACTAATATATAAATGCACCAAATGATATTTATTGATGAAAAAATGGCTTTTCTATTATGCATCGATTGAAAATCACATTTTAAATAGTCCAAAACATAATTGTTGACAAAATAAATCACACATAATATTGGAAAATGTCCACCACTGTTCTGTAGATATCGATTGATAGATGATTACAAGTTTAAAATAAATTAAATAATCATTCGTGGATGAACATTAAACAAAAAATATTGTGACTGAAAACAACAATTTGATATTTAATAAACCAAATGAAATTTGAAGATATTAAACTACCGACATGAAGATAACAGATATGATTTGAAGAATAAAATCTAGAAATGAGAAAAATCTATAAATTAATTCATCAAATACAACCATGGATTGAAAAATCATACATCTACATTCAAGATCTGATGAACTCCAACCATAATATTGGAACCCTAACTACATCAAAATACTACGATTTTGTCAACCAAAGGTGGAAGCTGTAAAGACCTGTAAATTTCAAGAATGTTTTTTTAATTTCTTTTGAATTTTATGAGTCCGCATTTATTAAGATTACCTGATTCCGAGGCCCGGTGTTCCCGGAATCAATATCCGAAGTTTGGCTCGGGTTCGTTCTGTGAACGAATGAGTGGGTTTTTCTATCTTTTGAACCGGTGCTCGGAATTGAAATTAATGGGCACAGATGAACTCGCAGCGCCAGTAAATGCTTAAGGGGACCATAAGCGCAGTTTCATTTTGTCGCATGAGGTGGTTAATTTTTTGGGGATTGGATAAGTATTAAATAAATTGTAGTGTTACAATTTATTTTATATGGAAGTTAATTTCTCCATAGAGAAGTTGGAGGTGGGGCAACACCCCACCTAACTTCCCATGAGAGGGTATGACCATGGGTGGTGGGGTCCGCATGAAACCCCAACCTTCCACTTCCATTAACTCCCACGAACATTCCCCATTTTAAACCCCTTGTTATTAATGTATAACCCCTCACTTTTTGAATTTTAAAATATCCCTTCACCTTCTTCTATCTCTAATTAATTATGCCAACCCATGATAATTAATTAGGTGATTCACTTAATTAATTTATTTTGTGTGTTGAAATTAATTAGTATTGCATAGGCTTTTCTCTAATATGGGAGAGATCTATTCTAAATATTTTCCTTAGAAAATATTTTGTGGGAAAACATCTTGAGAATTGGAAGAACACCACTTTTCCCTCGACGAAGAATAACTCTGGCGAAGAACAGTCCACGACACGAAGAACGCTCCATGAACCGAAGGACGTGAAGAAATTTATTCAAACATCTTCTTACTCCACGACCAAGGAGGATGCACCGATGCAGAAAATCGCCATCGACATCGCCATACAATCTTCTCTCGGCGACAAAGGAAGGGAGACACTGCTTCCTCCTCGAACGTTCTCCGTCGATATATACGGAGCTTCACCCCGCGACGTCGTTTCCCGCAACGATCATCGTTTGCCAACTTTTGTCGAGGTAGGGGATTAGTTCAAATTCAATCAATTAAATTTGCGCTTTTTCTATCATTGAGCATGTCGGGTTTTTGGCCACTTGTTACTATTATAACGAAGGAGGTCGGACCGCACAAACATGGCCGATCCTCCTCCCCTTTTGTTGTTGATTTTCTTCACGGCTTGAAATAGAGGCGACACAGTGTCGTTGCACTGTGTGGGAATGAGAGAACTGCGGCCGAAGTGGGTTGCGGTGAAGTAGTGAGGCACCGTCGCGCCGCGCCGGTGAGGCCGAAGAAGGCCACGACTAACAGCGGGTCACGGCGGATGGGTGCGGCGCCGTCACTTCTTGCTAGAGAATCAAGGGCCCACGACTGGTGTGGGCCGTGGCGGAGGGGTGCAGTGCCGTCGTGCTGTTCCGGTCAAACAGGGGTCACGGCGGAGCAGCAGGAGGCAACCGGCCAAGCCGGTCGCCACCACTCAAGGAGGCGGGACCCCCCACAGGTCCCGCATGGCACAACCGGCCGGCCATAATGGCTGGCCGTTTCCAGGCAGACCAGGGGTTTGAAACCCCCGAAAGCCACCTAGGGCGGACCCTACGGGTCCGCCGTTTCGGGAAAACAGGGGGGCGGCACCCCCCCCCCCCCCTTATGTGTTCACCTGCGCTGGGTGGGACCGCCCACGCTGGGTCGGACAACACGCGCCGGGACGGACCGCCCGCGCCGGGCCGGACCGCCCGCGCCGGGCCGGGCAACCAGCGCCGGGACGGGCTGCGCCGGCTGGGCCGGGCCGCACCGTGCCCAACAGGGTCGGACCTGGGTCGGGTCGACCCAGTTCTGGCGACCCAGGGGGTATCGGGCCGGGTCGGACCGGGCCCGGAACCCCTATTTTTCGGACAGATCCATCAAACACCTATAACATGGGCTACGGATCTCCGATTGATGCACCATTAGTTGCATTGCGATCCTTGGATAGAGATGGTCATTTCGGTATATTACACATTATGTTTCAGAGAAGTTTTTTTATGGATCAGTTGGTTTGAACCTGAAACCAACAGAGCCCTCGGAGCAGAAACAGTTATAACTTGAGTTCCGGACGTCCGATTGATGTGCCGTCAACTTTGATGGTTTCCTATTGATGAGAAGGTTATTTTGGAATAATTATCGTGAGGTTTGGATGCAGTTGGAATATGGCCGTGTTGGATTGTACTCGAAATCGAACCGGGCCCCTAGAACGGAAAAGCCGATAACTTTCAGACCGAACGTCCGTTTGATGAACCGTCAGTGGCATTGGTGATTACGTTGAGAAACGGTCCCTTTGAGTATACCATATGTGAGTTTGGGGTACAATTGAGATATGTCTGGGTTGTTTCATACACAAAATCAATCGGGCACCCGGGACTAATAGGCTAAAAACTCACAGACCAGGCGTCCGATTGAAGCACAGTCTATTGCGTTGAGACCACTACGACGAGGAGGTCCATTGAGATACTTCTTTGTGGGACTTTGTGATACGTGGGGTATCGACCTGTAGCTCCTAGAGAAGACCCTCTCGGAGACGAGCATACAGAGTATGGAGACCGTGTAGCTGGGTGAGACCTGATGAATACTTGTCCAATTAGAGTCGGAGTGACTTATATAGCCCAGTGGGGAGCACTACTGTGTTTGGGTGGTAGACCCACGATGGGGAGCACTACTGTGTTTGGGTCGCAGACCCGCGGTACTCGACAGGAGGAGTACCTCAGCAGGCTATTAGGGGGGGTGCACTACTGTGTTTGGGTGGTAGACCCCAGTGTGTATCACTACTGTGTTGGGGTGGTTGACCCCCAGTACTCGACAAGAGGAGTACCTCAACAGTCTTAGGTTAGTGAGAACTGCCTCAGAGCCGTGAAAGGATCAGTATACTCGACAGAGATCGAGCTCTTCAGCAGTTGCGGTTTTGATAATGAAAATCCTGGTTTGAGATGAGTCAATGACCTTTGTGTTTTACTCATTATTGAGATGGGTTACATGGTAACATAGGTATATGTATGGGCATATACCTAATTAGTCGTTATCCGTTGATTTCATATCCGTGTGATACCCTTGATTGAGATGGGTTACTTGACAACTTAGGTATAAGTATGGTCTTATACCTAAGTAAGGGTTATCTGATTAGATCTTGATTTGTGGTTATCGTTGTTGAATTTAGTGACACCATGAGGATATCGGGGTCCCTACTTAGTATCGTTATACTCACCCCTACACGGGCTATGGCCGGACCTCATTGTGTTGGATGCAGACGACGAACATCGCAGACGGAGGCCGAGTGTTCGAGGACTGGTCGGTACCCGGAGGTGGACCTCACGAAGAGTCTGTACCCAGAGGTGGGCCTTACGACGATTCATTACCCATAGGTGGACTTCACAACGAGACGGTACTCGGAGGATGTTGACAGGAGAGAGTTTTGAGGAGGCTATCTGTACCTACCCTTCAGGTAGGATCTGTGGTGGACGATCCAGGAGCTGCGCTTATAACGACCCAAACTTTACATACATTGTCAATACATCAAAATTGAAGCATACTTATTATAACATATAACAAAACCAAGAAAGGACCGTATAGGTATAGTGTCTTTAGAAACTGGAAAGCATAAACAACTGGTTCATAAAGCATCTACTTTGCCTCCCATTTATTTCATCATATCAAGAGTCGCTTTTTGGCATATCCTACTTAATAAACTTCTTCCTGACCTGGGGAAATAAAACATACAAAAGGGTGAGCTCAAATGCTCAGTAAGGGTAAACAAAAGTAATATCATTCACATCATATACATAAGAACATATCTTTTGGAAATCTTAACCTGCAAAAGAAATCATAATTTCATAACATGGGATAAATCATAGTAGTGAAATGTAATCCCAATAATCATAACATAAAACATGACACTTTTTGGAATACACACATAATCATAGAGAATCATTTCTTATTAATCAAGACTCATTGCCGAGACTATCTTAGTGGACAAAGTCCCTTTCTGAACCGAGTTCACTCCTCGTTTCAGTCCTGTTTCACTGAACCGGTATAACATACCGTTCCAGCCATGTCTATCTCATGAGATATAAAATCTTTACCCAATGCATTGGAGGGAGATATAGGTCCCACCCATCTCATAATGATACCATTCTTATGTGTTCCACAAAATCATAAATCATACATCATTGCATAACCCATGTAATAAAAATGGGAATCTTTAAACATCGTGACATCATAAAACAATTCATATAAGATAAAAGAATTCATAAAAATATTTCCATCACAACATAATCACATCCATGTAATAATAGGGATAGAAACAGAACCCTTTATTATCTTAGATGGAAAATAATTTTGATAAAACACTTGAACTCCATTCTTGAGGAAAATATCCATTCTACTTTAAAACCACTTTTCCTTTCTTAACATGTTGTACAATTATAAACTAAAAGAAGTTGATTAAAAATAAACCTGAAAACTTGTAAAGGAAGATTCTTGTAAATAATGTTTTAAAAATCCATTCATGCCGTATAAGTTAAAAAAACATTCTTCGTACTTTTGTCGGAAAAGTCAAAAAGTACCTCCTACGAAAAACGACAAAAGATTCCTTTCATATCTTTTACTAAAAACTTACCGAAGGGTAAAATTGGATTTAAAAAATTTTAGGTGGATGGAAAAAATATTACATATTGAGGAAACATGTATGTGGATGATAATATACACCCCAGTAAATACCAAAGTATAAACAATCTCGGATAAAAATGAGATTGTGATATTTCCATTACCTTAATTCTGTTTTGCTTCGTAAGTGTACGAACCTCCTGTATAATGATTTAAATAATGTTATTGACTTATTCCAGAATCATACATATTTTTATGATATCATGTATGGTCATTTTCTTAGCTTCTTAGTAGTAATATTTCATTGCTACTTGTTATTCGGGTGTTAATACCTTTTTGTTCTTATGCGTGTTTTGTTGAATAAATTCTTATTCATCTCTTTAGGTTAGAGATACCACATTAGCAGAATGTTACTAGTGTAATATATATCATATTCATTCATTAAATTCATTTATATAATCATTATGAAATGAATATAATGTAAAACGAGTCGCATCACATCGTGGAGACGGTATTCCGTACGTACGCACAAGTGATGATATAGTTCGTATGATCTTGGAATTGTATTGGAGTGCATGTATACTATTTCAGAATAAGTATCACTTCATAATAGTCATATATAGTAATTATTTACACCAGTATACCCATCCAAGTAAGGTGGTGGTGGAAAATAGATTACACCACGGCGTGGATACGGTATTTCGTACGTACGCACGCGCGGTGATTTCTTTTTCCGTAGGATGGATAGATGGTGAAATAGGGTTGTTTCATAATTATAATAACATATCTGTATAATAGTGATACTGATTTTATTACTTCATAATGAAACAACTAAAGAAGAAGAAGTGGAAGAAGAAATAAAGATGAATGAATCGGTAACGGAAATTACCTCTTCTTTGAAGCTCCTCTTTGAGACCTCCTCTTAGGGCACTAAAATTGGTCTTTTAGTAAGATCAGAACCTCTAGGATGTTTCTAGGGAAGTGGAGAGGAGAAATAGGAAGGGGTTGGCCGAGCTTGAAGGCTCAAAGTGGTGTGAGGAAGAGGGGGATGAGGTGCCCTTTTATAAGGGAGGAGAGGGGCTCCTTTGGAAAAACTAGAAATATTATTTTATTATAAAGTCACATTCGATTTTAAATAGCTCAAAATTGATTTATTTCGAAGCTAAGGTGGGGATGGTTAAAAATTCTCTCATCCAATATAATTTAGACAAGTTTAGGTTCCTATTTTAACCTTATCATTTAGATTTAACATTAAGTTAAATAAGTTTACTTTTACCGCGTCTTCTTGTGTTCTTATACTATAAGGTTAATAAAAATACTATAAGCAGACAAAAGAACCCCAAGTTGTTTATTATCAATATATATAACCTTATCTAAGTCATTTTCCCAAACCTTATATTTTTAGGAATAAAATAACAATTACTAATATAATATTTGTTTTAAAAACTATTTTATGTCAATTTTGACACTATTTAGTAATTGATTTTTGTAAAAATCATAACAGAATTATTAGTTCGAAAAAAGTTAATTACATCAATACTAACATGTCATATTAACCTATAAATTTTAGTGTAATTCATAAAAAGTCTCAAATTACATTTATTTTGGTGTTTATAACATTAATTATGTCAATATTTTATTAATAAGATAATTACTGCATCATCTTTGTGTCATAAATAAATTAAATTATTTAATGTCTAAAAATTACAAATAAAATACCATTAGGTAGGAAATCTTTTGAGATTTCTAATGAATATTTATAGTTGAATTTATCTTATGTATAACCTTATATTAAAAATTATTTACTTATTAAACTTTGATTTTAACTATTTTAACCCTTCTTTAAATAAATTAATAATAAATGTCCTAATCTAATTCTTGTGGGCCTAAATGGGGATATTTTATTCCTAAGTTTGTTTTTGGTCGAATTACACTTATACAATAGAATTATGACTTGTGTTAGGGTAATAATAATATCATCTTTACCCTTAATTACCCTATTTACTTTTAACTGTGGTAAAAAAAGTAAAAAGTTACGATTCACCAAAAATTATTTTCATCTCATTGAACCACATTTTAGTCCTTGATATTAACCTTGCCTCTCGGATTTTCGAAATCCACTCCCAGAAGCGGTAAAATTAAGTTTTATGAAAAATTCAGTTTTTTAACTACCACTTAGTGGTTTCACTATTCATCAAAAATTGAAAGTTTTTAGAAAAATACCAAAATTTTACCCTAGGCTAACTTCGATATTATGAATCCAAAAATGAAGTCCATTTTGAAAAATAAAATTTATAAAATTTCAAAAATTGGTTATTACTATTCATAATGGCAAGTTTTAATAATATTTTAATAGCATATCATTGTTTAGTGAAACTCGGTATTCCATACGAAGCAAGCTATCGAGGAAGGTCGTGATTTCGTGTAAAGAAAGCCAAGAAAGTGTTGTGTAGAAAAAGATTCCTTTGATGATTTATATAACATAAAAGTCTCGGGTGTTACATTCTACCCCCTTAAAATGAATTTCGCCCATGAAATTCGTCACTTTGTAACAAACAGATGAGGATACCTCTCCCTCATCATATCCTCAAGCTCCCATGAAGCTTCTTCTAATTGGTGGTTCCTCCATAAAAATTTCACCAATCGAGTGGTCTTGTTTCATAGGACTTTTTCGCTACGATCCAGAATCTCTATTAGTTGTTCTTCATAAGAAATATCTTTCTCCAGCGGTACAACTTCTGAGCTGAGTACATGTGAAGGATCATGTATGTACTTTCTCAAGAGAGATACATAGAACACATCGTGAACTTGAGAGAGATTCAGTGGAAGCACCAATCGGTAAGCTACCTTCCCAACACGATCTAGTATTTTGAAAGGATCGATATATCTAGGGATCAATTTCCCCTTCTTTCCAAATCTCATAACCCTCTTCCAGGGCGATATTCTTAAGAACACTTTATCACCCACTACAAACTCTAGTTCTTTTCTTCGGTTGTCGGCATAACTTTTCTGTCGACTCTGAGCTGCTCTTATGTGTTGTTGAATAGATCTGGCCTTTTTTGCCATTTCATCAACGAGATCAGGTCCTAACAGCTTTCTTTCCCCAAATTCATCCCAACAAGTTGGAGTCCTGCATTTATTTCCATAGAGAGCTTCATAAGGAGCCATCTGAATACTGGAGTGAAAGATATTATTATAAGAAAATTCCACCAAAGGTAGGTGTTGATCCCAACCACCTTTGAAATCCATAGAGCAAGCTCTCAACATATCATCTAGAGTTTGAATTGTTCTCTCAGACTGACCATCTGTCTGAGGATGATAAGCAGTGCTGAAACTCAACTCTGTATCCAGAGTATGCTGAAGACTTCGCCAGAACTTCGAGGTAAATCTCAGATACCGATCAGATATAATATAAAGTGGTACTCCATGCAATCTTACCGCTTCCTTTACATATATCCTGGCAAGCTGATCCAGAGAGAAATCCTCTCTAATAGCAATGAAGTGTGCAGACTTTGTAAGATGATCAACTATGACCCAGATAGCATTATTGCCTTTGGATGTTTTAGGAAGTCCTGTGACAAAGTCCATAGTGATGTTTTCCCATTTCCATTCGGGTATGGGTAATGGTTGTAACATCCCCTTAGACTTCTGTCTCTCAACATTAACTTGTTGACAAACCAAGCATCGAGAGACATATTCAGCCACATCTCTTTTCATGCCATCCCACCAGAAGTAATCTTTAAGGTCCCTATACATCTTCATGCTTCCAGGATGAATAGAGAATGAAGAACTATGAGCCTCATCCAGTAGCTCCTTCTTTAATTCGGGGATGGAAGGAACACAAACCCGATTCTGGAACTTTATTATCCCATCACAATCAAGGTTGAATTCAGGAACATTTCTCACCTTCTTTTGTAACTCGACATCTTCTTTCTGTGCCTCGTTAATCTTCACATGTATAGATGGTTGAACATTAATTTGAGAAAGATAAGATTTTTTCCCTTCCATTATAATTCCAAGATCCATCTGTTGTAAATCTATAAATATTGGATCTTTTGTGATCCTCATCATGGATAAACTGGCATGGTCTTGTCGACTTAATGCATCTGCTACCTTTTTTGCTTTCCCAGGGAGGTAATGGATTGAGCAGTCGTAATCCTTAATCAGCCCCAACCATCTTCTTTGGCGCATATTCAGCTCCTTTTCTGTGAAAATATACTTTAAACTTTTATGATCAGTATAAATATCACACCTTTCACCATAAAGGTAATGCCTCCAAATCATTAATGCAAAGATTACCGCAGCTAACTCCAAATCATGAGTTGGGTAATTTTGCTCATGTATTTTCAACTGTCGTGAGGCATAAGATATCACCATATCATTTTGCATAAGAACACACCCCAATCCCTTCATGGATGCATCACTGTAGATCACAAACCTTTCTCCACTACGAGGCAGTGTGAGCACAGGTGCACTGGATAACCTTCTTTTAAACTCTTTGAAATTCTCTTCACATTCCTCTGTCCAAACAAACATAACTCCTTTCCGAGTCAACTTGGTGAGTGGATTAGATAATCGTGAAAAATCTTTCACAAAACGTCAATAATATCCAGCCAAACCAAGAAAACTTCGGATCTCAGTTACTGTTGTTGGTCTCGACCATCTTTCGATAACCTCTGTTTTTGCTGGATCCACATATATCCCCTCTTTTGGGATTATGTGACCCAAAAATGCCTTTTTAAAGACAAAATTCACACTTGGTAAATTTGGCATAAAGCTTCTCCTTTCTTAGGGTCTTCAATATAATTCTCAAGTGATCTTCATGTTCTTCCTTGCTCTTTGAATAGACAAGAATATCGTCTATAAAGACTACCACAAATTGATCAAGATAGTCTCTAAAGACTCTATTCATCAGATCCATGAAGATAGCAGGGGCATTAGCAAGACCAAATGCCATCACTATAAATTCATAGTGTCCATACCTTGTACGGGAAGCCGTCTTTGGTATATCCTCCCTTTTGAAACTTAATTGATGATACCATGAACGAAGATCAATCTTGGAAAAGTATTGAGCTCCGCGTAGTTGGTCAAATAAGTCATTAATGTGTGGGAGAGGATATTTGATCTTGATAGTGATCTTGTTAAGCTCTCTATAATCAATGCAGAGTCTCATTGATCCATCTTTCTTCTTAACAAATAGAACAGGTGCTCCCCAAGGTGACACACTAGGGCGTATGAATCTCGTATCAAGATTCTCTTGGAGTTTCTTCTTCAATTCCTGAAACTCAATTGGGGCCATTCTATAAGGTGTCTTTGAAATAGTCAAAGCACCCGGTACGAGTTCTATTGAAAACTCAACTTGACGATTTGGTGGAATACCCGGTAATTCCTCCAGAAAGACATCATCAAACTCCCATACAATAGGAATATTCTTAATCGTGAGTTTCTCACCTACCATTTGAGATAAATAACCTTCATTTAGTGGAATCAATACCGATAAAATGAATGAAATTCCCACTGGAAGGTTATGTTCTTCCTTGCATCGATAGATGATCATAGATTGATATGGAATATGAAATGTGACTTCTCTTCTTTGGCAATTGATATGAGCTCCATGTAGAGAAAGCCAATCCATGCCAAGAATCACATCAAATTCCACTATAGGAAGGATCACAAGATTTGCAGGAAGCACTTTACCACATACTTCAATCGGAGAAGAATTATAAACTTTTGATGCAACTATTGTGCCATTAGGTGTTGTCATAGAAAACTAAACATCTAATTGTTGAGGCAATATTGTGATACCCATAGAAAATTCTTCATAAATAAAATAGTGGGTGGATCCAGAATCAAATAAAACATTTGCTACTTTAGAGTGGATGGTAGGTGTACCTTTCAACACATCGTTATCTTACTCCACATCGCTGATAGAAATTGCATGTGACTTTCATTTGTCTTTAGCCTTAAGAGTTTGTTGACGTCGACCATCATCATCAACCCTTGGATTAGGGCATTTATTGGCATAATGCCCCATCTCCTTGCACTTGAAACATTGATGTGTAGTAGGTTCATTTTGTGTATCCCTTCCTTTATTTGCATCATTAGACATCTTGTTCCCATCATCGCGGAATTCAAATTTCTGATGACCTTCCTTTCCACATTTGAAACATTTACTTGTCCCTTTAAGACAACACCCTCCATGTTTCTTTCCACACTTTGAGCATAAGGGAATTCTCGTCTTCTTTTCAGTGTGATCTTTAGATTTTCCTTTGAATTCCATTTTCCTCTTCTTATCAAACCCATATGACTGATGGGTTACTCCAATCTCCATCTCATCTTTGAGAGCACATCGAACGATTTCCTCGTAGCTATTGAAGTCCCTTATGGCTAACGCCCTCCGAATACTTGGTTTTAAGCCACTAAACAGTCGATCGATCTTACTCTCAAGATGGATAATTATACCAGAAGCATACCTTGCAAGTCTTGTAAAATTTCCTTCATAGGTACCAACAGATTCATCATCCTTTTGCTTTAGTTCAAGAAACTCTTTCTCCATCTTTGTTCTGAGAATACGAGGGAAGTACTTATTGAAAAATAAGTTTTTGAACTCGTCCCATTCCATGGACTCAATTTCATCCCTTTGCCTCGTATTCTTAATAAGATTCCACCATTGATCAGCATCACCTTCCAAACGATACACTGATAAGATGACTTTATCATGATCAGAACTTTGAAGAACTGAAAATATCTTTTCAGTAGTACTAATCCATTGTTCAGCAACTAATGGATCAGTAGACCCGCTGAATGAAGGTGGACGCTGTCTCATGAAGGATTCAACAGAATGTTGCTCCTTCCGTTGCTCGATTGGAAGTCTTGCATGATTCATATCCTGAGAAAGTTGTGTGAGCATGCCTACAAGATTTTTCATTCCAGCTCCCATAATGTTTGGTTGCTCAGGGGGACAATCATTGCATTGCCCGTCGAATTCTGCATTAACACGGTTCCTTCGGGTACCATCCATTGACTAAAACCAAGAAGAATAGTGTGAGCAACACTAATTATAATACGAAAACCACATAATCAAGAATAAAATTTCACACTTAAGGTCTTATCCTAGGTTATTCATGCCCATTTCTAAAAAACTAACATTGTGTTCTATGCTTATAATTATCCTTAGGGTTCTTACTAAGGCTTTCACATCCTAGTTTCCAAAGGTTGACTATACCTTTCCTCTGATACCAACTATAACGACCCATAATTTACATACATTGTTAATACTTCAAAATTGAAGCATACTTATTACAACATTTAACAAAACCACGAAAGAACCGTATAGGTATAGTGTCTTTAGAAACTGGAAAGCATAAACAACTGGTTCATAAAGCGTCTACTTTGCCTCCCATTTATTTCATCATATCTAGAGTCCCTTTTGGCATATCCTACTTAATAACCTTCTTCCTGACCTGGGGAAATAAAACATACAAAAGGGTGAGCTCAAATGCTCAGTAAGGGTAAACAAAAGAAATATCAATCACATCATATACATAAGAACATAACTTTTGGAAATCTTAACCTGCAAAAGAAATCATAATTTCATAACATGGGATAAATCATAGTAGTGAAATGTAATCCCAATAATCATAACATAAAACATGAAACTTTGTGGCATACACACATAATCATAGATAATCATTTCTTATTAGTCAAGACTCATTTCCAAGACTATCTTAGTGGACAAAGTCCCTTTCTGAACCGAGTTCACTCCTCGTTTCAGTCCTGTATCACTGAACCGGTATAACCTACCATTCCAGCCATGTCTATCTCATGAGATATAAAATCTTTACCCAATGCATTGGAGGGAGATATAGGTCACACCCATCTCATAATGATACCATTCTTATGTGTGCGACAAAATCATAAATCATACATCATTGCATAACCCATGTATAAAAACGGGAATCTTTAAACATCGTGACATCATAAAACAATTCATATAAGATAAAAGAATTCATAAAAATATTTCCATCACAACATAATCACATCCATGTAATAATAGGGATAGAAACAGAAACCTTTGTTATCTTAGATGGAAAATAATTTTGATAAAACACTTGAACTCCATTCTTGAGGAAAATATCCTTTCTACTTTAAAACCACTTTTCCTTTCTTAACATGTTGTACAATTATAAACTAAAAGAAGTTGATTAAAAATAAACTTGAAAACTTGTAAAGGAAGATTCTTGGAAATAATGTTTTAAAAATCCATTCATGCCGTATAAGTTTAAAAAAACAATCTTCGTACTTTTGTCGGAAAAGTCAAAAAGTACCTCGTATGAAAAATGAAAAAAGATTCCTTTAATATCTTTTACTAAAAACTCACCGAAGGGTAAAATTGGATTTAAACAATTGTAGGTGGATGGAAATAATATTACTTATTGAGGAAACATGGATGTGGATGATAAAATACACCCCAGTAAATACCAAAGTATAAACAATCTCGGAAAAAATGAGATTGTGATATTTCCCTTACCTTAGGTCCGTTTTGCTTCGTAAGTGTCCGAAACTCCTGTATAATTATTTAAATAATGTTATTGACTTATTCCAGAATCATAATTATTTTTATGATATCATATATGGTAATTTTCTTATCTTCTTAGTAGTAATATTTCATTGCTACTTGTTATTCGGGTGTTTATAACTTTTTGTTCTTATGCGTGTTTTGTCGAATAAATTATTATTCATCTCTTTAGGTTATAAATACCTCATTAACTGAATGTTATTAGTTTAATATATATCATATTCATCCATCCAATTCATTTATATAATAATTATGAAATGAAGATCATGTAGAACGAGTCGCATCACATCGTGGAGACGGTATTCCGTACGTACGCACGAGTGATGATATCGTTCCTATGATCGTGGAATTGTATTGGAGTATATGTATAATATTTAAGAATCAGTATCACCTTATAATAGTCATATATAGTCATTATTTACACCATTATACCCATCCAAGTATGGTGGTTGTGGAAAATAGATTACACCACGGCGTGGAGACGGTATTCCGTACGTACGCACGCGCGGTGATTTTTTTTCCGTAGGATGGATAGATGGTGAAATAAGGTTGTTTCATACATATAATAACATATCAATATATGAGTGATACTGATTTTATTACTTCATAATGAAAAGACTTAATAATAAGAAGTGTAAGAAGAAATAAAGATGAAAGAATCGGTAACGGAAATTACCTCTTCTTTGAAGCGCCTCTTTGAGACCTCCTCTTAGGGCACTAAAATTGGTCTTTGAGGAAGACCAGAACCTCTAGGATGTTGCTATGGAAGTGGAGAGGAGAAATTGTCAGGGGTTGTCCGAGCTTGAAGGCTCAACGGGGTGTGAGGAAGAGGGGGAGGATGTGCCCTTTTATAAGGGAGGAGAGGGGCTCCTTTGGAAAAACTAAAAATATTATTTTATTATAAAGTCAAGTTCGGTTTTAAATAGCTCCAAATTGATTTATTTCGAAGCTAAGGTTGGGAGGGGTAGAAATACTCTCATCCAATATAATTTAGACAGGTTTAGGTTCCTATTTTAACCTTATCATTTATATTTAACATTAAGTTAAATAAGTTTACTTTAACCGTGTCTTCTTGTATTCTTATATTATAAGGTTAATAAACATACAATAAGCAGCCAAAAGAACCCCAATTTGTTTATTATTAATATATATAACCTTATCTAAGTCATTTTGCAGAACCTTAGATTTTTAGGAGTAAAATAACAATTACTAATATAATATTTGTTTTAAAAACTATTTTATGTCAATTTTGACACTATTTAGTAATTGATTTTTGTGAAAATAATAACAGAATTATTAGTTCAAAACAAGTTAATTAAATCAATACTAACATGTCATATTAACCAAGAAAATTAGTGGAATTCATAAAAAGTCTCAAATTACATTTATTTTGTTGTTTATAACATTAATTATGTCAATATTTCATTAATATGATAATTACTGCATCATCTTTGTGTCCTAAATAAATTAAATTATATAATGTCTAAAAATTACAAATAAAATACAATTAGGTAGGAAATATTTTTATCTTTCTAAGGAATATTTATATTCGAATTTATCTTATGTATAACCATATATTAAAAATTATTTACCTATTAAACTTTGATTTTAACTATTTTAACCCTTCTTTAAATAAATTAAAAATAAATGTCCTAATCTAATCCAAGTGGGCCTAAATTGTGATATTTTATTCCTAAGTTTGTTTTTGGTCTAATTACACTTATCCAATAGAATTACGACATGTGTTAGGGTAATAAAAATATCATCTTTACCCTTAATTACCCTATTTACTTTTAACTGTGGTAAAAGAAGTAAAAAGTTACTATTTACCAAAAATTATTTTCATCTCATTGTACCACATTTTAGTCCTTGATATTAACCGTGTCTCTCGGATTTTCGAAATTCCACTCACAGAAGCGCTAAAATTAAGTTTTATGAAAAATTCAGTTTTTTTAACAACCACTTAGTGGTTTCACTAGTCATCAAAAATTGAAAGTTTTCAGAAAAATACCAAAATTTCACCCTAGGCTAATTTCGATATTCTGAATCCAAAAATGAAGTCCATTTTGAAAAATAAAATTTATAAAATTTCAAAAAGTGGTTATTACTATTCATAATGGCTAGTTTTAATAATATTTTAATAGCATATTGTTGTTTAGTGAAACTCGGTATTGCGTACGACGCAAGCTATCGAGGAAGGTCACAATTTCGGGTAAAGAAAGCCAAGAAAGTGTTGTGTAGAAAAATATTCTTTTGATGATTTATATAACATAAAAGTCTCGGGTGTTACAACGCTATCTGTACATACCCTTCAGGTAGGATCCGAGGTGGATGACCCGGGAGCAATTTCTGTCTTCTAGCTATTGTCATTTCTGTTGTACTTTCATTTAGTTGTAGCTATACATTCCATTTGGGTTTGTATTCTGGCCCATTTACTTTCTAGCACATCCTTTAGTACTAAGTGTATTACTTCTGCTTGTACTCTAGTTGGATGTGTTTATGTTTTATAAAGGCAATTCCTTCCCAGTTATCAGGATTTATGGATTTTTTGCTAGTCGCCAGCCCCTGGTCTATGGAAGGCGGGCTTGGGGTAGTCACGACATGGGCCCTGAGGACGGGTCATGACAAATTGGTAATAGAGGAGTCAGTTCTACATCAGAACTTATATCTCTTATATTTATTTTCTGTGAAGCAATAGTGTTAAGCGTACCGAATGTGGTTTTCAATTCAAGGAGTCCAGTGTTGGTGAGGGTGGCCGACGTATCCATACACCAGGACCCTGACTTCTGATTTCCGACTCAGTGCACGAAAACAGTAATTTCATGTGTGTTTTCAAAGGTTTCCCTTAAAATAGCTCAAACCAGGTCATCTCACTAGGTATAATCATTTGACCATGTCACATCTGATTCTTTCAGGATGCCTTTCAACAGACGATCAGCTAGAGCCCCAAGAGATGAATGTACTGACAGCCCGCCGAGCGACAAGGCCTCATTACAAGGCCTTATTTCAGTTGAGTCACTAGCAGAGGCACCAGCGGTACTACTATACGTTGGGCCACCGATGCAACAAGCCTCAGCTGCAGGCGATGCACACCGCTTGAGCATGATGCATGAGTTCCAGCGCCAGAGGCCACCCATGTTCCGGGGGAGACGGATCCACAGGCAGCTGAGGATTGGCTGGAGATTGTGGTGAGAGTCTTTAGGATAGTAGGTACACTAGTGGACTTCATGGGGATATTTGCTGCCAGCCTCCTTCAGGCAGCAGCATGCAGATGGTGGATCCAGATGCTTCAGTTTTGCGATGAGATGACCTTCACTTGGGGAGACTTTGAGACCTTCTTCAGTGTGAAGTTTATATTAGTGACCTTACACTCCAAGCATGCTCAGGCTCTGCTGCCTTTGCCGTATGATTTTCCATCAGCAGCCGAATCATCTATAGGCAGTAGACAGATGATGCACAAGTCCAAGAGGACCAGACCAGCAGATGGAAGACCTCGGGATACAGTCTTAGTTGTGCGAGGCACACAAAATAGAGCCAGCCATATGAGGAGTAGGAAGTGTTATGCATGTGGCAGGAAGGGTCACATGGAAGATGACTTTCCGACTCCTCGCACAGTTGCTCCTCAGGCTTTGGAGGATCCACCGAGACGGAAGCAGCGACGGGTGCATGAGAAACAGCCAAGCGGTGGGCAAGGCAGTAGAGCTTCGGAAGCAGGTGGACAGGAGAAAAAATAGTGTATTACATTTCTTCTTGGTACTTCTAGTTCCATGTTATTGTTACATTTGTATCTTTGTACTATGAGCTTCAATAATAAAAGACACAAATCTTGGTGACACATAATTTCCTTTCCTTTTGATGGTTGATTCTGAGAGGTCCCGGTTAAAACTGTTGACTTTACCCTCACATTCGAGATTTCTACTGGAGGAGACCCAATGACCTTACACTGATGCTGACAGTGTGACTCAACCCTTGGAGGTGAGACTGACGGTTGGATCTCTTAGTAGTAACTTCCAGGCCTTAGGACGTCATCCATGGAATGAATACATCATTCATTTCAGGATTGACAGTATTAGGAAAAGAACATGGTTCATCCATGGGATGAGACCAGATTTCTATTTTCAGCAAAGGAGAAATCTTAGCAGCTCTTATAGATCGTAGGCAAAGAAGGGTGGTCATTTACCATCATACCACGTTATCAAACATCCTACCGACCAGAGATGGCACAAGTTATGACAGAGAGGGTTCAGATCATCTAAGAGTGGATGAAGACAACATAGATTAGTAAGAGACAGGAATCTAGCGCCAGTCTCAAAGACTGGGGCATGTAAAATGTTTCATGAAGAAGATGTGTTAAGGACAGATGAGTCTGTGGAGCAGCAGACGTGGAGGCAGATTTAGGAGAGTAGCGTGAGGTGGTGTACATTTCTACATGTCACAACCACCCGCCGTTGATGTCCCTGCCAGGCTCAGGGAGCTGGAGGGCAGGGGATGAAAGCGGATGCAAGCGGTCAAGGAGTGTGACCTAATGGCTCTAAGAAATATTCGAGGGATAGTATGTGTCCACTTCTAGTTTCCATTCAAACAGACATTGTTACGAATCATTCCTTTATTCCACGAATCTTGTCCCATACCTAGTGTTTCCGGTTAGTCGTTGACTTGACCCTCAGGTCTGTAGATTCCATTGGGTGGAGACTCGATAATCACAATTATGCCGACAATGTGATCTGACACACGAGACGAGAGTTTCAGTTGGAATCTCTTGGTGGATGCGTCGAGGCCTTACGACGTTGTCCTGGGTATGGGTTGGATTCAAAGTTCATACTCAGATTGATTGTATTAGGAAAAAAGGTTGTGGTTTATCTACAACGTTGGGATGGGTTTTCCTTGGTCGGCGAAAAAGAAACCCCAGGCAGCACATGATAAACTCATGCACAAGAGGGCGCAGTTGATCACTCTTGAGTCGGTCAACCTTACCCTCGTGGCAGCATAAGTTTTGAGTTTCAGTTCAAATCAGGAAATGGAGGCCTCTAGAGTTCGAAGATAGCAACCACGTCCTTATACGGGTCTCACCTCGATGAGGTTTACGGAGATGTGGTCGAGGCGAAAAGTTATCTCTAAGGTTCAAGGGACCTTTCTAGGTACTCAGAAGGGTTGGAGAGGTGGTTTACTACTTGAGCTTTCCTCCTTAGTTGCACCGGTTGCATGTTTTCATCCACATATCTCAGTTGAGGAGATACGTGCACGATCCTTCACACATTATCGAATATAGGGAGTTGGACGTTGATGATAGGGAAACATGCACGAAGCTTCCAATGGAGATTGAGGATCGATAGGAGTGGGTCCTACATGGACGGTCGATTCCTCAGGTGTTCTTTCACTGGTAGTACGAGAACCTCCAGGAGAGCGCATGGGAGCGGAAGGCTCAGACGCGTGCTCAGTACCGCTTTGTTTTCCTTAGTGTGTGTTGAAGCTTTATGGGGACGTAAAGCCCTGAGGTGGGAGTAATGTAAAGACACAGAAATTTTAAGGGATTTTTATTTAAATTATTTGGAATTTTATGAGTCTGCAGTTTCTGACGACACCTGATTCCGAGGCCCAGTGTGCCCGAAATCAATTTCAGATGTTTGGCTCAGGTACATTTAGTGAACGAATGAGTGAGTTTTTCTATCTTTTAAATCGGTGCTCGGAATTCAAATCCGAGGGCACCGATGAACTCACAACACTGGTAAATGCTTAAGGGGACCTTAAGCGCAGTTGCATTTTCTCGCATGAGGTGGTTAATTTTTTCGGGATTGGATAAGTCTTAAAAAAATTGTAGTGTTACAATTTATTTTATGTGTCAGTTAATTTCTCCATAGAGAAGTTGGAGGTGGGCCACACCCCACCTATGTTCCCAAGAGAGGGTATGACCAAAGGGGGTGGGGTCCACATGAAACCCCAACCCTTCACCTTCATTTAACTCCCACGAACTTTCCCCCATTTAAACCCCTTGTTATTAATGTATAACCCCTCACTTTTTGAATTTCAAAATATCCCTTCACCTTCTCTCTCTAATTAATTATGCCAACCCATAATAATTAATTAAGTTATTCACATAATTAATTTATTTTTAGTGTTGAAATTAATTAGTGTATCATAGGCTTTTCTTTAAGATTG
This sequence comes from Viscum album, assembly GCA_963277665.1. NCBI lineage: Eukaryota > Viridiplantae > Streptophyta > Magnoliopsida > Santalales > Viscaceae > Viscum > Viscum album. The sequence continues at coordinate 557,967,484 of OY728167.1, read as the reverse complement.
GAGAGATCTATTCTAAATATTTTCTTGGGAAATATTTTTTTGGGAAAACCTCTGGAGAATTGGAAGAACACCAATTTTCCCTCGACGAAGAATAACTCCGGTGAAGAACACTCCACAGGACGAAGAACACTCCACGACCCGAAGGACATGAAGAAATTTCTTCAAACTTCTTCTTCCTCCACGACCAAGGAGGGGAACCGACGCGGAAGCTCACCATTGATGTCTCCATACAATCTTCTCTCTGCGACAAAGTAATGGAGACGCCGCTTCCTCCTCGGACGTTCTCCGTCGATGTATATGAAGCCTCACCTCGCGATGTCGTTTCCCGTTATGATCATAATTCGACAACTTGTGTCGAGGTAGGGGATGAGTTCAAATTTAATCAATTAAATTTGAGCTTTGTCTATCGTTGAGCAGGTCGTGTTTTTGGATGAATGTTATTAATATAATGGAGGAGGTTGGACAACACAAACACGGCCGATCCTCCTCCCCTTTGGTTGTTGATTTTCATCGTGGCTTGAAACGGAGGCGACGCGGTGCCATTGCATAGCACGAGAATGAGAGAACCTCAGCTAGAGCAGGCCGTGGCGAAGTAGCGTGGCGCCGTCGCGCCACACCTGTGAAGCCGAAGAAGGACGTGACCATGAGCGGGCCGCGGCGGATGGGCGCGGCGCCGTCACGTGTCGCCGGAGCATCAAGGGGCTGCAGCCTGGGCGGGCCATGGCTGAGGGGCGCGGCGCCGTCGCATCGCGCCGGTCGGATAGGGTCCGCGGCCATTGGCTACAGCGGAGCAGCAGGAGGCGGCCGGCCAAGCCGGCCGACAACACTCAAGGAGGCGGGACCCCCCGCGGGTCCCGCATGGCACAACCGGCCGACTGTAATGGCCGAATGTTTTCAAGAAGACTAGGGGTTTGAAACCCCCAATAACCACCTAGTGTAGACCCTACGTGTTCGCCGTTTCGGGAAACCAGGGGGGCGCCCCCCCCCCCCCTTCCGCGTTCTCCCGCGCTGGGTCGGGCGCCCGCGCTGGGTCAGACCGCCCGCGCCGGCTGGACCGGGCCACGCTAGCCGGGCCGTGCCTAACTGGGTCAGACCCAGACCTGGGACTGGTTGACCCGGTTCGGGCCGACCCAGGGGGTATCGGGCCGGGTATGACCGGGCCCGAACCCCCTATTTTTCGGAATGATCCGTCAAACACGCAAAACATGGGCTAAAAACATCTGATTGATGCACCATCAGTTGTGTAGCGATCCTTGGATCGAGATGGTCATTTTGACATATTACACTCGATGTTTTGACGAAGTTTGTGTACGGACGGGTTGGTTCGAACCCGAAACCAACAGGGCCCTCGGAGCGGAAACAATTATAACTTGAGTTCCGGACGTCCGATTGATGTGCCGTCTACATGGATGGTTTCCTCTTGATGAGATGGTTCTTTTGGAATACTTCACCTGAGGTTTGGACGCAGTTGGAATATGGTCGGGTTTGATTGTACCCAAAATCCAACCGGGCCACTGGAACGGAAAAGCAGATAACTTTCAGACTGAACGTTAGTTTGACGAACCATCAGCGACATTGGTGATCACGTTGAAAAAAGTACCCTTTGAGTATACCCTATGTGAGTTTGGGGTACAGTTGAGATATGGCCGGGTTGGTTCGTACACGAAACCAACCGGGCCCCTGGGACTAAAAGGCTAAAAACTCACAGACCATGCATCTGATTGACGCGTCACCTGTTGCGTTGAGACCCCTACGACAACGCGGTCCGTTGAGATACTTCTCCATGGGACTTTGTGATACTTGGAGTATCGACCTATAGCTCATGGAGTGGACCCTCCTGGAGACGAGCGTATGTAGTATGGAGACCGTGTTGCTGGCTGAGACCTGATGACTGTTTGTCCGATTCGAGTAGGAGTGACTTGTATAGCCTAGTGGGGAGCACTACTATGTTTGGGTGGCAGACCCACGGCGGGGAGCACTACTGTGTTTGGGTGGCAGACCCGTGGTACTCGACAAGAGGAGTACCTCTACAGGCTATTGGGGGGTGGGGGGGGGGGGGCGATGCACTACTGTGTTTGGGTGGCAGACCCCAGCGGGGAGCACTACTATGTTTCGGTTGCTGACCCGCTGTACTCGATAGGAGCGATACCTCAACAATATTATGTTAGTTAGAAGCTCCTCAGAGTCGTGACAAGATCACTGTACTCGACAGAGATCGAACTCTTCAGCAGTTGTGGTTTCAATAATGAAAATCCTGGTTTGAGCTGAGTCAATGACCTTTGTGTTTTCCTCATGATTGAGATGGGTTACATGGTAACTTAGGTATATGTATGGGAATATACCTAAGTAGTGGTTATCCGTTGATTTAATATCTGTGTGATACCCCTTGATTGAGATGGGTTACTTGATAACTTAGGTATAAGTATGGGCTTATACCTATGTAAGGGTAAACTATTTAGATCTTGCTTTGTGGTTATCCTTGTTGGATTTAGTGAGACCATGAGGGTCTCGGGGTCCCTACAGAGTATCGGTATACTCACCCCTGCATGGGTTATGCCCGCACATCATTGTGTTGGATGTAGAAGACAGACAATGCAGACGGAGGCCGAGTGTTCGAGGACTGGACGGTACCCGGAGGTGGAACTCAAAACGAGTTAGTACTCGGAGGTGGTCCTTATGATGAGTCAGTACGCAGAGGTGGACTTCACGATGAGACGGTACTCGGAGGAGGTTGACGGGTGACAGTGTTGAGGAGGCTATATGTACCTACCCTTCAGGTAGGATCCGTGGTGGATGATCCAGGAGCTGCACTATCAATACCTACCCTTCAAGTAGGATCCGAGGTGGATGACCCGAGAGCTATTTTGGCCTTCTAGCTGTTGTCATTTCTGTTGTACTTTCGTTCAGCTGTAGCTGTACTTTCCAGTTGGGTCTGTATTCTAGCCCATTTACTTTCCCGCACTTCGTTTTGTACTTAGTGTATTACCTCCACTTGTACTCTGATAGGACGTGTTTATGTTTTATAAAGGAAATTCCTTCCCAGTTATCCGGATTTACGCCTTTGGTGCTAGTCGCCAGCCCCTGGTCTATGGAAGGCCGGTTTGGGGTAGTCACGACACAGGCCTGGAGGATGGTTCGTGACAAAAGCTCCACTTCGAGCTTGAAACCCTCATCCAAAGTCACTATCGACTTTAGCTAAGAATCACGGTCACCTTCAACACCACACCTCATCTTCATCCTCCTGGACAAGCTCACCGATGACCACTACTCCATTGTTGAAGACCTCAGTGAACGAAGCTCGATTCGGCCTCAAATTCTCCTCTCGCGACGGACACTCCCAATCGTGGTCCCCCATTAACACGAAAACACTTAAACCTGATTTCCCTTCTTATGTTTTATTATTATTTCATTCACCATTTTTTTATTCGATTATCCTTTTATGATTTATTTGTTTAAATAAATAAATTATCTCAATATATATATCATTTCTTTATATATATATATATACAAAGACCTATAATCATTTTTTCCAATTAACTGAATCTCAAAACATAAATTTCATAGTTTTAATATTTAAAACATATACATAACATTAATAATTATTTCAAAAATGATTTATTAGCATCATTTTTTTAAATGTAATATAAGTATTTATAATTCCATTATATAAAATCTTAACTTCAAATAATAAAATATTATTTTTAAATAAATCTTTCTGAATAAAATTATCTTTTATAAAATATTAATTTATTACCATATATTATTATTATTAAATATTAAATATATTATTTTCTAGTTTTCAAAGAAAAATTTCAATTACATTAATGATTTAGTTTTATTAAATTGAAAACAGTACTTATCAAAACTAAAATAAGGTTTTTGAAATACTTATATGTCAATTTATATTCATATTTTAAAAATCATTTCATCAGAGATTTTATTAAAACATATTTTTACTATTTAATTTGAATATATATATTCAAAATAATATCATGTTTTGAAAAGTAGTATTTAATCAAAACTAATTTCTGAAATTGTTATTATAAGAATTTGATATTTATTTACAAATTTGTTAAAATTAAAATAGACTTATTAAAAAAATGAAATAAACAAATCTTTTATTAAAAGTAGGGGTGTTACGTTCCCCCCCCCCATAAATGAATTGTGCCCTCACAATTCTTTCATCGGACTTATAAAAATTATGAATTTCATATTTAGAATTAAAGAAGTACTAGGGGGACTTATCTAACTAAATAAAATTCTAAACCGTAGATCACATTCCTCAAATTAAGACATCTAATCTCCAAAGTTGTCCAGATCGTTCCTCTGATACTAATTATAACACCCCGAGCCTGCTCTTCTAGACTCGGTGCCTATAATTGCTGTGCAATTGTTTTTAAAAATTAAACTAAACAATTAAACAACACTTTAAACAAAAGAGAACCTTTTACCGGTCTAGGTTCTGGATGATTAGACATAACCTTACACTTATCAGTGTTGAAACAATAAAACAATTGTCCACTATGCTTCCGCGCGCACTACAACAAAGATGAAAAACTCTGGAATTCATGGAAACCTGTGAAAAACATTTCATAAACTTGGAGTGAGCACAAAAGATGCCCAGTAAGGGGCTTTGACAAACTTTGATAAATCACTTTCAACAAAAATATCCTTTCGATAATAAATTTGAAAATTTTATACTGTAAATTCATTTGTAAAACAACCTTTAAAAAATAATGTAATGATTTTAAAAAATAATTATACTTTGAAAACACTTTTAAACTATTCTAGTGATTTTCTTTGGAAAATATTAAGGAAACTTCATTAAAAAACATCATTTTGAGGAATATTATTTCGTTTAAGGCTGTCTTGGGCCTACCGACATAACAAAGGATAGGTTCACCCCCCAATGACCATCCACTTTTACAACGAACAAGCAGTGATATTTTTTTCTAAAACTTTTAATGTTTTCTTTACACACACATATATATATATATACTGTTATTGCTCAATGGAGTTTTTACCTTTGAACATGTCAATTCATTTAAATAATCATTTCCACTAATATCCATATGTACGTATGTATATATATGTGTGATTTTTTATTGAAAAACACTTTTGAGTATTGATTCCCAAAAACTCACGACACTTGGCATGTACATAAACACCAACATACCTGATCTTCTATTGATAAATAATAAAAAAGTAATATCAAAGATTTGTTTTCAGGATTAAATGTCTAAAACCATTATTTTATTTCAAAATCATAAAATAATAATGAGCATGCACCGAAGATTATAAATGATATATCAACATTTCATTCATGAGTAAAATTATAAATATAAACATGTACAAGACAACATAAAATTATAAAATGTCTATAAACATTTCATCCAATTCCTTTAAAATTCATTTCTTTGTAACGTTCATCCAATGATTATGAGTATGTCTATATACTTATATTTTCATATGCTTGTATGAAGTTTCATAAATGATCATCGATATATGGCCATATCCTTGATTTTTATATGACTTGTATGTGACATAATAAAATTATGACTTTCAATAATTTTATTATAATATATTTAAAATAGTTATTAACATAAAAATTATACAAATGAATAAATATTTGTCATATAGAATGAGTTCATGTTTTAATAAAATTTTGATAAATAGAAACAACCCTTAGAAATACTAACATGAAACAAAATGAAAATATAACTTTGATACATAAATATATATATCCATCTCATGTAATTAAATTGATTCTAATATTAATAATTTCTGAACACAAAACAAAATAAAAAACCGCTTTTTTCAGAAATAATTTCACTTGCATAAAATTTGTCTTGCACATAGATAAAAAAAATAATATCAATAATTTAAGAATTAAGAAGAATAATTCTTAAACAAATAATAAAAATATATTCTTATTTAAAACTAGAAAATTAAGATCATGATTTTGAAATTAATAAACTACGTATCTCTTATTAATAATTATTTTTGAAATAGGGCAATTAAAAAGATCAAATACAATTATCCTTTGTAAAAATAGAATATAATTGAAAGTGTCAAATAAGTAATCCCTTACTAAAATAAGAAAAATTATCATCTCCAAATAGATAATAAAAATCCCTTACAAAAATAAAATGGAATTGAAAGTGTAAAATAAGTAATCCTTTAAAATATTTTCTTATTTTCAGAGTAGATCTTCTTTAATAGATTTGGAATACAAAGAAATCAAAGACCCTTGTCTTTTTTATGGATCCTCGCTGAACTCATACACACAGTCCCCCCAAAGAAAGAAGGAACTACTTATTTATATAGTAGTTATATAACTTCTATGTTAAGCCTAAAATTAAATGCGATACTGAAATTTCCTATTTAATATTCGTTGACAACAAAGTGGCAGTTTCATGATAAATTTTGGAAAATTAAAATGGAGACATATATATGAATCGGTTACAAAAATACAGATGCACCAAAAGATATTTATTGATGAAATAGTGGCTTCTCTAGTACACGTCGATCCACAAACCACATTTTAAATAGTCCAAAACAGAGTTGTTGAAAAAATAAGTCACACATAATTCAGGAATCTGACCATCACTGTTCTGTAGATATCGATTGATAGATGATTCCAAATTTAAAATAAACTAAATAATCAATCGTGGATGAACATTCAAAAAAAAACAAATTGTGACCAAAAACAACAATTTGATATTTAATAATCCAAATGCAATTTGAAGATATTAGATTACTGACATAAATATAACATATAGGATTTAAAGAAGAAAATATATAAATAAGACAAATCTGTAAATTAATTCATCGAAAACAATCAAGGATTGAAAAATCAGACACCTACCAATAAGATCTCATGAACTCGAACCTTACGATCAGAATCCTAACCACATCTGCACACTACGATTTCGTAAACCGATGGTGAAATCTCTACTTCGAGCATGAAACCATCATCTGAAGTCACTCTCGACTTTATCCAAGTCTCACGCTCGCCTTCAACACCGCACCTCATCTTCAACCTCCTGGCCAAGCTCGCCGATGACCACTACTCCATCATCGAAGACCTCAACGACCGAAGCCCGATTCGGCCTCAAATTCTATTCTCGCAAAGGAACACTCCCAATCGTGGTCCCCCATTCACGCAAAAACACTTAAACCCGATTTCCCTTCTTCAATTTTATTATTATTTCATTCACCATTTTTTATTCGATTATCGTTTTTTGATTTATTTGCCTAATTAAATAAATTATCGCAATATATATATCATTTAATTATATACGTATATATATATATATATAAATACCTATATTCTATTTTTTTCCAATTAACTAAATCTCAAAACATAAATTTCATAGTTGTTATATTTAAAACTTATAAATAGCATTATTAATTATTTTGAAAATTATTTATTATCTTTATTTTTTAAAATGTAACATGATTATTTATAATTCCTTCATATAAAATCATAACTTCAAATAATAAAATATTATTTTTAAATAAATCATTATGTATAAAAGTATCTTTTATAAAATATTAATTTATTACCATATATTATTATTTGTAAATATTAAATATTATATTTTGTAGTGTTAAATGAAAAGTTTCAATTACAATAATGTTTGAGTTTTCTTAAATTAAAAATAGAGCTTCTCAAAACTAAATTAAGGTTTTTGAAATACTTATATGTCAATTTTTATTCAGAATTTAAAATCCATTTCATTAGATATTTTATTAAAAATAATTTTTATTGTTTAATTAGAATATATATATTCAAAATAATATCATGTTTAGAAAAGTAGTATTTAATCAAAATTAATTAATGAAATTGTTATTATACGAATTTAATATTTATTTTCAAATTTGTTAAAATTAAAATGGAATTAATAATAAAAATAAAAAAATATTTTATAAAAACTCGGGGTGTTACATCCCCCCCCCCTTAAATGAATTGTGCCCTCACAATTAATTCATCGGACTTATGAAAATTATGAATTTCATATTTTGAATTAAAGAAGTACTAAGGGGACTTATCTAACTAAATAAAATTCTAAAGCATAGATTATTTTCCTCAAATGTAAACATCTAATCTCCAAAGTTGTCGAGACCATTCCTCTGATACCAATTATAACTCCCCGATCCTGCTCTTCCGGACTCGGTGCCTGTAAATGATGTGTAATTTTTTTTATAAATTAAACTAAACAATTACACAAAACATTAATGAAATGAGTACATTTTACCTGTATATGTTCTCGAAGATTAGACATCACCTTACACTTATCAGAGTTGAAACAATAAAACAACTGTCCACTATGCTTTCGCGCGCACTTCAACAAAGATGACCAACTCTAGAATTCAAGACAACCTATGAAAAAAATTTCAAAAACATGGGGTGAGCACAAAAGATGCCATGTAAGGGGTTTTGAGAACCTTTGATAAATATCTTTCAAAAAAAATATCCTTTCGATAATACATTTGAATAATTGATATTGTAAATTCATTTTTAAAACAACCTTTACAAAATAATTTTATGATTTTGAAAAATAATTATACTTTGAAAACAGTTTTAAACTAATCTAGTGATTTTCTTTGGTAAATATTAAGAAAAAATCATTAAAAAACATCATTTTGTGGAAACTTATTTCATATATGGCTATCTTGGGCCTACCCACTTAAAGAAGGATGGGTTCACTCCCCAACTTCGTTCCATTTTTACAACGAACAAGCACCATTATTTTTTTCGAAAACGTTTTATATTTTCTTTAAATAAATAAATAAATATACTAGTTTTGCTCACTGGTGTTTTTACCATCAAACATGTCAATTAATTTAAATATTCATTTCCACTAATATCCATATGTACGTATGTATATAAATATATATATATATATATGTGAATTTTTATTGAAAAACACTTGTGATTATTGATTCCCAAAAAATCATGTCACTTGGCATTTGCATAAACACCAACATACCTGATCTTCCATTGATAAATAATAAAAAATAAATATCAAAGAATTTTTTTCATGATTAAATGACTTAAACAATTATTTTATTTCAAAATCATAAAACCATAATGAGCATGCACCGAGGATTATCAATGATATATCAGCATTTCATTCATGAGTAAAATTATAAATATAAACATGTATAAGACAACATAAAATTATAACATGTCTATAAGCATTTCATCAAATTCCATTAAAATCCATTTCTTTGTAATGTATATCTAATGATTATGAGTATTTTTATATACTTATATATGCATATTCATGTATGAAATTTCATAAATGATCATCGATATATAGCCAGAACCTTTATTTTTATATGACTTGTATGTGACATAATAAAATTATGATATTCTTAACTTCTATTTTAATTTTTTCTAAAATAGTTATTAACATAATAATTATACAAATGAATAAATATGTGTCATATAGAATGTGTTCATGTTTGAATAAAGCATCAATAAATAGAAATAACCCTTATAAAGACTGACATGAAATAAAATGAAAATATTACTTTGATACATAAATAGATATATCCATCTCCTGTAATTAATGTGATTCTAATATTAATAATTTCTGAACACAAATCTAAATAAAAACCCCTTTTTTCAGAAATAATTTCACTTGCATCAAATTTTTCTTGTACATATATAAAAAAATAATCTCACTAATTCAATAATTAAGATGCATAATTATGAATCATGAATAAAAATATAATCATTAATCAAAAATAGAAAATTAAAACCATAATTTTGAAATTAATAAACAATGTATATCTTACTAAATTTTTTTTTTGAAATAGAGAAATTCAAAATATCAAATACAATTATCTCTTGAAGAAATAGAATGGAATTGAATGTGTAAAATAAGTAATCCCTTACTAATACAAGAAAAATCATCATCTTCAAATAGATAACAAACACACCTTACAAAAATAAAATGGAATTAAAATTGTAATATAAGTAATCCCTTAAAATATTTTCTTTTTTTCAGAGTAGTGTAGGATCGAAATAATGATGTAGATGCTCAATATACAAGATGGGGGGTGAATTTTATACTTTAAAAATTCCTTTAGAACCATTAATGATGGTTACAGATAACTATGTTTTCCTTAGATAAATAAAGTTCTAAGTTTAACAAAGTTATCCTAAGAAAATTCACAACACCTATAACACCAATTGAAAACATGGAATAAGGAATGAAGTTATAAACATCAAGTCCTATGTACTTGCTTAAAACTGGAAAGAGATTCCGAAAGTAGGTTCCGGAAATATGGATCCGGAAATTGAAACTTAACTAAATATTACAATATGAGATTCTACCTTAAAGCATATAGAATCTAAATGAAACAGAGTACAAGTAAAGAAGTATAAGAAATTTACACATTCCTTATAATACAAAATGCAACGGAAACAAACATGTAGTAAAACTACAACTAACAAGATATAAGTCTTTTAACCCAAAGAGAAGGGTATCCAACAACCTTGGATAAAGTTCCCCTGATTTGTACTTTCAAGAAAGTCTGTCTTACCCACAATAGGGTAAGCCCTCGATACGAAGATCGGAGTCTCTGTCTTGCTATCCCCGCAAGCCCTCAACTTCAAGGTAGTTGGCAACCTCTGTCTTCCTCAGCAAGGAATCCCTCGAACTTCAAGATAGTCGGCACCTCTGTCTTCCTATCCCCGGATGTCCTCGAATGTAATCACCAACATTTGGAGTCGCACGAAGAAAAAACCGAACGAGCGGTTCAGTACGCACAAGGCATGAAAATATTTCTCTCTCTAGAAATCACCTTAGCAGCGTGTGGTCTCCAGATCGATCAACTTCTATGTCGTTGTGAGCTCTTTCAAATGAGCTCCAATTTATAGGCATGGTCGGCCTCCTTTCCAATGGTCATATTTTCCTTAAAAAATGGAGGGACCTGTAACCGTGTAACTTAACCAACGGTAAGTTTTTAATAGAATAGACGACATCATTTTATAAAAAAAAAGTGAAACAGAGTGTATGACATCGTTTTATGTCTAACACAAAAGTTCTAAGTGAAGGTTCGGAGTGTAAACAAAATGTCAAAGAGTAGAAAATTTATAAAAGTGTAAGAAAAATGAATGTTCAGAGTCTAAAAAAAATATTTTTCAGAGTCTAAATAAATTCGGAGTGTATAAAGCAAAGATGATCAGCTTCTATTTAATAGGTGAATTTGGAATGATAATTCGGAATGAGAATTCGGAATGAGAATTCGTAATGAGAATTCGTCATCGGAATTCGTAAATAGAATTCGATGTCGAACTTCATGAGAATTCGTATCCAGAATTCGGAGTAGAACATTATTAGAGTTCGTATCCGGAATTCAGAATGAAACTTCATTACAGTTCTCATCCATAATTCAGAGTGAAACTTCATTACATTTCACATCCAGAATTCAGAACCTAAAACAAAATGCTTCATTTCAAAGTTTCAAATGATTCCGAGAATATAGAAATGAATCTGAATCTTATACTTAAGAAATATATGGATGAAAATATGATAAGGATAATTTTTCTTACAAAAGCGATCTTCCTTATAAAATCGACTTTCTTTATAAAACAATTTTCCATATAAAAGCGATTTTCCTTATAAAAGCGATTTTCTTTAAAGATAAGGTGTTTGTGATTTTCAAAACAAGAAGGAATGGAAATGTCATAATGAAAACCTTATTCACCCAACAATTAGATCTTATTTTTCGATTCGGATGAAAAAGAAAACAAAGACCCTTGTTTTCTTTTATGATGCCTCGCCGAACTCAGACACACAGTCCCCCCAAATAAAGAAGTCAGTACTTCTTTATATAGAAGTTATATAACTTCTATGTTAAGCCTAAAATTAAATTTGATACTGAAATTTCCTATATAATATTTGTTGATGACAAAGTGGAATTTTCATAAAAAAATTTGGAAAATTAATATGAAGACAGATATATGAATAGGTTACAAAAATTCAGATGCACCAAATGAAATTTAATGATGAAATAGTGGCTTCTCTATTACGCATTGATCCACAACCACATTATAAATAGTTCAAAACAGAATTTTTGACAAAATAAATCACACATAATACTGGAAAATAACCACCACTGTTCTATAGATATTGATTGATAGATTATTCCAAATTTAAAATAAATTAAATAATCAATCGTGGATGAAGTTTCACCAAAACAGATTATGACCAAAAACAATAATTTGATATTTAATAAACCAAATGCAATTTGAAGATATTAAATTACCGACATGAAGATAACAGATAGGATTTGAAGAAGAAAATCTATAAATGATGCAAATATTTAAATTAATTCATAGAAAACATCAAAGGATTGAAAGATCAGATACCTACCTACAAGATTTGATGAAATAGAACCTTAAGATCAGAACCCTAACTGCATCTGCACACTACGATTTCGTCAACCGATGGTGAAAGATCTACTTCAAGCTCGAAACCCTCATCCGAAGTCACTCTCGACTTTAGCCCAGACTCACCCTCGCCTTCAACGCCACACCTCATCTTCTACCTCCTGTCCATGCTCGTTGATGACCACTACTCCATCGTCGAAGACCTCGATGACCATAGCTCGATTCGGCCTCAAATTCTCTTCTCAAAATGGGCACTCCCAATCATGGTCCCCCATTCACGTGAAAACACTTCAACCTGATTTCTCATCTTCTGTTTTATTATCATTTCATTCACCATTTTTTTATTCGATTATCTTTTTAATATTTATTTGTTTATATAAATAAATTATCTCAACATATATATCATTTCTTTATATACATTTATATATATAAAGACCTATATTAATTTTTTTTCCAATTAATAGAATCTCAAAACATAAATTTCATAGTTTTTATATTTAAAACTTTTACATAACATTATTAATTATTGAGAAAATGATTTATTTTCATTATTTTCTTAAAATTAATATGAGTATTTATAATTCCTTCATAAAAATTATTAACATCAAAAAATAAAATATTATTTTTAAATAAATTTTTCTGTATAAAATTATCTTTTATAAAATAATAATTTATTACCATATATTATTATTATTAAATATTAAATATTTTATTTTCTATTTTTCAATGAAAAATTTTAATTAAATTAATGTCTTATATTTATTAAATTTAAAATAGTACTTCTCAAAAGTAAAATAATTTTTTTGAAATATTTATATGTCCATTTATATTCAGCGTTTAAAAATAATTTCATCAGAGATTCTGTTAAAAAATATTTTTATTGTTTAATTAGAATATATATATTCAAAATAATATCATGTTTAGAAAAATAGTATTTAATCAAAATTTATTTATGAAATTGTTATTATAATATTTTAATATTTATTTACAAATTTATTAAAATTAAAATGGACTTAATTAAAAAAAATAAACAAAACTTTTATTAAAACTCGGGGTGTTAAAAGTTTATGAATCGAAATACATAATTCCATACTTCTAAAACACTTAACATAAATTGAACAGTTTATGGATATAATTATAAAAAGGTTTTGATTAAGGAAATATATACTCATAAACCCCTCATAACGGTTTGTAATGAAAATGAGAATTATGCTAAGCATATCCCTTGGGAGTGTCGTAACCATGAGTGCACCAATGCCCATTGTCGTGCACCAGTTCCCATTCGAGTATAGATCAAAATGGTGTTTTCGGGTTTTACCCCTAGGTACATCTGTGCCGGAGCCGCCTCTACCTGCTCGTATCCACACAGGGATGTATTGCTCAAAAAACTCACAAAATCTCTACAATACCATAATTCTAGGAAGTTCTTCTATACTAATCCAGAAAGTCTATCTTATGGCTATGTTCTCTAATTAATGTGGGCCTAAATCTAGATTCCAAGGTTTATTAATAAACTTCCTCTGATTCCAAATATAACGCCCCAACCCCAGTTACCCGGAGTCAGTGCATTAATACATAATATTAGAATGATCACAAGGGATCAAATCCCGAACTACGGATCAGTTTAGTAAACTTGGAAACACTAGATTTTTATTCATAATTCTTACATTACATCATAAATTGAAAAACTACAACGACATCTTTTCTTAATATCCCCCCATACTATCGTTGCAGGTCATTAATAAAATACTTCTTCACATCCTGGGAAAAATAAAACATTGAAAGGGGTGAGATCAAATGCTCAGTAAGGATAACAATATAGCAGAAACATTCATAAATAAACATAAATATTTAAGGCAGTATATACCTAAATCAAAAGCCTTTTAAAGTTGAACTTCAGAATAATATGGAAAAGATAAAATGAAATAATTCCATTTAATTATTCAATTGGATATTATAAAAATTGAATAATCATATGAAATATCAATAATCACTTTAATAATTATGGAATGCATAATGCCAGACTTTCTTAACCACATTGTCAAGGCCTTGTGCCAAGACTAAAAATAATATTTTTTCAAAGCAATTTACCTAGACACTAGTTTGTCTCATGAGACATACCGATGCATTGAGGAGCCTTATCGGGCTGCACCCATCACTTACTAAGTCCAATGCATTCCTCACATGAAAAGGTTTAAACATAACATAAACATTTCGTATTGAAACTAGCTTATGAATTGTCAACAATTTATCCATTCACAATGAATGGTATAAAAATAACACATCCATAGTCAAACATATCACAAAACCATCAATACAATATGGAAGTTTTGTATCATAATAAATCAACATCAAATAAGCTTAAAATCAATCAAAGGATGTTGACATGGATGAAATCAGAACTATTTTAGAGAAATATATCATTTTTGAAATCATTTAAAAGTAACAAAATTATTAAATAAAACTATTATTTTGAAGATAATCTTATAAGCTGGTAATGGAAGCTTCGATGATCTTATATTGTCAGAAAATAGTCTTACCCTCCATATAAGAAAAAAAAGACATTGTTACCTTAATTTTGTCGAAAATGTTATAAAGGAAATTATTTGGAAAGCGATTGAAAGATTCCTTTCAAAAATGTATAAGGTCAAATAAGAGTATAAATGAATTTAACCCATTGTCTATTAAATATTAAAAATGTTTTGAAAGTCATTTTTAAGAAACATGGATGTGGATGATAAAGAGGTCCCAGTAGATACTTACGTAAAAACAACCTCGGATAATAAAGAGATTGTAAAATTAACCCTTACCATTTACTTTTATTTAGTTGATGGTAAGCTGAAATACTGTATAATAGTTAAAAAATTGTTATTAAATTATACAAGAACCATATACATAATTATGATATCATATATGATCTTTTTACATTGATTTGTTTAATAATATTTTAGTATTATCGTCGTTTAGGTGTTAACTTACTCACTTTCTTTTATATGTTACTTAAGCCATGTTTTTTATGGATAGGTTGTATCTTATTCATATCCAGAATTATTCCAAGTCACTAAACATTATTTTTAATAATCAAATGAGAATTAGTCTCGAATGGATACGATGGGAAATGGATCCCATCAAGTTCGTGGAGACGATATTCCGTATATACACACGTGCGACAATATCATTTTTTGATATTAAAATAACATATAATTGGATTGTATATCATATATACAGAAAAAATATCATGTTATATTTATTTTTTAATTCAATTTATAATCATTATCATCTTCATCCAAATAATAATGTATTGAATATCAATTACACCGCGACGTGGAGATGGTAGGCCGTACGTACGCACGTATGGTGACATGTCATTTAAAGGATGGATAGAAAACTAAATATGGTTGTACCATTTTTATAATGACATCATAGCATATAGAACATACTGGAGTTATTATTTTATAATTGAAATAACAAAGAAAGAAGAAGTGGAAGAATAAAGGAACTTGAAAGATGGGGGTGAAAACATTACCTCTTCTTCGGGTTCTTCCTTATGATTTCATCAAAAGGGGCTCCTTAAGATGGATTTTTGATCAAACTAAGGCCTCAAGGTTAAAGGGAGGATAACTGAGAGAGTATTTAGGTACGGTTTGGCCAATCCAAATGGATTTGAAGGGTTCAATTAATTAGAAGGGGGAGTGACCTTTTATAAGAGGGGTGAGCGGTACCATAGGAAAAGCTATAAATATTATTCTATAATAAATTTATTTTCAGTTTATAATGGCTGAAAACTGATTTCTTTCGTGTCTAGGGTGTGGATTGGTCGAAAATCACTCAACCAAAATGTTTTAGTCAAGTTTGGGTCACTATATTAACATTATCATTTAGATTTAACTCATAGATTATTAGACTGACATTTACCATGAATCTTTTTATTATTATATTATATGGTTACTAAACTTATGTTTCCCTCTAGAAATGGGGATGACCTAGTTTGTTTTTGTTTCTAACATTCCAAGAGGTTTCTAATGTGTTTTTTCATAGAACCGGAAACATCCAATGATTCTATATCCATTTGGACCTACGTTCCAAAGGTAGGTGCTCATTAGTTATAGACCGATGAGACTTAAGAATTTGCATTGGTCGAGAGGATGGGAGGTCGAACTCATGACACCTTTTTGAGGGGAATTATTGTATACTCTGGAAATCTCTTTATAGATTTATGTTATGTTCGTGAATCCTTGTTAAATTACCAAGTATAAAATGAGCTTTCCTTTAGATCTGACAATCAATGATTGATATGTAGGAAATTTAGAGAATATTTTATATGTATTCGAGGTTCTTCATCGATAGAGAATCATCTTTATTTGTTAGAGATTCTTAGTCAATGGTATCCTTTAATACATTATATAAAAGTATCTTGGTCATTTTGATGACCATAATGGTTTTAAAGCCACTCAGTGGGGCACTTGAAGTTTATTGTCATTCATAAGGACATGTATTATTTCGGAGTTGGGATCGTACCCGTAGATGATCTACCTATGTATCCTTTATTTAGAAAAGGAATATTCACCCATGTAGTTCGAGTAAGGGAGTATGATGTTTATCTATTATTGATGGCTCAAATAAAGATGTCATAATTACTTTTACGCTCTAAGCTCACGTGAGTCATTCTCAGTGTGAGAAACAAGAGGTAATGGGAAAACTAGACAATTGTGCCATGAAATATGAAATCATAAGAAATGATGTGGGTCTTATATATGTATTACTTCCCAAATAAATTGAGATCAGGACATATTTAAGAGATGAAGTTTGGGAACAGGGTCCATAAATTTATATGTTCTTTATAGAGATTTGGATACACAACTTAGGACTTAATCCTAAGAAGGATGCCCAAATTAGAGGGGACTTATGATTGGGTTATATTCATGAGAAGGAAGCCCAAATATAAAGTAAATTATGTATGGTTAAGAGAAATTAAGACTGGGGCTTCCTGCTGAGAAGGAGGCCCAGGTAAAAGGGATTTGAAAACTAGGGCTTACTCATAAGGAGGAGGACCAGGTTAAGGGAATTTTAGAATTAAGGGACTTGGGGATTACTCCTAAGGAGGATGCCCATATTTGTAGACTTTGAGACTGGGGCTTACTCCTGAAAAGGAAGCCCGGGTTAACAGAATTATGGTTGGGGCTTACTCCTGAGGAGGATGCCCATATTTGTAGACTAGTGCTTATTCCTGAGGAGGATGCCCATATTTTAGAAATTATGACTGGGGCTTACTCCTAAAGAGGATGCCCAGGTTAGGGGACATGGGGCTTACTCCTAAGGAGGATGCCCAAATTAATGAGAACTTGGACTGGGACATTCTCTTGAAAAGGAGGCCGAGTTTTAGGATTATCTCATCTTAAAGTATGAGGTTGAATGAATGAAATCTCTAACCTTAGTGACACAATGATAGGTAAATCAATCGGTTTAAGAAATGTTCAACAGAATTCGTTTCAGATAAGGATGCCAACAAGGGAACCATGCCAAAAGAAAATGTTTTTGAAGAGGGTTTTGAAGGCTGTAGATTCTTCATCTTCTAGATCCATTCGGATTTGATTATACCCAGAATATCCATCCATGAAGGACAGTGCTTCATAGCCAGCTGTTGCATCAATTAACAGTTCTGTGATCGGAACTGGAAAATCATCCTTAGGACAATGCCAATTAAGATCTCTGAAATCATTGAAAACTCTAATTTGTCTGTTCTTCTTCTTCACAGTGAAAATATTAGACAACCATTTGGGATATTGAACTTCTATGATGACGTTAGCTTTGATAAGCTTATCCACTTCAGTATCAATTTTGGAAGCATAAGTTGGGTGTGTTCTTCTTGCAGCTTGCTTGAATCATCGATGTTCTTCCAGAAATCCCAAATGATGAGTAGAAACATCTGGGTCAAGGCCTAGCATCTCTGTATAGTTCCAAGAAAATATATCTCAATTTTTATTCAAAAATGAAATATACATTTCTTGCTCTTCAAGAGTCATGGCCGCACTAATTAAAGAGTGGCATGGATCTTCTTTTGTACCTAGATTTATTTCTCTGAGTTCATCCACAGTGGTAGAGATACCCTCTTCAAATTCTGGAGGAGAATCCTTGAGATCTTCCTCTTATTCTTCAACATTTGTTATTTCTTATGTTTCTACTTGCATAGTAGATGATAAAGCAGAATTTACATGATTAGGAGAGATGTTAAAATGTAAACATCTTGAAGAAGATGCTTCCATTTCTGACCAGATTGATGATGAAAGGTATTTCTTGGGAATTAAAGAGGAGATGATGGATTGAGAATCAACATCATCATTCACCTATGGCATTTCTATAAATTCTTCTGGCCTGGTTAGGGAAGTATAGACATGTTTCATTTCAGTAGATGAAATGAAGATATCCCCATTTGAGCTTTCATAATTGCTTGGTGAATCACCAATTTCTCCCATGCTGTCTGAATTGATTGCTGTAATTGACATTATGGAAGTTTCAATAAGAGTACTTGGATTTGGGTCTATCCTGTCAATTTGACTGATAGGCAACACATAATCTATACTCACATGTGTAAATGGATTTACTGGAATCTTTTCCAAACCATATGGAGCATTAACTTTGATAATATCCCTTGTTGTGGATTTCTCATTTCCCTTCATGTGATATAATTTCGCATGAATGTATTGAGATTCACATGCCTTGAACGGGTAATTATCACCATAAAATGTTCCAATTTGACCATCGATACAATATTTGAGACATTGATGATATGATGAAGGGATAGCCGCATGTTGATGTTTCCAGGGTCTTCCAAGAAAGTTGTTGAAGGCTGAGTCTTGATCAACAACAATGAAATGTGAAATGGATACTAGATCTTCAAACTGAGTTCTGAGCATAATCTCTCCCAGTGGTTATTGTTCATTTTTATCATATCCATGTATCATCATAGTAGAAGGAGATAAATTAGATTCCATGAGGACTAATCGATGAAGTGTATGAATGGGGATGAATATTACTCCTGAACCATTATCAATGAAAGCTCTTCAGATGTCTACACCATTGACCTTTCCAGATAAAAACAAAGTTCTAATATGTCCATGCACGAAATCATATTTATCTTCATCTATGAAAGATAACACTGCATGGCATTCTGCAGGATTATGCTCTACATGGTAGGCTTCAGCTGCAGCAATTTTAGTTTCAAACTCTTGACGAAATGGCAAAGCCTGAATGAGTTCCTCCCGAAGAACCTTCTATAAATTCAAGGCATCCAAAATTGATATCTTGTCTAGTACTTGGGCCAGGTTTTTCAATACATTGTACTTTTAATCCAATGGTATGCGTTTCTCAACAAGAAAATGTGGTTTAGAGGGTGCCTTGGAAGTTGATGCTTCATGTATCAGGGTAGGAGATGATAAAACTCCCGGCTTTGGATGATATGATTGAATAGGTCTATTTACTTGCTAAGAGGAAGAAGGGGTAACATCCAACTGATCCGCCAGAATAACTATGCCAGGACTAAATCTGCCTTGTGTAGAAGAACATGCCTATTCTTGTTGAGCTTGTTGAAGGGATCTGCCACAAGTTTCTTCTGCATACATAGTTCTAGAAGGTGTAGAATTGTAATAGTGGCCTCTGAAATATCCACGTCTTCCCCTATACCCTAAGCCTCTGGAACTCCCTCTGATTCCTCTGTTTGATACAGGGAACCCAGGTTCATTGTGATCGAAACTATGACTAGCATAAAGATCTGTTAAGTGAATCATATTAATAGAACTGAAGGTTAATTATACATCCAATGAAGACTCTGCATGAATAGCCAATTTAGGCTGTTCCATTTAGTGGGACGGTGCCCGTGGCTTTGAAGTAGATGGCATAAAATCTGCCAGAGTCAAATACAACATGGTATTTGACATGATTTCATATTCTTCTGATTATTCCTCTCTCTGAATTATGTCATTTCATTGAGTATTTTCACTCTGATGAAGAGGGTTTTTCTGTGGCATTCGTAGAAGAAGACACGATTAGTTTCCTTAATTGTGTTCACAAAATTTCATGATTTTTGTTGATCGTTTTTCTGACCATCCAATCGTCATATTTCTGCGCATTTTTGTTTTTGACTTCCTGCCACTCACCTTCTACCTATGGATTTGTAGTAGTAACACATGCTACCTGAGCTGAGGAACCTTTCAATTTGACTTGTCCTGAGTCGAACATTTTTTCAGGAGGTCCTTAAGGACAAAAAATTCAGGAATAGGATGCCCCAACATCAGATTAAAGGGGAAATAGTTAATACGGTCTTCATCTCCTTACTTTTTTGGCCTTTTGGGCCTTGGAAATTGAACCAAATTATTTTCGAAAGCCGAAAGGAAGTAGCCATGAACTTGTTCATTTCTGAAAGAGTAAAAGTTTCTTTTCAAATCCTCAAATTGTTTTCGTCTTTGATCTCTTGGATCATCTTGATGAAACAACCTCTTTTTTTGACACTCAGGAGGCGGAGCCCTTCGGGAAGATGATGGTTTTGTAGTAGAAGCTGGTACAGGTGCTTATTTAAGCATAATTATAACAGTCTCTGCGCTACCCATTTTATTTCCTAGAGATGATGGAATTAAACAAGTTTTATCCATAATCTTTATAATAGAATCATTAATCTGTTGAGTGATTTAAGTAAGGTCTCGAAACCCTCCTGTGTATTTCACAGGGATCAACGGCGTGCGTTATTCGTTAATCAAACTTTCCACAAAGATTGGCAACAATTCTTCTTGAGGGAGTGGTATGCTTATCGAATATGTTAATCCCTTACAACGATCAATGAAATATGAAACCCTTTCATTAACCCTTTACATACAGTTTTTAAGATAAAAAACTGTTGCCTTTGGCAAAGTTGAGCTGAACTGATGAAGAAATCATTGACGGAGATCTTCCCATCCGGTAATTGACCAGTATTGCAAGATTTTATACTAGAAAAAAGTAGGCCCATGTAATGAATATACAAAACACCTGAGCTTAACTGCTTCTTGTTGCTGAGGGGTTCCCATAATGAGATCACAACGAGAAAAAAAAATATGTTAAGTGTTTCTCTAAATCTCCCGAACCATTAAAGATAGGCAATGTGTTACTTGAAAAATTTGATGGGGGAATAATTTCATAAACCCAATCAAGATAAGCTCTCTTTTATGGTTGAATTTGAGCTTGCATTCCCTACATATCTTCCAATAGAGCTATTAAAGACTCAATAATACTTATTAACTTTTGAGCAACATCCGGTTGATCTTGGACCTGAACAGTTGCACTGACTGGTGCTTGGACAGATGTGGTGGCTGGTACTGCAACTGATGGTAGCACCGCCGATTGCTGTTGCACCTGACCTGTTGGACTAGACCTATGAGGGTGTACTGATAGAGGGTGATATTCATTATCCATCTCAGTAGCTACAAAAAATTCACTTGGCTGATTGACTCCAGCATGATTAGGAGGAAGACTACCCTGAAGTAGTTCTGCAATCATCCTCCTCAATTACTTCATTTCTTCCTCTTGTTGTGAAAATAATTTCTCTAGTGAGAGCGATTATCCTTCTCCAGAGGGATGGTATGTAACCTGATTCTTCCTTTTCCCCTCGTTGGATCCCTTTCAGAAAGGGGGAAGTGGGTTACTTGAAGGAATACCCAGATTCTGGGTAAGCCTTTGATTTTGTGTATGCACACCTTCTTCATTTGTGTCTGTGCGTACAAACTCTTGAGCATGTACCTATTCATATGATCCCTCTGAGTGAGCCTCATCTGGTGGATCAACGACAACAACATGGATGACATTAATTGATTCATAATGCATTGCATCTTTTATATCAGCATTTATGCGATATTGTCTTCTTCCATGTCTCTAATGAGACATTGCCTTTTGTCGATTTGATCCCTCAGGAACTTTTTGATGAACCGTAATTTAGAGGGAATATCCTTATAATTTGGCTCTTCCTTCCTCTTGGGGATTCTTCCCTAATCGGGAGAATAATGACTTTCTCTAAGATATTGAGGATTTGAAAAAGTCCCCAGTCCGGTGGACTGGGGCTGTTCCTGTAGTTCCTGCTCAACTCCTCGAATCCTATTTGTTGATTCCGAGGGTTGGGTTAAAAGTGTCCCTAGTTTGGAAAGATGGTCTGGTTCTTGAAATTCTATATCTGAGACTTTCTTGAAAGCTCCCTTGATCTTGCGGACATTAGTCCATAAATTGGCTGGATGCATCAACCTGCATCAACTTTTATCCCCCGGATCAAAAGACCGTTTGATGATTTCTGACACTTATGTCACTTGATGATGTGCTTGCTCCAAATGAGAGGCATGTTCAGTGTTATCAATTGGTTGATGTAGGAGTAATTCAACAACATTTATTTATGTATGCTTGATTTTGAGAAAAACTAGTTGAGGCATGTTCTTGGGAAAGCCTTTGATTACAAACAAAGCCAATTGACGGTGGCCGGCCATGGGCAATAACATTTCATGGGACCATTTTTGGAAGGCTTTGCTGACAGGAGAGCACCGTGAAATGCAGTGCTCCATGAACACCCCAACCCCTGATATGAATACTTGATAGAGCATTCGAAACTATGTGACACAATATTCTTAGTGCGCCAAGGCAGGAACACTGAAGGACTTTCTGCTACTTCTCAGCCTTCAGATATCGAGAAACTGAGAGAGATGCCAAGTCAATTTGAAGTTGTAACCCTTATATTATCTTTAAATGATTTTCATATTCATCATAAGATAATATTTTCTTTTTCAACTTAAAAGGTGTTTTCTATATGTTGAGAGTAATATCAGGAATTCCATCTTCCATCAACATCTTTGGAATTTCATACTGAGAGTCAGCCGAAGGACAAAACATGACTAGCACTTCACCATTTTCCAGCTGTTTTCTCATATTCAGTACCTCCTCTTTATCATTTGATGAAGATTCTTCTACATGATTAGACCAGATTTGGTGCTTATTTATTGATTCATCGGATTCAACAAGATCAGTATATAATTCGTTGATCAAACTAGAAGATGAATGACCCAGGGGTGGTTTGGAGAATGACCTACACCCCAGGCTATCTTCTGATTTAGAAATAATTTCACATGGTAATGATAAAGCATCAGACATGACTGGGTTCACATTTTCGAGTTCCTCATGATAAGAGTCCTTTCTCGTCACTACATTGTCCATTGGAGCATTTTCCAGGCAATGAGAATTACTACTTCGGAGAGGACATTCGCAATAAACTTCATCATTATTGGGAGGAACACCATGGTGGGTTACAGTAAAAGATGAAACATTTTGCATCTTGGACTTCTGGCCACACGGAGGGTTCCTGTGGCTCTCATCTGAAGATGAAACTTTGAGATCGACCGAATTTTCATGAAGCAAGCCCTCATATGGAAGTGTCTGATGAAGACCTTCAGAATTAATGTTCCCACTATTGGGAAATGAGGGAGTAGAATATTGAATTCCAACAGATAATTGTTTTAGGTCTTCAAGAACTCCAGCATCGAGTAAAGCCTTATTACAAATTGGATCTTGATTTCTTGACTGTGTTGGGTGTGTATTCTTCTTAGATGCCTTCTTACTCAATTTAGGAACCACTTGTTGACAAATGTGGTAATTATGGGTAGGTGTATGTTCCTTATCATGAGAAATGATCAGGTTAGGCTGATTATCTCCACTCAAATCAGGTGTATGTGCCTAACTTGGTTGTCCATATGATATGGGGGAGTAAGCCCACAACCCTCTTGGATTGGAACAGAGGTGTGTGTCTGTTCCGGAGTGAACTGTTGATGTGTCACTCTAGTGGTAGGGATATATTTATATGTCTTTCCTTGAGATGCTTCTGATGCTGTTATAATATCCTGGCAGGAATCCAGAATATGATCTGGGATTTTCTTCTGCTCTTTCACCATTGACAGAATGTACTTGGTGACTTCAGCTGTCGGAAAGGGGATATACGTCCATTCCGTTTTTGGAGTAGGTGTATGTGCCTCCTCCTATCCATTTTTCCCATCAGTGAATTCTGACAGTACTCAAGTGTGTGGGAAGATAGTTGAGTCTGCCTCCTGTTTGTCACCGGAGCTTTCCGACTGACTTCTCCAAATGCTACCAAACGAGACTGTTGGTAGGCTTGATCAATACTAGCAGGCATATGTGCCTGCTGATTGCTCTCTGTCGAATGTGGTGGATGATATTCCTTCAATACTGACATAGGAGGCTACTGGCAGGATTGATGAGTGTAGGCATGTGTATGTGCATGTTTACCAGTTGTCAACACATTGGGTTGGTGGGATTCATCTTATGTAGTCAGATGAGCCTGCTGACTAGCTGATGATTTATAAATGGGTGTAAGTTCTTGTCTATAGTACTCTGCCTGAATTGCCTGGAGGGATTTGCGTGTTGCTGCCAGATGAGTCTGCTGGACAGTGGAATTAAAACGGATGGGTGTGTGATCCCGCTTGTTGCTTCCACTAAGTTATGTTGGTGGACTTCTCCGGAGATGGAAGAGATGAGAACCTGCTCACTGTTGATCGGATTTTGCCTCTGGCGGTTTGTCTATCCATCTCGGGTTCGAGGAACCTGAGTTGAATGGCTGGAGAAAATACCCTCATCATGTAGAGGGCGCACTGCCGCACGAGTCTGGTGGCGATTGTTGGTGGGAACCCTCGGGAAGGACTCTTGTATCCTTGAATTAAGGTGATGTGGGACCTGCTCATTCACCTCCCAAGAATATGGAAGGGAATGTTGATTGCATTACAAGGATAATGTCCCGAAATGGTTGGAGATGGTGGTTAGCACCACCTGCTTCTTGATAGCTAGTCGTCGCTTTCCAGACGAACAGGGTGAATTATTGACTTGGAGGGCTTCTCGAGCAGCCTCCGGAGTCGGAATAGTACCATTTTGATGGTACTCCTTAACTATCACATTTGATACCCATTTTTTAAGATGTTGATTAGGTGATATCATCCTCAGAGTGGATGATGATCTAGTAGGAGTAGCAGCAGAGGCATTCACAGTAGAAGTATTCACAGCAGAGGTATTCACATGAGTGAACTTAAGAGAAGCCATTTCTGTAATGTAGAAGATCTTGGAAAAGAGTGCCTGTTTGATATAACAGACGTAATCAAGATAAGTTCAGCCACTACATCTTTTGGATAAGCACACATGTTATTGATTGTCTTGTAGGACCTCTCATTGAGTTTAAATAGGGGCCTAACAAATAAGTAAAACATCACTTTAACTTGGTTAAGTATTCATGTCGGGTTCACCATTTTTTGTATCACTCTAGAAATTGGGATGACCTTGTTTTTTTAATGTTCAAGCATTTCAAGTGGTTTCTAACTGGTTTTTCATAGAACCGGAAACATTCAATGATTCTATATCCTTTTGGACCTACTTTGCAATGGTAGGTTCCCATTAGTTATGGACCAATCAGACTTAAGAATTTGAATTGGTCGAGAGGTTGGGAGGTCAGACTCATCACACCTTTTTGAGGGGAATTATTTTCTACTCCGGGACTCTCTTTATAGTTTTAAGATAAGTTCATGAATCCTTATTAAATTACCAAATATAAAATAGGATTTCCTTTAGATCTGATAATCAATGATTGATGTGTAAGAAATTTAGAGAATCGTTTATATGTATTCTAGGTTCTTCATCGATATAGAATCATTTGTATTTGTTATAGATTCTTAGTCAATGGAATCCTTTAATAAATTATATAAAATTCACATGGTCATTATGATGACCATACTGGTTTTAAAGCCACTCAGTTGTGCACTTGAAGTTTTTTTCCATTCAGAATGACATGGATTATTTCAGAGTTGGGATCATACCCACAGTTAGGCTACCTACGTATCCTTTATTTAGAAAAGGAATCAGAACCCACGTAGTTCGAGTAAGGGAGTATGGTGTTTATGTGTGATTGATGGCTCAAATAAATATTTCATAATTGATTTTACGCTCTATGCTCATGTGAGTCATTCTCGGTGTGAGAAACAAGAGGTATTGGTAAAACCAGACAATTTTTCCCTGAAAGATGAAATCATAAAAAATGATGTGGGGATTATGTATGTATGATTTCCCAAATAGATAGATATCAGCACGTATTTCAGAGAAGAAGTCTGGGAATAGGGTCCATAAATGTATATGTGATTTATGGAGATTTTTATACTTAACTTAGGACATAATCCTAAGACAGATGCCCAAATTATAGGGGACTTATGATTGGGTTTTATTCCTTATAAGTAGGCCCAAAAAAAACTAAATTAAGACTGGTTATGAAAAATTAAGACTAGGGCTTACTTCTGAGAAGGAGGCCCAGTTTAACGGGATTTCAAAACTGGGGCTTACACCTAAGGAGGAGGCCTAAGTTAAGGGAATTTTATAATTAAGGGACTTAGGGCTTACTCCTATGGAGGATTCCCATATTTGAAGACTTTGAGACAGGTGCATACTCCTGAAAAGGATGCCCAGGTTAATGGAATTATGGTTAGGGCTTACGCCTGAGGAGGATGCCCATATTTGAAGACTATGGCTTATTCATGAGGAGGATGCCCAGATTAGTGAAATTATGACTGGGGCTTACTCCTAAGGAGGATGACCAGGTTAGTGGACTTGGGGATTACTCCTAAGGAGGATGCCCAAATTAATGAGAACATGGACTGTGACTTACTCCTGAAAAGGAGGACCAGGTTAGGGATTATCACATCTTAAAGTATGAGGTTGAATTAATGATATCTCTATCCTTAGTGACATAAAGATATGTAAATCACCAGTTCTAAGAAATGTTCCACAGAATTAATTTCAGATAAGGAAGCGAAAAAGGCAGCCATGCCAACATAAAATGGCGTTGAAGAGGGGTTTGAATATTGAATCTTGAATAGGAGAGGTGGATAGGAATAGAAGAGGTGAAATAGGTAGGAGGGGCACCCAAAAATAACTAGGAGCGTAGGTCCTGTGTGGGCGCGCAAGTTCTGGTCACGCAGGTGTACCTGTGTGACACATTGGTACTTGCATGATGTTCAACCCTTAGGTTAATACATGGCTGAGACTTAGGTCAACCCCTTAGTACTATCCTTAGAGGCTTCCAGAAGAGTGGCACACAAGTTCTATTTAAGGGGTAAGGTAGCGTGCAAGTGTGGCCATTTCCCTTAAGGGTTGGCCACTTAGGCGCACAAGTGTTGATGAGTTTCAACACTTAGGCATTACTACCCCTCTTTAGATCTTCCATTCTAGGTAAGAAATTAAATTATAAGAGTTCGGAAGCTTAGAGAAGAGACTAGGGCACCGGGAGATCAAATCTGAGTTTCTGGAATTTTTTCCTCCCCGAAATGGGGGGCCCAACGGTGGTTTTTATAGGCAGCTGAAGACCCTGAGCGAGAATCAAAGAGGGCGCACAAGTCACCTGTGTGACCACTTGGCGGCGCGCAAGTATACTTTCCCGACCTTGGTGGAACTTTCACGACCCAAGTGCAAATGAATATTTGTTCATGCCTTTGTTAATGTTGGATGTTTCTTCAAAGTATGAATCACTTTGGGTTCATGGTATTTCCTTTTTCATTCGTCAGACTCCATGACGGAAAGAAGAATAACAAACATACTATGAACCTCCAATAGAACCCCAAGTGGTACTTTAATCATACACCTATCATCATATAAGTCTTTTGGCCGAACCTTAGATTTTTAGGAATAAAATATCAATTAATAATATAATATTTGTTTTATAAACTCTTTTATGTCAATTTTGACACTATTTGGAAATTGATTTTTTTGAAACTCATAAAAGAATGATTACATTGAAAATTTGTGTAATTCATAAAAAGTCTCACATTATATTTATTTAGGTATTTATAATATCAATTATTTTAATATTTCACTAATATTGTAATTACTGCATAACCATTGTGTCATTAATAAATTAAATTATTTAATGTCTAAAAATTATAAACAGAATATTATTATGTATTAAATCTTTTTATATTTCTAATTAATATTTATAATCAAATTTATCTTTTGTATTACACTATATTAAAAATGTTTTATTTATTAAACTTTGATTTTAACTCTTTTAACTCTTCTTTGTATTAAATAATAATAAATGTTCTAATCTAATAAAAGTTGACCTAAATGATCCTATTTTATTCCTAAGGTTGTTTTGGGTCGAATTATACATATCCAATAGAATTAGGACATGTGTCAGGGTAAAAATAATATCAGTTTTACCTTTAATTACCCTATTTACTTTTGACTGTGGTAAATAAAAGTAAAAAGTTATTATTCACCAATAATTATTATCTTCTCATTGAACCAAATTTTACTTACTAATATAAACCATGTATGTCGAATTTTTGAAATTCCACTCACAGAAAAGTTAAAATTATGTTTTGTGAAGATTTGCAAAATCTCATAGGAGGTGGGTAAAACACGATGAAAAGTTCAATAAATTTTTTATATATCTAAAATTAATATAAATTGACTCCAATTAATTACATTTATCTTATATAGGTATAATGTATATATTTTGACCTAAAATTATTTTAAATAATATAAATAATTATTTAAATAAAATTTCGGTTTTAACTAATATCTCAGTGTTTTTCACTATTCATCAAAAATTGAATGTTTTCAGAAAAATACCAAAAATTCAACCTTAGATAATTTCGATATTCTGAATCCAAAAATGAAGTCCATTTTGAAAGATAAAATTTATAAAATCTCAAAAAGTTGTAATTACTATTCATAACGGCTTGTTGATTGGTTGTGGTGTGTTAGAACAAGAAGTTGCATACAACACACACAATTGTATTATTCAAAGAGAAGCATACTATAGAAGCTTGTGGAGTTACAATCCATCTTCCATTTCTTGTAAAAACCTTGAGAATGATATGTAACACCAACTTCCATTTCTACCTTGATAGAACAAGACACAATATATTAATAGCTACTGAAGTCTCTTATAGTTAATTCCCTTCGAAGACTTGGTTTTAATACACTGAAAAATCGATCAACAGTAATTTCAGGTTGGATGATAAAGTCAAAAGCATTACTTGAAAGTCTTGTAAACTTTTCCTCACATGTTCCAATAGATTCAACATCCATTTTCATAAGCTCAAGGAACTCATTTTCCATTTTTGATTGATGAAAATTATGGAAGTACTTATCTAGAAATATGTTCAAGAACTCATCCCATTCTATAGATTAAATTTCATATATATACCTTGTATTCTTAATTAGATTCTGCCACTAGTCTGCTTCAGCTTCTAATCGATAGACAGCCAAAATGATTTTTTCATGTTTCGTACATCGAAGGATAGAAAATATCATTCCAATGGTAGTGATCCATTATTCAGCAACAAGTGGACCAGAAGACCCACTGAAAGAAGGTGATTTTCCTCATGAAGGAATACATAGAATTTTTATCCCTTCTATACTTATTAAGATGTCTAGAATGATTCATAATTTTTTTAAGTATATCAATAATAATTTTCATTCTATATCACATATCATTAGTTTGTTTAGGAGGAATATCATTGCATTTCAGAGTTTAATGATCATTAATATGGTTCCTTCAGGTTCCATCCATCATATAAAACTCAAAAGAATAGTGTGAGTTGAAAAAATCATACTAGGAATATAATATAATCAAGGGGGTACATTAAACCTCTAACATCATATTTTTAATCCTAGGTTATTCATGATCATTACAATAGGTATATTACTATAAACTATGGTTATACATACCCTTAGTGACATCCCTAGACATCCCCTATAAATATATATAGGAATCTCACTAATGTTTTCGCATCATTGTTTCAAAAGTTTATCAAATCCTTTTCTCTACTACCAACTCTAACAAACCATGAATGAAGTACATAGACATTAATTTTTATTTTTCAAAATACTTAATACATGACACAAAAATACACCCAATGACCATATTAGTTTAGTGAATTTGGAAACTCAGAACTTCATCTTCTAACATGGTGAATGAGCTTCAACATCTCTCATTAAGATCTTCTGCTTTTTTACAACCTGAAACCATTGTTTATATCTTGGGGAAAAGAATCATATAAATGGGTGATATCAGATGCTCAGTAATGGTAAATATGGAGAACATAAAACAAACCATAAACATTTGAACTTAAAAACATGAGAATAATGTTTAAACATCAAAATATTGAGTCATGAAATGAATCATGGAATATTTTAAGGCATATATCTTTAAAAACATTAACCATGATAATATATAATTTGCATAAAACATGTAATTACAGAAAACTAAAAATCACATTGTACCATTTTTATAGTATCCAAGGAATTTCTGCCAAAACCGTCATAGTGGACAAATTCCATTACTGAACCTAGATTAACTATCAATCCATTCATGTATTACTGAATCATAATTACATGTCCTTCCATTCATGTCTATATCATGATATATAAACCATTACCCAATTCATTGGATGTAGATCTAGTTCCCACCTATCTCCTAATGAATTCTTTCATGTCCCAACAAACATAAAAACTTTCACCATAGCCTAACCCATTAAATAAAATAGATTTCTTAAACATAATTTCATCATAACATAATCTGTATAGGATAAATGGTTTTCATAAAAAAAATCCCATCATAAAAAAATAAAATAAAATTAATAATAGTGATAGAATCATAACCCTCTGTCAACTTAGATTGAAAATAATTTTCAAAAAACACATGAGCTTAATTCCAATGGAAAATATCCTTTCTTCTTTAAAAAATTTTCTTTTCTAAAAATACCATGAAATTTTAAATGAAAATAATTTACTTGAAAATAAACATGAAATAGAATATAGGATGTTTCATGGAAAAAAGGAATCATGAAAACATAAAAATCTATTCCTGCCTTAAAAGTTAAAAAACATTCTTCTCGTACTTTTGTCTAAAAAGTAAAAAGGTACCTCGTATTATAAATAAAATAAAGAATCATTACATACCATGTATTAAAATTAAAATATGGGTAAAAATCACCATAAATAAACATATATAAATAGTGAAAATATTATGGATTTTTTTAGAAAACATGGACATGGATGATAAATATATCCAATGTAAATACTTTTGTATAAACACTATCGAATAAAAATGAGATTGAAAAATTATCCTTTACCATGTATATTTCACTAGTTGAGGGTTTGGTAGCCAACATTAAAATGAATTAGTAATTTTATTAAATTATAATAGAACCATACCTGTATTAATGAAACCATATATGATCATATTATATCATTTTACTAGTATTTCAATATTACCATTATTCCGGGTGTAAACTACTTTGGTTTCCCATTCTTTTAAAGTTGTGTAATCCATGATTGTTATAAATAGGATGTATTTTATATATGAAATTATGTATATAATTATTGTTTTCACTCGTCATATAAATTTTATAATCATTCTGGTATTGATTACATAGATAACCAATCTCGTCGCGTCGTGGAGACGGTAGACCGTACGTACGCAGGAGAGACGATATCATTTTATTGGTGGTTAAATGTTATGTAATTGGTTGGTATATTAATTTTATAGAATAATTATAATCTTGTATTCATTATTTAAATCCATTATACTCATCATTAAGAACAACTTGATAATGTATTTTTGAATAACAAATTACACCACATCGTGGAGTTGGTAAGTTGTACGTACGAACACATGGTGATATTGTTATTCTTAGGATGGATAAAATAAGGTATATCATTATCCCATAATAATAATAATATCTCTGAATTTATGATATACTATATTTATTATTTTATTATGGAATCAGCATAAAAATGAAATGTAGAAGAATAAAATAACTTTTAAATAAGGGATAAAACGATTACCTCTTTTTCGGGTGTTTCCTTTTGATTTGAAAAAAATGGCTATATTAGATTGCTCTTTTCTGAACATTAGGCCTCTAGGATGAATTGAGGGAGGTTGTATGGATAAATGGGGAGGGTATGGCCGAACCAAAATTCTTTCGAGGTGTGAGATATTGAGAAAGTGAGGTGGCCTATCATAAGAGAGGTGTGGGGGACTTTAGGAGAAATATTGAAATATTATTCGATTATGAAATTATATTCCAGGTAAAATAGCTAATAACTGATTTATTTAGAGAATAATATGAGTATGGGTCTCTATAATATCAAAAAATAGATTTTAGATATGTTTAGGTCTCAAATATAACCTTACATTTTAGCTTTAACACTTTGTTAACAAATTTAACTCCTACCATGTCTTCTTGTATATTCACACTATATCGTTAATATAATTGCTATATAATGCCAATATAACCTCAAGTTCCTCATTAATTACATTATCAACATTATCAAAGACATTTCACCAAATATTATATTTTAAAACTGTTATTCATTTAATAAAAGAGTATTTGTTTTAAAAAGTCCTTTATGTCAATTTTTATACTGTTAATATAATGACTTGTTAAGAATCCTTAACAACATGATTATTTCAAAAAAACAAAATTACATCAAATATAACAAGTCATAATCATCAAAAAAATTCGTGGGTATCATAAAATGATTCAAACAAATTATTTTAATATTTATAGTCTAATTAATTTATATCATTCATTAATAAGGTAATCACTACATTATCATTGTGTTATAAATAAAGATATTTATTTTGTTTCTAAAAATTATAAATAAAATAATATCACATAATAAATGTTATTATCCTTCAAATTTATATTTGTAGTCGAATTTATAGTCTTTATTAACCTATATTATAATTGTTTTATTAAGAAGATACACGTTTATGTCATTTTCTCATTACTTTAAATTAATTCTTAAAGAATTTCATTTTCACAAATAACTGGTTCCATGGGGTCCCGAAATCTACCCATGGATGCCCATGGTCGGAAATATCTCTTCTAATAGGATTATGACATATTTTAGTGTGGGTTAATATTATTATAATATTATTGTTTTACCCTTATTTACAAGATTTACCATTTAACCATGGTAAATAAAATAATTATTGATGTTGCTATTCATAATGGAAAAAAATAAAGGTTACATATTTACACAAATTTAACCTTATAATAAAATTTAAGGAATCCAATTTTCATAATTCAAAAAACACAAAACATTAAGTAATTAATTTAAAAATAATTCTCGTTGTCAAAACCAAAATCTTGTTTTTATGAAGTAATAACTATCAAAATATTGACAAGTGTTTATGTCCGATTTCAATGGGAAATTACTTTAAATGACCAACATTGGATTAAATGATGAAAAATAATCCAATTACACTTTAAAACCAATTAAATTGATAATCTATCTATATAATTAATTTACTTGAAAATGCAGTTTTAAATTAAAATGTAGTTTTTTCACTATTCATTAAAATAAGAATTTTATCATAAAAATACCAAAAATTAAACATAAATAAATTTTTATGTCCCACTTCCAAATAAGGAGTTTATTTTTTCAAAATTTATAAAATTTCAATAAACTAGATTTAGAAAGTGTGTGACATTAAAATGCACCAATGCTGTATTTTTTTTAAATTGTCTTCTTTTATACCAGAAAATGAACCTATTCATATATCATGTCTAGAAAATATGTAAGATGAATATTATGGTTTTATAAAATTCAAAATGTGGTTAAAACATTAAATAAAATCTTTTTTATCCCATAATAATATTTTAACAATATATTATTATTTAGTGAAACACGATACGACATACAATGCTAGTAATCAAGGAAGGTCTCTGTTGTGTGTAACACAATCCAAGAATAATGTTGCATATAATTCAAGCTAATACAGTGTTGTGTATAGCGTAATCTAATATTTGTGTAGCATACAACCCAAGACATCAAAGAAATTAAAAAAAAGAATATATCCCATAAAATCTCATTGTGTTACATATATCATTATCATTCATATAAATAGGTTCTATTATATTTAGGGAATGACCAAAAACCATATCCATATCCATAAAATGTGATATGAAATCATCGTTCATGTCTATGGTGGACTACCACCTCACGAATCGTTGTTATTATTTATTCCATCCACACTTCTCATGGATGGATATAATGATGGATTAAATTTTGTTGTATGATATTTAAATTATTATTCTTCCTATTTAATTATAATACAATATAAACCATCTTACCTCCCAACCCACTGGAAAATAATAATGTCACTCCAATGTATAGAGTAATACTCCCCCGTGAACCGATGTGAGGTGTTTTTAATTCACATATTACTTGGATTGAAATATGAATAGATTCAATGAATATATATGATATTTTGAAAATTATATTCCTTATTTAATTATGATATCAGACATACATTCATAATTTCCATCCCATAAGGGATATGATGATTTCATTCATGTCTATCGTGAACTACAACCTCGTGAGGTGGTGTGATTAATTTTTTACTAATTGTTTACATGGAAGGTAAATAAGATAAATTTAATGAATATATGTGATATTGATGACATAAAAATTATTATTTAATGGTAATATATAATTAAATTTATTTCATTTCATTCACTGAGAAAATAGAAATATAATTCATGATTAAAAATGGTCTACCATCTCCATTAATGGTGTATTTCGTTTTTTATCTCTAAATTTTATGTATTAATCTCAATACATAAATAGTGAAGATATATAATTTTTTATGAAATGGTAAAAATTATGGAGATTATGGATATATAATCAATTTAATAGGACTAAAAATAAAAAATCCAAATATATATTAAAAAAAATATTTTATTGCCTGGAATGTCACTTAAACGATGAATTCATAATAAACGGGTAATAAAATGTCACAAGTAAATAATATATTGTGTGATATATATATTTTTGGTATTGAATATATTAAAAAAATTATATTTTTATACAATAGGGTCAAACATGGATTAAGGATGTTGATACTTATGGTAAAGGATTTTTATGTCACTTTTTACTTCTATGATACATATATCATATTAACAAGAAATTTCTTTTATGTGGTGTATATACATACCATGAAATTATTTTTCAAATATATTCTAAAAAATTATTGGCACATACATATCCATTTTAGGATCAATCTTTCATGGGGTTTAATGTTCAATTTTATAGAATTGTAATAGTTCTTTGATATAATCTTATAATTTAACAGGATTATTAAGTTTATGATTTAAATAATGAAATATTAGTATCTCTCTATAAAGAAAATATTGAAATTTATTCCCTTATAGTTATCCCAAAAGAATAAATTTTTTCCATTCATTTTCTTCAGTTTATATAATAACGTCATCCAAATAGCAATTTTAAGACCAATCATCTTTATATCTCTCTTCGGTCGAAAACCCATATTCATCAAAAAAATGTTTTCTAAAATTTTTTAAATATATTTTTTAGATTATTAATGAAATTTATAGAAATATTTTAATTTTTACAATATATTTCAATGGATAATTTATGTGATTTTCCAAACATGTACATTTCCATTTTTTACAATCATGTTAAATGTGTATTTTTTTATCCTGCACAACTTGAAACGTTTTTACCACCATCATGAACACATAATGTTTCAAGGCCTAATTTATATTTATAAATGGATATTTTCAAATAAAATTTTAGTAAATTTTTTTATGTTTTATAAGTATACTTTAGAGAGAATATAATATTTGCCTCAATAAATATTTTAAATTATTCTTAAGGATTACATTTTATGTTTCCGTGATTTTTTAAAATGAAAATGATTTTGAAAATTCTTTCCATTTTAAAAGGTGTCTTTGAAATGGGGAAAGGATATTTTCCACAAAACTAATGCCAGTTGTCTTTCAAAATCAGTTTCTATTAAAGATTACTTTCTTTTATTTTAATTATGATTTACATGGGAAATGATCTAGACTCACTATTATAATTCATTCTTTGGTTTATTTATATTAATTATGATAACATGTTTATGAAATATGATGAAAGTTTTTGAAACCCATTTGATTTTAGGGGTTCTAATATGATAATTATTTTTTGATCTTATGTCACACCTTTGTATGGTTTTCATTATGTTATGGTATTTATGTTTTAACCAATTTCCGTAATAATATTAATAAAATGGATGGTGGTTATGTTATAACCAAACAATTGTTGTACTTATATCTCCTTATAGTTGATTGGGTAATGATTAATATATCATTATATATATCAGACCAGAATAGGGAGTGAACCTAGTTTAGTAAGTCAATTTATCCACTACATTATTATTGGGAGTGAACCATGAATACTACGATGGTTTTTGAGGGAATCCATTCCACAATGATTGTTTTGTATATAAACCATGTCTAATAATGGAATTATTTTGTATGCATATTTGTATGAAAAACATACCTTATTTTCTAATGTTCTGTTCTCATGGATCATGTTTTTCAATATTATTCTGTATACAGACTTATGAACTTCCAGAAATTATTACATGACACAAGTTTATTATTTATGATATGTGGGGTATGTTTTTAATATGTGATTCTCATGTTCTCACACACTTATGCCCATGATTTTTTGATAGCTCCCTTGTTATCCCTTACTGTGCTTCTGAGATCAACATTTCTTATGTATCCTTTTCCCAATTTATGATTAAATCCTTTAAATAGGGTATGCCTATGAATACTACTATGTTGGATGTTCCTTATAGGATACATTGAAGATCAATCATGAAATAACAATATTGTGTTCCATGATTCGAAAGGAACCAAACCATTATGATCTTCAGGCGTGTGTTTATGAAATATAAAAAATATCATTTAAAAAAATTATATTTGAAATGTCCCAACCCTAGTAACCCAAATAGAATTCATTATTTTAATACATTGGCATGATTATAAAGAATCAAGTCCCGAACTTCCAATCAGTTTATTCATCTTGGAAAATAGATTGCATACATGAAAATTACTTTACACTTTTTAACATAAAATACAACATAAATAATTCTTTTATAATTCCTTTATCCCCCTAGATTAACCCTGTATATCAATCGTCATACACTTTTTGTCATCATTTTAAAATAAGACATAAGAGGGGATGAGTTTAGATGCTCAGTAAGTGTAAATAATTTAGCGGAAGCTATAATCTTTGAAGGAATTATTTGTAATAATAACAACAACCTTTTAAAAATAAACATGAACAAAATATGTAAAAAAATAATCAAACATTACCAAAAAAACATGCACATGGATATTCTACTATTCTAATAATCACATGTAATAACTAATTTCATAACAATGGAATTCAAAATGTCAGACATCATAACCACATAGTCACGACCTCGTGCCAAGAATAAAAATAAAAAATCTGTCAAGACCTTGTGCCAAGAAACTAATTTGTCTCATGATACCTACTGATGCATCAAGGGGCTATAGCGGGCCATGCCCGACACATACTAAGTCCAATGTATTCCTCATATGAAAAGTGTGAAACAGAACATAAACATTCATATTAAAACTAGAGCAAAAAATTTCAATACATTAACCATAAACCATGAATTGTATAAAAAGTACACATTCATAGTCAAAAATATCATAACTCATTCAACAAAATAGGGAATATTTTATTATAATTAATCAACCTCAATCAAGAATAATATCTAGTAAAAGATGTTGACATAGTTGAAACTGATTAGTAAAACTCTTTGAGAGAAATATCTGTTTTTCATGAAATCATTTAAAATTCCCATGATTTAGAATGGATGTCATTTTAATGAAATTTTTGAATCAATGTGTCCCATAACACAATGAAACTGTTCAAAAGAATTAATACTTTAAAAAATTCATGTCCATATAAATAAATCCTTAATGATGTTTTGAAAACATGGACATTAATGAAAATTATTTAGAATAATAAATATTTAAACCATTTAAAATGATTTTTTAGTTAAAGAGTCTCTTAAAAAGAATAGATATTAAAACACTTTTATGAAACATGGACATGGATAATAAATATTTTTCAGTAAATACCTACACATAAAAAATCTCAGATAAAAATGAGATTGATGAATTAACCCTTACCTTGTACTTTCATTTGGTCGAGGGTACGTTTAACCTCTTTTATAATGACCATAATATGTTATTAAATTATACCAGAATCATATTAATATTTATGACATCATACTTCATTCATTAATTAAATTATACTACCCATTTAATAAAAATTTCCCAGTTAAAATAACATTTCGGGTAACAATCGCTATCATTATCCTACATGTTTTAACTTTTCATTCTTGATCGTATCACTAATATCATGATTTAATTAAATATAAAATATAAAACATTATTTATTTATGGTATATATTAAGAATATAAATATGTATAATATATAGATATATGAAATGGAAAACACCATTTATAGAGATTGTAGACCATACGTATGCGTAAGTGATGTTTCTTTTTACATATCATATTGAATGGAAGTAAGTGAATGAGATATATGTAAATAAACACATATATATATTACAGTATTATTATTATGTCATATATTACATACTTATTAATAATATATATTTTTATAATCGTTGTTGAATGTTAAACGTGGAAATGAATCTCATCGTGTTGTGGAGACGGTTAGTCATACGTACACACGAGTGACGATATCATTTTATTGATGGTGAAATACTGTATAATTTGATGGTATACTATATATATATATAATAATAATTAACATGTCATATTTATTAATTATATCAATTATACTTATTATTATACCAATCCAATAAATGAAGTGTGGAATAACAAACTACACAACGACGTGAAGACGGTAAGTCATACGTACGTATATATGGTGACTTTTTCATTCATAGAATGGATAAAATAATGAATATATTTGTACCATATTTATAAAAACATCACGGTAACAACTAAGTAATTATATGGAACTGGTGTTATTATTTTTTCATGGAAACAAAAAATAAATAGGAAGTGGAAGTAGAAATGAACATTGAAAGAGGTGATTAAATAATTACCTTTTCTTCTAGTTCTTACTTTCTATTTGAAAAAAATGTCTTATTAGGATATAATTATGATCAATGTAATCAGTCTATATTTAATTGAGAGTAGTTTTTTTTGGAGATTTTATCAGGGTTTGGCCGAGGAAAATGGCATTGGAGGTGTGAATTTGAGAGAAGGGAAAGTACCCTTTTATAAGAGAGATGAAAGGCACTTCAGGAAGAGCTTGAAATATTAATTTACTATAAAATTATTTATTGTTTCTAATATCTCAAAATGGATTTATTTCAAGGATAATGTGGGGATGGGTCTACATCCTATCAACCAATAGCTGTTAGACAAGTTTAACACAACATATTAACCTTATCTTTTTTATTTAACTCTTAGTTAAATTGTTTAACTTTTACCATTTCTCTTGTATTCCTACACTACATGGTTAATAAACATACTATAAAATCACTTACAAACATAAAGTGGTTAAAAAATAATATATATAACATTATTTATGTAATTTGGTAGAATAATATATTTTTTGGAATATTATATCATTTAATAATATAATATTTGTTTTCGAAACTCATTGATGTCAATTTTGACACTATTTTGTATTTGGTTATTTTGAAAGCCATAAAAACATGGTTAATTTGAAAAAAATACATTTAATCAACCCTAACACATTATATTACCCTATAAAATTCATTTATTTCATCAAAACATTCAAATTTTGTTTATTTTAAAATTTATAATATCATTTATTTTATTCTTTAATTAATAAGGAAAATACTCAATCATTATTGTGTCAAAAATTAATATAGTTATATTATGTCTAAAATTTATAAATAAAATATAATGATGTATAATATACTTTTATCTTTATAATAAATATTTATAGGCAAAAATAAATCTTATAGAACCCCATATAGGAAATGTTTTACTAAAATATATATGTTTATGTTATATTTTCTTAACAATCAAATAATTTTTATAATGTGTCATTTTCACTTTCAAGTAGCTCCATGGGGTCCCAAAATCGACCCGAAGATTACCATTGTTGAACATGTATCAGAAAATATTATTAGGACACGTGTTAGGGTAATATAAAATAATTATAATATTAATTTTTACCATTATTTACTGGATTTATCCTTTTCCATGGTAAATAAAATATTTACTAAAGTTACTATTCATATTGTCTAAAAATAGAAGTTAACTATTTACAGAATTTGAAACTCTTGATTAAAAATACAGAATCCATTTTGAAAATTCAAAACACTATATTTGTATATGTTAATTCAATATTAATTCACGTGGTCAAAACCAAAAAGTGGGGTTTTTAAAAGTAAAAACTACAAAAAGATTGACAGGTGTTTATATTTAATTAAAACGTGAAACTACTTTGAATAACCAAAAATGGATTAAATAGAAAATATATAATCTAATTATATAGATTAAAAAATAATGAAATTTATAATTTAACACTATAAATAATTTTTATTAAAAACATTCATTTCAATGAAAATTTAGTATTTTTCACTATTCATCAAAATATGATAGTTATCAAAAACTTATAAAAAAATTATCCAAAATAATTTTTTATTCTCTTATTCTGAATAATAATTTAATTTAATCAAATTGAATATATAAAAGTGTTAAATATTGGATTTAAAAAGGGTTCTACATTAAAAGGTGGAAAACTGCATTTTTGCAAAATACATTTTGTATTTGAAAATTTAAATTTGTCTCTATAATATGTATAAGAATCACAAAAGATGAATGTTAAAAAAATTTAAAATTAAAAATGTGGTTAATACTATTACTAAACACAGTTAAACGACTAGTTTGATAGGTCATGGTGCACTTGAACTCGGTGTTGTGTACATCACACACTATTGAATTATTTAAAAAGGAAGCATACTATGGAAGCATGGGTTGTTATATTTTCCCCTCCTTCAATAAATTGCATCCTGAAAATTTAAAATAAATATTTAAAACTTGGGGTTTGACATTTGAAAATATATTAGTTGAAACTCCACATCGAAAAATGGATTAACGAGGCCTCTATTTTAAAACAAAAGAAGGTGTGTATGAAGGTTACCAGAAATAAAACATAATAGAGTTATATGTAGGAAAACAAGGATAAGTAAGTGAAAAAAACCACAATGTTCTGATGGATAGTGATAGAGAATATTATTAAGAGAAATTTAACAATCTAAAAGCCATAAATATAAAATTATATAAGGAACCATTTGATCAATCACAAAAGAAGTTCCTAGAAAAACATTTTTGGTTTTATGATCCATTTCCTAATGTTGTAGAATTAAGTTTATTCATATACTAAGAACACAAGGATGCATACTTAATTTACATGTAGTGTTTCATCCTCTTCCACAAACTTATCTTTCTATTCAAAATATAAAACCCAATAATATTCTATTTATCTCAATCGTATAAGGTTCAAAATATAAACATATACCGTTAATGGAAGAAAACTATTTTATAACAACCGTGGACTTATTGTAGGCCAGTGGTTGGTCATATAGCCTTATCAGACCTTAACTATGGGTTTAATGCAAGTATCTTTGTCTGATTCAATGGGTTATTACCCAACCTGCAGGTTGTAATTTTTCTAAAACAATAGTATTATATCATTACCTAAATAATATTAAGCAATGTTTTAACCATAAACAATAATACCCAATGTTAAACATAATCCATTACAGCCATTAGAGTTATCCAAAATACTTCTGTCCAATATCTGTCTAAAGGGTCTCAAAATTTCCAAAATAAATTGTAACATCAGATTCCCAAACAATGTAATGTTTCTATTATTGTCACATAAAAAATATAAGATTGTCTTCATCATATTAAAACTATTAAGAAAAATTTAATGATGTACAACCCTTATATATATATCATTCTTCTTATAACTAGGACATATTTAATGAATCAAATAATATAAATACATTAATTATTCAACTTCAACTATAGTAAAAATATAATCTTGACCTTGATCGATTTTCCTTTCTTGAGCTATACATCAATGGAGCTTTGGATAATCGTTTTCACATTGTCCCATATCATTACAATTATAACACTTCACAACTTCTTTTCTTCCCTTACAATCATTAGCCTCGTGACATTTTTATTCACATTTTTAACAAACTCTCATTCCTTTTAGGCTAGTACCAGGGTGATTCGTTGCACAATTATAACATAAGGGAAAATCCGTCGTTCCCTTTTTCACTTTATCTGTCTCTTTCTCCACCTTTCTATTCTTCTCTTGATTTACATTAATGTCATAAGACATAGAGAATTCCTTTATTGTCTTGATATAACACGATACTATATTTCCATATGATGGGAAAAATTGTGAGACTAAAGGTCAATGGAGAAATTGTTTTAACCCATAAA
Source organism: Viscum album (assembly GCA_963277665.1). Lineage (NCBI taxonomy): Eukaryota > Viridiplantae > Streptophyta > Magnoliopsida > Santalales > Viscaceae > Viscum > Viscum album. The sequence continues at coordinate 557,924,644 of OY728167.1, read as the reverse complement.
AGATTCAATCAACCCTACTTATTGGGTTACATATGTTGTCTATAGAATGCCTTTTTATCCTCGTGATGTTATCCTTATACATTGCAATATTTTCATCATACTTTTTCCTCAGCCTCAGAAATAGTTTTTCTATATCATCTTACTATACACGAGGAATGTATTTATCTATAATTTTTTTAAACTCTCTCTATTTCATATTTCCCACTTCTTCTTCCTCCTTTGTATTTTGAATTAATTACTGCCATTGATCTTCATCTCTAGAGAGACGATAAAATAGCATAAAAATATTTTCCCTTTCATTACTTCAAAAAGTAAGAAATATTTTCTCTATAATGAACATATCCACAACTAAGATATAAAAGGATTTTTAGTCCCATAGAACATTGTTCGTGGTTACCTCATGAAGCGGTCTAACATTTATCCTCGACATTGTGTATCATGGTTCTCTGAATGAGTATGATACTATTCATAACTTGAGTGAGTTTTCCCAGTATGGTCATAAGATGTTCAGCATTAGTTGTGTCATCAGCTCCACTATAATTATACTCATTGGGAGGGAAATACCTATATGGATTACTTGCATTGGTACAGTTTTCATTCCTTTTACTACGATCCATTTATAAATAATAGAATATATTAAGTTAGTATATGTATCCCAATGCATAATTCTAAATAAATAAAATACTTAACATACATTGAACAGTTTATGCATATAATCGATAATCATAAATATGTTTTATTTGGTGAAGTATTTACTAATAAATCTTTCATAATGGGTTGTAAATAAAATGTGAATTATCCTAAGAATATCCCCCAAGAGTGTCAATCTAGGTGAGCAGTAAGGCCCGTTTTCGTGTATTAGGATACCCTGGGTCAAGCCCGATACTCCATGATGGATTTTTCACTCCTAGGTACATATGTTCTAGAACCACATACATTTGCAGTATCCAGAAAGGGGTGTATTACTTTCAAATCAAACATAATCCCTACATTACCAAAATTCTACGGGGTTCTTCTATACTTATCTATAAAGTCTATCATAGGGTTATGATCCCTAAAATATGTGTTCTAAATATATTTCTATGGTTGTTGCTAAAATTTCTCTCATACCAACTATAACGCATCGACCCTAGTTACCCAAAGCCGGTGTGTTATTTTAATATATTGTCATGATTTTCTGGAATCATGTCCCTATGGACTGATTAGTTTGTTAGTCTTGTAAAATATATTACATACCTGAACATGACATTACACTTTTTAACATAAAACACAACATAAGTAATCCTTTTAGAATGCTTTAATTCCACTAGATTAACCATGAATATCAATTGTAATAAACTTCTTATCATCCTGGTAAATAAAACATAAGAAGGGGATATCCCAGATGCTCAGTAAGGGTAAATAATTTAGCGGAAACTATAAAATTTTAAGGATAGATGTGTAAAAAACAATATCCTTTTAAAAATAAATTTTAACATAATAAATATAACATAAATTAAACATTTCCATAAAAACATGCACATTCATATTATTCTAGTTGAATAATCACATGTAATAGCTAATTTCATATTTAAAGAATGCATAATGCTGGACATCATAACCACATAGTCAGGGCCTCGTTCCAAGACAAGAAATAAAATTTTTTTCAAGGCCTTGTGCCGAGACACTAATTTGTCTCACGAGACCAACTGATTCATCTAGGGGCTATATTGGGCCCCTCACATCTCTTAATAAGTCCAATTCATTTCTCATATGAAAAGGGTGAATCATAACATAAACATTCATATTAAAACTATAATACAAAATGTCAATACATTAATCATAAACCATGAATGGTATAAAAATAGAACATCCACAATAAAACATATAAAAACTCATTCAATACAATATGGAAAATATTATTATAATAAATCTACATTAATATAGAATTATATCTTTTGAAGGATGTTGACATAGTTGAAAATGTACACTAAAACTCTTTGAGAGAAATATCCTTTTCATGAAATCATTTAAAAGTAAAACGATTTAAAAATGAAGGCATTTAAAAGAAATTCCTGAATCAAAGTGTCCCATACCACTTTAAAACTTTTCAAATTAATTAATATTTTAAAACATTCATGTCCATATAAAAAATCCTTAAAACAATTTTGAAAACATGGACATTAATGAGAATGATTAAGAAAAATAAAAATTTAAACCATTTAAAATGATGTTTTAGTAATAGATTACATAAAAAATAATCCTTTTGAAAACTCCTTTATCAAACATGGACATGGATAATAAATATTTTTCAGTAAAAACATACACATAAACAATCTCAGATAATAATGAGATTAGAGAATTTACCCTTACGTTGTACTTTCCTTTGTAAATGGTATGATTAACCTCCGGTATAATGAACATAGTATGGTATTAAATTATACTAGATCTATATTAATATTTATGATATTTTATTTGATTTCATTATGACTTTATACTACCCATTTAATAATAATTTCCATGCTAAAATAACATTTCAAGTAATAATCGCTTTCTTTTTCGTGTGTGTTTTAATTTTCATTCAAGATCATATCACTCGTATCACGATTTAATTCCCTCCATAATATAAAAAATTATTTATGTATCATATATTTTAATAATATAAACATTTATAATAGATATATAGATGAAATAAAAAACACAGTTTATGGAGAAGGTAGGTCGTACGTAAGCATATATGTTGTTTCCTTTTTCATATCATATTGAATAGAAGTAAGTGAATGAGATATATTTAAATACATATATACATATATATTGTAGTATAATTGTTATGTTATATATTAAATTCTTATTAATAATATATATTTTTATAATCATCATTGAATGGTGAACATGGTAATTAATCTCATCACGTCGTTGAGACTATAAGCCGTACGTACGCACAAGCGACGATATCATTCTATTGATGGTGAAATATTATGTAATTGGATGGTATATTGTATACAAATAACAATTAAAATTTTATATTTATTACTTATATAAATTTTACTCACTATTATACCCATCCAAATAATGATGTGTTGAATAGAAAACTACACCATGACGTGGAGATGCTAAGTCATACATACGCATGTATGGTGAATTTTTCATTCATTATACAGATAGAATAACTAATATGGTTGTACCATATTTCTAATAAAATCATAGTAACATCAGAGTTTTTATAATGTACTAGAGTTTAATTGTTTTTATGGATACAACAAAGAAAGAGGATGTGGAAGAAAAATGAACTTTGAAAGATGCGATTAAGTAATTACCCCTTCTTCAAGTTCTTCCTTTTGATTTGAAAAAAGTGCTCATTATGATGGCTTTCTAATCGAAGGCCTATATTTTTAAGGGAGGGTAGTTTTTAAGATATTTTCTCAAGGGTTTCCGAGAAAAATGTAATTGGTTGTGTGAATTTGAGAGAAAGGTAAGTATCCTTTTTAAGAGAGGTGAGTGGCAGTTTAGGAAGAGCATGAAATATTAATTTACTAGAGACTTATTTTCAAATTCTAATAGATAAAAATGGATTTATTTCTATTATAAGGAGGTTATGGGTATAAATACTCTCATCCAATATCCTTTAGACAAGTTTTTGTCACCATATTAACCTTATCTTTTGGATTTAACACTTAGTTATATAGTTTAACTTTTACCATGTCTTATTGTATTCATACACTATACGGTTAACAAACAAACAATAAAATATCCTAAGACCCTTAAGTGGCCAATTAATGGTATATATTACATTATTTAAGTCCTTTTTCGAAATATTATATTTTTATTAATATTTTATCATTTATTTATATAATATTTTTTTAGAAAATCATTTATGTCGATTTTGACACAATTTAGTATTTGGTTTTTGTGAAATCCATAAAAAATTTATTACTTAGAAAAAATTACATTAAATCAACCCTAACATGTCATATTCACCAATTAAAGTCTTTGATTTCATCCAAACATTCTAATTATATCTCTTTTAATATTGATAATATAATTTATTTGATACTTTCATTAAAAAGGAAAATAATGAACCATTATTGTGTCATAAATAAATATATTTATTTTATTTATAAAATTTATATATAAAATATCATGACATAGAAAGTTGTCTTGTATTTATAGTGAATTTTTATAGTAAAAAATGTTAATTATATAACCCCATATAAAATGTTTTTTTACAAAAATATATATGATAATGTTACATTTTCTGTAACATTAAATTAGTTTTTATAAAGTGCAATTTTCACTTAATAGTGACTCCATGGGGTCCCCAAATAGATCCAAGGATTCCCATGATTATATTTGTATAAGAAAATAGGTTTAGGAATGGTGTTAGGGTAATTTAATATTATTATAACATTATTTTGTACACTTATTTATCAGATTTAACCTTTAACCATGGTAAATAAAATATTTTCGGAATGTTACTATTCATAGTGAATAAAAATTAAAGTTACCTATTTACACAATATGAACCTCATAATTTCAAATATGGAATAAAATTTTCCAAATTCAAAACAAAGATGTTTCATAAATTAATGTAAAATTCATTCACGTGGTCCAAACCAAAAAACAGGTTTTAAAAAAGTAAACACTATAAAAAGATTGACATGTGTTTATGTTTAAGTAAAAAGTGAAATTAATTTATTTGAAAAAATTTGAAATAAATGGTAAAAATAAAATATATTTAAACTTTAAAACCAAGAAATTTATAATTTAACACTATAACTATTTTTTATTAAAAATGTTGTTTTCAATTAAAATATAGTATTTTTTCACTATTCATCAAAATATGAAAGTTATCAGAAAAGATCAAACAATTTATAGAAACTAAATTTTAATGTCCCAATTATAAATAATAATTTAATTTCATAAAATTTAATATATTAAATATTCAAATATTTTATTTAAAATGGGTTCTTGGTGGAAAACTGTATTTTTTAAAAATAATTCATTTATGTGGGAAATTTAAATTGTTTCTATAATATGTCTAAGAAACAAAATATGTCATTGTTAAAATTATATTAAATTAAAAATTAGGTTAATAATATTAATAATTGATTTGTAAATGGATATTTGGATGGGCCATGGGGTGCTTGAACTCAGGGTTGCGTACATCACACGCTATTGAATAATTTAAAAAGGAAGCGTAATGTGTAAGGTTGGGGTGTCACAATATTTATGTATTAGAATCCTTGAACCATATAGTTTCTATCAAAGTATCATTTTAGTTAAAATTTGGTACCAAAAGATGGTAAATCATTTTTGATATCCCTAGTGGTAATTCTATGTGGTTTTCTTTGGATTTTTATAATCATTAGTCTAAGTATTAATCAATGTGTAGGGAAATTTCTTGGAATTTTTTTAATATATAAAGGGAGTGGATTCTATGAAATAAAATAATTTTCTAGAAAATATTAGTTGATGTGGTTCTGGAATAGATGTTCCTTTGTGCAATAACTCTAAAAATATTGTATTGAGCTAGAATGGATCATCACCTAGAGCATAAAAACAATCCCTAATGCACACCTGGGTTGACACTACTTGGTTAAATACTTTGGATATTCACAAGATCATTAAAAAATATAATAAAGTATTTAAATAGGTCATTTATATGAACGACCGTGTATAAATAGAATATGTCATTTATTAAAAAATAATATTGTATGATATCAATTTACGATAATTCATTCTTCATTATTATGTGGTTTACGAGTATGATTATTATTTCTAATACAGTTATTTTTTGTTTTAGTCAATGCATAGAACCAGGAGGAATCATGTTAACACATAATTTGATGGAAAATTAAGTGATAATTTGTAACCAAATTGGATGATGAATTAAGAGAAATATATTTTCATTCTTCATAATGTTATATCATGAAATATGATTAACAATACTAACATTTTTGAGATTCAAAATATTTCAAATATGATAGTAATGTAATTTTTGGAATCCATGTGTGGTAAGGAAAATATACAAAGAATATTGGTCTTTAGACATGTCTCAAAGGGTCAGATATGGACATAGAATAATATATCAAATTTAGCAGAAAGTGTTTTTTATGTGGAAATGATGGTCATAGAGAAGTATATTTCAAAAGAATTTAATGGATTATATGTTTGTAAAATGTTAAATATCCATGTTAATGGAATAAAATAATTGTTATCCCATAGGCCATTGAAATAAATATGTTATTATAAATTATGAAATGAATGTATTGAAGTGTATGTGTATTTGGATTCCAGAATTATGTAGTCGAAGTATTTCATCAATTGTATTTCAGTTATAAGAATCTAGAAATTTCAGGATATTGTTTTAAATTTGGAACCATATATGTCTTCATATAATATTAACATAAGAGTTATGTATATCATCATTGGATTATTTGTTTACTATCGATCATAAGTTCAATGTCCCAGGAATACTTTTTAGGTTCTATGCAATGAGATTTTATCATTATTGAGGATATTTTGAAGGAAAATTATGGAAATAAAACAATTTAGTTTTGTGTGAGTTTTAGTGAAAAAGATTTTTGAATAGGAATTCATTTTATGGTCATATGAATAAAATTATTCGTAACCTTTATGGGTTATCTTATATTTTTTGTTAATATAATTATGGATTATTTCAATTTAAATACCATTTTAAATGTATAGATTTGGAAATTAAATTACCCACAATTTGGGGAAAACATTTTATATTTGGCAAGGATGAGGGTATTGAACCTAAAAAAAGGGGGAAAAGAGAATAACACATACAAGTATCCTATATAGAAGATTATTTATATTAGAGAAACATAAAGAGATATATTACTGATTATGTATCTAAATTATTAGTTTTTCATAATGTTAATTTTGAGAGATATAGGTCTAAATTGATGTTAAGACCATTATTAATACCATATAAAAATGATAAGACATCACCATGGGCTTTTCATCAAACTCCCGAAAACATATATAGTTAAAATTCTACATGGGCTTTAGTTGACATCCATAAGAATTTAAAAAACCATAACTCTATAAAATAATCCTTCTTTGTTGAATAGATGTATTGGATATAAAATAAAGTAGTGTTAATGTCCCATGGATTAAAAAATTCTATTATATTTAATTGGGATTTGAGGTTAAAATCTATGTTCTGGGGAAGGATTTTACAGACCATGTTCATAGAGCTTTGTTTTAAAACTATGTATGATCCCTAAATGGTTGATGTTTGAGAGAACAATTAAAAGCATTGACTGTATGTTATGATCTTATTCTATTTATTTCATAGGTGATTTTTATCAACACATTACTTTAGTATAATTTTCATACAATAATAACATTCACATGAGAATATTAATTGATCAGTACAAATCCTATATTGAAAAAATATAGAACTCCAAAGTACTAGAATGAAGTTGTATAAATAAATATATTCAAACCTATGATTGATGATGAAATAGATGATATGGTTAGATCCATTTGGAAAGACATAGTTTAAGGGTGGAGGTGATTCTATTTGGAATTTTTTTATTGTTCTTTGTGCTAAATTTTTTTTCAAGTATGTCTTTCAAAAATATTTGGAAGAAGAACCAATAATTTTTTATGATTTTGAGCAAATATATCCTCCATCGTATTTTAGATGAATATTGAATCTAAATTTCCATCTTTAAACTAAAATTCTTCTTATAGGAATATTTTATTTTAATTTCATTTATCAAATAAAATATATATATATAACTAATTATTATTCCTTAAATAAGAATCATCCAAAAGTTTCCATCATGAAAATCTACATGGATCAATAATATATTTATTTCTTTTCAACGTAATTTTCTTATTTGACAATGATACATAACCAAACATTGAAAAATATGGAAGATATATAATATCAAATTGTACATATTATTCTATCACTTCCATAAATAATGGGAATTCATGGATTATATATATTTTCAACATCAAACCTTTTGGAGCAGGATATTTCTCATCACACAGTATTATTTAACTGTGATTTTTTTAGATGAATACATCAAGTAAGAAAAATGACCATGTATATGTTATTATATTCCACGTAATTTGACATGTATGTTAAACTATTTATATATTTCTATATATTATAAAAAATTATACGTAAAAATTAGAGTTTACTACCTTTGAGAGGGCGATATTGTATTACTATAGAAGTGTTATAAATTAGTTGAAATTAATTTTTAATGTATTAATAAAATAAATTAAAAATATTATTATTCAATTAATTTTATTATTAATTTATTTTTTGTTTTTTGTTTTTACCTTCTTACTCTACCTATAAAAAATATGAAAATTGGATTTTGGTTTATAAATCAATGGGTTGTGGAATAAAATATATTATAATAATTGGTGCACAATTATTATCTAAATGTGTTGTCTGTATAAGAAAAAAACATGATATTGTTATGAAACCTCCAATAAAAATTATTATACTTGTAAATCAAATAGTAGGATTCAATAGGAAAATGTATCTTATTATGTAGTTTTTAAGAAAATATATATATTGGATTATTACCCACATGAGAAAGTCACGATGATGAAATGAATGTGGTTTGATCCAATAAGGTGATGCGGAACATCTATTAAACAGTATTGAATTTCAATTATTAAAATCACTCGTAATATTTCTATAGATCAGCCACATGTTTTTACATCATTAATGACAGACATTTTTTAGTTGAAAGGTCATCCAAGTCCTAAATTCTATTCCATTAGTGAATTAATCTGAATAATTTTGTTAATTATAGTGTGAATGAAATTGATTATTTCACAAACCCCAATTGTCCTTGATCAATTTATTATTTGTGATGACTCAAATTGTCCAATTTTTAGAGATGATTGTGAATTTTTATTTTTTTGAGTATGATATAGAATCATCCATATGTTTTAATAGTTAATTTGGTTTATCTTTACTTTTAATTTTAAGTATTGTTCTAATAAAATTGTTTTAATGTTGGTTTCAAATATTTTGTTTCAAACTTAACTGGGATGTGTATTTTGAATATAAAGGTATATTGTCTTTATTTTATTTTCACTTTTTAATACCGAATTTAATTGTATTATGACAAAAAAATACAAAAAAACTTAAAAAATCCACTATATAACAAAAATGCTAAATTTAAAAGAATCATTTTAAACAGATTATAATGAAAAATAAAAATAGTGAGTCAAATTAGCTTACCAAAAAATCAAATTAACCTTCCTAAAATATTAACCAAACTGACATGACCAAAAAAGGAAAGATGAGCTAATCAATTTCCCAAAATGACCAAATGAAACAACCCAAACTAAATTGGATCGAACTGAAAAAAATCTCTTTCATACCCACAATTAATATACTAATTTGAATTTGTTTATTTTTGTGACACATATTTTGTGATTTCATATACTTCAAATTAAATATTATTTGATTATGTTATATCACTATGTATCTTATGTTTTTATTAACATTTTTTATTCCTTAATTAAGTCACATCATATCTTCTTTCTTGTATGGAATGCACATTAATTATGAATTTCAAATGAAATTTTTATTTCTTTTCCAATGCCTGAAATGGAAAAAATTGTAGTGATATATAGGATAAGGATCATTGATAGTAGTTTCTACATTAGATATATAATAATTAATCCAATAGTTTTAATTGGGTGTATGAAATTGAAAATATTTACATCCATAAAATACAATGTCATGTCATTAATGTTTTTTTAAATTATTAATCAGGAACCCTCCTATAGGAGAAAATTGTTCTCCAAAAAACCTAGTTGTAGTTAAACATAGCCTAATGATTTGAAAGGGGATATGACTTTACCAAATATCAACACTCATCATATTCAATTATAATCAGACACTTCATTATATTTACCATGTAGCTTAATTTAGTATCAAATAGTTTTGTTTCAGGAACCCTGGATATTTAAACCACAAATATTTTTAGTAAAAATTATGTCTAATAATCATTGTATATATTTTCATTCTCTAATGATTAATCCCACTCCCAATAAATATTATACATTTCCATATAAATATTTTCTAGATCATTTTCCTATTACTTCACTCTATAAATTATTTTAAGTTCATTATCCTTTGAAATATGCCTTGTTTAATTCTAAATATAATTAGTATAGTGTTTATTCCAAGAAGATATTAGACCCCACTCGTACAATATAGGTCGACGATCCTTCATAGATTTAGGATCTATTAATTCCAAATGAACTTCCTAGATTAAGTATATGTTTAAAACCCTTATCGTTTTTCCCATAATTTTTTTCATTATATTATATATTTATATAATATATGAGTTTTATTATTTTATAGCTCAATCTTCCACTACATGGTGGTGTGGGAATACACACAAATTTAAATAGTTGAACCACAACATATATATATAATGGATGGATACAATGTGGAGAAATAATTTATTGGTAAAATAATGTGACAAAGTTAGAGTTTTATGTTGAAAAATTCCAAAAAAAAAACAATGACAACATTCCCATCAATCCACACTCCTAGAGACACTATGAAAATAAAATAAAGGATAATTCTTGGGATTAAATATGGCTAATAAAATTCATTAGATATAACGTTATATTATTATTGTTTTTATAATAATTAATATTTTTGTATAATATTATTCTTAATTTTTCAGATGGGGAGACTATGATGATTATAGAGGTAAGGGAATTATGTTCCCTACATAGTTCCTATAAACATGACTTGTATAGTTTTTTTTCTATATTTGGAAAATATTTAGAGGCTATACATTTTTTGAATGGGTTTCTAAAAACATGGTATCAAGAAATTATTAGTCAATGGTGGACTGACATGATTAATTTATTATTCATTTTTTTAAAATGATAATGAATTTTTTTAATAATATATTTTGTATTTTCTAGATTGTTTTTTTACAAAATGTAAATATGTAATAAAAAACAAGGATGACAATAAGTTTCTCCAAACCTGGGGGTGGGTGAATATTGTATAAAATAAGAGCAGAAATTTATTTTTCGTTGACACTTTCATTTAATAATGTAATATTTATGAAAATATGTACTACTTGAAATACTAGGATACATTTAATTTTTAGACTATATAATAGTAGATTCAAAATTCATTATTATTAAATAATGTTTATCTAATTTTATATAATGTTAAATGGACCAAGAAACAACATTACATATGTAGTGGATGATATCCCTAAATATATTTATCAAACAGAATCATGAAAAGTACTCTAGTATATGAAAAAAATCATAAAATTGGTAAATTTTTAGAGCATCAAAACATCCGATTCAAACATTGTCATAATTGAAAAAAAATTATATCAACATCTATAATTTCATTATCAAAAGGTGGAATGAAATTATGTGATCTATAAATAGTTTTATCATTAATAAAATAAATGTTTATATAATTTGAAAACATATATTCTATACAGAAATTATTCAAATTCAGTGAAATTTAATTTTCTATTTCAGTTTTATTGATTATATTTCTAAAAATATTATAATTAATAAAATACATTTACTTGAAATCTTATTCACTTTTTTCATATTTTTCAATTAAATTGTAAAAATAAGTAGTTAAAAAATTTCCATAAATAAATTATTATACAGAAATAGTTCTTTTTATTTGAAAAAGTATTTTCTAAGGGACCTCGGTGAGTGAGAAGATGACTAATTTTGGGTAAACAATCAATTTAAATAGATATTAGGATATGAAAACTATGGGAGAGTACACTATAAATCTTCGAAGAATATCATCTACAATAAATATTATTATCTCTAAATAGTTTTTTTATTTGAAATTAGTTTCTAAATGACTTTAAAACTCATATTTGATTTGATTGTTGTTTTATTTGTTAAAAGATCATGGAAATTGTAAAGACCACCGAATTTTAATGGAATTGAAATTGTTGGGTGGATTTGGGAAAATACATTTTTTGATTTGGAAATTGATATGATGAAATGATTTGATGTTTAACTTTGAGATCAATAGATTAAATTTAAATATTATTTGAGAGAAAATTAATTGATGAAAACCTATGATTTGGTATTGAAATGAGAAATGAATATTGAAAATTGAAATTTGGGTTATTTTTTGAACTGATTTAAAATGATTTTTTAACCATGATTGATTAAATTAATCATTGAAAAACATGTGAGAATAGGTATTTTTTGGTCAATTAGGACTATAATTCAAGGATTTGTCCTTATAGAAGTCTATTGATGATGATAACATTGATATAAACTTACTAAGACAAGATTTACCCCGACGGGTAGTTAAGTCCTCATGGCCTAATCCGAGGGATGTGTGCACACATTAAGCCGATATCAATGATTTAGTGTTGTGATGATCATATTACTAGGAACTAACATACCAAATTCATTTTTCCATTATCTTAGGATATGATTTATTTTTTGATTACATACTATTTGTTATAGAACTATTTTATTCATTCCATCATATATATATATATATATTATAGAAAATTTTCATCTATTTATTTTTTGATATAACTATTATCTTTTTTCTTATCGAATAATGTTTCTATGAAAATATTTGTCATCCCATGAAATGCCTTTTTTTAAAACTTTATGAATAATTGTTTTAAATATTATGGAATTTATTATAGACCAGATGGATAGACCCTGCTGAGAATTATATCTCACACCCTACCTTTTCTTTTTAGAAATCATAAATTATCACATGATTGGATCAAAAAATGTGAAAGAACCACTTTGAGGTGGTTCATGTAATTTATTCTTGGTACCCTGACTAATATAAGTGATAAATATCCATTTGGTCAACTTTTTGGATGGGTTTTATCATCTATTCATTGGTATATTTTGTTCCACTTTATGATTTACTATTTTTTTGTTTTACCCTTTTGATTATTGTACTTTCCCCTTAAACATGTTTTATCATAATAACTTATATATATGGTCAACATCTATTTTTTTTGTAAAAATCATTCCCTTTTTAATCTTGTGTGATGTTAGGTTATATTATCCAACCATTTGTGATCATTAATTCCAAATTTAACTTCTTAAAGTCATATAATGTATCAATTTATCAAGGTATCTAGTATAGTTCATCATTAGTTGTATTAAAGTTATCATTGTTTGTGAACCTTTCCTAGAGGCCAGTACATAGTTAGGTTAACATGGAATAAATAAGGTTGTATTGAAGTGAAATTAACGGTAGTTGGGAGCAGGTTTTTGTCCAGAAGTCAATGCAACAAGCCTTAAATCACCTTAGGTGTTTGGGAAAATTTCCTTAATGAATGTTTTTATCTGAATTTTAGAAATTTTTGTACTTATGATTAGAGTATCATGAAATACCTATAATGAATCCTACTTGATGGAATTTATATTCTTGTATCTCATGTTTTTTACTTTGATATGTTTATCCTTGATGATGCTTTTAGTATTTTATATTGATTTATTGAATCATCATGACAATGATGATACATTTTGGTAATATTTAAGAGGAAGAAGATGGTGAACCATAGCATGTAATTCCCATTTTAGACCAAAATCTTCTTTTGAGTGTGGTCCTTATTTCCCACGCACAGGGGCGTGTACCTGCCACAACATAATTTTATGTTGAGGAAGTGGAACCTCAAAGATATGAATATAAATATTGTCGTAATGAGTTTCATCATCAGAAACCACGAGCATTGTGGGGATCAAATGATCCTTAAGTGGGTAAGGATTTGTTAAAAAAGATTGATCTACTGATTTATTGGAAAAAACTATTGTTATAAATGTGAAGTGTTCTACCATTAATCATGAGGTACATTTCATGGGATTGTGGGATTTGATGGTGGTGGTAAAGAAGAATGTTGGATTATATTAAAAAGACTTTAGAGATATTTTTACTGATAAATTATATCAACGTTCATTGATCATAGAAAAATAAATTGACTTTCTCAACCTCCATTAGGGTGATAGGACCACGAAGTATTTTAAGAACTATTTTTCTAATATTGTTTAGTTTTATCCCAACGTAGTGGAGAGAATGATGTTTAATGCGGGAAATTTCATATGGTCCTTCAAACTAATATATGATAATAAGTTTTCTTTTACAAATCACTCTTTTTTTGCTGATGTGGTGGACAAAGAAATGATTGTTGGGATTAACTTGGCTAGTAGATTGGGGTTTGGGAGATATCCTTTTTATCCCATTGACTGTTTTTTGGTTAACTTTATGGGAAGAGGATCCTTGATGAGTCTCAAGATGGTCTACATAGTTGTCAGCATCCATATATACTACAGTTCTAGTCAGCGATGTTTCAAGTTTCATTCAATGTGGAATGGTTGGGAATTCAAAATATATTTGTACTAAGGCACAAAATAATCATTTTATTATGGTCACTCAAGACACCTATAAAAGTTATTCAATATATTTTTTTATCCATGTTATTGAACTAGCTCATCTATAACTAAAATTTATGCAGTGGAGTTAAATTCTTTATGAGAAAAGGGGTTCCATCCTCATGAATCTAGAATGATGCTTCTTCACACAATATAAGAGTCACCGAAGGAAGATAATGTATGTCCAAAAACTATGTGAGGTACAATCAATATAGATTCAGCTTTATTGAGTTCATTATTTGATATTGGTTCATCTCCCTCTTTTTTGTCATCTCAGGTTTTGAACTGTTAAATCATCCTACAGAGCATCTATTTTAATTTATGGATATTACTACACCTCTAAGAATAAATAGAGGGTATTGAAGTTGACTTCATACTATAGTTTTCTATTTATCAGAGACTCAACTTACCAATATATTTCTTTATCATGACATGAAACCACATGATGAAATTTTTGAGGTGGATTGGACGAATACTCATAAGGTCCTTACTGACTGTTACCTTCGATTGGTCTCCATTACAATGATTGATGGGAAATGTCATGTATTTTATAGAGAATGTGTCCTGAGTTTATGTTTATTTAGATCACATTTTACGGAGTTGTGTAGGGTAATATCTATGTTTTATTTTGACTTAGAGTAATAATATTTTAGTGATGATCTCTTTCTAGTTTTCTTAATGTTTCCAATCATTTTTCCTTATGATTTCTCGAAATTGTTGTCGGTAAGAGATACATAGTTTTCTATTAACTTATTACCCAGTACCCATCACATTTCTATTCCATCATACTATATATAACCAGTGGAGTTGAAATAGTAAAAGACTCATTTGGATGATTTTTTTGGAAATGGTTTTATATGCCTCTGTTTGTCACCTTCGGCAGCCCATATTCTCAATTTGAAAACAACCAATAAAACACTTCAATTTAGTGAGCGCAAAAAATATAATTGAATAATGTCAATAATAATTATCTATACCAAGTATTGATGATCTTTTTGACTATTTTCAGGGGTTGATGTTGTTATAAAATAATTATAATCAATCTAGTTATAACATGTTGATGATAAAATAGTATGACATTTAGAAAAAATCCATTAGGACTAGGTATTGTCATTATTAGTATCTTGTTAAACAATTTTGTTTATCTAATGATCCTATAGTTTTTGGGATTTATCTAACATGATATTTCATGCGTACCTTGATCCATTAACGGAATTATTTTTGGATTGAATATTTGTTTCCTCGTAGTCTGATAAAGACCATGTGTTTCATTTGAAATTAGTTCTATAAATCATGGTAAATCATCAACAATGCAAGATTTATTAACAATTTAATTTCTAGATTTTGGATGTTATGTTATTGGGATATATAGTATAATAACATGCTATATTATTTGATCCTGACAAGGTGGAATTTATTATATCATGGTGGAAATCAAATAATGTTTCCATGATTTAGAGCATATTCTGGTTTGGGGGATATTAAAGAATGATCAACAAGGATTTCTAAAAATTAGCATCTACAATGACCATTATCACATTAAAATGAGTGATGTTCATTTTTGATGAGAAATACCAATGATTTTTGGATGAGGTGAAACATATTTTTACTTTTTTTCCAGTTTTGGCTCTTCATGAGGCTGGGCAGAGTAATGTGATCTTTTGTAACACAATAGATTTGTTATTGGGAAGCATTCTCAAACAGGGTGATATTCTGGTATCATGTGCTTTCAAATAACTTTTTACACATGAGATGAATTATTTAATCAATGTTCTTGAGCTCAAAATCATGATGAATTCACAAAAAATTTGGTTGCATTACTTTTCAATGAAATATTTATTGTTCATTTTCAATTCTAAAACTTGAGTTATATCTTCCCTAAAAAATATTTGAATCTAAAACATATTCATTCGGTGGATAACCTAAAATATGTATATTTTGACATTTCATATACCCCTATAAAGGTTAATTTTGTGGATGATTTTTTGATCATGAAACAACCAAACCATCCAGTGAATGAATCATTAGAATAGAAGAATTTGATGGATGTATTCACATAATTTCATTTGGGTGTATTAGAAGAAGAGTCTAGCATTGATTTGGAGAGTTTGCAGTTGAACTCTTCTCTTATTTAGATTATTCATTGAAAAAAACAATATGAAGAGGGATTTTTTTCATTAGGGACACTATTTATAGCGGGAGACCATTTTTATCTATTCATTCTCTTATAAGTGTATTTTATGCTTCTGGAACATATTTTTTGTACCTTTTCTTATGATAAATGATGTGATGGGATAGTTATATAATTAAAATTGGTTAGTGTCCCATGATAGAACAAGTATTTTCTATTATTTGGAGAAACAATTTGGGTGTCTATGTATGATATGGGGCATCGCTGAATTTTTTTCTCATTGTTATTCCTTTAAACAGGTCGAATTCATGCACTAGAGTCCTTCAAGTTTTCTGTAGCTAATTCCTATGTCGATATAGAAGTTGGTTCAAAGTTCAATTTTCATTCTAGTTTGGTTTCCAATGACATCGTGATAGAAAATGTGATATGGGTTGTTATCAATATGACAATAAAATTGAATCACTTTTTATATATTTGAAATACAACCAATGTTGAGGAATTGGTACATCTATATGTGCCAGATATTTTCAGATTGTATGAAGTTCCATCTCCTACAGTATCATATAGTGATACCCATTTCACTTTCAATATCTAGAGAGTCCTAGTGGAGTCCTTATGATCCAAGGTAAATTTTAGCATGACATGTCATCCAAAAACGAATGACCAAACAAAGGAAGATTTAAATATTATATAGGACATATTTTGTACTTGTGTTCTTGAATTTGGTGGATTGTGTAATGATTATATGGGACTCATAGATTTTACATTCAGTAACCTCTACCAGTTTACTATTAGAATGTCTCTTATTGGGGCCTCATATTTATAGCCTTTCATGTCATCAATGTTATGGATATAGATTGGTGAATGTTCTTTGGTTGGACTGCGTGTAGTCCAAGAGATGATGATGAATATTTATGTTATTCATTATAAATTATTAATGAACCATATCCAACATAAATCACATGGTGTTCCTCGTTAATAATAATTTGAGATTTTTATTTTTTACTAGGATTTTTTGAGAGTTTCACATTGGTTGGGTCACTGAAATATTTGAAAAAAGTAAAGATTTCACCTTGGTTTGTGGGTACTTGTTAGACTTTGGAGATAGTGGGGAATGTTTCCTACCATTTGGAATATCAAACCTAGTTTATTTTGATCAAAATTTTGTTTTATTTTTTCACAACATTAAATTTATATTTTTGACCCATGACATGACTTGATTTTGGGAGATCTTGATGGTGAGCATTATTTTTCCATAACTAAGCATCTCATCTATATTGTTGATAAATAAAGAAATTTTATTACTTTCTAGATGATAACATTAGTCTATAAGCTATAGAAACATGATTCTAATTCTCATGATACATTAGAGCATGAGGAATTAATATTATGGTAGTGACCTTATCTCTTAAATATATGATCTTCTTGACATGTATTTTGGAGACAAAAAGTATTTTTGGGATTTTTTTATTGTAACACATAATTAAATTCTTTAAAGTATTACAGAACCCTTTTATTTATTTAACATGTAGGTTTATATATATTTTTTTGAATTAGTGGATCTTGGGTACAAATGTGTCAGAGGATTAAGAGGTTTTACATTAGTTATGAGTCGAGTTTGGAGAATTTTCGATTCATTTATACAAGAACCAATTTTGTAATATCTATACAGAAAATTAATACCTTATGTGTAATCCATGAGATGAATCCATAATTGGTAAAAAATACATGAATCACTTTCATAACTTTAATAATTTATAACTGATGATTTTGTTTCTAGATCTGAAATAGTTGAGATATAAGTTTTTAACCTTAAGTGATTCGATTTTCAACGTATACACCCCTCGGGATATTCACATCATGTGTAAAGGATTAAAATAATGAATTTCTCAATCACAGTGGGGTTTTCTGTGAATAATTCATAAAAATGATTCATTATTCTGAACGATCTTATCATGAACCCCTAATTCCAAAACATGTTTTTTTGGGTGACTTATTACCTTTTAGAACTCTTGTTTTAGAATTTTATCTTCAATGAGTTTCCTCATTGTGTTTTTATCATTCTATTTGACACCCCACTTTGGAATCAATGTGATATAAAGATTTCAAGTTGAAATTGAGTTTGATCATGATGATTTGAGATTATGTATTTCCTTATTGACATATATTTCCATTATTGGTCTCTAGAATTTTTCATTGTGTGGGTTGATTTTATCACTATGAAAATTTCATTTGTTCCATATTATTCAAGTTACAATTGAAAAATAAAATTTAATGATTGATTTGAAATGCGATTTTAATTGACTATAGACACCATATATGGTATTATTGATGATCAATTTTGAAAATTTAATGAATATTGTGACCCTCGCCCCCAAATACACTAGAATTAAAATTATAGAATGTATTTTATTAAATTGCTGGCGTGATATGGAAATTGATTTTCTGAATTTAGTTGAATTTTAACCATGAAATAAATTCTATAAATTTAAATATGATTTGAAAATCCAGGAATTGATGATAAACTATGATTTTAATTTGAAATTTTAAAGTCGTGTTCAAAATCGAAATTTGGGAAATTTTATTCTTAAATGATTATAAATTATTGATTGATTGAAAGGTTAAAAAAAGTCGGACTACATAGTTAGTGGATTACAATGATAAGAAAACTAGGATCTAATGCCCTAGCACTTGATTAATGATGAATAAACTGGCATAAACTTACTAAAACATTATTTTCTCCAATGTGGAGTTGATTCTTAGGGGCATTATCTACAAGATGTGTGAATACATTGATCTGAGATAATTTCTTGAGTAGTGTGACGTACCATTTACTAGAAACTAACATACCTCATGTATTATCAAGGGTTTCAATTACCTTATAGTTTCTATGCTTACATGAAATTTATTTATAAAACTATTTTATTCAAGATAACCTATTTATATAAACATTAAATCTAAATTAAATTAGATATTTTTTTGATATATATTAATTTTATTAATTATGTAATAATAATTTACTAAAAATATTTAAATGTAATTTTATTTCTGGTTTTATTTAAATTTAAATCTTATTTGTTTTAAATTGTTACAAAATTTATTTGGAACAGTTAGAGAGACCCTGCTGGGAATTATATCTCGAACCTAAAAATTTCCATTAGTGAATTTATATATTATCTTATGTTAGGTGTAATAAATAGAAAAGGTCAAGATAGATGTGGTTTTTGTTCTTTATCCTTGGGACTCAGATTGATTGAGGTAACTGATGAAGATGTAATCCACTTGCTTCATGGGTTTTTAGAGTTTTTTCATTGGATGATTTGTTCCACTTGATGATGTACTATTTGAGTTTTTTTTCAATTTGACACTAGTATATTATCCCATTACATTTTTATCATACTGACTTGTATCTTTTGACTTACCATTTTTTTGGTAAAATACATCTCCTCACATTTATTGTATGATACCAGGTGCTTATCATAATAATATTGGGATTCAAAACACTCTTCTAGCCATAATAGAGTCAGCTCGGGTATTAGGGTACCAACTTATCTGGGAAAGTTCATGATGGATTAGGTTTCAGGAAATTTAAAAATAATCATATAATTATATGATGGAAGTAAAATTTGATTTATAAAAAATTAAAAGGAAATAAATAAAATTTCACAAATAGCCCTTTGAAATTTAATTATTTACATAAAACATTCAAATAACAAGATCAATTAAACTTCTTTATACTAAAAAAGTGGATCACCCAAAATAATCACATACTAAAAGAATAAAAACATGTGAAAAATTGATCATAAATATAATCGAGGTATGGCATCTAGAAGATAACGAAACCAAAATCAAGAAATTTTCCTTTTGAAAAAATTTTATATTCACAATTGAAAATGTCATGGTTATGTGTCTATATTTATGAAGGATCATTTTTTTAAAAAACATGAAAAGAATAAATTTAAATTAAAAATGATAACATAATTTAAAAGGTAATGCCTTGTAAAAAAGGGTCAAAAAATAATATTTAAAACTCAAATAAATGAGATTGAGTTTTTATGTCCCTTTGGGATGTCATAATTCATTGACCAAGTTAATGAAAAGTCTTTTGAAAATCATATTATAAAGAGTTAAAAATAAAATTTTGATCAATAATAAAATAATTTTAAAAAACTGTAGTTAAAATAAAATGAAAAAATTTACTCATTATATAATCTATATATATTATTAAAAAAGGGGGAGTAAAAATATATTGAAAATTGTTTACTTCTAAAAAATGATTAAAATGTGAACTTGAAAAAGGCATAAGGGTTTCAAAACATTAATGGTAAGACACTTAATATTTTTTATTTTTTAGATTAATCTTCAATAATGGATAACATACATAAGGGGTATCAAATAAAGTTTTTTAGTGGAATACAAATATTTTAATTTTTTATGGACAAAAAAACCATTTCAGGACATTGAATTAACATTATTGAAACACAAATCATTAAATGATTAGTAATTTTACCTTTTTAAGTGAAACAAATAATTTTGAAAATAATATAATATATTACATATAATCCATCCAAAAAGATAGTAGATAATTGGTTAGAAGGAAAATGTATACATGGAATAAAATATCAAATGGTATGAATTGGACTTATTTTTACAAATGATAATCTTTTATTTTCAAATACCATTAATGAAATAATTATATGTTGATAATGAGAATTAATATTACTATAAAATAAGGTTTATATAAAACATAACATAATAATATGTTATAATAGCTCAATTTTTATATATTTTATTCTTATTTGAGTAATTATTAGATGATAACGATTTTTGAGTTGTGATGTTCCATAGTATAATTTTAACATTTGAATCGAAAAATGATGTGAGGTAGAACATTATATAAAACATTTAATATCCTAAAATATAAGATAAGAATGGTAAAAGGGTAACGTGTTAGTGTTTTCATCATTTAAAAGGAAACATTGTGTTTTTAAAAAAAATTACAAAATGGATTCAAAATTGAGACGAAGAAACCCATACAACTTGAGAAGCGACTGGATTGAATTTTTTTTGGAGTGATAATGAAATAAAAATTTATATCTCATGAAAAATTATTATTTTGGATGATTTAATTCTTTTTACATTTATCTATACCACACCATGGTGAAATATGTTCGAAACCTGAAATCATGCCTCAACGAATGTATATTTGAGACAACAAACTGTCACCTTGATTCCATGATTTGTTAATGGAACTGTATCCACATGTAAAATAGAAATATATAAATTAATAAAGTATTTCACAAACTTATAGATTAATATTACCACTTAAAAATTATTATCATAATTATTAATCATTAATACATTAATTAGTTATTGCATATTATGATATTTGGGTGTTAATAACATTAAATTTTTTTGCATTATTATTAATTTTGATATAGTTTTCCATAATTTGGCACTTGATTCACTATTCATATATAATTATTATTCTATTATATTTTATTATTGATATTAAATTTTCTTATTTCATCTCATATGTGTTTTTTGTATTATTAATAGAAAAAAAGATGGATTATAATTTATTTTAATAATTTTATCAAAGTAAAATTAAACATTTGTAATATTTTAGAAATAATATATAATGTTTCCAGAAAAGACAATAATGAATTACTTAATGTTTTTTATAATATTAGTTTTCATGTTCCCATTGTCAACCATAATAGGGTTTTGAATCACTTTTCATGACTGTGTATATATGGACCCACACTTGAACATGATTTAACTCGATTGAAGAGTATAGTGAAGGAGGTGTTTCTTTTCACATAAGATAATTATAACATAATCATATTTATAGAATTTTAATTTTTTTATTATATTTAACCATATATAAATAATTATTTATATGTTATGAAAAAAAATGAAACAAAAAATACACTTCATCATGGGGGAGGTAATAAGAATATACACATGATTATAATTAAACTTTATCAATATATGATAGGTGGTTAGTTTGGTTATTAAATTTAATTTTAATAATTATTATTATATTTTATTTATAAAATTTATTAATCATTAAAACTATTAATAACATCCTTGAAAGAATCTAATGAAAAACAAATGATTTCATCGGATAGAGGTGGTTTTCTGTGCAATGCTCCAACGATGATAAATTTTTTTAAGTGGATGTAAATGAATAAATAATTTATGAATTATTAATATAACAATAAATCGGCATACTTACAGTATGGATTTATACATATTATTATATATATAATATATTTGGATGTGTAATTTGAAGATGAAAAACATATGTTGGAGATAATAATTTCATTGGAGACTTGATTATTCCCATGGAAGATTCCTTATTAATGAGACTAGGATAACTATGAGTGAGTGTAGGATTATTTTTATTGGAGAATGTTCTTGGGTAAGTAAAATAGATGAGTTTCACGGTGTTATTTGAATGAGAATTATTTTTTTGAAAAAAAAAATTGATCCCCTTTTATAAAATAGTTGAAATTATTTTTCGAATCACCCGTTATAATTGAAAAATTATGTGACACTATTTTATGTTTAATGGATACCATGATAAATATATATTGATTTTGGTATTTTTTCATTAAATGGTACAAATAAAAATTAAACACATTTTTTAAGGATCCAGACCTTTTTTGGAGTTTTCTCAATCTCATTTTCATGTACTCGTATGAATTGTTTTGAGTATATATTTTTTTGTTTTAAATAATGATTTTTTTGGTGAAACTGGAGAATTATTTAAGGAATAGGGGTATTGCACAATTGTGAAATGGATTTCCCAAACCCTATTCCCAATCCATTAAATCATGTCAACCCGAATAGAGGGGATTTGCATGGGTGGGGAATGGTTTTTCAAACTCTTCTCCCTCTTAGTAGTAACTGTGAGAACCCCTATGAGGAGGCACATAGATATACACATGGTTATGGAAAACCATGTATCCCATACATAATTCCATGAACATAAATAACTAATCCGCCAAAAATTAGATTAAAAATTTCCAAACCACCTTTTATCACCCTATTTCGACCTAACTCGACCCTAAATGATAAATATCATTTTTTGAGGATTTCAAATGAATTCCTAGGGCCCTCTAACAATATTATTAGTGAATTGAAGGATGGTTTGAATAATATGAACCTCACCCAGTATGTGGTGTAATCCCGATTATATTTATATCTCGCTAAATCCTTGATTCAAATAAAGAGTAATGTTTTATCTACAATTGGTGAGGGTTACGATCTTGGATATGATTATTCTCATTCCTTTTTATCTTCTTTATTGTAATATATTCTACATCTAATTAGTTGTTCTAGGTTTGAAAATCCAATTTAAATTTGGGAAATACACATTTGGATAACGATCATCAATGATTTGAGGTAGGTTTTCAATTATTCAACTCTTAAATTCTTGATTTTGATTACATGTAAGTAATTTTATAATTTCTATTTCACATTTATAAATTCATTATACATTATAGTTTATAAACTTCAATTATTTAATTAGTTAATGGCTACTATAATTGATTTATTAATGAGGTTATGATGTCATTTAATTCATAGTTTTTTATTTATTCTATTAAATCATAGATTTAATTAATTTAATTTTATATCCATGTGATGTTGACTTCAGATAAATTTAAAAAATTGGAGCGGGTTGAAATTTTTTAATTATTTATTCTATTAAATAATGATATACTATGATGGTAGACCTTATTAGATTCTTCGATTTTGTAATTGGGTAATTTTATAGATGTGGATTTGATTGATAATAGGAATTAGGGGTTGTTTTGATTAACATTGAAGGGTTAATGGGTTATGTGGATAAATGTGATAAATCGATTAATGATAAATTCTTCATATTATTCCATGTGATGAAAGTAAATAGTAAGGGTTGTTTTGATAAAATGAAAAGGTTCAATTTAGTTGGAATGTATGATAAGAAGGTTAATGATGCATAAACCTGTTGTATATGAAATTGTGTTTTGTGTGATATTGCGATATTTTGATATATGGGATAATAGAGTATGTGATAGAGACTGAGACTCTAATTATCTATATATGCTAAATGAGTGTGGGGAAGGAACTGAGACTCAAAATAATTGTATGTGATAAATGATTGAGGGGTAGGGACTAAGGCACCAAATACAAATATTTCTTAAAAAGTGTGGGAAAAGGACTAAGGATCCAAGTACCCATCACACATTGAGTTTAGGGATATAAGCACATGCACCAAATAACCATGTGGTGTTATATACGATGTTCTACATCCATGATATAAGCATTGGACTATGGTTTCAATTGGCCATGATATGAATTTAAATGAAATGATAAATGATAGCAATGGTATTGTGATATTTGATATCCAATTGGGATTTTTCAAAGTCAATCATGGGAGGAATAATGTATTGTTTTATGGGTTTGATCATGAACCTGGGGATTTATGTTTTTAATTAATGAATAAAAAATGTGATAAATGTTTACTTTATGTATATTAATATATTAATTATAAATATTTATACACTATTATAAAATGGATATTGTTTTAAATGTTGTTGGCGGTGTCCTACTAAGTTTCACCGACACCCTACATGTGTTGCCTAATCGATACCCAAATGGACCGTATGATTATTGGATAAGATAAGACAAAGATTCCGATATAAGATGAATATGTTGGGATGCATCATAGATGAGGGAACCAAGCATGGTGTCATAAACCTTTTGGATTTGACAATGTCACTATTTTTATTTTTTCATTAAACACTTGACACTTGTTATGGAATAAAATATATACTACTTTATTTTATATTATATTCATGTTTTGATTATCATGTATATTGATATTATTTCGATTATGTTTATCCATTTGTCAACTATTTATTTAAATCTTCTTTTGTGGTTCTTTGATAAAGAGGGTATAGTATCCCCATGATCAATAATAGACCATCACTGCTAGTAAGTAGCCCATAGTGTATGATAAGGAGTTCATGTTGTCTTTTGGCCAACTGGCATGGGGAACCGATGCGTGGATCCTGGGTTGGGATGTTACAAAGTCGTATTAGAGGTGGTTTTATATTCATTCCTTTTATATTACTATTTTGGAAAGGTATACCTGAGAATAGTACAAGTTGGGTCTTGATATAAAGATCATTAATGGGACTAGGTAACCCATTTACAAAGGTAAAACCCAAGTTCCTAGGGTGGGATTCTTATTATTGATGTATGTTTTCATAGTTGCATGTTGTTTCACAACATGTGATGCAATTGTTTTGTGATGATATTTTTTTAAGAGTATTTATGAAACTAAATATGTGTCATGGTATGTCATGGGATTTCTGTATGAATGAGTTAATAAATGAACAAAAGATATATTATTAGGTGTATTATTTCAGACATGCATGAAAAGTAGGTTTTGGTTATGTTGTTCAGATGAAATATTCATTCCATTGCATTTTGTGTAAATGAAAAAACCCATAATATGAAATTGAGAATTGTGAAATGATGAAAAATGTTATAAATGGGTGTCTAATTTGAATAATTAATAATGATAATGTTTTTAACCTTAGATAAACTAGACCTTGATGGTGGATGGTTAATGGTAGTGATAGTTCTTCAGGTTTGTTCATGTGGTGGGGTTTGGTAGAATGAATTGTTTTATATTATTATAAATCCCTCATACAAAATAGTGATAATAATGTTTTTTAATTTCAATTGAAATGTTTGTTTGGAATTTTAGAGATATACCTCCATGATAACTCTTATTGATATGATTCCAAGAGTACATGTCTAGTTATATACCTCCAGTTGTAGAACATGAGGTTCTAAATTTTCAAGGTGAAGGTGTTGGATAGAAGATCCATGATAATTGTACTCTCTACATGTAGTTTATAGAGAGAGAACCAGAGTGGA
This sequence comes from Viscum album, assembly GCA_963277665.1. NCBI lineage: Eukaryota > Viridiplantae > Streptophyta > Magnoliopsida > Santalales > Viscaceae > Viscum > Viscum album. Next base: position 557,898,150 of record OY728167.1, on the reverse strand, counting down.
TTTTGATGAGCATTTCTGAATTGACTCGGGATTTTCAGTTACAAAACCCTTCGTATTTCATTTGAGAGAGTGGAAATGAGGAAAATGAGTTCAAGATTCGGCCCATCCATAATTTTTTTTGTCCATTTAGTGTCTCATGTAGAGAAAACGTTCACGTTGGATGCTTATATGTTATAAGGATTAGTGAATAACTAGAGGGATTTTAGGGTTTTACTTTGCAGGAAGATGGTATGGAATGGAATGACTTTTTAGAGATGTTCTAATAGCACATTTATCCCAATACACTGAGAAAAGTGAGGAACGTTTATTTCTTGATGTTGACCAATAAGAGTATGTCTTTTATGGAATATTCTAGTCACTTTAATAACATGAAATTATTTCATATAGAACTATTTTTGGATGATATGGTTATATAATTAAATTTATATGATAAATTTAGTCTAGGATTAAGCCTAAAGTTGATAGGTTTTCGTTAAAAAAATTTGGCGATTTGGTGGATCATGCTTCAATATAAGAGGGGATCCTAGAAGAGGATTCATGTAGAGGACATGTGTTTTTTTCTAGATGATCGAGACATGTGAATTATTAGACTAGAAATAATCACTGTTAAAATGATTGCAAAACCAATAGAAAGAATTGTGGCTTTGGGGGAGGATCAGTTACTCATGATTTTATCTTACTGCTTTTCCATGAGTGCACTCAGCCTAGCCCGTTTCATAGAAATTTTCCCAGACCACCGCTAAAATGTCTAGCTTATGACCAGAGGGGAATCATGGAAACACCAGAGTGCGGGAAATGGATATTGTACACAATGTAAGGCTATAATATGGAGATATACTAGATGGGGTTGTTGAGGCAATAGACATGGTAATTCTGGGAATGAGAGTCGGTATCATTACATTGATCTTTCATAGGGGACTCAGACTACATAATATAGATGAGGGGTTGTGTAGTTGGATGCAATTCATCCATAACTTGTGGGTAGAAAGGTAGTACAGTTAATAGTTAGGGGTATTATTCATGTAACTTCTACACCATCTAGTGCTATATTTTACACTAGTACCTCTTCCTCTTTTATATATTCATAACGTTTGAATTTTTCGACCCTGGAATTGGAGTTTTTTAGCAGGTTTATGATGACAGATACACCATTAAGAGTAAGGTTAAGAGTCAAATGATTGTGCAAAGGATATTTTTTCATGATTTTTTTGTATTGTTTAATTTGTGATATTTTCACTATATATATGTCATGTATTTAAAATATTATGGGTATAGACTTTTTAGTGTAATTCCATGACCACATAGATTGTTAAAACAAGATAGAAACGTTTATATCTCATGATGGAGACAATTATATTCATCCTGAAGAGTGTGATATTTAGGAAGGTTGTTTGGGTCTAATTAATCAAAAAATGGGGTAGCTCACCCCTGGATTAAAATCGTTTGATGGATGATGGGAGTGAAAATCATGATTTCATTAAATCCATATTTGACCCATCTAGGACATGTTTCCTAGGGACTTCATATTATTTTCACCTAAGACATGCATGGAATTTAAAATTTATCTCATTTAGGGTGCTAATATAGTTTCTATTCCACCACATTTAATAACACTAATGGAGCTTCAAGACCATAATACTTAACCGGATGTGTTGATGGATAAGGGGATTAACTATCTATGTACGCATTTTTGGGGTTCCCCAATATTTTTTTTCGAAAAAGGATGATGAAAATATTCATTAGTGTATTGATTACCAGATGATGAATTGGATGACATTGAAGAACAAGTATCATATTCCACGTTTCGAGGATCTGTATGATCAGTTGTGGGGTGCTTCTGACGTCTCAAATATCTACATGAGATCTGGTTATCATCAATTGAGAGTTCGACCTTATGATATACCTAGAATTTTTTTTTAATAAGGTGTGTCCTTTATGAGTTATTTATAATTCTATTTGGAGTGATGAACACATCAGTAGTATTTATGATCATGATGATCCTAATAATATACTTGAAGATAGATCAGTTTTGTGTTGTATTTTTTGATTAAATATTGTTGTACTATAATAATAATGATGATCATTTACAACATCTTCAAATTTTCCTAAGTAAAATAAGTGGGAAATAGATATATGACAAGTAATGTCAATTATGGATCAACATTGTTCACATTATGTCTCACTTTAACTCAAAGTAAGGTGTGTCAATGGGCCCAATGAATGTTCATAGAATAGTTTCTTGGTAGAATTCCATGAAAATTTTCTTCTTCTATAGTTTTCTTGGATTATTTTTATATTATCATAGGATTATTCATGATATTTATGTTTGGAAGAACCAAATTCAGGCTTGAACAATAATGGGACAAATTTTTAATGGTCTGGATGATGTGATAATTCATTCTAGGATTTGAAGAAATATTCTACCACTACACCATTTGGGATCATACTCAGGCCAAGTGAGGTGTATATATTGTTTTATGATTCATATAGGATAGATATTGGGGTATTATTGAGTTAGGGAGATAGGTTTGCAGATTTTGGGTCATGAATGTGGGGTAAAATTGAGTGGAAATATCCTATTCATGACTTTAAATTGTCTTATGTTTTTTATTCCATGAAGTGATGGAGGTAATATTTTATAGGAGAAAATTTTACTGTGTATACTGATCGCAAATTAATAAATTATTTCCCTTATGAATAAGATTAAAATATTCATTAGTTGATGTGGGTTGAGTATATAATGTCATTTTCTTTCGAGCTACATTATATGTCTGAGAATGGAAATAGTGTGGTTGATGCATTAATAAGGAAAAATCAAACTCAGGTAGTTCAGGAATCTAGTTCAGAGTTGATGATAATGAATTTGCAGTCTAAGTTACATGTTTTGGATATATAGGACCAGTAAAAGATGAATCTCATATATGTGATAGTGGAGTCTACACATTTATGTATAATTGGGGAAAGAAATTTTTTGGATCCGAAATATCTTTCATTAAGGGGAATCCTTAATGTTTAGTAGAAACCGTTATAATGCATTATAGGTTAGTATGAGATCATCTATGCATGTAACTGTGTTGTTATTACTAGGCGTATACGGTAGGAACTAATACATGAATTTTATTCCATAAAGCGTGAGGTGTATTAGGGTTCAAAAAAAATGTATTATACCCAACGTCAACAATTTTGCTGGCCGAGCATGAAAAAGGAGACTCCAAGGTTCATGAAGTGACTCTGCATCATTAAAAAGGTTAATGATGGTCATCAATGACCTCATGTTTTACTTTAGAGATTTATCATTCCATAATAGAAGTGGTATGATATTAATTTAGAAATTATGGTTGGTCTCCTGAGTTCTCCATAGAGGAATGCCACATTTTTGGTGGTTGTGGACCAAATGATGAAAGTAGCACATTTCATTCATATAGGGAAGAAATTATCAGTGGATTAGTTGGGGTGATTATATGACCATGATATAATCCATCTTCAATGGGTTTCATAGAGTATTTTTTCAGACCATTACACATGTTTCACATCACTCTTATGGAAGGTCATTTTGATGCCACTTGGTACACTAGTTTTACTAAGTATATAATTTCACCCACAGACATATGAGAAGTTGGAATGTACAATAAAAGTTCTTGAGGAAATGATTCAAGCCTTTTTCCTAGAATTTGGTGGGTCTTCATAGAAGCACCTATATTTGGAAGACTTCACTTATAATAGTATTTATTAGTAAACTATATAGATGGAAACATACCAGGATTTTTGTGGTTGGATATAATGATCCACTAAATGATGGATGGTGGTAGGTGAGTCAGAGTTATTGTAACCAAGTCTCATACATGAGACTTTAGTGAAGGTTCAGCTGATTCAGAGTCACATGGATACAACTCTAAGAAAGAATAATTCAGATGATGATAGATGTATATGACCACAAGAGTTTATCATGGGTGGTCATGTGTTACTTTTTATTTCACATAGATAGGGTCACTTTAGTATTTAGAGACATGGAATATCAGCGCCCATGTTTATTGGACCCTTTGTGGTTGTGGAGAGAATCAGGCTACTGGCATATCGATTGGCTCTTCCACAAATGTACAGTTCTTTTAATTAAATTTTTCATGTTTCAAAGCTTCATCGATCTCACCATAACCCTTCTCATTTGAACGATGTGGATGATTTTTTTGAGATATTTATTCTCCCTTCGAGGAGCATCTAATACGTGTGTTGGATCATAGTGAGAATGTGTTTCAAGGAAAGACTGTGCAAATTTTTCAAGTATTGTGAAAAAATGTGTATCATTAATAGGAAACATTTGAGAGAGAGTTACATATATGGGATTAGTGGCCAAATATTTTTTCCTCATAATATCAGTTATACATGGGAGTATAGCTTGAGGATGAGCTATTTTAAGGTGGAGATATTGTATGTTACCAAACCTTCTTAAATATTTCTCCAACTTGTTTTTAGGTACAATTTTTTCTTCTTTTGAGTACATGTTGTTTTTGTTTTACATTAATGATTTTTTGGGAGAACATGGACAATTATGGAGGGAATATGTGTAGTGCATGGTGGGTGCATGGTTTACCCAAACAGTGTACCCGGGATGATAAACTATTAGAACCCAAACTGGGGGGATTCTCACAAATTGGTCCATGGTTATTGAAACATTGTTTCCTCTTAGTAGTAACCATGAAACCCTTTAGTCGGAGGCACACGATTAGGTTCATGGTTAGAGAAAACCATTAACTCTTTACCTAAAATTGTTGGTGTAACACCCATATTATTTATGAAATACTTTCATTAAATAATTTTTATTCTTCAGCAACTTTATTTGCATTAAATCATGAGTTTTAACAACACAAAAAAGGCCCTTATTATAAAAATACCATTATAAAATTTCCATCACGTTATTGGGAATAATAATAACTAACTTATATAAATGCATTGTGAATTTATTGGCTATCAATTATTTAAAAAATATTTAAAAAAATAATATATTTGCATTTTTAGATTGTATTAATATTGGAAATTAAATTAATTATATATATATGTTTTATATACTTAATTAATTTTTTTATTCATACATTGGATATTTTATACATAGGGTATGAATAAACTCGTATTTGATGTAGAAAATACATATTTTAATAAGAAAAGATTATTTTTACACCATTAAATTAAGAACCACTATTATATTAATATTTTTACACATTAATAATATTTATTTGACAACATAATCATGATATTTTAAATAGGGATAAAAAAATTTACTTTAGATGAATTTTTGATATTTTTTCTGATAACTATCATGTTTTGATGAATAGTTAAAATATACTAAATTTTAATTGAAAATAACTTTTTTTATTGAAATAATTATTATTGTAGAATTATTTATTTGAATGGTATAAAACTATAAATTTAATATATTATTTCAATTTAATATATTTTAGGTCTTGGGAGATAATTTTACATTAAACTAACATGTAAAACCATTACAGTCTTTCGTAATATTCTATGTTTTGGAACTCATTTTATCATTTAAACAGCGAGATAGATTTTCAATTAATTACTGCAACATCTATGTTTTGAATTTTGAAAAATGTATTCCATATTTGGAATCATTGGATTCAAATTATGTTAATATTCCACTATTTCTCGGCACTTTGAATATTTAATTTGGTAAGTATTTTTATTACAATGGTTAAAGGAAAATCAGGTAATTAAAGGTAAAAATAATATTATAAAATTACCTTAACACATGTAAAACTTTTATTGGATGACTAAATTTGACCCTTATCAGTATTTATTAAAAATGGAATAGCTTAATGGAAACTAACCTATGAATATGACATGAATATAATAAAAACTAATGAATGTAAAAAAATGTCACAATCTCATTTTATATAAGTACATAATTATTAATATATGTATAACATGGAGATAATATCGACTATAGATTGTATTTGAAAATCTGAAAGTATTACCTACATCATATAAATTTATTTATTTTATAAATTAAAAAATTACCATTAAGGATGACACAATAGTGATGTAGAAATTATTTTATTAATAGAATTATCAAAAAATGGTTTTAAAAATATTAAAATAAATATCATGTGAATGAATTAATGTTCTCTAAAAATTTTATAGGTGACTATGACATATTAGAAGTGTATTAAATATTCTGGTTTGAATTTATCTTTTGTGTAGATTTTATTTATCGCCAAATAAATGAATAGTGTCAAAATTGTCAGTATTGATATTTTATAAAAATAGCATTTTATTAAATTATTTACAAATCATAAAAATATTTACACATTACAAAGTGAAAATTATAAAGACTAAAATTTCATAAAATATCCATTTATGTACAATTAATACCATATATGTAAATATTTAAAACTATAAAATAATTAGAATGTTTTTACCACAATTAAAATTAAATAGAATAATTAGGTGTCAATTAAAAAGATATGTTTTCAATTTACAAATTAACTTGACCAAAAATTATTGGTTTAGGATATTACAACCCTCTCTCATATGATATTCTAATTTGGACATATTAGTGGTTTTGGGTAGGTTTTGATTTTATTATAAGTTATTATATATGGAGTTTTCAATAGTACCCCTCACCTCAATTATTAAAGGGAACCTCCTCTCTCACATATTCACATTATTTTGATCCTTCAAGCTCGGCCACCCCATCCCTTTTCCCATATAAACATCCCTATTTTCATTCTAGAGGTTCTGGTCATTTTCAAACACCAAATCTAGTTCTCTACGAAGATATTTAGAGGAAGCATGTCAGGGAGGAGGTAATCTCTTTTACCGATTCATTCAAACTTATGTCTTCTTCTACATACTCTTCATTAGTTGTTTCATTATAAAGTAATAACATAAAAATAAATCATATACTGATATGTTTTTATGAATATTAAATAGCCATATTTCACCTTCTATCTTTCCTATGAAAAAAGAAATCACCACCCGTGCAAACGTACAACTTATCGTCACCATGATGTGTTATCATCTATTTTTCACCACCACCTTACTAAGATGGGAATAATGATTGAAATAATAAATATAAAATATTAATATTAGATTTTACTAATCCTAAAATATTATACACCATAATATTCAAAACAAATCAATTTTTTTTTGAAATGATATCATCGCTAGTGCGTACTTACGGACTACCGTCTCCACGATGCGATGCGACTCATTCTACATTATCATTATTAAAATATGATTATATACATGAATTGAATGAATAAATATTATATATATTATATTAATATAATTATTTAAACTATTTACCTATAACATAGTAATTAGAACATGAACTTATCAAAAAAATCATGCATAAGAACATAAAGCAGTTAATATCTGAATAACGAGCCACAATGAAATGTTACTTAAAAAAGATGATAATATAATCATATTTGATATCATAAAAATGATTATTATTCTAAAATAAGTCAATAACATTATTTAAATAAATTTATAGTATGTTTGAATACATACGATGGATATCAGACTTAAGGTAATGGATAATTTTACAATCTCATTTTTATTCCACATAGTTTATATATAAGAATTTACTGGGGGAAATTTATTTTACACATCCCTGTATCCTAATTGTTTAAGATTATTTATATTCTTATAAAATGGTTTCAATTTAATTTTAACCTTTGGTAAATGTTTATTAAATTTTGTGAATTTAATCCTTTGTCATTATTTGATTTAATGTACCTTTTTTGACTTTTCCAGCAAAAGTATGGGGATAATGTTTTTTTAAAATTTTATAGCATGAATAGAATTTTACAATTTCATGAAACTTTCTTTCCACGAAACATTCTCTGCATGATTAATATATTATTTTAAACTAAATTATTTTCTTTTAAAATTAGATGTTATTTTGAGAAAATAAAACGTTTTTGAAAAAGAATGTTTATTTTCCTCAGAAATAATGTTTAAATGCTTTATCAAAATTATTTTCAATATAAGATAAAATAGGGTTATGTATACATCTATATTATAAATTTTATTTTATTTTGTTTATGATGGAATTATTTTTATGAAATATATTTATTTTAAATTGATTATAATGGAATGATGTTTAAGAACCCCATTTTATTTCATGGGTTATGATATTATAAATGATTTATGTTTTTGTGGGACACGTAATAATGTTTACATTATGATATGTTTGGGACCTATATCTCCCTCCAATTCATTTGGTAAATATTTATATTTCAAGAGATACAAATGAATTGAATGAAAAGTAAATCGGGTTCAGTAATACAGGGCTGGAACGAGGTGTGAACTTGGTTTACTAATGGAATTTGTCTTCTAGGTTGGTTTTGGCGATGAGGCCTGACTAAAATAAAATGATTTTCTATGCTTATGTGTGTATTACAAGAAATTTCATGTTTTATTTTATGACTATGGGGATTATATAACACTTTTTTAATTATCCAATGACATGATATTCTGATCTTTTATATGCAGGATACGATTTTTCAAATGTTATGTTCTTATAATTTGATTCGTATTACTCTTGTTTAACCTTAATAAGAATTTGAGCTCACTCATTCATATGTTTCTTTTCCCCAGGTCATGAAGAAGGGTATTATGTAACATATGTCAAAAATGTGTCTAGTTTGGACGAAATAAGCGGGATACAATATAGATGTTTTTTTGAACATGTTTTTTATGTTTCCCAATTTCTAATTACACTTAACCTATATGGTCCTTGAGTGGTCTAAATTATGTAATGTAATAAATATTCTCCAATTTTGAAGTAATATCTACTTATAAATCATGGGATGTTATAGTTGGTATCAGAGAAAAGGTATAGTTAACCTTTGGAAACTGGGATGAGTGAAACTTATTAATAACCCTAAGGATATGTATAACTATAGTTTACAATCCAATCTGAGTTTTTTATAGATGTTCATGAATTACTAAGGATAACACATAAAGTGTCCTAAATTGAAATTTTATTATTGAATTATGTGGTTTTCAAATTATGATTAGTGTATCTATACTATGGTTTTTGGTCTTAGAAAAAGAATGGAACCCGAAGGAACCGCGTAAATGCAGAATGCGAAGAGAAATTCAATTATTGTACCCCTAAGAAACTAAATATTATGGGAGATGGAATGAAAAATATTGTAACCATACTAGAACAACTTTCTCAATCTATGAATCATTTCATACTTCCAATCAAGAAAAGTAGGTAACAACATTCTATTGAATTTCTCATGAGCCAGTGTCCACCTTCATTCAATGGGACTTGTTATCCATATGTGGAGGAACAATGGATCAGAATCATAGAAATGATATTTTCCATTCCATAATGTTTTGAACATGGTAATTTCATATTATAATTATATAGTTTGGAAGGTGAATCTGATCAATGATGTAATATGATCTCTAATATGTGGAAAATAAATGAAATTGAGTCCATGGAAAGGGATGAGTTCGAGAACATATTTTTCAATATGCACTTTCCTCTTATACTTTGAACAAATATGGAGAATGGGTTTTTTGACCTTAGGAAAAAGGATGATGAATATGGTGGTACCTATGTAGAAAATTTTACAATACTTTCATGGCCTTTATCTGGAAATATTATCAAACCTGGGAGTATAATTGATCGATTCTTCAGTGGTTTAAAACCAATTCTCTGATAGGAATTTTTCATAAGGGACCTAAATAACTTTGAGGAAATAGTTAGATGTGCTCTTAAGGTTAAAATGAAGAATGTAGTAACCCATAGATCATATGGTTTGATGAGAAGATAAAAATGGGATTAAAAGGAAAATCTAAAGGCCATGCTAAAAAAATATTAGTTTTCCATTATTCTCGTTGTGTGAAAATATACATGGAGGTAATTGTCTTAAAGAGACTAGTAAATGTTTAATGTGTAGGAAAGAAGGTCACCGAGAATTTGAATTATGATGTGATGGGAAAAAATTTATGATGATGAGAAAAAAGAAAAGGATACAAAAAATACACATCTACACCCCAATGCTACTAGTTCAAGGAAATGGGGAACTATTCTAATCAATGATGTAACACCCCAAGATTTCATAGTGTGTTATTTCTTCAAAATAATTCAATAACTTGTACTACACACAACACCGAGTTCAAGCGCACCATGACTTACCAAAAAATCCGTTCAAAAGAGGTTATGAATATTATTAACTAAATTTTAAACATTATATAATCCTTATAATTTTAGAATCCATATTATGAGTTTCTTAGACATAATGTATGAACAAATTCATTTTCAGTATTTCACTTTTACCGAATTTTAATAGTGAACCCTTTTTAAATACAATATTTTAAACTTTTTGACTAAATGGGGACATCAAAAATTTAAAATGAAACATCCCAAGCATCCACGATACGCTTTCCTTTGAATAATATCGTAGCGTGTGTTGTACGCAACTTCGAGTTCTAACACACACCACAACCAATCAAACTAGCCGTTATGAATAGTAATACCTACTTTTTGAAATTATATATATTTTATATTTCAAAATGGACTTCATTTTTGTATTCGTAATATCGAATTTATCCTAGGGTGAAATTTTGGAACTTTTTGGATAACACTTATATTTTGATGAATAGTGAAAATTACTAAATTTTAATTAAAAACAACTTTTTTAATCGAAATAATTTATATTTATAAATTATTAATTTGAGTGGTTTTAAATTACATTTAGAATATATTTTTATCATTTAATATAATTTTGGTCATTTTACATAATTTTACAATTAAACCGGACATAAACAAGTGTCAATCTTTTGATATTTATTATCTCTTAAAAACACGCTTTTTGTTTTAACAACGAGAATTAATTTTAAATTAATTTATGCCACTTCTGTGTTTTGAATTTGGAAAAATGGATTCCATATTTGGAATCAGTATGTTAATATTTTGTAAATATGTAACTTTTATTTTTAGACATTTTGAATAATTAATGCGGTAAATATTTTATTTATCATGGTTAAGGGTAAATCTAGTAAATAAGGGTTAAAAATAATATTATAATAATAATAAATTACCCTAAAACGTGTCCTAACATTATTTGTGGATACATGTCTGACCATGGGCATATTTGGGTCGATTTTGAGACCCCATGGAGCCACTTGTAGGTGATAGGGACACTTTATGTTAATTAAGTTTAAATAAGTACAAAAAAGACATAAGCATATATCTTTTTGAAAAACAATTTTTACATAGGGTTATATATGATCGATTTTAGACTAGAAATATTAATTTTAAATCTAAAAAGATATCTTACATAATGATATTTTATTTATAATTTTTGGACATTAAATAAATTTATTTATTTATGACACAATGATGATGTAGTAATTACCATAATAGTGAAAAATTAAAATAATTGATATTATAAATACCGAAATAAATATAATATGAGACTTTTATTGAATTAAACTAATTTTATAGGTTAATATGACATATTAGGATTGATTTAATTGACTTTTTTCGAAGTAATAATTCTGTTATAAGTTTCACTTAAATCAATTATTGAATAGTGTCAAAATGGATATAAAAGGGTTTTTAAAACAAATATTATATTATTAATTGATATTAAATTCGTAAAAATCTATGGATCGGCCAAGAGACTTATATCATGATAGTTTTATCATTAATGGACCACTTGGGGGTCTCTCGGATATATATAGTAAGTTTATTAACCATATAATATAAAAATACAAAGAGACATTGTAAAAGTGAAACTAATTAACTTAGAGTTAATACTTAATGATAAGGTTAATATAGTAACCCAAACCTATCTAAATTATATTTATTGAATGGTTTTCGACCCATCCCCACCTTAAACCTTAAATAATCAACTTTGGATCCATTAGAAACCAAATAATAATTTATTATAAATTAATATTTCTAGCTTTTCCAATGGTGCCCCTCACCCCTCTTATAAAAGGGCACTCACCCTTATCCTTACTTCACGCCTTCAAAGCTTTTTGGTTCTGTCAAACCCTACCCAACTACTCTCTCAACATCCCTCAAAACATCCTAGAGGCCTTACTTTGATCAGAAATCATACCTAAGGAGCCATTTTGTTCAAATCAAAAGGAAGAACCCGAAGAAGAGGTAATGTTTTCACCACCCTTTTTCAAATTCATTTCTTCTTCAACTTCTTCTTTCATTGTTATTCCCATTCTAAAATAATGAATCCAGTAACTCCTATATACTGTAATATTATTATAAATATTGTACAACCATATTCAGTATTCTATCCACCGTTTGAATAACATGTCACCATACGTGCGTACGTACGGCTTACCGTCTACACGTCGTTGTGTAATTGTTATTCAATAAATTATTATTTTGGATGGGTATAAAAATGATGTGTAATTCATGTAGATAATAAATATAACATGATAATTATTCTGTATATATGATATACCATCCAATTATATATTATTTTAAAATCAAAAAAATGATATTGTCGCTCGTGCATACGTACGGACTACCGTCTCCACGAACGCGATGAGATTCATTATATATTGTATCCATTCAAGTATAATTATCATTTGATGATTTAAAAATAATGTTTACAGAATTGATATCATTCTAGATATGAATAAGATACAACCTATCCCTGAAAACCACGGATTACGTATGAAAACATATAAATGAAAACGAGTAAGTTAACCCCCGAAACAACGATAATTCTAAGATATTATTAACAAAGCAATGTTAAAAGATCATATATGATATCATATGAATGTTTATGATTATTGTATAATTTAATAACAATTATTTCACCATTATACAGGAGGTTAACCAACCTATATCCAAGGAAAAGTACAAGTTAAGGGTTTACTTCGCAATCTCTTCATTATCCGACGTTGTTTATACGTAATAATATACTGGGGCTTCTTTATCATTCACATATATGATTCTTAAAAATGTATTTCAATTTTTTTTACTATTTACTAGAATATGGGTTAAAGTCATTTATACCCTTGTTGACTTTTATAAGTGGTTTATAAAGGGGTATTTCCATCATTTTCCAAACAAGTTCCTTTTTAACCTTTTCGACATAATTAAGGTAAAAAAAATTTTTTAACTTATACGGCGAGTGCGGCTATTTTCTGCCGTTACAAAACATTGAAGCTTACCTTATAATATTATAAGAATATTTTCAAAGTAAATGTTTTATTTTATAATTATGTGACTTTTGAATGATTTCAAAAGGATATTTTAAGAATTTTTGAAAGGTACTCTTTATCAAGATAATAATTTTAAATGTTTTAAAGATTTATCTTTCTAAATCTTTTTAATTAATGTACGTGTTTTCAAAATGATTTTAAGGATTTATTTATATGTAAATGAAGGTTTTGAAATTATATTTTTTTTCAAAAGTTTCAAATTGGTATGGGACACTTTGATTCAAAAATCTATTTTAAATTACTTCCTTTATAAATGTGTGACTTTTCAATGATTTCGAGAAAAGAGATATTTCTCTCAAATAGTTTTGATTTCATATATGTCAACATCCTTTGATGGATTTTAAGCTTATTTGAAGTTTATTTATTATGATACAAAACTTTTGTATTGTATTTAAGGTTTTGTGATATGTTTTTACTATGGATGTGTTATTTTTATACCATTCATGGTTTATGGAGAAAGTATTGACATTTCATATGCTAGTTTTAATACGAATGTTTATGTTATGGTTAAATCTTTTCATATGGGAATGCATTGGACTTAGTAAGTGACAGGTGGAGCCCCCTATAGCTCCTCGATGCAACGGTAGGTCTCATGAGACAAACTAGTGTCTTGGCACAGGGCCTTGACAAAATATTATTTGTAGTCCTGCCACGAATCCTTGGCTATTTGGTTATGATAGTCTGGAATTATGCATTCCATCATTATGAAAGTGGTTATTGATATTTCATGTGATTTTTGGATTAATAGAATATCAATGTGAATAAGTAAATGGAATTATTTCATTTTACATTTTCCATAATATGTTGAAGTTCATGTTTAAAAGGATTTTGATTTAGTTATAAATTGCCTTAAATTTTTATTCTTATTTATGAAATATTCCTCTATATTGTTATCCTTACTGGGCATTTGAGCTTACCCATTTTCAATGATTTATTTTTCCCAGGATGTGAAGAAGTAATTTATGAGTGACTTGCAGGGATAGTATGTGGGGATATGAGTGTGGAATATGGAGACAATATATTGTTGTAGATTTTCACTTATGATGTAATGTAAAACTTTATGAATATATCTAGTGTTTCCAAGGCTACTAAACCAATCAGTCTTTTGATATTTGATCTTTATCGTGATCATGCCAATGTTATGTAATAATGCACCGACTATGGGTAACTGGGGTCCGGGCATTACAGTTTGTATCAGAGGAAGTTTAGTACAAACCTTGGAAGCTAGATTTAGATAAACTATGATTAGAGCACATAGATTTAAGATGGACTTTGAGGTTTAATATACAATAACTTCCTAGAATTTTGGTATTATAGAGATTTTGTGAGTTTTCCGAGCAATACATCCCTGTCTGGATACGAGCTGGTAGAGGAGGATCTGGCATAGATGTACCTAGGGGTAAAACCCAAAAACACCTCTTTGAGCTGGACTCGAACGGGAACTGGTGCACGAAAACGAGCCTTTCTGCACTCTTGGTTACGACACTCCTGGGGGACATGCTTAGGATAATTCTCATTTTCATTACAAACCATTATGAAGGGTTTATGAGTATATACTTCCTCAAAGGAGAAATTTTTATGATTATGGATTATATCCATAAACTATTTAATTTATGTTATGTGTCTTACAAGTTTGTGATTAGGTATTGTTATTCATAAAATAATCTAGTGTATGCCATTGTTTAGAAATGGCTCCCAGTAGAAGGAATGAATACTCCAGAAATGCACATGATCCAAAGAGAAAGAAGGATCATATCTTTCATTGTCTTAAGCCAGAATTTATAAGAGAAATAGTCTCCTAGGTATTATCATCATATGCAGAAATAATATCATGTGTTGATAAGATATGTAAAGAGTTTACTGAGTCCTATGTCTTTGAAGGGAAGCAAGAGAAGAAAAGGATGGAAGAGAGAAATATGGATAAAGGGAAGAGGGAAAATAAGAATTTTTTCATATGTGATAACTGTGGGAAGAAACACCCTGGAACTTGCCTGAAAGTAATGGGAGTTTTTTATAAGTGTGGAGGAAAATGGCACAAAGTACATGACTACATGGGTAATAAAATGGTTTCAAATGTACAATGCTTCATTTGCAAGGAGTTTGGACACTACGCGAACCTATGTCCTAGTCATCAGACTATGCCACAAATGATGCTATTGGATAATAATCAAGTTATGATACTACCACAGATAAAGAAGAATGATTAGAGTTCTTGTGTTGATTATGTCATATGAGTGTTGTATCAACAATGTACTTGTTATAATAATTATGGAGTATATAAGGATTGTACTGCAGTACTAATTCATTAAGGACTGGATATTGTGTGTAGAAAAGAAAAGTGACTCAATAACATGATAAATTTTTGGAAAATATATGGTTGAGTGAATGAAAAACCATAATATAGTTCTGATACTGAGGTAGTGATTTTGGAATAATACATGATTGATTTGGATAAATTATATTGGATATTCTTGACTACCTTGAAACTGATTAATTATTTGTATATTCCATCATTGTTGGGGTTTAAAACATTTTTGGATTGAAGGAGTATATCTATTATTCTTTAAGGAATAAGGGATCATGAATGTAATTAATAAGGTTTTATGGAAATTCAGGATGTTGCAGTGTTTTAAAAGAATACATGATGAAGGTGTTCAAATTTTATTACGCGGAAAAAAGGATCTTTATTATGTTTACCTCCTTATAAATTTTGGACTGAAGTATTTTTGATAGTTCTAGTTTGGATTATTTTGGATTTCCATAAAAGGACAACCCGGAGGTCAGGCGGCAACCCGTCGCGTCCGGTAAGGCTGCAAGACTTAAACCCAAAACCGAAGGGCGACAAGGGTGTATCACCTACCACTGACCCACGTGATGTCCAGGATTAAATAATGTAGTTTTTTTTAAAAAAGATCTGGTAGATTAATTATAAATTCGTTTTTTTAAACCCTATACGAATAGGATAAATCGAATTTTTTTTACGTTCTGTTATCTTTTAGTGTGAAAGATGAGTTTGTGGTAGAAATTATTTAAAGGATGGAACTATAGTTGTCAAGAATATATTTTTCTTCTTCTCTTATTCTATGAAGAAATTAATTCTTATACATTATTTAAGGAACCCTAAAACCAAAAATGTGTTATCCTAATACCCTATGTTTTGTTGAACGGATGGTATTTCAAATCATTATAAATTTATGAATTTAGGGACCTAAATTTTACACTTGTTTGTGATTTATGACCTCAATCACTACCTATAAATATTTACGTTTTCCCTCCAATTATATGTCTCTAATTTCCACCAATGTTCTCCTAATCGAGATCATAATTTGGTGGTGACCCTTTCATTTCCCTTTTCCTCATATTAGGACTAAATTTTAGTAACCCAATTTTCGATGTGGTTTTTCCCACAAATATATTTTCTATTTTCAACCTTTTATTTTTGAATAACAATTTCAAATTGCGAGGACGCAATTTATTGAATGAGATGAGAATGTAACACCCCATGATTTCATAGTGTGTTATTTCTTCAAAATAATTCAATAACTTGCACTACACGCAACACCAAGTTCAAGCGCACCATGACTTACCAAAAAAGCTGTTCAAAAGCGGTTATGAATAGTATTAACTAAATTTTAAACATTATATAATCCTTATAATTTTATAATCTATATTATGAGTTTCGTAGAAATAATGTAAGAACAAATTCATTTTCAGTATTTCACTTTTACCAAATTTTAATAGTGAACCTTTTTTAAATACAATATTTTAAACTTTTTGAATAATTGGGGACATCAAAAATTTAAAATGAAACATCCCATGCTTCCACGGTACGCTTTCCTTTTAATAATACAGTAGCGTGTGTTGTACGCAACTTCGAGTTCTAACACACACCACAATCAATCAAACTAGCCGTTATGAATAGTAATAACTACTTTTTGAAATTATATATATTTTATATTTCAAAATGGACTTCATTTTTGGATTATGAATATCGAATTTATCATAAGGTGAAATTTTGGAACTTTTCGGATAAAACATATATTTTGATGAATAGTGAAAATTACTAAATTTTAATTAAAAACAACTTTTTAAATCGAAATAATTTATATTGATAAACTATAAATTTGAGTGGTTTTAAAGTATATTTAGAATAAATTTTTACCATTTAATATAATTTTGGTTATTGTACATAATTTTACAAATAAACCAGACATAAACAAGTGTCAATCTTTTGATAGTTATTATCTCTTAAAAACACGCTTTTTGTTTTAACAACGGAAATTAATATTAAATTAATTTCTGCCACTTCTGTGTTTTGAATGTGGAAGAATGGATTCCGTATTTGGAATCAGGATGTTCATATTTTGTAAATAGGTAACTTTTATTTTTATACATTTTGAATAATTACTACGGTAAATATTTTATTTACCATGGTTAAGGGTAAATCCGGTAAATAAGGGTTAAAAAATAATATTATAATAATACTAAATTAACCTAAAACGTGTCCTAACATTATTGGTGGATACATGGCCGACCATGGTCATCTTTGGGTTGATTTTGGGTCCCCATGGAGCCACTTTTAGGTGATAGGGACACTTTATTTTAATTAAGTTAAAATAAGTAAAAAAATGACATAAGCATATATCTTGTAGAAAAACAATTTTTACATAGGGTTATATATGTTGGAGTTTCGACTATAAATATTAATTAGAGAGCTAAAAAGATATCTTACATAATGATATTTTATTTATAATTTCTAGACATCAAATAATTTAATTTATTTATGACACAATGATGATGCATTAATTACCATAATAGTGAAAAATTAAAATAATTGATATTATATATACCCAAATAAATAAAATTTGAGCCTTTTATTGAATTACACTAATTTTCTAGGTTAATATGACATATTAGGATTGATTTAATCTACTTTGTTTAATGTAATCATTCTGTTATGAGTTTCACAAAAATCAATTATTGAATAGTGTCAAAATTGACATTAAAGGGTTTTTAAAACAAATATTATATTATTAATTGATATTAAATTCCTAAAAATCTACATTTCGTCCAAGAGACTTATATCATGATAGTGGTAGTATTAAGGGACCACTTGGGGGTCTCTTGGATGTTTATAGTATGTTTATTAACCATATAATATAAAAATACAAAGAGGCATTGTAAAAGTGAAACTAATTAACTTAGAGTTAATACTTAAAGATAATTTTAATATAGTAACCCAAACCAGTCTAATTTCTATTGGTTGAATGGTTTTCGATCCATCCCCACCTTAAAACTTAAATAATCAACTTTGGAGCCATTAGAAACCGAATAGTAATTTATTATAAATTAATATTTATAGCTTTTCCAAAGGTGCCCCTCACCACTCTTATAAAAGGGCACTACCCCTTCTCATTACATCACACCTTCAAAGCCTTTTTGTTCGGCCAAACCCTGCCCAAATACTCTCTCAACTTCCCTCACTACAACCTAGAGGCCTTATTTGGATCATAAAGGCAACCTATGGATCCCTTTTGATCAAATCAAAAGGAAGAACCCGATGAAGATGTAATGTTTTCACCACCCTTTTTCAAATTCATTTCTTCTTCAAATTCTTCTTTGTTTGTTATTACAATTCTAAAATAATGAATCCAGTATCTCCTATATACTGTAATATTATTATAAATATGGTACAACCATATTCAGTATTCTATCCACCCTTTGAATAACATGTCACCAAACGTGCGTACGTACGGCTTACCGTCTCCACGTCGTGGTGTAATTGTTATTCAATAAATTATTATTTTGGATGGGTATAATAATGATGTGTAATTCATGTAAATAATAAATATAACATGATAATTATTCTGTATATATGATAGACCATCCAATTATATATTATTTTAATATCAAAAGAATGATATTGTCGCTCGTGCGTACGTACGGACTACCGTCTCCACGAACACAATGAGATTCATTCTCTATCATATCCATTCAAGTATAATTATCATTTGATGATTTAAAAATAATGTGTAAGGAGTTGATATAATTATGGATATGAATAATATACAACCTATCCATGACAACCACAGATTACGTAACAAAACATATAAAAGAAAACTAGTATGTTAACACCCGAAACAACAATAATTCTAAGATATTATTAACAAATAAATGTTAAAAGATCATATATGATATCATATGAATGTATATGATTCTTGTATAATTTAATAAAAATTATTTCACCATTATACAGGAGGCTAACCTACCCTCAACCAAGGAAAAGTACAAGGTAAGGGGTCATTTCGCAATCTCTTCATTATCTGAGGTTGTTTATACGTAAAAATCTACTAGGACTTCTTTATCATCCACATCCATGTTTCTTAAAAATGTATTTCAAAACATTTTTACTATTTACTGGAATATTGGTTAATGTCATTTAAACCCTTGTTGGCTTTTATAAGTGGTTTATAAAGGAATCTTTCATCGTTTTACAAACTCAGTCCTTTTTAACCTTTTCGACATAATTAAGGTATGAATGTTTTTTTAACTTATATGGAGGGTGCGGCTATTTTCTGCCGTTATAAAATAGTCGAAGCTTCCCTTACGTGATTATAAGAATATTTTCAAAGTAAATTTTTTATTTTATAATTATGTGACTTTTAATGATTTCAAAATGAATATTTTAACAATTTGTGAAAGGTACTCTTTATCAAGATCATAATTTTTAATGTTTTAATGATTTATCGTTCTAAATCTTTTTAATTAATGTCCATGTTTTCAAAATGATTTTAAGGATTTATTTATATAGACATGAAGGTTTTGAAATGATATTTCTTTTCCAAAGTTTCAATGTTGAATGGGACACTTTGATTCAAAAATCTCTTTTAAATTACATCCTTTATAAATGTGTGACTTTTCAATGATTTTGAGAAAAGAGATATTTCTCTCAAATAGTTTTGATTTCATCTATGTCAACATCCTTTGATGGATTTTAAGCTTTTATGAAGTTGATTTATTATGATACAAAACTTTTTTATTGTATTGAAGGTTTTGTGATTTGTTTTTACTGTGGATGTGTTATTTTTATACCATTCATGGTTTATGGAGAAAGTATTGACATTTCGTATGCTAGTTCTAATACAAGAGTTTATGTTATGTTTAAACCTTTTCATATGGGAATGAATTGGACTTAGTAAGTGACGGGTGGAGCCCGCTATAGCTCCTCGATGCATCGGTAGGTCTCATGAGACAAACTAGTGTCTTGGCACAGGGCCTTGACAAAATCTTATTTGTAGTCTTGGAACGAGGCCTTGGCTATCTGGTTATAATAGTCTGGCATTATGCATTCCATCATTAAGAAAGTGGTTATTGATATTGCATGTGATTATTCGATTAGTAGAATATCCGTGTGAATAAGTAAATGGAATTATTTCATTTTACTTTTTCCATACTATGTTGAAGTTCAAGTTTAAAAGGATTTTGATTTAGTTATACATTGCCTTATATTTTTATTCTTATTTATGAAAGTTTCCGCTATATTGTTATCCTTACTGGTCATTTGAGCTCACCCCTTTTCTATGTTTTATTTTTCCCAGGATGTGAAGAAGTAATTTATGAATGACCTGCAGGTATAGTATGTGGGGATATGAGTGTGGAATATGGAGACAATAAATTGATGTAGCTTTTCAATTATTGATGTAATGTAAAATTTTATGAATATATCTAGTGCTTCCAAGGCTAGTAAACCCATCGGCCTTTTCAGATTTGATATTTCTCGTGATCATGCCAATGTTATATAATAATGCACCGACTCTGGGTAACTGGGGTCAGGGCGTTACAAATGACCTAATTTAAGAGAAATTAATGATGATCGACAGCAACAAACTATTAAGGCCAATGTCAAATGAACGTCACCTAAAATCACTATCGGTGACATGGGGTAAGATAGTGATGTGGTGAACGGTACACTTAACATCCACTCTAAAGTAAAAAATGTATTATTTGATTTTGTTTCCACCCACTCTTTTTTTCTGATTCATTTTTTATGGTAATAACCATATTACCTCAATAAGTAGATATTGAGTTATCTGTGACAACTCGTAATGGAATAATTTATGCATCAAAAGATTATAATTATTCTCCATTTGAAATTTGTGGGAATATGCATCATGAAAATATTATGATCATTCCAATAGTAGAATTTGATGTGATTCATGGAATTGATTGTCTTTGTCTATAATTTGAAGCTATCAATTTCTAAATAAGAGAAGTCATATTCTATATTCCATATCAATACATGATCAACTATCAATGCAATGATGGAAATAACGTCCTAGAAGAAACATCTTCCATATTATGGGTCTTGATTCCTATAAATGAAGGTTATTTTTCACAAATGGTTTTGGAGAAACTCCTGATTAAAAACACACCAATTGTATTGGAGTTTGATGATGCCTTTTTGGAAGAATTTCAAAGCCTTCCACCAAATAATGAAGTTCATTTTTCAATATTACTGATACTAGGTGCTATGCATATTTCAACGATGCCTTATTCAACGGCCACAATTGAGTTGTTGGAATTGAAGAATCAAATCCAAGAAAATATTTAGGAAGTATTAATAATCCCTAGTTTATCACCTTGGGTAGCACATGTTAAATGTTTTAAGAAGAAAGTATGATCAATGAGAATCTACACTGATTATTTAGAACTTAACAACATCACTATCAAGAACAAATATCATCTTCCTTACATTGATGACTTATTTGACCAACTACGTGGAACTCGATACAATTTTAATATTGATCATTGTTCAGGATATCATCAATTAATGGTCAAAAAGTATGATATATCAATGGTAGTATTCCGTACAAGATAAAGACACTATGAATTTATAGTGATTATTTTTGGACTTACTAATTCCCCAATATCTTCATGGATCTATGGAATAAGGCCTTTAAAGACTACCTTGATCAGTTTGTGGTAGTCTTTATTGATGATATTCTTACATATTAAAAGGTAAAGGAAGAACATGGAGATTAAATGAAAATTTTACCAAAGACCCTGAGAAAGGAAAATATTTATGGAAAATTTACCAAGTGTGAATTTTCGCATCATAAAGATTCATTTTTTGATAACAGAATCCCAAGAGATTGTTTTTCTATGGATCTAGTAAAAATAGAGGTGTCAAAAGATGGTTGAGACCAACAACAATAACTAGGATTTGAAGGTTTCTGGGTTTAGTTGGATATTATCGATGTTTTGAGAAATATTTTTCAAGATTATCTAAACCACTAACCATGTTTACTCGAAAAGTAGTTATGTTCATTTGGATAGAGGAATGTGAAGAGAAATTTAACAAACTAAAAAGAAGGTTAGCCAGTGCACCAATCATCACACTACACTGTTGTGGATAAAGGTCTGTGATATACAGTGATGCATCCAAGAAGGGGATAGTATGTGTTTTCATGAAAAATGGCATGGTCAAAGCTTATGTCTTGTGATAGTTTAAAATCTAGAGGCAAAAATACCCAACTAATGATTTGGAGTTAGCTGGAGTAAAATTTTCATTAATTATATCGAAGAATTATCTTTATGGTGAAAGGTGTGATATTTATATTGAATATAAAAGGTTAAATTAAATTTTCACACAAAAAGTGATGAATATTTACTAAAGACGATTGTTGGATTTGATTAAAGATTAATACTTCTCAATACATACCACCATGGAAATGAAAGAAATTTTAAAAATGCATTAAGTCGATAAGACCATGCTAGAAAATCCATGATGAGGATTAAAAAAGATCCAATATTTATGGTTTTTAAAAGGATGGATAATGAAATTTTAATGGAAGGTGTAAATATTATCTTTCCAAAATGAATGTTCAATGATCAATACAAGTGGATATTAAGGATGAGTAGAAGAAATATTTAGATATAAAAAAGAACGTGAGAAATGTTCCTGAATAAACCTGAATTGTGATTACATAATAAGGTTTTGGAACAAGGTTGGTATTCCCCCATAACACAGTTAAAGGAGTTATTGGATGAGGGTCATGGTTCTTTATTCTAAATTCACCATTTAGGCACACAGATATAAAGGGACCTGATAGAGTTATTCTAGTGGGATGTCATGAAAAGAGAATTCGCTGAATATGTCTCTCAATGCTTGGGTTTTAATCAAGTTAAGGTTCTGAGAAAATGGTATAAGGGATGTTACAACCCTTGCCCATACTGTAATGGAAATGGGATAACATCACTATGGACTTTATCATCAAACATTATGAAACATCCAAAGGAATTAGTGCTCTCTGGGTTATAGTAGTTCTCCTTAGAAAGTCATCACAATTCATTACTATTAGAGAGTATTTCTCTCTTGATCATAATTTCAAGATATATGTAAATTAATTAGTAATATTTTACGGATTATCACTATCCATTATATCTGATCCTGATTTGAGGTTTACCTAGAAGATCTAGCTAATTCATCAGCATGCTCTGGATATAGTGTTACGTTTCGGTACTACATACCATCCTCAGATAAATAGTTAGTTTTAGTGGAATATTAAAACTCTCGAAGACATTTTGAGATCTTTCTCAATAAATTTCAAATGTGGTTTGGATAAGGACCTACCATTGGAAGAATTTTCTTACAATAACAGCTCTCATATCAGTATTCAGATGGATTCTTATGAATATCTCTATGGAAAAAAGTTCAAAACTCCATCTTGTTGGGATGATGTTTTGGAAATAAATATATTAGGAAATGATCTTGTAGATATAATAGTACAAAAGGTCAGACATTTTCAACAACACATAAGAGCATTTTGGAGTCGAAAAAATGTTATGATGAAAACTGAAGAAAATACCTATAGTTTGAAGTGGGTGATAAGGTGTTATAACGAATATCTCCATGGAAGTGAGTATTTAGATTTAGAAATAAGAGAAATTTGAGCCATAGGTATATCAGTTATTTAGAAATTTTCGATCCTGTCGGGAAGGTAGTTTAAAAATTTGTGGTTCCACCAAATCTCTATAAAGTTCATGATGTGTTACATATATGTCTACTAAGAAAGAACATACCTGATCCTTCCCTTGTACTAATGTCTGAAGTCATACCGCTAAAACAAGATCTTTTTTATGAAGAAAAATAGATAGAGATTTTGTATCATAGCGAAAAAGGTAATTGAAACAAGACCACTTGCTCATATAATGTATTATACAGGAACCAAAAATTTAAAGATGATGCATGGGAGCTTGAGGATATATTGTGGGAGAGTTATCATCACCTATTTTTTTATGTGATGAATTTTGTGGTTGAAATTTAGTTTAAGGGGTGTAGAATGTAACACCTAGATGTTTTTATGAAATATTTTCTTTAGATGATTTTTATTCCTAATTAGCTTACTTTGGACACAATCGTGAGTTCAAATGAACCAAAATACACCTTATTATAATATTATTATCATATCCAAGTTTTTAGGTTAGTTAGAATAACTATAACATTACTTATGAAAATGCATTGTGAATTCATTGGCTATAAATTATTCATGAAAAATATAAATCATATAGATACGTGTGTTTTTTAGTGAATTACATTTTTTAATAAAATTAATTATATATTTTTCTATTATATACATAATAAAATATTTTTGATATTCATTCAATGTATATTTTAGTCATATGGTATGAATAAAATCCTATTTCATGTATAAAAGCCATATTTTTTAAAAAATAAAGTATGATTTTACACCTTTGAATGGGAAACCCCTTTTAAATTAATATTTTGACACATTAATAATTTTTATATGATAATATAAACATGTTATTTTTATGCAGGATATAAAAATTTACTTTGGTTGAATTTATGATATTTTTCTTATAACGTTCTTGTTTTGATGAATAATAAAGTTAAGCTAAACATTAATTGATAATATTTTTTATCATTGAAACATTTTATATGGTAAAATTATATTATTTAGTGGTTTAAAAGTATAAATAGAATATATTTTTACCATTTAATATAATATAGGTCATCAGAACTAATTTTACATTAAATTCAGATGTAAAAACATTTCAATCATTTGAAATATTTTATATTTTAGAAAACATTTAATCATTTTAAAAACAAAATAAATTTTAATTTAATCACTAAAAAATAGACATTTTGAATGTTTTTAAAATTGATTCCATATCTGGAATCAGTGGGTCCACATTAATTTAAAATTATACATTTTTTGGCATTATGAATAGCAACATTGGTAATTATTTTTATTACCATAGTTAAATGTAAATCAGGTAATTAATGGAAAAAACAATAATATAAAATTACCATATCACCTGAAAAAAATCATACTAGATGACTAAATTTGACCCTTATCATTTTTTTCAAAATTGAACAACATAATGGCCACATATCTTTGAATATGACATGAATATAATAGTAACTAATTAATTTGACAAAATGTCACAATTTCATTTTATATAAGTATATTAATTTTTAGAAATGTATAACTAGTAGATAATATTGACTATATATAGTCTCTGTAAATCTAAAATAATTACATAAATCATAGAAACTTATTTTTTTATATTAAATAATTACCTTTAATGATGACACATTAGTGATGTAGAAATTATTTTTTTATAGAAATATAAAAAATGGTATTAAAAATATTAAAATATATATCATGTAATCTAATTAATGTTCTCCAAAAATATTATTTGTGACTATGACATGTTAGAAGTGTATTATATATCTTGTCTCGAATTTATGTTCTGTGTGGATTTTATTTAAAGTCAAATAAATTAAGAGTGTCAATAATAACACAATTGATATTTTATAAAAATAATATTATATTATATTAACTAAACGTCATAAAAAATATAAAAATAACAAAGTTCTAATTGTAATGTCTAAAATTTCATTAATTATCCTTTTATGGTCAATTAACACCTTATAAGTAAATATTTATAGCCATTAAATTTTAGGAATGTTATTACAAACATAAAAATTAAATAGAATAAATAAGTGTCAATTAAAAATATAAGGTTTAAATTGAAATAATAACATGTCAAAAAATTTTGGTTGATGAGATGAAAACCCTATATCATCTAATCTTTGAAATTGGGACTTTTTGTATGGTTTTTGTTATGGTTGGTTTTATTATAAATTATTATTGATTGTGTTTCCAAAAGTGCCCCTAAACTCAATTATAAAAGGGACATCATCCCTCACATATTCACTTCATTTTGAGCCTTTAATATCGACCATCCCATACCCTATTCCATTATAAACATCTATATATTCAGTCTGGAGGTTATTTTTATCCTCAATGACCAACTCTAGTTAACATAAAGAGATTTAGTGGAAGCACGTCGAGGAGGAGGTAATCTTTTCTAATGATTCTTTCAAACTTATTTCTTCTTATACATCCTCTTCATTATTATTTCATTATAAATTAATAAAATAAGTATCAATAATATAATAATATTTTATTATAAATATGAAACAACCATAATTCACCTTCTATCCATCCTATGAAAAATTAATTCCCTTCATGTGCGTATGTATAAATTACCGTCTCCACATTGTGGTGTAATCTATTTTTATCCACCTCCAAACATGGATGGGTATAATGATGGAAATAATAAATATATATTATTATTATAACATGTTACTAATCATGAAATATTATACACCATCCACTTGAATACCATTTGACAATTTTGGAAATGTTATCATCGCTCGTGTCTACATACGACCTACCGTCTCCATGATGCGATGCAATTCATTATACCTGATCTTCATTAAACCATGATTATATACATATATTTAATGAATATATATGATATATATTATACTAATATAATTATTTAAATGATTTAACTATATTTTTAGAAGTGGAACTTGAACTTATTAAAAAAATCTTACAGAAGAACATAATGTAGTTAATATCAGAATAACGAGTGACAATAAATTATTTCTAACAAAAGGATTATAATATAAACATATATGATATCATTAAAATTATTATGATTCAGTAACAAGTAAATAACATTATTTAAATCATTATATAGGAGGTTTGGATATATACGATTTATATCGGACTTCAGGTAAGGGATAATTTTACAATCTCATTTTTATCTGAGATCGTTTATATGTAAGTATTTACTGGGGTATATTTTTCATCCACAACCATGTTTCATAATTATGTAATATTATTTATATTATTTAAAAAAAACATAATGTTATTTTTACCTTTTTGGGTTATTTTATTAGATGGTATTAATGTAATGTTTTGTCACTGTTCGATTTGAGGTACATTTTTGTCTTTTCCAGGAAATGTACATGGAGAGTCTTATTATAACTCATATGGAATGAACCGAATTTTACTAATTCATTCAGCCTTATTTCCATGAAGCCTAATCTACACATTTTCATGATTAATTTCATCTAAATTATTTTATTTGAAAATTTAGTATCATTTTGATATAAAAAACATTTTTGAAAAAGAAAGGACATTATCCTCAAGAATTAGGTTCACGTGTTTTTTCAAAATTATTTTCCATATAAGATGACATAGGGTTATTTATCATTAATATTATTACACTAAATTGATTGTATTTATGAAGAAATTTTTTTATGAAATCCATTTTATTTTTAATGGATTGTGATGGAATGATGTTTTAGAAACACATTTTAATTCAAAATTTATGATATGATAAATGATTATGTTTTTGCGGAACACGTAATAATGGATTCATTATGAGATGGGTGTAACCTATATCTCCATCCAATCAATTGTGTTATGATTTATATCTCTTGATATAGGCATGAATGAAATGGAAAGTAAATCCTTTTCAGTAATTCATGACTAGAATGAGGAGTAAAATCAGTTCAGTAATGGATATTTTCCGCAATGATAGTCTTGGTGGTGAGCCTTGACTAATATGAAATGATTTTATAATATAATGTGAATTTTCCATGAAATTTAATTTATTATCTTATGACTACTGGGGTCCTATTTAACTTTTATGATTTATCCCATGACATGATATTTTGATGTTTTATATGCTTTATAAGATTTTCAAATGTTATGTTCTTATAATAAGATTTAAATTTACCTTGATTAACATTATTAAAAATTTGAGCTCACATATTCTTATGTTTCCTTTCCCTATGTGATGAAGAAGGGTATTATGTATGATATCTCAAAAAAGAGTCTAGTTTTGAAGAAATAAGGGGGAGACAATAGAGATGTTTTATGAACCAGTTGTTTATGTTTCCCAGTTTCGAAATACAATAACCATATATGGTCATAGCGTGGTATTTGTTAAATAATGTAACTAATATTATTCAATGTTGAAGTAATATCTACATGTAATGTCTGGGCTATTATATTGGGTGAAAAAACATAAAACCCAGAAAATTATATTAAAATTTCACAAACCCCCAACCATCACCCTATTTCAACCCAACTAAATAATTAAAATTTCATCTCATTTTTTGAGTCTTTATGATAAATTCCTAGGGCTATCAAACAACGTTATTAATGAATAGAAGGTCATATTATAAAATAATCCCCTCTTACATTATGTGGTTTCTTCCATATTATATTTCTCTCTCTCCAGCTCTTCATTCTGGATAAAGTGGAATGTTTTATCCTTAGTTTTTGTAGGTTTGGATCTAGGATTAAATTATTCTTATTCTATTTTTTATTTTGACATGTAATTTATTCTATATCTATTTCTTCTTCATTGGTTTGACAGTTATATTTCAATTTGTCAAATTTTTGTTGTCTAAATTCTGGTAAACGATTGTGAGGTAGTTTGTATATTATATAATTCCCAAAGACTTGATTTAAAATACATTTATGTAATTTTAGAAATTATTTTTCACATTTAGAAAATAATTTTTGAAATTAATCAGTTACTTTTTTATAATAAATTAGTAAAAGGATTATTAAGATGATTAATGAATGGGGATACTAATTTTGTAAATTAATTGGTTTTTGTAACTGATCATTTGTATCATAGATTGAAATGATTTAATTTTATTTACATGTTAAATGACATGGGTTAAATTCAGTAAATTGGTGTTTCATTAATTGGATAATTTAATTTGTTAATTAATTAATGTAATATTGTGATTGTGAAATAGATGGGGTTTTGAGATGGTGTAATTGGTTATTTTATGAGGTATGGTATTCAATAAGAATGGGAATAAAGGGTTGTTTGGATTAAAATTAACGGTATAATGGGTTATGTCAATGAATTTCGATAATTAGTTTAATGATAAATTGTTCATATTATTCCATGTGAATAATGTAACGAGTAGTGATTTTTGTCATAATGTGTAAAGGTACAAATTATTGAGAATGTTTTCATAGTAAGGTTAATGATGGACAACCATGATGTATATGATATTTAGTTTTGTGTGATATTGTGAAATTTGGGATACATTTGATTAATGAGTGTAGAGTAATGAATGAGGCTCCAAAGACCCATATGTGATAAATTAGTGTGGTACATGGACTAAGGCTCTAAATACCCATATTTGATAAATTAGTGTGGGATAGGGACTGGGGCTATAAATATCCATATGTGATATAAATTATGGGTCATGGACTAAGGCTCAAAATTCCCACATGACCTTGAGGTGTAGGAAAGAGACAATGGATCCAAATACCCATAGGGGTTTAGACACGACATTTTGTGCCCATGAGATTGGATAGAGACTATGGTTCCAATTGTCCTTGATATTAATTGAAATAAAATTAAAATGGATAACCAAGGTATTTTGATATGTTATATCCCTTAGGGAATGTTCATCCTCCGGCATGGGTCGAAACATGTATGTTAGTATTAGTATCATTATGAACCTTGGGATTTATATAGTTAATTAATAAATAATAAAATGTGATAATTTTTTACATTATGAAATGTAATTTATTATTTATACAACTATATAAAAATACTATTAACATCATATTTTTTTAGAAGCTGGTCGTGGTGGCCTATTGAGTTATACTCACACCCAACTCGGGATGCCTCATTACTACACGAATAGACTTCATTTTTTCCATATAGGATAATGGGGATATCCCTATATTATTTGTCTATGTTGGGATTGACCATGGATGAGGGAACTATACCTGGTGTTGGGACCTTCTTAGTGGATTTAGTGTATTTATTTTTGATTTTAAATTAGAATGTTCACACTTTTAATGTCATGAAATATCTACTATTTTAGTTTTTGAATATTGTATTCATGTTTTTATTATCATGTGATACTGGTATTATTATGAAAACAGTTATTCGGATGTATATTTTTTATTTATTTTCATTGTTACTCTTCTTTGATAAAGAGGGTATAGTCCCCCCACAATCAATATTATACCCTCATTGAAATTTGTTATCCTCTGGCATGTGAGGAGTCACACATGAAATATTGTCATTGAACATATCGGGGAATAGGTGAGAGGAACCTAGGTTGGGATGTCAAATTTTTAAACATGATATAATTTTTTTTACCATTCAGTTTCTACAGTAATGTTTTTTACTTTTAAACAAGGTAAATAGTTTTTAACTATGTGATTTTATGTTTTAAAAAATATATAAAATAACCAATATAACCATATTTAAGTGTTAAGTAACAAAATTGATCCTCTATTTAATCAAATTAAATTATATAACTACAATAATAAAATATATAAATTTAAATGAAATAACATGTTTAAAAATTGTTTTAGTACAGAATTAACATTTTTACCATTATGGGTTTGTAATCTTATATAGTGTTTATTAAAATTTTAACAATTTTTAATATATTTATTTAAGTTTTTATACATCATATAAGATCCATTATATAATTTTTATTATTTTATTCTATCTAAATTCATCGATATTGGTTATAAAATAATTTTAAAACAATAGTTTCATCAATATCATAGTGATTGATATTAATATTAAAAATATAAATATTATAGATAAAAATTGAAATTGGATATATTAATTAATATGAAATTTTTTTTACCATCTTTTACGAATAATTTTATAAAAACAAATTTATATATCTATTTAAATTAATTTTACTTTTAGCAGGTGGAACGCATAAAAATAAATTTTTATTAATTTATTTTTGGGGAAAAATGATTTATGATTACAATATATTTATCAATTCCATTGATTAAAAGAGATTTAAAGTTATTCTTATCATTCATAAATTATTTATTTAACAATAAAATATATAAAACACATCATTTAGTCATGTTATATATAATAGAAAAAACATTTGATATAAATTTTATCATTAAAATTATAAAAATGATTTTAAAATGATCACCGTGGGAATATAAATAGAAAATATTATTTTAAAATTTATTATTCTAATTTATAATATATAATTTTATTGGAAAATGGTTTCATAAAATTAAATATATTCACATAAAAAAATAATTTCATATTTTTGATGACATTAATCGGTATTTTCAGTATTCACCTAAAAATAATTATTTTAGAAAAATATAAAAAATTCAACTAAAAATTATTTTTTGTTGGTAATTAATTTTTTTAAAAAATTATCAAATTAAAAATATATAATTCATAAATAAATTTTTTTAAATTATAATATATAAAATAATGAAAAAAATTATATTAAAATTAACATTTAAAATATTATTTCATATTATTTTTTTTCCTTATTAATGAAATAACTATTAGTGTTATTCTATGTTAGGGTTTATAAAAGATTCATTAGTAATTTATTCTTAAGGTGTTGTTTCTTTTTTACATTGGGTTTAGCATTTGGAACAAGTTATAGAACATATTATATATTTTAAAGTATCCAAAATCATATCTGTTGACATTCAACCACCCTTAATAAAATTGTGTCCCCATAATTTAAATATTACATACTAAAAGTGTTATATAAATGTGTGTTTCAATAATACTCTGCATTTAAATTTATATATAGCTTTTAGTGATGATTATTTAATTATTATAATCATACTTCTAATATTTTGTTTCTTCACAAACATTTGAGTCTAATACCTTTCTTGGTTCGTTTTTATAACCTTTTTTTAACATTATGTATATTCAAATATTATACCTATAGTGAATATTTATCCTAATGTTGCTTATGGAATGATATTTGATCCCCTTTTTATAATAGTTGCACATTACACACTAATCTCTTTTCTTCCATCTTTCATCAACTTGGAGATTTTTAAAAAAAATTCATGTCGTATAATGATGTTGTAAATGCATTATCCTAATCATTATAAGAATCATTGAGATCCCTATTGGGACATCTCATATCCCTTTATAATGTTTTTTTCTCTAGTGCATTGAACTTCACCGTCTATATAATAAATCTTATGTATGTTTCTTACATTAACATATAACTACTCATCACATTACCTACTTTTTCACCAATCCGGGCACACCCAACTCCACAAAATCCTATCAGGAAAGTTTTGGATGAGGATGGGTTCCTCACTCCGTCCATTCCATATGGAAGTTCAGATGTCAAAATGTGTATTTCCATGAACCTAAATGTCACGACCCGTCCTCGGGCCCCGTTGCCGTGACTATCCCAAGGCCGCCTTCCATAGGCCAGGGGCTGGAGACTAGCACCAAAAGCGTAAATCCCGATAACTGGGAAGGCATTTCCTTTATACAAGTAAACAAAACACCACAGAGTATAAGCGGAAGCAAAACACTAAGTACAAAAGAAATTGATGAAAAGTAAATGGGCCAGAATACAAACCCAAATGAAAGTAAAACTACAAATGAACAAGTACAACAGAAAAAGACAAGAGCTGGGAGAATGGAAGCGGCTCCTGGGTCGTCCTCCTCGGATCCTACCTGAAGGGTAGGTACAGATGGCGCAGCTCCTGGATCATCCACCACACATCCTACATGAAGGGTAGGTACAGATATCCTCCACAACGCTCTCGCCCGTCAACCTCCTCCGACTGTCGTCTCACCGTGAAGTCCACCTCCAGATACTGACTCGTCATGTAGTCAACCTTCGGGTACCGTCGAGTCTTCGAACAATCGGCCTCCGTCAGCACTGTCCGTCGTCTACAACCTACACAACAAGGTGCGAGCATAGCCCATGCAGGGGTGAGTATAACGATACTCAGTAGAGACCCCAATACCCTAAAGGTCTCACTAAAACCAACATGGATAACCACAAAGAAGATCTCAATAGAAAACCCCTACTTAGGTATATGCCATGCATATACCTAAGTTATCAAGTAACTCACCTCAATCATGAGGAAAACACCAAGATCATGAAATCAACAGATAACCCCTACCCAGTTATATGCCCATACATATACCCAAGTCATCAAGTGACCCATCTCAATCATGAGGTAAACAGAAAGGTCAAAAGTCTCAGCTCAAACCAGGATTTTCATTAACGAAACCGTAACTGCTAAAGAGCTCCGTCTCTGGAGTGTATAGTGGTCCTGTCACAACTCCGAGGTACTTCTCACTAACCTAAGACTGCTGAGGTACTCCTCCTGTCGAGTAGTGCGGGCCAGCCACCCAACACAGTAGTGCTTCCCGCCTGGGTATGCCACCCAAACACAGTAGTGCACACCCCCTAGTAGCCTGCAGAGGTACTCTCCGGACGAGTACCGCGGGTCTGCACTGTCACACAGGTAGTGCTTCGTCCGCCATGGGTCTCCACCACACAAAGTAGTGCTCCATCCACTGGGCTTGTTGACTCACTCCAACTCGAGTTGGTAAAGCAGTTGTCAGGTCTCAGTTGACTACACGGTCTCCATACTCCGCATGCTCGTCTCTGGGAGGTTCCGCTCCACGAGCTATAGGTCGATACTCCAAGTATCTCAAAGTCCCACGAAGAAGTATCTCAAAGGACCGCCTCGTCATAGGGGTCTCAACGCAACAGACGGCGCGTCAATCGGACGCCCGGTCTGTGAGTTATTAGCCTTTTCGTCCCAGGGGCCTGGTTGGTTTCGTGAGCGAACCAACCCAGTCGTATCTCAACTGTACCACAAACTCTCATAGGGTATACTCAAAGGGACTGTTTCTCAACGTGATCACCAATGCCACTGACGGTTCGTCAAATGGACGTCCGGTCTGAAAGATAACAGTTGTTCCGTTCTAGGGGCCCGGTTGGATTTCGGGTACAATCCAACCCGGCCACTATCCAACAGCAACCAAAACCCGAGTGAAGTATGCCAAAAGTTCCGACTCATCAAGAGTAATTCAACAAGACAGACAGCGCGTCAATCGGACGCCCGGTCTGTGAGTTATTGGTATTTTCGTTCCGGATGCCCGGTTGGTTTTTAAGGTAAAACTAACATGATCGTACACCACCTGCGTCCAAACCTCAGGCGGAGTAAGTCAAAAGATCCGTCTCACTTAGAGGAATCCATCAACGTTGACGGCACGTCAATCGGATGTCTGAAGCTCAAGTTATGAGTGTTTCCGCTCTGAGGGCCCGGTTGGTTTCGTGTACGAACCAACCCGGCCGAACACCAAGTATTCCGAAACCTTGAGTGTGATATAACAAAACTATCGTCTCAATCCAAGGATCGCATCGCCGCTGACGGCGCGTCGTTCAGATGCCCGTAGCTCATGTTTTGAGTAAAGGACTGAAAAGGTCCGGAGACAGGGGGTCTGGGCCAGGACCGTCCCGGCCCAACCCCCCCGGGGTCGGCCCGAACCGAGTCGACCCGACCTGGGTCTGGGTCCGACCCGGTTTGGCGCGACCCGGCCCGGCCAGGGCGGCCCGGCCGGCGGGTCGGCTCGGCTCGGCTCGGCCGAGCGGCCGAGCAAGGGGGAGCAGCGGGGCGTGCAGCCCCCGCAGAAAGAGGAGCCGCGGCCCCGCGTTGGGCCGCGTTTGGTCAGCGGACACGGCAAAGCCGCGTCCAGTGTCTCACCGGACCTGCACGGTCGCGGGTCTGGTCAGCCGCAGCGGCTCCGTCCGGCGGCGCGCCGGGACGCCGCCTCCTCCGGCCGCCGGCGCCACCGCGCCGGCGCCCCGCGCCGCCGGTGGGTTCCGCGGGCCACCGGAGTTGCTCTGGTAGTCCGATTACACTTTCGCCTGCATCGTACCTCCTCCCATGTCCCGATCTTCACTACGGAATCAACAGATCATCTCTGCGGCCCGTTTTGTCATCGTCCGCCGTTTCGTACATCGACGAAGAACTGCGGAGGGTTGTCGGGCCGTGTTTGTTTGGCCTGCACCCTTCGCGTTAGGTGATAACAATTGGAAAATAATAAACACATGAGATTAATCATTGACGAGGGTATAATTTATCCAAAATAAAATTATACGAACACCTTGCAATCAAAAACCCACACACGAGAGTTTAAAATTTGAATGCGCGACGTGACGACGTTGCGCATTCTTGCCGCTTGATCCCGCACAGTGTGACGATGTCGCACATCCTTGCCGCTCGATCCCGCGCAGTGCGATGACACCACATCAATTCATTCGATCAACAACAACAAGAGAAACAATAAGGGAGGGGGGCGGCCATGTTTGTGCGGTTCGGCCTCCTCCCGTTAACTAATATCATGCGGCCCAAATATCGCTGATAAAAGACGGAAGAGAAAACACGTAAGGAAAATCACGTAAACCCCCTACCTCGTCGTAGTCGTCGGACGAGTTCTTCGTGGAATTGACCGTCGCGGAAGAAGATGATCGTCGCGTCGCGGAAGGGCGTCGCGTCGTCGCGGTATATGGAATCGCGTCGGCGATCACCGTGGTTTAAAGAAAAACACACAGATTTTTATTTCAAGAATTAAATCTATGTTAAGGATAAAATCCACAAAGGAAATTTAAATGTTCCGAAATCTCCTACCTCAAGATGTGGATCGAAGATTCGTCGCGGGAGGAGAAATGTTGTGGAAGAACGTCGCGTGAGAAGAATCGTCGGTGTCACGGAACACGGTGTCGCGTCGTCGATCTCCGAGGGTTCAACTTTCTTCGTGTTCTTCGCGTTCTTCGCGTTCTTTAAGTTCTTCACGAAGGAGGATGAAGATCTTGAAGCTTCTCCCAATTCTCTCAACAAGCAACCCTTAAGAGAAAACACGTATTGGTATTATTTTATTCCCATGCCAATATTTAGAAAATTCTAAGTTAAGTAAAGAACCATTAATTCGATGAATTAATGGTACGACTTGACTGCCCAATTAATAGGGGCGTTTAGAATTTTAAGAAAATGCATCGGTTGACATTAATTAAAGATGAGTTTTCGCGGGTGCGTTACGTAGTGGAAAAGAAACGGTGGGGCTCGTGCGGGCCCCGCCTCACAAATATCCTACCAAGAGGGTATGATATTTTTGGATTGCACCCTATCTGCTTTAACTTAGCTCAAGTTTCTTTTAAGTGGCTTTAAGTGAAATAAAAATAAAGTTGTCACACCACTTTATTTTATTTCTTAACATAACCCCAAAAATTAAAAAAACCACACCTGAGAAAATGCAAATCCGGAAAAGGCGTTTCTAAGAAAATATCGGCGCTGCGATTCCATCGGTGCCCTCGGAATTTGATTACGAGAATTGGTTCAAAAGTTATAAATTTCCGCTCATTCGTTCACTGAACGTACACGAGCTAAACTTCGGAAAATGATTCCGGGCACACCGGGCCTCGGAATCAGGCTCCGTCAGAAGTTGCGTTCTTGTAAAATCCCAATGAAATTTTAGAAAAAAATTTCCCTTGAAAATTCCGGGTCTTTACATTACTCCCACCT
This sequence comes from Viscum album, assembly GCA_963277665.1. Lineage (NCBI taxonomy): Eukaryota > Viridiplantae > Streptophyta > Magnoliopsida > Santalales > Viscaceae > Viscum > Viscum album. The sequence continues at coordinate 557,861,170 of OY728167.1, read as the reverse complement.
CAGGGCTTTACATCCTCGTAAAGCTTTAACACAAACTAGGGTCACATAAGCGGTACAAAGCACGCATCTGAGCCTTCCGCTCTCATGTGCTCACCCGGAGGTTCCTGTACTGCCAGAGAAAGTGCACCCGAGGAATCGATCATCCTTCTAGGATCCACTCCTGTCGATCCTCAATCCCCACTGGAACCTCTGTGAAAGACACCCCATCGCCATCGTCCAGCTCCTCATGGTCGATGATATGCGAAGGTTCGAGCACGTATCTCCTCAGTTGAGATACGTGGAAGTCGTCGTGCACCTGGTGCAACTGCAGTGGATGGGTCAAGCAGTAAACCACACCGCCTACCTAGCTGAGGACCTAGAAAGGTCCGTTGAACCTCAGAGATATCTTTCCGCCTTGGCCACATCTCCGTAAACCTCATCGAGGTAAGACCCGTATAAGGACATGATCGCCATCCTCGAACTCTAGAGGTCTCCAATTCCTATTAAAACTGGAACTCAAAACGACTGTCACCACGAGGGTAAGGTTGACCAACTCAAGAATGATCGGCCTCACCCTCCTATGCAAGAGTTTATCCTGTGCTGCCTGGGGTTTCCTTTTCGCCGACCAAGGAAAACCCATCCCGACGTCATAGTTAAACCACAACCTTTTTTCCTAATACAATCAATCCGTGAATGAAATGTGGATCCAATCCATACTTAGACCAACGTCGTAAGGCCTCAACGCTTCTTCCAAGAGATTCCAACCGAAACTCTCGCCTCGAGGGTCTGACCACACTGTCGGCGTATGTGTGATTATCGAGTCTCCTCCCAAGGTATCTCCAGACGTGAGGGTCAAGTCCACGGCTTACCAGAGACTCTAGGTATGGAACAAGATTTGTGAAAGCAAGGAATGATTCATATCGACATTTGTTACTACAGAATATAGTATTGGACACAGACTGTCCCTTGAACCATTTCTAGAGCCATTGGGTGACACTCCTTGACCGCAAGCAGCCGCACTCTTCCTCCACCCTCCAGCTCCCTGAGCCTGGAGGGGATAACTAAGGCGGGTGGTTGTATCATGTTAAGATGTACACCACCTCATACTGCTCTCCTAGATCTGCCTCCACGTCTGCTGCTCAGCAGACTCATCTCTCCTTAAAGCTTCCTCTTCTTTAAACATTAAACATGCCCGATTCTCCAAGACTGGTGCCAGTTTCCTGTTTCTTACTGCACTGTGCAGCCTTCATCCACTCCTGGATGACCTGCACCTTCTTTTCCTATGATCTGAAGAGCTTCTAAAATTTCTCCTCTGCCGAAAAGGGAAACTTGGTCTCATCCCCTGGATAAACCACGCCCATTGCCTAATACAGTCAATCCCGACATGAATGATTCATTCATGCCATGGATGATGTTGTAAGGCCTCGATGTAACTACCAAGAGATCCAACTGTCACTCTCGCCTCCAAGGGTCGAGTAACACTGTCGGCATCAGTGTGAGGTCACTGGGTCTCCTCCAGTAGAAATATCGAAAGTGAGGGTCAAGTCAACAGTTTTAACTGGGACCACTCAGTATCAACCAAACAAAAGGACAGGAAATCAAACAAATATAAGTGTCTTTCTATTATTGAAGCTCATAGTACAAAGACACGAATACCACAACAACATGGAACTAGAAGTACAAGGGATGTATCCACCAGTTCTGCTTCTGTCTACCTGCTCTCGGAGCTCTACTACCTTGTCCACTGCTCGGCTGTTGCTCAAGCACCAGCTGCTACTTCTGTCTCGGTGGCTCCTCCAACACCCGCGGATCAACAGTGCAGGGAGTCGGACAGTAACGTGCCAGGTGACCCTTCCCACCGCATGAGTAACATTGTCTGTTTCTGGCACACCTAGATCTGACCCCACCCCGGGTGCCCCGCACCACCGGTCCTAATACCCGAGATCGTCCAACTGCTGGTCTAGTCCTCCTGGACCTCTACATCATCTGTCTACTACCCACAGATGACTCGGCTACTGATTGAAAAGCACGCGGCAAAGGCATCAGCTCCGGAACACGCTAGGGGTGTAGAGCTACTGGCACAAACTTCACCCTGAAAAAGATCTCGATGTCTTCCCATGCGAAGGTCATCCCGTCGGAAAACTGGAACAAGTGGCTCCACCACCTACCTGCTGCTGCCTGAAGAAGGCTCGCAGCAAAGATCACCATGAAGTCTGCCGGCGTCCCCACTAGCCTGAAGACTCTCAGCACAGCCTCCAGCCAATCCTCATCCGCCTGTGGGTCCGTCTATCCCCGGAACTTGGGGGCCTCTAGCGCTGGAACTCGTGCAGCGCACTCAAGTGGCGTGCATCACCTACTACTAGGGCTGGTGGCATCGGTGGCCCAAAGTATGGTAGTACCATTGGTGCCTCAACTACAAGAGGGCCATGTACCGAAGCCTCATTGTTCGGCAGGCTGTTAGTACGCACATCCCTCTGGGCTCTAGAATGTCGTCCGTGAAAAGGCATCCCGAAAGAAACAACATGACACAGTCAAACGTTTATACCTGGTGAGCTGACCTGGTTTGAGCTGATATTTAAATAAAACTTCTGGAAACACACATGCAATCAGTGTTTTCGTGTACAAAGTCGGAATTCAGTTGTCAGGGACCTGGTGTATGGATACGTTGGCCGCCCGCACCAACACGAGACTCCCTGAACTGAAGACCACACTCAGTACCCTTAACACTATTACTTCATAGAATGGAAAAAATATCAGAGTTATAAGTTCTGCGGTAGAACCGACTCCTCTGATACCAATTTGTCACGACCCATCCTCAGGGCCCGTGCCGTGACTACCCCAAGCCCACCTTCCATAGGCCAGGGGCTGGCGGCTAGCACCAAAGGCGTAAATCCCAATAACTGGGAAGGCATTTCCTTTATATAAGTAAACAAAACACCACAGAATACAAGCAGAAGCAAAACACTAAGTACAAAAGAAAGTGCTGAAAAGTAAATGGGCCTGAATACAAACCCAAATGAATGTACAACTAAAACTGAACAAGTACAACAGAAAACGACAAGAGCTGGGAGAACGGAAGCGGCTCCTGGGTCATCCTCCCCGGATCCTACCTAAAGGGTAGGTACAGATGGCGCAACTCCTGGATCATCCACCACAGATCCTACCTGAAGGGTAGGTACAGATAGCCTCCACAACGCTCTCACCCGTCAACCTCCTCCGAGTGTCGTCTTGCCCTGAATTCCACCTCCAGATACTGAATCTTCGTGTAGTCCACCTCCGGGTACCGTCCAGTCTTCGAACACTCGGCCTCCATCAACACTGTCCGTCTTCTGTAACCAACCCAAAAAGGTGTGGGAATAGCCCGTGCAGGGGTGAGTATAACGATACTCAGTAGGGACCCCGATACCTTCAAGGTCTCACTAAAACCAACATGGATAACGATAAAGAAGATCTCAATAGAAAACCCCTACTTAGGTATACTCCATGCATATACCTAAGTTATCAAGTAACTCATCTCAATCATGAGGAAAACACCAAGATCATGAAATCAACGGATAACCACTACCCAGGTATATGCCCATACATATACCCAAGTCATCAAGTGACCCATCTCAATCATGAGGTAAACACAAAGGTCAAAAATCTCAGCTCAAACCAGGATTTTCATTAACGAAGCCGTAACTGCTGAAGGGCTCCGTCTATGGAGTGTACAATGGTCCTGTCACGACTCCGAGGTACTGCTCACTAACCTAAGACTACTGAGGTACTCCTCCTGTCGAGTACCACGGGCCAGCCACCCAAACACAGTAATGCTTCCCGTCGGGGTATGCCACCCAAACACAGTAGTGCACACCCCCTAGTAGCCTGCAGAGGTACTCTCCGGACGAGTACCGCGGGTCTGCATTGTCACACATGTAGTGATCCATCCGCCATGGGTCTGCACCTCACAAAGTAGTGCTCCGTCCAGTGGGCTAGTCGACTCACTCCAAGTCGAGTCGGTCAAGCAGTCGTTAGGTGTCAGTCAGCTACACGGTCTCCGTACTCCGCACGCTTGTCTCTGGAAGGGTCCGCTCCACGAGCTACAGGTCGATAATCTAAGTATCTCAAAGTCCCACGAAGAAGTATCTCAAAGGATAGCCTCGTCATAGGGGTCTCAACGCAACAGACGGCGCGTCAATCGGACGCCCGGTCTGTGAGTTGTTAGCATTTTCGTCCCAGGGGCCCGATTGGTTTCGTGAGCGAACCAACCCTGTCATATCTCAAATGTACCGTGAAATCTCATAGGGTATACTCATAGGGACCGTTTCTCAACGTGATCACCAACTCCACTAACGGTTCGTCAAACAGACGTCCGGTTTGAAAGATAACAGTTGTTCCGTTCCAGGGGCCCGATTGGATTTCGGGTACAATCCAACCCGGCCACTATCCAACAGCAACCAAAACTCGGGAGAAGTATGCGAAAAGTTCTGTCTCATCAAGAGGATTTCAACGAGACAGACGGTGCGTCCATCGGACGCCCAGTCTGTGAGTTATTGGCTTTTTCATTTAGGGGGCCCAGTTGGTTTTTAAGGCAAAACCAACCCGACCGTACTCCACCTATGTCCAAACCTCGGGCATAGTAAGCCAAAAGATCTGTCTCACTTATAGGAATCCATCAAAGTTGACAGCACGTCAATCGGACGTCTGAAACTCAAGATATGAGCGTTTCCGCTCCGAGGGCCCGGTTGGTTTCGTGTACGAACCAACCCGGCCGAACCCCAATTATTCCAAAACCTTGAGTGTGATATACCGAAAAGACCGCCTCGATACAAGGATCGCATCTCCGTTGATGGCGCGTCATTTGGATGCTCGTACCTCACGTTTAGGGTAAAGGACCGAAAAGGTCCAGAAACTGGGGGTCTGGGCCCCGACCGACCCGGGGCGGGGTCCGACCCGGTTTGGCGTGACCCGGCCTGGCCAGGGCGGCCTGGCCCGACCTGGGCGCGACCCAGCCGGCGGTTCGGCTCGGCTCGACTCGGCCAAACGGTCACGCAAGGGGGAGCCGCGGGGCGTGCAGCCCCCATGGAAAGAGGAGCTGCGGCCCCGCGTGGGGCCGCGTTTGGTTAGAGGACGCGGCAAAGCTGCGAGCCGTTTCTAGCCGGACCCACGCGGTCGCGGGTCTTGTCAGCCACGGCCGCCGCGGCTGAAGCTGCGGCGACTCCGTCCGGCAGCCCGCCGGCGACCCGTGCCGCCTGTGGGTTCCGCGGGCCACCGGAGTTGCTCCGGTGGTCCGATTCCACATCCGCCTACACCGTAGCTCCTCCCGGGTCCCGTTCTTCACTGTGGAATCAACAAATCGTCTCTGCGGCCCATTTTGTCGTCGTCCTCCATTTCACACATCAACGAAGAACTGTGGAGGGTTGTCGGGCCGTGTTTGTTTGGCTCGCACCCTTCATGTTAGGTGATAACAATTGGAAAATAATAAACAAATGATTCTAATCATTGATGAGGGTATAATGTATCCAAAATAAAATTATACGAAAACCTTGAAATCAAAAACCCACACACGAGAGTTTAAAATTTGAATACACGGCATGAAGACGTTGTGCATGCTTGTCGCTCGATCCCGCACGGTGTGACGATGTCGCACATCCTTGCCGCTCGATCCCGCGCGGTGCAACGACACCGCATCAATTCATTAGATCCACAACAACAAGAAAAACAATAAGGGAGGGGGCGACAGTGTTTGTGCGGTTCGGCCTCCTCCCGTTAACTAATATCATGCGTCCCAAATATCGTGGATAAAATACCGAAGAGAAAACATGTAAGGAAAATCACGTAAACCCCCTACCTCGTCGTAGTCGTTGGATGAGTTCCTTGCGGAATTGACCGTCGCGGAAGAAGATGATCGTCGCGTCGCGGAAGGGCGTCGCATCGTCGCGGTATATGGCGTCGCGTCGACGATCTCCGTGGTCTAAAGAAAAACACACAGATTTTTATTTCATGAATTAAATCTGTGTTAAGGATAAAATCCTCAAAGGAAATTTAGAAGTTCCGAAATCTCCTACCTCAAGCAGTGGATCGAAGATTCGTTGCGAGAGGAGAAACGTCGCAGAAGAACGTCTCGGGAGAAGAATCGTCGGCGTCGCGGAACACAGCGTCGCGTCGTCGATCTCCAAGGCTTCGGCGTTCTTCGCGTTCTTCGCGTTCTTCACGTTCTTCACGAGGGAGGATGAAGATCTTCAAGCTTCTCCCAATTCTCTCAACAAGCAACCCTTAAGAGAAAACAAGTATTGGTCTTATTTTATTCTCATGCCAATATTTAGAAAATTCTAAGTTATGTAACGAACCATTAATTCGATAAATTAATGGTACGAATTGACTTCCCAATTAATAGGGGCGTTTAGAATTTTAAGAAAACGCGTCGGTTGACTTTAATTAAAGATGAGTTTTCACGGGTGCGTTACTTAGTGGAAAAGAAACGGTGGGGCTCGTGTGGGCGCCACCTCAAAAATATCCTACCAAGAGGGTAGGATATTTTTGTATTGCACCCTATCCACTTTAACTTAGCTCAAGTGGCTTTTAAGTGGCTTTAAGTGAAATAAAAATAAAGTTGTCGCACCACTTTATTTTATTTCTTAACTTAACCCCAAAAATTTTAAAAAACCACACCCGAGAAAACGAAAATCCGAAAAAGGTGTTTCTAAGAAAATACCGGCGCTGCAATTCCATCGGTGCCCTCAGAATTTGATTCCGAGCACCGGTTCAAAAGTTAGAAATTCCTGCTCATTCATTCACTGAACGTACCCGAGCTAAACTTCGGAAAATGATTCCGGGAAAACCGGGACTCAGAATCAGGCGCCGTCAGAAACTGCGTTCTTGTAAAATCCAAAAGAAATTTTAGAAAACCATTTCCCTTTAAATTTCCGGGTCTTTACACTAAAATCATCCCACAAACAGTGTATGGGATGAATTATTATTGGCTATCAAACATGACTGTCAAACTTACCCCACCTCTAAAATCACTAAGTACCCACCCTATTTTTCACTTGAACATTGTGTGAAACTGTATTATGGATGACAGTAGGGGATAAACTAAAATTCTTCAATTGGAATAGTTATTTTAAATTACCACGACCCATCAGGCCCAAAACATGCTGGGAATGCATTGATGGGTGATGATGTAGATGAAATGTTGTAATTGTCAATTTTTTCAATATCATTATGATTTCTAATTGCTGACTTCTAGTTGTTTTATCTTCCCCAATACATTTATATAATAATTAAAAAAAATTGGGAGACCTATCCATGATCCATGAATAGGGATTCTGTGTTGAAATATTTAATGCATTATATCAAACCCATCTAAATGAAACATACTAATATTTATATTCAAAAAATCATAGATTTCATAAAATATGAAGCATGAAACTATATATTTTTTATAAGAAAAAATTAATGTGGTAAACAATGATAATAAACAATACAACATAGTGTGGCTACAGTTAAGATCTCATACCCACAATGATAAAGTGTAGGATTTAGTTATCAAAATATAACACATAAAAAGTCAGTTAACATGCTTCACCTTGTTCTATTGTTCATTATGTTTGTTCACACTAATAATCCTATGATTTATTTCATTAACATAATTAATGTTCATTTTTTACACACAAGGTAACATGTCGATACTCGTACCTTTAGATTCAAATTTTTAAATCCCATTATTGTAACCAAACTCTTAATTTTTCTACAAAACATTCATTCTAAAACATCCCATTTTTAATAGAAATTTTTTTCTAATCCCAATCATAAAAATATCATGGTGATTCTTCAAGTATTTTTCACATATTGGTAATCAAACATTTTTCCCTTCACCATCATCAATACATGGTATTACCTAAGTCACCATTTTTCTCTTTTTTAGTTTGTTTAAGACATTGACTATGATCACATTATTTATCTTATTTGATGATATATAGTTTTTAATTGCAACGCCTCGTCCCCAGTTACCTAGAGTTGGTGCATTATTACATAACACTGGCATGATCACATGAAAGATCAAGTCTCAAAAGACCGATTAGTTTAGCAGCCTTGGAAACACTAGATAAAATCATAAAGATTTACATTACATCATTAAAAAATATCTTGTATTCATATCCCCTCATACTATCCCTGCAGGTCATTCATAAATTACTTCATCATAATCCGGGGAAAAATTAAACATCGAAGGGGATGAGCTCAGATGCTCAGTAAGGATAACATTATAGTATAAGCTTTCATAGATAAGCATAAACACCTAAGGCAATTTATAATTAAAACAAAAGACTTTTAAATTTGAACTTCAACATAGTATGGAAAAAATAAAATGAAATAATTCCATTTACTTATTCACATGGATATTCTACTAATCTAATAATCACATGCAATATCAATAACCACTTTCATAATGATGGAATGAATAATTCCATACTATCATAACCACATAGCCAAGGCCTCGTGCCAAGACTACAAATAAGATTTTTCCCAGGCCTTGTGCCAAGACACTAGTATGTCTCATGAGACCTACCGATGCATCGAGGAGCTATAGCGGGCTGCACCTATCACTTACCAAGTCCAATGCATTCCTCATATGAAAAGTTTTAAACATAACATAAACATTCGTATTAAAACTAGCATACGAAATGTCAATACTTTATCCACAAACCATGAATGATTTAAAAATAGCACATCCACAGTCAAACATAACTCATTCGATACAATATGGAAGATTGTATTGTATCATATTTACCTCAATCGAGAATGATAAAGGATATTGACACATATTAAAATAATTATCAAAACAATTAGAGTGAAATATCCCCCTTTTTCTTGAAATCATTTAATAGTCACACTATTTGTCAAGAATCCATTTAAAATAGATTTTATAATCAAAGTGTCCCATACCACTTTGAAACTTTCAAAAGGATTTATAATTTAAAAACTTTAATGTCCATATAAATAAATCCTTAAAACCATTTTTAAAACATAGACATTAATTAGAAAGATTTAGAAGAATAAGTCTTTAAAACATTTAAAAATGGTATTTTAGTTAGAGTTTTTAACCAAAAGAGAGACACTTGAATAAAAATAGTTGAGGTAATAATAACTTTGTAATATCATGAGAATAAAGGGATTCATGATATACTATGTCAACGTACATTATATACACCACATAAAAGTGATTTGGTGTATAACAACAAAGAAGTCTCAATGGAATGTAAATTGAGATGAAATATCTCATAAAGGCTGTATCATTAGGTTAAGGATAAATCAATGACATAGTTATGTGTGACAAATATAAATACACTAAATATGATTGGATATTTAGTGTAAATAAATTAAAGGATATTCACACATAATCTTATAAAAACAACACCAATGAATTGGATGTTTAACTCAACAAATGGAGAATGAGTTAAAATTACTCTTATCAAATTCATATCAATGACTTGAGAAATTATCAATGGTGTAATTATGTGTATCAAAAGTATATCCACAGAATAGGGGAGTGGAAATTTCTACATGATCAAATGAATATTTTTTCCACAAATAATCTCAGAGTAAAATAATCATTGAATTTTGCATAAAGCCGAATAAATGGAAATTGAAATTTCTAATTCCCTTATCGATTAGGTAACATACGAAACATACACCCATGGAAGAAGGATCATACAATGATGATGTAAATACCCATAAATTAAAGTATATTACACAATAAATACAATCATGGGCAGTACACATACACCACATGCAATAATTAAGTGGTGAACAATGGAATTCTCACGAAATTAAGAGTGAGTTAAAAAACCCATTACCTTGTACTTTTTCCTTGGACGATGGTAGGTTAACCTCCTGTATAATGGTTAAATAAATATTATTGAATTATACAAGAATCATTTACATTAATATGATATCATATATGTTCTTTTAACATTGATTTGTTAATAATATCTTTGTATTATCGTCATTTTGGATGTTAACTTACTCAATTTCCTTTATATTCTTTGTTACATAAGCCGTGTTTGTTATGTATAGGTTGTATATAATTCATATCCAGAATTATTACAAGTCTTTAAAAATTACTTTTAAATCATCAAATGATAATTATACTTTAATAGATACGATGGAGAAGGAATCTCATCGCTTTTGTGGAGACGGTAGTCCGTACGTACGCACAAGCGACAATATCATTATTTTGATATTAAAATAATATATAATTAGATGGTATATCATATATAAAGAATCATTATCATGTTACATTTATTATTTAAATGAATCACACATCATTATTATACCCATCCAAATAATAATTTATTGAAAACAATTACACCACGACGTGGAGACGGTAAGCCGTACGTACGCACATATGGTGCTTGTTATTCAAAGGATGGATATAATACTGAATATGATTTTACCATATTTATAACATCACAGTATATATAAGATAATGGAGTTATTATTTTAGAATGGTTATAACAAGGAAACAAGAAGTGGAAGAAGAAAGGAACTTGAAAAAGGGTGGTGAAATCATTACCTCTTCTTTGGGTTCTTCCATTTGATTTGATCAAAAGGGCTCCTTAAAGATGCTTTCTGACTAAAGGAAGGCCTCTAGGATTAAGTGAGGGAATTTGAGAGAGTATTTGGGCAGAGTTTGGCCGAACCAAAATGCTAAGAAGGTGTGAGTTATTGAGAAGGGAGAGTGCCCTTTTATAAGAGGGGTGAGGGGCACCTTTGGAAAAACTAGAAATATTATTTTATAATAAATTCATATTCGGTTTCTAATGGCTCCAAAGTAGATTATTTAAATTTTAATGTGGGGATAGTTCTAAACCCACCCAACCAATAGAATTTAGACAGGTTTGGGTCATTATACTAACCTTATCTTTAAGTATTAACTCTTAGTTAATTAGTTTCACTTTTACAATGTCTCTTTGTATTTTTATATTATATAGTTAATAAACTTACTATATACCTTCAATAGACCCCCCGAGTGGTCCATTAATGATACAACTATCATGATATAAGTCACTTGTCCGATCATTAGGTTTTTAGGAATTTAATATCAATTAATAATACAATATTTGTTTTAAAAACTCTTTTATGTCAATTTTGACACTATTCAATAGATGATTTTTTTAAAACTCATAACAGAATTATTACTTCGAAAGAAGTTAATTAAATCCTTAATAACATGTCATATTAACCTATAAAATTAGTTTAATTCATTAAAAGTCTCAAATTATATTTATTTGGGTATTTATAATATCAAATATTTTAAATTTTCACTATTATGGTAATTACTGTATCATCTTTGTGTCATAAATAAATTAAATTATTTAATGTCTAAAAATTATAAATAAAATATCATTATGTAGGAAAGCGTTTTATATTTCTAATGAATATTTACAATCGAAAATCCAACATATATAACCCTATGTAAAAATTGTTTTTCTAAAAGATATATTCTTATGTCATTTTTGTAATTACTTTAACTTAATTAATATAAAGTGCCATTATCACTTACAAGTGGATCCATGGGGTCCCAAAATCGACCCAAAGATGCCCATGGTCGGCCATGTGTCAACCAATAGGGTTAAAACATGTTTTAGGGTAATTTAGTATTACTATAATATTATTTTTTAACTCTTATTTACCGGATTTACCCTTAACCATGGTAAATAAAATATTTACCGAAGTAATTATTCAAATTGTCTAAAAATAAAAGTTACCTATTTATACAATTTGAAAATAATGATTCCAAATATGGAATCCATTTTTCTAAATTCAAAACACATAAGTGGAAGAAATTAATTTAAAATTAATTCCTGTTGTTAAAACAAAAAGCGTGTTTTTAAGAAATAATAACTATCAAAAGATTGACAGTTGTTTATGTTCGGTTTAAATGTAAAATTATGTTCAATGACCCACATTGTATTACATGGTAAAAATATATTTTAAATATAATTTAAAACCACTCAAATTCATAATTTATCACTATTAATTATTTCGATTAAAAAAAGTTGTTTTTAATTCAAATTTAGTAATTTTTACTATTCATCAAAATATAAAAGTTATCCGAAAAGTACCAAAATTTCACCCTATGATAATTTCGTTATTCAGAATCCAATAATGAAGTCTATTTTTCCAAATTAAAATCGTAAATTTTGAATTTATAAATTTAAAATTGATTCCCGCTTTCGAAACCAAAAGGCGTATTTTTAAGAAATAATAACTATCAGAAGTATCACACTTGTTTATGTAAAATTTCAAGGTGAAATTACTTAAAATGACCATCATTGGATTAAATAGTAAAAATATAATCTATTTATTCTTCCAAACCATTAAAATTTATAATTTAACAATATAAATTATTTTGATTAAAAAAGTTTTTTTCAGTTAAAATATAAGATTTTCACTATTCACCCAAATATGAAAGTTTTCAGAAGGACACCAAAACATTATTGATACTAAATTCTTATGTCCCGATTCTAAAGAAGAATTTAATTTTGTCAAATTGAATATATAAAAGTTTCAAATATTGGTTTTAAAAAGGCTTCACGATTAAAATGCGGTAAAATTTCATTTTTAAAAAAATACTTCATTTATCTGAAAAAATGAATTTGTTCATAAATCATGTCTTAGAAACTCATTATATGGATTAAAATTATAAGGACAATATAATATTTAAAATTTAGTTAATACTATTCATAACCTCTTTGGAACGGCTAGTTTGGTAAGTCGTGGTGTACTTGAACTCAGTGTTGCGTACAACACACGCTATTGTATTATTCAAAGAGAAGTGTACCATGGATGATTGGGGTGTTAAATTCACCCCTCCTTCAATAAATTGCCTCCTATCAATTTTAAAAATTGGGCCTGATAATATAATGGAATGTCCCACATCGGAAAAATAGTCAATAAAACTATCACTTTAAAAGAAAGGAAGGGAGGTATAAAGGTCACCCAAGATAACCCATACTAGGATTCAATGTAGGAAAACATGGATATGGATGATAAACTAAGTGTTCAGTTCTGATGGAGAGGGATAGAAAACATGATCCGGAGAAAGATAACAATAATAAAATAACAAACTTGTGTTGGAAAAAACGGTCCTTAGTCTACCAGTAGGAAAAGTAAACAGACAACATTTTTTTTGTTTTAAGTTACATTACATAAGGAAGAGGAATTAATTTATGATATTGACTAAGAACATAAAGAGATATACCTACTTTTTAAGTAGAGCTTCATTATTTAATAACTTTTACCAGTAACTCAATTTTTTTGAACAATGAGTATTCAAGAAGACCTGGTCACAATGAAAGAGCTAGAATAAATTTCCATAGAAATACATGATCCATGTAGGATAAACTATATATTTAACTTGTCTTTAGAGATTAATCAAAACCAAAATGGTTAGTATAATATCTGATGACCCCCCCAAATGGATATTCCATTAGAGAAAACAAAAACTAATCTTAATTTCTAAAATTAAACCATCAATACACCAAAGTTACATAAATACTATTCAATAATCAATTGTCCTTAAAATCCTTCAATATAATCCAAAGTAATATTGAAACTCAAAACCTATAAGAATGTAGTCTTCCACGTTAAATTGTATCTCCAAATGACATTAATTTCTCTTAAAGTCACATACTTAAAATTAATTAACCTAATCATTTCCATAAACAACCCAAATCACTATAAATCCATAATAAAAACATAGATAAAAATCCACCATTACTCCTCAAATGAAATCCCATACTATTCTATTTTCCTTGGGCATATAGTGTTCACAACAAAGTGAACAACTTCCAAAATAACATCTATCACTTAATCACCAAATCATTTTCCTATACCAAGGGTATTCATTTAATAAGACAGAAGAACCCAAATAAACTTATTATTGATCAATAAAATCATTTAACTAAAAAATAATTAGTCACGCTATCCAAGGACTTCACGTAGTCCAGTGGTTGGAGATAAATCCCAATCGCACTTTGGTTGTGGGTTTCATTCCCACATCTTTATCCGACGCGATGGGTTGTCACACGGTCTACGTGTTGTCCTTTTTCAGAAACTATATTTTATAATATTACCAAAATGAGATAAATTCCTCAAAATACCATAACATAATTTGACCAAAAATGTTATATCATACCTTGCATTTTCATCCCAAATTATAATAACTTATAATTCTCTCAAACCCCAATGATCATATTAAACCAAATGGTTATTTATACGTATATCCACAATAGAAGAGATAATTATTCCTCAAATATCATTCTCACATGGAAAACTGTGGTGTTACAAATACAAGAGAAAATTATTCCAAAGTAAACCCATCAACAAGGAGCGCTAATACTTTTTAAACATTTCTCCAACCATTTATTTCCACATAGATTCTTCTTTGACCAAGAAAATATCCTATAGAATAGGGAATTCACTCGGGTAGTGGCCAGGTCCCCTAAATTTATGGAAAATGACTGTAAATGGACTCTTGGGACCATTTTTATCTTCTTCCATAGTACTCTTCATTCTTCTTCGGCAATTATTCACTTTATGTCCTTCCTTCCCGCATGTAAATCATTTCTTTGTCCCATTGAGACACTTTCCTGGGTGTCTCCTTCAACATTTCCTGTATGATGGAAATTGAGGATTCCTTTCTCCACTGTCTTCACTGCTGGAGCTCTTATAATTCATCACATTTCTTTTCTTTTTTGAGTCCTGGAATTTGTTAATAAATATATTTTTATCATATTTTTGGAAAATTGATTTGGAATAAAGACGATCTCTTTTACCCCTATAAACATTCCATTTTTTTTCTCATTGCCACCACCATTCCCACCTTATACATCATTCTCAAAGTCACTATGACTTCCTTGGAATCCAGCCATTGACTAAAACTAGAAAGCATTGTGTGAGTAAGAGTAGTCATAAAATCATTTAGAGATTAACATGTCACCATATTCTCAATTTGAAACACATTAGGATTAACCGAGGTCATTTACTCTCATCTTATATATATAATACCTCAAATTGGTTTGTAAAGAAAATGTAAATTATCCTAAGCATATCCCCAGGGAGTGTCGTAACCAAGAGTGCATCAAGGCCCGTTGTCGTGCACCAGTTCCCGTTCGAGTCTAGCTCAAAGCGGTGTTTTCGGGTTTTACTCCTAGGTACATCTGTGGCAGAGCCGCCTCTACCTGCTCGTATCCATACAGGGATGTATTTCTTGTAAAACTCAAAAAACCTATACAATACAGAAATTCTAGGAAGTTCTTTTATACCAATCCTCAATGTTTATCTAAGGTCTATGTGCTCTAATCAGAGTTTATCTAAATCTAGCTCCCAAGGTTTATATTAAACTTCCTCTGATACCAACTGTAACGCCCCCACCCCATTTACCCAGAGTCAGTGCATTATTACATAACATTGGCATGATCAAAAGAAAGATCACGTATCGAAAGACCGATTAGTTTAGTAGCCTTGGAAACACTAGATACAATCATAATGTTTTACATTACATCGTAAAAAAACATCTTGTCTTCATATCCCCTCATACTATCCCTGTAGGTCATTCATAAATTACTTCTTTATAATCGTGGAAAAAATTAAACATTTAAAGGGGTGAGCTCAGATGCTCAGTAAGGATAACATTATAGAAGAAGCTTTCATAGTTAAGCATAAACACTTAAGGCAATTTATAATTAAAACAAAAGCCTTTTAAACTTGAACTTCAACATAGTATGGCAAAAATAAAATGAAATAATGTCATTTACTTATTCACATGGATATTATACTAATCGAATAATCACATGCAATATCTATAACCACTTTCATAATGATGGAATTCATAATTCCAGACTATCATAACCACATAGCCAAGGCCTCGTGCCAAGAACAAAAATAAGATTTTGCCAATGCCTTGTGCCAAGACACTAGTTTGTCTCATGAGACCTACCGATGCATCGAGGAGATATAGTAGGCTCCACCCGTTACATTCTAAGTCCAATGCATTCCTCATATGAAAAGTTTTAAACATAACATAAACAGTCATATTAAAACTAGCATACGAAATGTCAATACTTTATCCATAAACCATGAATGGTATAAAAATAGCACATCCACAGTCAAAAATAACTTATTCGATACAATATAGAAGATTTTAATGTATCATATTAACCTCAATCGAGAATGATGAAGGATATTTACATAGATGAAAATAATCATCAAAACAATTAGAGTGAAATATCCCCCTTTTTCTTGAAATCATTTAAAAGTCACACTATTTGTCAAGAATCCATTTAAAATAGATTTTAGAATCAATGTGTCCCATACCACTTTGAAACATTTAAAAGGAGTTTTAATTTAAAAACATTAATGTCCATATAAATAAATCCTTAAAACTATTTTTAAATCATGGACATTAATTAGCAAGATTTAGAAGAATAAGTCTTTAAAACATTTAAAATTGGTATTTTAGTTAGAGTTTCTAACCAAAAGAGAGACACTTGAATACAAATAATTGATCTAATCAAAACTTTTTAATATCATGAGTATAATGGGATTCATGATATACTATGTGAACGTACATTATATACACCACATAAAAGTGATTTGGTGTATAACAACAAAGAAGTCTCAATGGAATGTAAATTGAGATGAAATCTCTCATAAAGGTTGTATCCCTAGGTTAAGGATAAATCAATGACATATTTATGTGTGACAAATATAAATACACTAAATATGATTGGATATTTAGTGTAAGACAATCAAAGGATATTCACACATAATCATATAAAAACAACACCAATGAATTGGATGTTTAACTCAACAAATGGAGAATGAGTTAAAATTACTCTTATCAAATTCATATCGATGATGTGAGAAATTATCAATGTAGTGATTATGTGTATCAAAATTATATCCACAGAAAAGGGGAGTAGAAATTTTGACATAAGAAAATGAATGGTTATTCCACACATAATCTCAGAGTAAAATAATCAATGAAGTTTGCGTAAAGCCGAATAAATGGAAATTGAAATTTCGAATTCCCTTATCGATTAGGTAACATACGAAACATACACCCATGAAAGAAGGATCATACAATGATGATATAAAAAACTATAAATTAAATTATATTACATAATGAATACAATCATGGGCAGTACACATACACCACATGCAATAATTAAGTGGTGAACAATGGAATTCTTACGAAATTAAGAGTGAGTTTAGAAACCCCTTAACTTGTACTTTTTCCTTGGTCGATGGTAGGTTAACCTCCTGTATAATGGTTAAATAATTGTTATTGAATTATACAAGAATATTTTACATTAATATGATATCATATATGTTCTTTTAATAGTGATTTGTTAATAATATCTTAGTATTATCGTCATTTTGGGTGTTAACTTACTCATTCTCCTTTATATTCTTTGTTACATAAGCCGTGTTTGTTATGGATAGGTTGTATATTATTCATATCATGAATTATATAATGTCTTTAAACATTATTTTTAAATCATCAAATGATAATTATACTTGAATGGATACGATGGAGAAGGAATCTCATCGCTTTCGTGGAGACGGTAGTCCGTACGTATGCACAAGAGACAATATCATTCTTTTGATATTAAAATAATATATAATTAGATGGTATATCATATATAAAGAATCATTATGATGATAAATCTATTATTTACATGAATCACACATCATTATTAAACCCATACAAATAATAATTTATTGAAAACCATTACACCACGACGTGGAGACGGTAAGCCGTACGAACGCACGTATGGTGACATGTTATTAAAAGGATGGATTGAATACTCAATATGATTGTACCATATTTATAACATAAATGTATATATAATATAAGGGAGTTATTATTTTAGGATGGTAATAACAAATAAAGAAAAAGTGGAAGAAGAAAGGAACTTGAAAAAGGTTGGTGAAATCATTACCTCTTCTTTGGGTTCTTCCTTTTGATTTGATCAAAAGCGCTCCTTAAGTTGGATTTCTGACTAAAGGAAGGACTCTAGGATGAAGTGAGGGAAGTTGAGAGTGTATCTGGGCAGAGGATGGACGAAACAGAAGGCTTTGAATGTGTGATTTAATGAGAAGGAAGAGTGACCTTTTATAATAGGGGTGAGGGGCACCTTTGGAAAAGTTAGAAATATTATTTTATAATAAATTCATATTCGGTTTCTAATGGCTCCAAAGTGTATTATTTAAATTTTAATGTGGGGATAGGTCTAAAACCACCCAACCAATAGAATTTAGACAGGTTTTGGTCATTATACTAACCTTATCTTTAAGTATTAACTCTTAGTTAATAAGTTTCACTTTTACAATGGCTCTTTGTATTTTTATATTATATAGTTAATAAACTTACTATATACCTCCAAGAGACCCCCATGTGGTCCATTAATTAAAAAAATATCACGATATAAGTCCCTTGGCCGAACCTTTGATTTTTATGAATTTAATATCAATTAATAATATAATATTTGTTTTAAAAACTCTTTTATGTCAATTTTGACACTATTCAGTAGTTGATTTTTTTAAAACTCATAACAGAATTATTAATTCAAAAAACGTTAATTAAATCATTACTAACATGTCATAGTAACCTAGAAAATTATTTTAATTCATTAAAAGTTTCAAATTATATTTATTTGGGTATCATAATATCACTTATTTTCATCTTTCACTATTATGGTAATTACTGCATCATCATTGTGTCGTAAATAAATTATATTATTTAATGTCTAAAAATTATAAATAAAATATAATTATGTAGAAAATCGTTTTATCTTTCTAATTAATATTTACAATAGAAAATTCAACATATATAACCATATGTAAAAATTGTTTTTCTAAAAGATATATGCTTATGTCATTTTTGTAATTACTTTAACTTAATTAATATAAAGTGTCATTATCACTTACAAGTGGATCCATGGGTTCCCAAAATCGAACTAAATATGCCCATGGTCGGACATGTATCAACCAATAGGGTTAAGACACGTTTTAGGGTAATTTAGTATTAGTATAATATTATTTTTAACCCTTATTTACCGGATTTACCCTTAACCATGGTAAATAAAATATTTACCAAAGTAATTATTCAAAATGTCTAAAAATAAAAGTTACCTGTTTACAAAATTTGAAAATCCTGATTCCAAATATGGAATCAATTTTTCCAAATTCAAATCACAGAAGTGGCAGAAATTAATTTAAAATTAATTCCCATTGTTAAAACAAAAAGCTTGTTTTTAAGAAATAATAACTATCAAAAGATTGACAGTTGTTTATGTTCGGTTTAAATGAGAAATTATGTTAAATGACCCAAATTGTATTACATGGTAAGAATAAATTTTAAATATAATTTAAAACCACTCAAATTCATAATTTATCACTATTAATTATTTCGATTAAAAAAAGTTGTTTTTAATTAAAATTTAGTAATTTTTAATATTCATCAAATTATAAAAGTTATCCGAAAAGTACCAAAATATCACCCTAGGCTAATTTAGTTATTCAGAATCCAAAAATGAAGTCTATTTTACCAAATTAAAATCATAAAAGTTGCATTTATTAATTTAAAATTGATTCCCGCTTTCGAAACCAAAAGGCGTATTTTTAAGAAATAATAACTATCAAAAGTTTGACACTTGTTTATGTCCAATTTCAGGGTGAAATTACTTAAAATTTCCATCATTGGATTAAATAGTAAAAATATAATCTATTTATACTTCCAAACCATTAAAATGTATAATTTAACAATATAAATTATTTTGATTAAAAAAGTTGTTTTCAGTTAAAATATATTATTTTTACTATTCACCCAAATATGAATGTTTTCAGAAAGACACCAAAACATTATTGATACTAAATTCTTATGTCCCTATTATAAATAAGAATTTAATTTTATCAAATTGAATATATAAAAGTTTCAAATATTGGTTTTAAAAAGGCTTCACCATTAAAATGCGGTAAAATTTAATTTAAAAAAAATACTTCTTTTATCTGAAAAAATGAATTTGTTCATAAATCATGTCTTAAAAACTCATAATATGGTTTAAAATTATAAGGATAATATAATATTTAAAATTTAGTTAATAATATTCATAACCTCTTTTGAACGGCTAATTTGGTAAGTCGTGGTGTACTTGAACTCAGTGTTGCGTACAACACAAGCTATTGTATCATTTAAAGAGAAGTGTACCATGGAAGATTGGGGTGTTACATTAATAATCATATGGTTCTCAATCCTTAAATAATTATAATGTGTTTTTTAATTATGTAAACCTTCATATTTTCCTTCCCACTCACAATTCCTTCTAGTTATTGCCATTACAAACACTAAAAGTATTGATATGAATGAATAAATTGTAATAATATGTGAAAGATTATCTTAACCATGAATGAAAATTATCCAAAAACACATTGTTAGTTTATATTTCCACTTTAACCTATAGTTCATTTAGTTTAACCTATATCAAATTTTTTTTGATCTATGTCACTTTGAGTTGTAGGCGTTTTTCCAAATACTATTAATATTATTATTTAAAAGGAAAATTATCTCATAGTAGTTAAATTGGTTGTTATGAACATTATTTAATAACATATTAAATTATATGGTTGAATTCATTTGTTACAAATAAATTTAAATTAATTTTAAAACTAATAGAACATGAATTAATTTTTTTAATAAAAAACATTTTTCAATGAGATAAAACAATTTTATCATAAAAAATAAATAAATTACTATAATTAGTTGATCTTTATGAAATTAATATATTTTAAATTTTATAATATTTTTTAGTATTCATCCAATAGATTTGATAAGCATAATATACTAACAAGTAAAATTTTTTATAAAAAAGATGAATTTTTCTAAAGGTAGTTTTGGCACCTTTTAATAGGGAACATATTTTCAAATTCAATATCAACACCTTTATGAATTTAATTTGAAAAAATAAAACATAAATTTTGAAATAATAACGTCAAATTTTTTTAGGGATAACATTGGTTATTTTTCTATGAACTTTCATTTTTTGCTAAATTGTGTAAAGTAATGAATTTCAAGGGAAATTTTCATTTTCATCAAAGTAATTTATAATTATAAAATATATTATAAATTATTTTAAAAAAACATGAACAATGAAACATCAATTTATCAAATTTATTTAATTTTAATAATTATTTTATATAATTTATATATAAAATCTATATATACTTTTGAACACTTTCACTTTATGTAACACCCCAATCTTCCACGGTACACTTCTCTTTGAATAATACCATAGCGTGTGTTGTATGCAACACTGAGTTCAAGTACACCACGACTTACCAAACTAGCCGTTCAAAAAAGGTTATGAATAGTATTGACTAAATTTTAAATATTATATTATCCTTATAATTTTAATCCATATTATGAGTTTCTAAGACATCATTTATGAACAAATTCATTTTTTCAGATAAAAGAAGTATTTTTTAAAAAATGAAATTTTACCGCCTTTTAATGGTGAAGCCTTTTTAAAACCAATATTTGAAACTTTTATATATTAAATTTGACAAAATTAAATTCTTTTTTAGAATCGGGACATAAGAATTTAGTATCAATAATGTTTTGGTGTCTTTCTGATAACTTTTATATTTGGGTGAATAGTGAAAAATTCTATATTTTAACCGAAAACAACTTTTTTAATCAAAATAATTTATATTGTTAAATTATACATTTTAATGGTTTGGAAGTATAAATAGATTATATTTCTACTATTTAATACAATGTTGGTCATTTTAAGTAATTTCACCTTGAAATTGGACATAAACAAGTGTCAAACTTTTGATAGTTATTATTTCTTAAAAATACGCCTTTTGGTTTCAAAAGCGGGAATCAATTTTAAATTAATAAATGAAACTTTGGGGGTTTGAATTTGGTAAAATAGAATTCATTTTTGGATTCTGAATAACTAAATAAGCCTATGGTGAAATTTTTTTACTTTTCAGACAACTTTTATATTTTGATGAATAGTAAAAATTACTAAATTTTAATTAAAAACAAATTTATTTTAATTGAAATAATTAATAGTGATAAATTATGAATTTGAGTGGTTTGAAATTATATTTAAAATATATTTTTACCATGTAATACAATGTGGGTCATTGAACATAATTTCACATTTAAATCGAACATAAACAACTATAAATATTTTGATAGTTATTATTTCATAAAAACACGCTTTTTGTTTTAACAACGGGAATTAATTTTAAATTAATTTCTGCCACTTTTGTGTATTGAATTTCGAAAAATGGATTCCATATTTGGAATCAGGATGTCCAAATTGTGTAAAAAGCTAACTTTTATTTTTAGACATTTTTAATAATTACTTCGGTAAATATTTTATTTACCATGGTTAAAGGGTAAATCCGGTAAATAACGGTAAATAAATAATATTATAATAATATTAAATTATCCTAAAACGTGTCTTAACCCTATTGGTTGATACATGGACGACCATTGGCATCTTTGAGTCGATTTCGGGACCCCATGGATCCACTTGTAAGTGATAATGACACTTTATATTAATTAAGTTAAAGTAATTACAAAAACGACATAAGAATATATCTTTTAGCCAAAATTTTTTTACATAGGGTTATATATGTTGATTTTCGATTTTAAATATTCATTAGAAAGCTAAAAAGATTTCCTACATAATCATATTTTATTTATAATTTTTAGACATTAAATAATTTAATTTATTTATGACACAATGATGATGCATTAATTACCATAATAGTTAAAAATTAAAATAATTGATATTTTAAATACCCAAATAAATATAATTTGAGACCTTTAATGATTTAAACTAATTTTATAGGTTAATATGACATGTTAGTAATGATTTAATTAATGTTTTTTGAAGTAATAATTCTGTTATGAGTTTTACAAAAATCAACTATTGAATAGTGTCAAAATTGACATAAAGGAGTTTTTAAAACAAATATTATATTATTAATTGATATTAAATTCATAAAAACCTAATGTTCGGCCAAGTGACTTATATCATGATAGGTGTATCATTAATGGACCACTTGGGGGTCGATTGAAGGTATATAGTATGTTTATTAACTATATAATATAAAAATACAAAGAGACATTGTAAAAGTGAAACTAATTAACAAAGAGTTAATACTTAAAGATAAGGTTAGTATAATGACCCAAACTTGTCTAAATTATATTGGTTGGGTGGTTTTAGACCTATCCCCACATTAACATTTAAATAATCCACTTTGGAGCAATGAGAAACCGAATATGAATTTATTATAAAATAATATTTCTAGCTTTTCCAAAGGTGCCCCTCAACCATCTTATAAAAGGGCACTCTCCCTTCTCATTAACTCACACCTTCAAAGCCTTTTGGTTCGGCCAACCTCTACCCTAATACTCTCTCATATTCCCTCAATTCATTATAGAGGCCTTCCTTTAGTCAGAAAGCCAACTTAAGGAGCCATTTTGATCAAATCAAAAGGAAGAACCCAAAGAAGAGGTAATGATTTCACCACCCTTTTTCAAGTTCATTTCTTCTTCCACATCTTCTTTCTTTGTTATTAACATTCTAAAATAATAACTCAAGTATCTTATATATAATGTTATGTTATAAATATGGTACAATCATATTCATTATTCTATCCATACTTTGAATAACATGTCACCATACGTGCGTACGTACGACTTACCGTCTCCACGTCGTGGTGTAATTGTTTTCAAAAAATTATTATTTGGATGGGTATTATAATTATGTGTGATTCATGTAAATAATAAATGTAACATGATAATGATTCTTTATATATGATATAACATCTAATTATATATTATTTTAATATCAAAATATTGATATTGTCGCTTGTACGTACGTACGGACTACCGTCTCCACGAAAGCGATGAGATTCCTTCTCCATTGTATCCATTCAAGTATAATTATCATTTGATGATTTAAAATAATGTTTAAAGACTTGATATAATTCTAGATATGAATAAGATAAAACCTATCCATAACAAATGCAGCTTACGTAACAAAGAATATAATGGAAAATGAGTAAGTTAACACCCAAAAGGAGGATAATACTAAGATATTATTAACAAATCAATGTTAAAAGAACATATATGATATCATATTAATGTAAATTATTATTGTATAATTCAATAACAATTATTTAACCATTATATTGGAGGTTAACCTACCATCGACCAAGGAAAAAGTACATGGTAAGGGGTTTCTTAACTCTTAATTTCATGAGAATTCCATTGTTCACCACTTAATTATTGCATGTGGTGTATGTGTACTGCCAATTATTGTATTCATTGTGTAATATAATTTAATTTATGGGTATTTACATCATCATTGTATGATCCTTCTTTCATGGGTGTATGTTTCGTATGTTAGCTAATCGATAAGGGAATTCGAAATTTCAATTTCCATTTATTCGTCTTTATGCAAACTTCATTGATTATTTTACTCCGAGATTAGGTGTGGAATAACTATTCATTTGCTTATGTCAAAATTTTCACTCCCCTTTTCTGTGGATATACTTTTGATACACATACTCAATCCATTGATAATTTCTCTAGTCATCGATATGAATTTGATAAGAGTAATTTTAACTCATTCTCCATTTGTTGAGTTAAACATCCAATTCATTGGTGTTGTTTTTATAAGAATATGTGTGAATATCCTTTTATTTATTTACACTGAATATCTAATCATATATAGTGTATTTATATTTTTCACACATAACTATGTCGTTTATTTATCCATAACCTAAGGATACAGCCTTTATGAGAGATTTCATCTCAATTTACATTCCATTGAGACTACTTTGTTGTTATACACCAAATCACTTTTATGTGGTGTATATAATGTACGTTGACATAATATATCATGAATCCCTTTATTCTCACGATATTACAAATTTTTTATTACCTAAATAATTTGTATTCAAGTGTCTCTATTTTGGTTAGAAACTATAACTAAAATACCATTTTTAAATGTTTTAAAGACTTATTCTTCTAAATCTTTCTAATTAATGTCCATGTTTTAAAAATGTTTTTAAGGATTTATTTATTTGGAAATTAATGTTTTTAAATTAAAACTCCTTTTAAAAGTTTCAAAGTGGTATGGGACACTTTGATTCTAAAATCTATTTTAAATGGATTCTTGACAAATAGTGTGACTTTTAAATGATTTCAGGAAAAAGGGGGATATTTCACTCTAATTGTTTTGATGATTATTTTCATCTATGTCAATATCATTCATCATTCTCGATTGAGGTTAATATGATACAATAAAATCTTTCATATTGTATTGAATGAGTTATGTTTGACTGTGGATGTGTTATTTTTATACCATTCATGGTTTTTGGTTAAGGTATTGACATTTTGTATGCTAGTTTTAATACGAATGTTTATGTTATGTTTAAAACTTTTCATATGAGGAATGAATTGGACTTAGTAAGTGACGGGTGGAGCCCACTATAGCTTCTCGATTCATCGGTAGGTCTCATGAGACAAACTAGTGTCTTGGCACAAGGCCTTGGAAAAATCTTATTTGTAGTCTTGGCACGAGGCCTTGGCTATATGGTTATGATAGTCAGGCATTATGCATTCCATCATTATGAAAGTGGTTATTGATATTGCATGTGATTATTCCATTAGAAGAATATCAATGTGAATAAGTAAATGGCATTATTTCATTTTATTTTTTCAATACTATGTTGAAGTTCAAGTTTAAAAAGATTTTGTTTTAATTATAAATTGCCTTAAGTGTTTATGCTTATCTATGAAAGATTCTGCTATAATGTTATCCTAACTGAGCATATGAGCTCACCCCTTTCAATGTTTAATTTTTCCCAAGATTATGAAGAAGTAATTTATGAATGACCTGCAGGGATAATATGAGGGGATATGAATAAAAGATGTTTTTTATGATGTAATGTAAAACTTTATGATTGTATCTAGTGATTCCAAGGCTAATAAACTAATCCGTCTTCCGAGACTTGATCTTTCTTGTGATCACGCCAATGTTATGTAATAATGCACCGACTCTGGGTAACTGGGGTCGGGGCGTTACATTTGGTATCAGAGGAAGATTAGTACAAACATTAGAAGCTAGATTTAGATAAACTCTAATTAGAGCACGTAGACCTAAGATGATCTTTGAGGATTAGTATAGAAGAACTTTCTAGAATTTTGGTATTATAGAGATTTTGTGAGTTTTTCGAACAATACATCCCTGTCTGGATACGAGCAGGTAGAGGCGGATCTTGCACAGATGTACCTAGGGGTAAAACCTAAAAATGCCACTTTGAGCTAGACTCGAACAGGAACTGGTGGACGACAATAGGCCTTGCTGCACTCTTGGTTACGACACTCCCGGGGGATATGCTTAGGATAATTTAAATTTTCTTTACAAACCAATTTGAGGTATTATATATATAAGATGAGAGTAAATGACCTCGGTTAATCCTAATTTGTTTAAAATTGAGAATATGGTGACATGTTAATCTCTTAATGATTTTATGACTACTGTTACTCACACAATGCTTTCTTGTTTTAGTCAATGGCTGGATTCCAAGGAAGTCATAGTGACTTTGAGAATGATGTACAAGGTGGGAACAATGGTGGAAATGAGAAACAAAATGGAATGTTGTAGAAGTAAAAGATATCATCTTTATTCCAAATCAATTATAAAAAATATGATCCACAATATATATATATATTAACCAATTCCAGGACTCAAAAAAGAAGAGAAATGTGATGAATCAAAAGAGCTCCAGCTGTGGAGACCATAAAGAAAGGAATCCTCAATTTCCATCATGCAGGAAATGTGGAAGGAGTCACCCAGGAAAGTGTCTCAATGGGACAAAGAAATGCTTTACATACAGGAAGGAAGGACATAAAGTGAAGAATTTCCAATGAAAAATGAAGAGTACTATAGAAGAAGATAAAAATGGTCCCCAAAGTTCATTTATAGTCATTTGCCATAAATGTAGGGGACCTAGTCATTACCCGAGTGAATTCCCTATTTTATAGGATATTTTCTTGGTCAAAGAAGAAGCTATGTGGAAATAAATGGTTGTAAAAATGTTTAAAAAGTATTAGCGCTCCTTGTTGATGGGTTTACTTTGAAATAATTTTCTCTTGTATTTGTAACCCCGCAGTTTGCCATGTGAGAATGATATTTGAGTAAGAATTATCTCTTCTCTTGTGGATATAGGTATAAATAACCATTTGGTTTTATATGATTATTGGGGTTTGACAGAATTATAAGTTATTATAATTTGGGATGAAAATGCATGGTATGAGATCAGATTTGCGGTTAAATTATGTTATGGTTATTTTTAGGAATTTATCCCATTTTGGAAATGTTATAAAATATTGTTTTTGAAAAAGGACAACACGCAGACCATGTGACAACCCGTCGCGTCGGACAAAGCTGTGGGAATCGAACCCACAACCATAGTGCAATTGGGGCTTATCGCCTACCACTGGACTACGTGAAGTCCCTGGTTTGTATGACTATTATTTTTAGTTAAATGATTTTATTGATCATTAATAATTTGATTTGGAATCTTATGTCTTATCAAATGAATACCCTTAGTATATGAAAATGATTTGGTAATTAAGTGATAAATGTTTTTTGGAAGTCGTTCGCTTTGTTGTATGGAAAATAGAATAGTATGGGATTTCATTTGAGGAGTAAAGGTAGATTTTTATCTAGGTTTTTATTGTGTATTTATAGTGATTTGGGTTTTTTATTGAAATGATTTGGTTAATTACTTTTAAGTATGTGACTTTAAGAGTAATTAATGTCATTTGGAGATACAATTTAACATGGAAGACTAAATTCTTATAAGTTTTGAGTTTCAATATTAGTTTGGATTATATTGAAGGATTTTAATGGAAATTGATTATTGAATGGTATTTATTTAACTTTGGGGTATTGATGGGTTAATTTTAGAAATTAAGATAAGTTTTTTTCTCTAATGGAATATCCTCTGGGGGGTCATCAAATATTATACTAACCATTTTGGTTTTAATTAATCTCTAAAGACAAGGTAAATATATAGTTTATCCTACGTGGATCATGTATTTCTATAGAAGTTTATTCTAGCTCTTCCATTGTGACAAAGTCTTCTTGAATACTCATTGATCAAAAAAATGAGTTAGTGGTAAAAATTTATTAAAGAATGACACTCTACTTAAAAATTAAGTTAATCATTTTATGTTCTTAGTCAATATCATAAATAAATTCCTCATCCTTATGGAATGTAACTTAAAACAAAAAAATGTTGTCTGTTTACATTTTCTACTGGGAGACTAAGGACCATTTGTCCCAACACAAGTTTGTGATTTTTTATTGTTAAATTTCTCCTGATCATGATTTCTATCCCTCTCCATCAGAACCTGACACATAGTTTTTCATCCATATCCATGTTTTCCTACCTGGAATCCTAGTATGGGTTATCTTGGGTGACCTTTATACCTCTCTTTCTTTCTTTTAAAGTGATAGTTTTATTGACTCTTTTTCTCATGTGGGACTTTCCATTATATTGCCAGGCCCAATTTTTTAAAATTGCGAGGATGCAATTTATTGAAGTAGGGGTGAATGTAACACCCCAATCTTCCACGGTACACTTCTCTTTGAATAATACAATATCGTGTGTTGTACGCAACACTGAGTTCAAGTACACCACGACTTACCAAACTAGCCGTTCAAAAGAGGTTATGAATAGTATTAACTAAATTTCAAAATATTTTATTATCCTTATAATTTTAATCCATATTATGAGTTTCTAAGACATGATTTATGAACAAATTCATTTTTTCAGATAAAAGAAGTATTTTTCAAAAAATGAAATTTTACCGCCTTTTAATGGAGAAGCCTTTTTAAAACCAATATTTGGAACTTTTATATATTCAATATGAAAAAATGGAATTATTCTTTAGAATCGGGACATAAGAATTTAGTATGAATAATGTTTTGGTGTCTTTCTGATAACTTTCATATTTGGGTGAATAGTGAAAAATACTATATTTTAACTGAAAACAACTTTTTTAATCAAAATAATTTATATTTTTAAATTATACATTTTAATGGTTTGGAAGTATAAATAGATTATATTTTTACAATTTAATCCAATTATGGTCATTTTATGTAATTTCACCTTGAAATTGGACATAAACAAGTGTCAAACTTTTGATAGTTATTATTTCTTAAAAATACGCCTATTGGTTTCGAAAGCGGGAATCAATTTTAAATTAATAAATGAAACTTTTATGATTTTAATTTGGTAAAATAGACTTCATTTTTTGATTTTGAATAAATAAATTAGCCTAGGGCGAAATTTTGGTACTTTTTGTATAACTTTTATATTTTGATGAATAGTGAAAATTACTAAATGTTAATTAAAAACAACTTTTTTTAATCAAAATAATTAATAGTGATAAATTATGAATTTTAGTGGTTTTAAATTATATTTAATATAGATTTTTACCATTTAATACAATGTGGGTCATTGAACATAATTTCACATTTTAACCGAACATAAACAACTATCAATCTTTTGATAGTTATTATTTCGTAAAAACACGCTTTTTGTTTTAAAAAAGGGAATTAATTTTAAATTAATTTCTGCCACTTCTGTGTATAGAATTTGGAAAAATGGATTCCATATTTAGAATCAGGATGTCCAAATTGTGTAAATATGTATCTCTTATTTTTAGACATTTTGAATAATTACTTCGGTAAATATTTTATTTACCATGGTTAAAGGGTAAATCCGGTAAATAAGGGTAAATAAATAATATTATAATAATATTAAATTACCCTAAACCATGTATCAACCCTATTGGTTGATACATGGCCGACCATGGGCATCTTTGAGTCGATTTTGGGACCCCATGGATCCACTGGTAAGTGATAATGACACTCTATATTAATTAAGTTAAAGTAATTACAAATATGACATAAGCAAATATCTTTTAGCAAAACAATTTTTACATAGGGTTATATATGTTGGATTATCAATTTTAAATATTAATTAGCAATATAAAACGATTTCCTAAATAATTATATTTTATTTATAATTTTTAGAAATTAAATAATTTAATTTATTTATGACACAATGATGATGGAGTAATTACCGCAATAGTGAACAATTAAAATAATTGATATTATAAATACCCAAATAAATATAATTTGAGACTTTTAATGAATTAAAATAATTTTCTAGGTTAATATGACATGTTTTTATGGATTTAATTAACATTGTTCGTAGTTATAATTCTGTTATGAGTTTTAAAAAAATCAACTATTGAATAGTGTCAAAATGAACATAAAAGAGTTTTTAAAACAAGTATTATATTATTAATTGATATTAAATTCCTTAAAATCTAAGGTTCTGCCAAGAGAATTATATCATGATATTTGTATCATTAATGGACCACTTGGGGGTCGCTTGGAGGTATATAGTATGTTTATAAACTAAATAATATAAAAATACAAAGAGACATTGTAAAAGTGAAACTAATTAACTAAGAGTTAATACTTAAAGATAAGGTTAGTATAACGACCCAAACCTGTCTAAATTCTATTGGTTGGGTGGTTTTCGACTTATCCCCACATTAAAATTTAAATAATACACTTTGGAGCCATTAGAAACCGAATATGAATTTATTATAAAATAATATTTCTTGCTTTTCCAAAGGTGCCCCTCACCCCTCTTATAAAAGGTCACTCTCCCTCCTCATTATCTCACACCCTAAAAGCCATTTGATTCGGAAAAACTCTACCCAAATACTCTCTCAACTTCCCTTTCTTCATCTTAGAGTCCTTCCTTTAGTCAGAGATCCATCTTAAGGATCCCTTTTGATAAAATCAAAAAGAAGAACCCAAAGAAGAGGTAATGATTTCACCACCCTTTTTCAAGTTCCTTTCTTCTTCCAATTCTTCTTTCTTTTTTATTACCATTCTTAAATAATTACTCCACTATATTATATATACTTTGATTTTATAAATATGGTACAATCATATTCTGTATTCTATCCATCCTTTGAATAGCATGTCACCATATGTGCATATGTACAGCTTACCGTCTCCACGTCGTGGTGTAATTGTTTTCAATAAATTATTATTTGGATGGGTATAATAATGATGTGTGATTAATATAAATAATAAATATAACATGATAATGATTCGGTATATATGATATACCATTTAATTATATATTATTTTAATATCAAAAGAATGATATTGTCGCTTGTCCGTACGTACGGACTACCGTTTCCACCAAAGTGATGAGATTCCTTCTCCATCGTATCCATTAAAGTATAATTATCATTTCATGATTTAAAAATAATGTTTAAATACTTGATATAATTATGGATATGAATAATATACAACCTAACCATAACAAACAAGGCTTATGTAACAAAGAATATAAAGGAAAATGAGTAAGTTAACACCCAAAATGACGATAATACTAAGATATTATTAACAAATCAATGTTAAAAGAACATATATGATATCATATTAATGTAAATTATTATTTTATAATTCAATAAAAATTATTTAACCATTATACAGGAGGTTAACCTACCATCGACCAAAGAAAAAGTACAAGGTAAGGGGTTTCTTAACTCACTCTTAATTTCGTGAGAATTCCATTGTTCACCAATTAATTATTGCATGTGGTGTATGTGTAATGCCCATGATTGTATTCATTATGTAATATAACTCAATTTATGGGTATTTACATCATCATTGTATGATCCTTCTTTCATGGGTGTATGTTTCGTATGTTACCTTATCGATAAGGGAATTCGAAATTTCAATTTCCATTTATTCGGCATTACGCAAACTTCATTGATTATTTTATTCCGAGATTATGTGTGGAATAAATAATAATTTTCTTATGTCAAAATTTCCACACCCCTTTTCTGTGGATATACATTTGATACACATAATCACTCCATTGATAATTTCTCAAGTCATCGATATAAATTTGATAAGAGTAATTTTAATTCATTCTCCATTTGTTGAGTGAAACATCCAATTCATTGGTGTTGTTTTTATAAGATTATGTGTGAATATCCTTTTATTGATTTACACTGAATATCCAATCATATTTAGTGTATTTATATTTGTCACACATAACTATGTCGTTGATTTATCCTTAACCTAAGGATACAACCTTTATGATAGATTTCATCTCAATTTACATTCTATTGAGACTTCTTTGTCATTATACACCAAATCACTTTTATGTGGTGTGTATAATGTATGTTGACATAGTATATAATGAAACCATTTATTCTAATGATATTACAAAGTTTTGATTACCTCAATTATTTGTATTCAAGTGTCTCTCTTTTGATTAGAAACTATAACTAAAATACCATTTTTAAATGTTTTAAAGACTTAATCTTCTAAATCTTGCTAATTAATGTCCATGTTTTAAAAATGGTTTTAAGGATTTATTTAATGGACATTAAAGTTTTTAAATTAAAACTCCTTTTAAAAGTTTCAAAGTGGTATGGTACACATTGATTCTAAAATCTATTTAAAATGGATTCTTCAAAAATAGTGTGACTTTTAAATGATTTCAAGAAAAAGGGGGATGCTTCACTCTAATTGTTTTGATGATTATTTTCATCTATGTCAATATCCTTAATCATTATCTATTGAGGTTAATATGATACAATAAAATCTTCCATATTGTATCGAATGAGTTATGTTTGACTGTGGATGTGCTATATTTATACCATTCATGGTTTGTGGATAAATTATTTACATTTCGTATGCTAGTTTTAATATGAATGTTTATTTTATGTTTAAAACTTTTCATATGAGGAATGCATTGGACATAGTAAGTGATGGGTGGAGCCCGCTATAGCTTCTCAATTCATCGGTAGGTCCCATGAGACAAACTAGTGTCTTGGCACAAGGCCTTGGCAAAATCTTATTTGTAGTCTTGGCACGAGGCCTTGGCTATGTTTTTATGATAGTCTGGCATTATGCATTCCATCATTATGAAAGTGGTTATTGATATTGCATGTGATTATTAGATTAGTAGAATTACCATGTGAATAAGTAAATGGAATTATTTCATTTTATTTTTTCCATACTATGTTGAAGTTCAAGTTTAAAAGGATTTTGTTTTAATTATAAATTGTCTTAAGTGTTTATGCTTATCTATGAAAGCATCTGCCATAATGTTATCCTTACTGAGCATCTGAGCTCATCCCTTTCAATGTTTAATTTTTCCTAGGATTATGAAGAAGTAATTTATGAATGACCTGCAGGGATAGTATGAGGGGATATGAAGACAAGATATTTTTTTATGATGTAATGTAAAACATTATGATTGTATCTAATGTTTCCAAGGATACTAAACTAATCGGTCTTTCGAGACATGATCTTTATTGTGATAATGCCAATGTTATGTAATAATTCACCGACTCTGGGTAACTGGGGTCGGGGCGTTACACTTTAAAACCCCACATTCTCATTCCGTAAGACGAATTAATTTTACATTAATTTTATCCACTTAGTTGTAGTGAATTTTAAAAAATACATCTCGTTTATGGATTTAGAATAATTTATAATTTCTAATTTAGTTATCTTATATTTTGACAAATGTAATTAGTGAATACAATTGAAATTAAATATTTTGATTAATAGAAAATATAGTTTATCGAGGGATTAAACATTAAATTTATGGGTTCAAATGAACTATAATAGTTTCAAACACCAATTTCATAGAACTATATCGACCATATTATTCCTATTATATATTTATTTCCATTATTTTTAACACATGGACGGCAAAAAATGTGAGATCACTCAATATTCTCCAAAAATACCATGTGTATCCTCTCACCCACTTATAAAAGGCCACCCACTCTCTTCCTCTATTAGAACATTCAAGAAACATTTTTTCAATAAATAATTACCCAAATAAATTCCCAAATTTCATATCCCCATACTCGAATCCTTATTTCTCTATATATAATACCTTATAATGTTTTAGTACAAACATATGGAGGAAACCTGAAAAAGAGGTAATGTTGTTCTAAAATAATTTTTATTTTATATCATTATTCACCAACTTAAATTCATATTATAAAATTAATACATAATATCCTCATAGTATTTTATATAGTTATTTTTTTGTATTATATCTATGACAAAAAACTTCACAAACATCCATCAAATGGGTTATGAAATCCCGATTCGTTTGTACAACGGACTACCGCATCATAAATCGATGTCATTCATTTTTTAATTACCACAACTCATGGTTGAGAATAATGATGGTTTTGTATTTTATATATATTAAATATTATATCATTAGTTTTATGGGGTTTTGGAGTTATTATTTTACACATAACTTCATTCCTTCCATTTTGTGGTAATACAAAAATGCCGCTCATGTGTATGATAGACTATCGCCTGACGAGGCGGTATGATTCATTCAAGATTTAAATGAAAAGTATTATGTTTCGTTTTAAAAACATCTAGAATATAGGTAACATAAAAACATTTCATTAATTATAGTATACATTTATATCATTTACTTTTATTTCTATCAATGATACTTGAAAATGGAAACAATGTTCATGCGTTTGTATAACCTACTATCTTCATGAATATTGTATTTCATTTAAAATTAATATATATAAAGGATTAGTAAAAAAATATCAGTAATATATATGAAATTTACCTAAATTTTTAAATTTTATATACGAAGAAATACTAATAAATTTATATGGAACAAAAAATAAAAAGTCAAAACATACTCAAAAATTAAATCATTTATTACATGAAATAACGCAAATAATGAAATGTTATTACCAAATAGTTAATAATTTGTTATGAAAGGATAAAATATTATATCATAAATATTAATGTAGTTTTAAAATAAGATAATATCATTTTTAAAATAATTATATATGAAGATAAATCATTTTCAACTAGAGGAATCATGAGTTAAGGGACTTCATCTCAATTTAATTTAATTGAGGCATATTGTAATGTTATACACCTAATCAAATTTACGTGGTTTATATACTAATAAATTGACATGTTATATCATGAATATTTCATTCATAATTTAATTTTAATATTCAATTTTAATTATTTCATCTATGGGGATTGTAGCCAAATGTTTCCAAGTACTGAAGAAATATCATATCAAAAATTAATTCCATTAGTTTATATTACATCATTGTTGTCATTGATTTTATATGATTATGTGTATAATGAATTATGAAATTAAATTTTTGTATTTACAGTTATTTAATGTGTATTTTCAATTGATACACATTATGGAATCATTTATTAATTCTCACTAAAACATTACGATCATTTTAATGGTTTATTTCTCAATCTCATTCTAATTGAGATTGTTTATTCTTGAATTTCCATTAATGAAAAATATATGATAAATTTTTAATAAACCCTTTAATTTTGTTCTCCTATGTTTATTAATGATCCCATTCATGTGATAATAAATTGTTTCCACTCATTGGTACCTAAAATTATTCAGTAAATGTTGTAATAAAATCTGACATCATATCTATATTCCGTTGGAAATCTATTTTATTACAATACCATGATTAATAAAAAGGTATTGAAAAATGTTTTCATCAATATTTTAAAAAATATTTATTGAAATAAATATTTAATCATTTTTTATTTTATGCTAAATTTTTTCAATTGAGTATTCATGTCTCATTCACAAAAGGCACTTTTAAATCTCTTTGTCCATATAAAAGAAACATTATTTGTGGCATGTATGGAATTACCCACAGACCTGACTATCATTTCAATATAGAGTCTTTTTAGAGTTTATGAGGATATTTTAAAATAAATTTTTTTGAAATGTTATTTTCAAGGGAATCATTTTTAAAAAAAATTTCAAAATGTTTTTCAAAATGAAAATTTTATTTTCCTCTCGAATATTTTAATGATCTTTTTTGGTATTTATAGTCATAAATCTCAACAGACCATTACACTTACTCCAATTGGTATATATTTCAATCGTATCATCCTCATTATCTCTTTAGATGGATTATTATTATCTTGTCTTGGTATGTACTATTTTGATACCATTCACCTTACACCAGACTATCTGTGATTTTTTTATTTTGGATGATATTTACATTTCATAGGCTATCTTTAATATGAATTTGTATGTTAATTATTTTCACCAAATTCATATGAGGAATGCATTGGATTTATTATGAGACAGGGGTGGCCTGCTATATCCCCTTGATGCATCGTTATGTTTCACGTGACATACTAGATATGGATTTGGTCTAGTTCTTAATCATTTATTATATTTTTTTCCAGAATCTGAGATGGTGTTAGATTCCTTGAATGAATCCTTGATAGTATTATATTCTTATCCTGAATCCTTGATGGTGCAACTTAGATACCCATCATTTTCCCTAACTCCAATATGAATTTAGATGTTTATATTTAGGATGATTATTTTATTATTTAAAATACAAATTGTCATGTTTCATTCTCATTTTATTATTCATATTTCATTATATGATCATCAATTGTTCCTAAGAATTTATGATCAAGTTATTGATTAAATGGAATGTTTTATGGTTATTTACATTTCCATATTGAGTACTCCTTATTTATTCATATCTTTTTCTGTGAACATACCCTTAATGAGAATCTAAACTCACCCCATTCTTATGTTTTATTTACCCATGGTATGAGGATGTACTTTTTAATTGATATAAATTGATTCTATAAAGGGAATAAGGGAATTCTAAAATAGTTTTATTTATGTATTTTATCTTTTCAAATGTAACATAAATCTCTACTATGTATCTAGTTCACCAATATTACTAAAACATTTAGTATTTTAGTATTTAAACCATTATACATATTCCAATGTAATGGTAGTAAGACAATATCTTTGAGAAACTGGGTTTAGGGTCTCTACAATTGGTATTAGAGGAAGTTTAATAGAAACCATGATTACTAAATTTTGGAAAAGAATGATTAGGGAATATAGATATATACTATAATTTGAAGATAAATATAGAATCAGATTTTAATTTTTTAGAAAGGTTGAGATTTAGTGTTTTTTATACAATGCATCGATTTATGGATACTCCCACTGGACATGGTTATGGCACAGATGTACCTATGTGTATAACTCAAAAAATGGTGCATCAGGTTAAACCCGAGCATAACTTGCTTCATGAAAATGGGACATACTATTCACCTAGTATTAAAATAATGGGGAATATTCATAGGATAATTATAATTTTATTAATAAAACATTATGAATGAGTTTAAAATAAATATATTCATAAAGAATCCATTATCTGATTATGATATTATCTATGTTAATTGATTCACTAGATGTGGGATTATAAATTATGATTTATAATATTATTATCTAATATAATGTATGTCAATATTTATGAATGATACCTAATAGAACGAATGATAATCATTTAAATGCACGTACTCCATATATGGATTTCCCTCCAGGGAAAGATAACAAAGACTGAGAGAAAGATTTAGGTAGAACTGATTAAATTATAACCATATTGGGGAAGCTGACTCAGGTGGTGAGTAATCAAATTTTCATTAAAGAACATCCTAATAATCACCCATGTATTATAACAATTATAGATAGCATCATGTGTTAGTAACCACCACTATTCATTGATTCTATAAATCTATTTTTAGATATGAAATGGATATGTTCTACAGAGAAGGTATTTCCCATACTATGAACTAGTGAATATGATAATGTTTTCAAGGATGTTTATCATATCATTGGAGATAAAGATCAATGTTGTTCATTAATTCAAAACACTAAGGATTATTATGAAATATAGATCTTGGATTGGAATTATTTCAAGGTAATCGTCTTTGATAAATATTTTTCTCATTATTAACAAGCTGAAATGGAATGAAATTTATTTAGTATAAGACAGAAGGAAGGGTAAAATATTTCTATGTATGTATCCATCATTACAAGGTTATAATGGCATGGCAGGACCTATATATGTAATCCAATGTGCTATATTGGCCGTTTCATTGATGGGATTAAGCCAACTATACGAAGGGTACTGGTCTCCCAATCATTCTCATCATATGTGAACATAGTATCATGTTCTATTAATAAAGAGAATGTATTCTCCATGTCTTATGGATTCAATGGGATGAAAGAGAATAAGAGGAAAAAAAGAGTAAAAGGTGAATAATTGTTATATGGTAATAATGGTTTTACAACATTTGATACTTGGGGAAGGTTACGTTATAGTATATTGTTAAAAGGAATATTTTTTAGTTATGTGATGAAGAAAAATCCACCATAGTGTTGATTTTATGGTAATTAATGAATTTTCCTATCACGACCCATCCCCCGGGACCCGTGCTGTCACTACCCCATGATCGCCTTCCATAGGCCAAGGGTTGGAGACTAGAACCAACAGCGTAATTCCCTAAAATTAAGAAGGCATTTCCTTTCTAAACCATAAACAACACAACAAAACACACACTACATACAAAACAATAGGTAAAATGTATAACAAAAGAGTGATGAAAAGTAAAATGAGACAGAAACACAAGCCCAACTATAATGTACAAGGAACTGGAAATAAAAGTACAACTAAAGAATGGAATAACAGCTGTTGGGTCGTCCTTTGGGATTCCTACATGAAGGGCATGTACAGATAGCCTCCTCATCGCTCCACTTTTTTCAGTCTCCTCCATTTACCAGATCATTTTAACGTCCATCTCCAGGTACCATCCAGCCCGGTATGCTCATCCACAGTCAGCGATGTCTATCATATGCAATCTACACAACATGGTGCAGGAATAACCTGTGCATGGGTGAGTATAACGATACTCAGTAGGGACCTCGAGACCCTCAATGTCTCTCAAAATCCAACAAGGATAAACCACAAGTATGAAATCAACAGATAACCCCCACTTAGGTATATTCCCATACATATACCTATGTTATCAAGTAATCCTTCTCTATCATGAAGAAAAACCAATAGTTACTGACTCATCTCAAACCATGATTTATTCTTGGGGTAGTAACATTTCTAACCCGCGGCTGCTAGAGAACTCCTCTTCTATCGAGTACAGTGGGCCTGCTGCCAAAACTAGGCACTTCCCACTACCCTTGGACTTTTGAGGTACTGCTCGTGTCGAGTAATGTGGGTCTGATGCGTCACACAGAGGCGCTCCCCACTATAGGTCAACTGCCACAACCAGGAACTCCCACTCTTAACATGCAGAGGTACTCCTCCTATCGAGTACAGCGGGTCTGCCACCAAAACCAGGAGCTCCTTCACTAGGGGTCTTCCGCCACAACTAGGTGCTCCCAACTGGGCCATACGAATCACTCCGAGTCAATTGGTCAGTACTCGTCAAGTCTCAGCCAGCTACTAGGTTCCCGCACAAATGCTCACTCGTCTCCAGAAGGTATGTCCACAAGCTACTTGTCGGTGATACACTACCACGAAGTCCCACAAAAATGTATCCCAATGGTCAGCCACTTCATCGGGGTCTCAATGCAACTTACGGCGTGTCAATCGGACGCCTGGTCATTGAGTTATTATCATTTAGTCCCAGGGGCCTGGTTGGATTCGTGCTCGATCCAACCTAATTGTATCTCAACTATACCCAAATCTACAATGGGGTATACTCAAAGGGACTGTCATGATCCAATATTACCAGTGTCGCTGAAATTTTGGCAAATGTACATCCAGTGCCAAAGATATATCCAAAAGAATGTAAAGGGTCGTAGTGGGCCCGAGTCTGGTCCGACCCATTCGGTCCGACCAGGCTCGACCAAGCCGGACATGTTGGGTCTGTCTTGGCCTGTTGGGGGGGGGGCAACCGGCTAGGTTTTCCCCGACCCGTAGGGCCCATAACAGTAGGTCGCGAGGGTAGTTTGACACGGAGGGTTCCGCGAGTGAGTTGCCCGGTTCGACCATGGCGTCGTGAGGGGTGCGTGAGGTAGGCTCGGTTGGGCGCCGCATGGGGAGCTTCTTGCACAGCTTTGTCCGGGAGGCCTTGGATGTTATTCCCAGTGTCGCGAGGGGTGCGGCTCGGCACGGGAGGTCAGGGACGGTTGGGCCCGGCTTTGCAAGGGGCATGGCTAATGAGCCTCGGCCCTGGAGGGCGAGGCCTGTTCAGCCAGGGTTCTTGGGAGGGCTCCATAGGGGAGAGGTGAATAGGGCCAGTTCGGCCAGCAGATGTAGCGATCGAGGCTGATTCGGTCAGAGGTATCATGGGGTGTGCGGATGGCGGAGCCTCAGGGAATGAGGGGTGCGCAGAGGTCGGGTGTCGGTTCAGACGGGGCGCGGTGCGGCTCGGCCGGTTCGTTCTGTGGGAGTCTCGGCCGGCGGGTGGCACAACGGGCGACACAGTTCAGCCCGGCCGATGGCGTGGCCAGCGACGACATGACCATGGTGACTCTGAAGATGACGGGCTGCTCAGTTCGGCACGGGGCATTGGAGCATCGCAGGGTCAGCGTGGGTTGCAGAGGCTAGGAGTAGTGTGTTCATTGGCTTCCTCACCTTCTTTGTCTCGTCGCCTCATCGCCATTTTGATGAACACCACACACAAAAACGGCGGGGGGTTGGGCCTTGTTGGTTTTGTCCTCACCCTCCACATTTTGGGTTCAAGCAAGAGGTTCAATATTTCATGAATTTAAAAGAATTACTGAAGAATATAAGAGAGGAGAAAATCTAAAAAATCACTCCAAATCATCCGGAAAATAAAAAAACTCAAATATTTCCTCCTACCTTGATCGAAGTTCATTGACAGAGTCATGGGGAAAAAGACAGAGTTGTCATCGTTCATCGCTTCCTTCACACACCTCTAATCTCGTTCTCGAGCGTCGGTCCATTGACGACGATGAGGAGGGAAGGCTAGTCATCAACGACGTCCCATGTCGGTTGCCTTATCAAGGTGCTTCCAAGGAAGTAGTCAAAGATGATCCTCGCCAGAATTCTTTGTGGAGGATGTTTTTCTTTGGAGATCTTTCTCCCTATGTTTCTCCACTCCCCCAATTCCACCGGAAACTAACATTCATTCTTGATCCACTACCATCAATGTGAAAGTCTCGATAAGTGAATACTGGTGCTGCAAGTTCAACGGTGTCCTCATAATTCAATTTCGAGCACCGGTTCAATAGTTATAAAATCACGCTCTTACTTTTACTGAACGTACCCAAACAAAACATCAGAAATTGATTTCAGGGACACCGGGCCTCGGTATCACACGCCGTTAGTTTTCAAAGACTCGTAAAATTCCCATATATTTTAAAAAAAATTACATCAAAATTCAGGGCCCTTAAATTCTCCTCACCTCAATGATCTACACCCCCATAATCCACAACTCAACTTGGAAAACAATAGGGGCTACTGAGCATGCATCTGAGCCTCCCTCTCCAATGTGCTCTCCTGGAGGTTCTCATGCTTCCCACAAACGCACACCAGATGTATCGACCATACACAAAGCACCCGCTCCTGTCGATCCTCTAAATCCAATGGAACCTTCGTAAAAGTATCCCCATCGTCGAAGTCCCGCTCTCCAAGGTCAATGATGTTAGAAGGGTTGTGCACGTATCTCCTTGGCTGGGATACGTGGAAGACGTCATGCACCCAGTGCAACTGAGGAGGGAGAGATAAGCAGTATGCCACCTCACCAACTCTGTTGAGGATCTAAAAAGTTCTAATATACCTCCAGGACTACTTTTTGGGATGACCAAATCAATATAGACCTCGACGGGGTGAGAATCGTATAATGATGTGGTCGCCATCCTCAAACTCAAGATGTCACCGTCTCCTGTCGGCAAATGACTTTTGCCTACTCTATGAAGTCTTCATCTGCTCCTGGATGATCTTCACTTTCACCATGACAGCCTATACCATATTCGGTCCTAGAAGTGATAACTCCCCAGGGTCAGTCCATCACAATGGTGATCTGCAATGTCGCCCGTACAATGCCTCAAAAGGTGTCATCTCTATGGTGGAGTGATAGTTGTTGTTGTATGAAAACTCCACCAAAGGAAAGTTATCCACCCAGATGTGACTGAAGTTGAGGAAACAAGAACGAAGCAAGTCCTATAGGGTCTGAATGGTCCTCTTTGTCTGACCATCAGTCTGAGGATGGAAGGCGGTGCTCAAACGAAGCTGCATCCTAAAATCCTCCTACAACTCCTTCCAGAGCCGGGAATTAAATCATGTATCATGATCCGGGACAATCGTCGAAGGTACTCCATGTAGCCTCACAGTCTCCTTCACATAGAGTCATCCCCATCTCTCTACTAATCCTTCTTAACTGATCGGTAAGAAGTGGGACGACTTGGTGAGTCGGTCGATGATCACCCAAATCGAGTCACGAATCTTGGATGTACGTGGACGTCCTATCACGAAGTCCATGGATATCCCATCCCACTTCCACTATTGGACCTTTAAAGGTTGAACCAAGCCTACTGGTAGCTGATTCAATACCATAACTTGATGTCATGTGAGGCACCAAGAAAAAAACTCCGCAATAACTTTCTTCATTCCCTATCACCAGTGCTGTCGTCGGAGGTCCTGGTACATCTCATCCACTACTATATGTACCGATAGAGGGGATGTGTCTAACTCCCTCAAAACGTTCTCCTGAAGTGATATTGGTACCATGGTGCGTCCTCTTAAGAGGATGATGGCCTTCCCACCTTCATAAAATCCATCAGGTGCGTGTCCTATGGATATCTGAGCACATCGTGTCTCGCAATCAAGGTCCCCATGAAGCACCTCCCTAACTCGCTGAAGAAGTGGGGGTGTGACAGTAAGAGTCTTTATAAAGGCTTCTCCATCTCTATCCACAAAGGATATCTGCAATGCGGCTAAATGCTATGTCGCCTCGCCTAGGAGCTATATTCCAAATCTCTTAATGAGTGCATCCGCAACAATATTCCCCTTCCAAAGAGTATTGACTATCTCGAAGGAATAGTCTTGGAGGAACTCAATCATATCTGTTGTCTCAGGTTTAGGTTATTTTGAGAGAATATATACCTGAGACTCTTGTGATCAGATTACGCGGTAAAATGTTCGATCATTAGATAGTTCTGCCACATCTTCAAGGCAAAGAACACTACTGCTAACTCCAGGTCATGGGTAGAATAGTTCTTCTCATGTTGTCTTAGATACCGAGAACCATATGAGAACATTGCTCGCTCCTATATTAGGGAACATTTGAGTCTATTCCCTGATGTGTCGCTGTAGACTATATACCATACACCCTCCTCTGGAAGCCTCAAGATGGGGGCACTAGTCGCCCTCGGACACAGCTCTTGAAAGCTCCAATGGAATTTATAAGACCAAACGAAGGGTTTACACTTCTTCATCAAGGCTGATTGTGTTGCTGAAACTCTAGAGATGTCTGGTACAAACCTCTGGTAATAACCAGCCAAACCCAAGAATCATCATACTTCCATCACAGTCCTGGGTGGCTCTCAAGAAAGTACCGCCTCAATCTTTTCTAGAGTTACTAAAAATCCAGCCTCCGATATGTCATGTCCCAGAATGTGAACATATCGGATCCATAATTGGGTTTTCGAGAGTTTACCATAATGTCGATGCTCTCAGAGTGTGTCCAGTACTACTCGAAAATGGTAGGCATGCTCCTCCTCAGAAGTCGAGTTGATCAGTTTGTCATCATTGAAGACTATGACAAAGCGATCAAGATATGGCTGAAAGATCATGTTCATGAGTCCCATTAACACTGTTGGAGTGTTGGTTACACCGAATGGCATAACCAAGAACTCGTAATGGATGTACCGACACCTGAAGTCTATCTTCTGTACATCCTCTTCTCGTACTTTGAGCTGGTGATAGCCTGATTAAAGGTCTATCTTCGTGAACCACTGTGCTCCCTTCAGCTGATAAAATAGTTTTTCAATCCTCGGGAGTTTGTACTTGTTCTTCACAGTCACCTGTTTCAGGTGCCAATAGTCAACACAAAGCCTCAAGCTCCCATCTGCCTTCTTGGAGAACTGAATCGGGGATGCCCAGGGCGAAACACTGGGCCAGAT
The DNA here is from genome assembly GCA_963277665.1 of Viscum album. Lineage (NCBI taxonomy): Eukaryota > Viridiplantae > Streptophyta > Magnoliopsida > Santalales > Viscaceae > Viscum > Viscum album. The sequence goes on along the minus strand of OY728167.1, from coordinate 557,817,001 downwards.
GAATCCCTTCCCCTGCAAGTCCTCCAGCTGTTCCCGTAGCTCGCAAAGCTCCATGAGATCCATCTGATATGCTGGTGTAGATATCAATTTCGTCCTGAGGTACATGTCAATATAAAAGTCTACCACTTTGCGAGGAGGTAGTCCTATGACATCATCCGGGAAAACATCTGCGTACTGGTCCACCACTACAGGATAACTCGAACCCTTCACATCAACAGCTCTGAGGGCAAGGTTAGCCAATTGACGAGTGATCAGCTGCACTCTCCTCCGAGTAATTCTATCCTACACTACAAAGGCTCCCTTCTCACTGGTGAAGGTAAACCTGTTCCCGTTCGTGTGGAAACACTGCACTTTGTGCCTTATACAGTCAATCTGATCATGGACTATAGATAACTAGTCCATACCCAAGATGAAGTCGTAAGCCCTCAACGATGCTACTTGGAGATCCCAGCCGAAGCTCTCATCACCTAGAGTAAGATCACAATAATGAAACTAGTGTGTAATCATTGAATCTTCTCCAGTAGGAGTGTCTAGATGTAAAGATTGAGCCAACGGCTCTGTCGGAGTTTCCGAGCTCTGAACGAGGGAAGTGGAAATTAAAGAATGACATGAACCTCTGTCTATAAGTACTGCAGCTATGGTTGAATAGACACAGATCGTACCTCGAATCATCTCTGGAGCCCCCGTGATTGTATGCTCTTGCTTCCTAGAGCTGAGCTCTCCCCTGTCAACATACTCCCAGCAGTCAGGGAGGACCACTTGGTGGTGTTTGCAGTAAAATATTGAATCATCGTCCACTTCTAGTTGCACCACCATCTCCTCTACCACATCCGCCTGATCCCTATGGACTGCCTCGATCGAATCTATGTATCTAATTGGGTGGTACTTCAACCTTATGTTGATCATCTGAATAGCAGGTTGGACAGTCACAAGCCATGTGACCCTACCCACCGCAATAGTAACACTGCCCGCTCCTGGCCTCTCTGGATCTCTCTCCTGTGCCCCGTACAATTGACCCTGAGTGATGAGGTTGTCCACCTGTAGGTCTAGTCCTCTCGGACCTCTGCAACATCTTTCTGCTACCTGCTGCAGAAGAATCCTCTACATGTCGACTAGTGGTGGATCTCGGTAATGGAGAATTCTCATCAAGGAAACTCTCCACTAAGAGGGATGTATCTAGCACCCCCGCTTGAGTGGGGATGCTGAGTAATATAACCGAATACCTGATCTCCCGCATGAGTCCCTGCTTGAAATATTGGGCCCTGAAGAATGGGTCTCATATCATATCGTTAGAGTAGTGTGAGAGGCCTGTGAACCTCGCTGAGTACTGAGCTACAGTCATACTGCCCTACTACAGCTGAAGTATCTCCTGAATGCGCAATGTGTGGAGAGTCTCTGGGATAATCTTTGCCCAAAACAGGCACTCAAAGTCTGCCCATAGAAGTGTTATCTCATCATGGACCTGGAGTGTCATGCTCTATCATCTTCCTGCTACTTGCTGTAGAAGTCTGGAACCAAGAATCACCATGATTTCTGATGGTTTCCCTACCAATCGGAAGACTCCCACCACAACCTCCATCCAATCCCCAGCCACCTATGGGTCAATATCTCCCCTGAACCTGGGTTCCACTGGCATTGGAACTCATGAAATGCACTAATTCGGTGTGCACCATTTGCTCATGGGGTGGTGGCATCGGTGGGCCATTGGGTAATGTTACCGCTGGTTCCACCACTGATGTCCCTATATGGAAAGGGCCCTACACTGAGGCCTCATCGCTGGGTGGGATAACAGTGCGTACAACTCTCTAAAATCTAGCTGGTCTTCCACATGGAGGCATTATGAAAAGAAACATGGCCATGGTCAAAAGTTATACCAAGTGAGCTGAACTGGTTGAGCTGACTTAAAGAAAACTTATGAAAACACACACACACTCAGTCTTTTCATCCACTGAGTCAGAAATCCAACATCAGCTTCATGGTGTATGGATTCGTCGACCTCTACACCAGAATTGGACTCCCTGAACTAAAAAGAACAATCACTAAACATAACACTATTGCTTCATAGAACAGATCAGTTTCCTAAGTTCTGAGATAGAACTGAATCCTTTGATACCAATTTATCACAACCCTTCCCCCATGGCCTGTGTCGTGACTACCCCAAGCCCGCCTTCCATTGGCCATGGGCTGGTGACTAGCACCAAAGGCATAATTCTGTTACACTGGGAAGGAATTGCAATTATAAACTGTAAAAAACACAACAGAGAACACACCTGGGTCGTCCTTTGGGATTCCTACCTGAAAGATAGGTACATATAACCTCCTCATCAATCCACGTCTGTCAGTCTCCTCCATGTACTAGCTCGTCATAAGTTCCACCTCTAGGTAACATTCAGTCCTGGTACTCTACCACAGTCAGCGATGTCTATCGTCTGCAACCAACACAACAAGTTGTGGGAATATCTCGTGTAGGTGTGAGTATAACAATACTCATTAGGGACCCTGAGACCCTCATGGTCTCACAAAATCCAGCAAGGATAAACAACAAGTATGAAATCAACAGATAACCCCCACCTTGGTATATTCCCATTAATATACCTAATTTATCATGAAATCCATCTCTATAATGAGGAAAACCCAAAAGTTATCGACTCAACTCAAACTAGGATTTTTTCTAGTGGTAGTTACATTTCGATCCATAAGCTTCTGGATGACTCTTCCTCTATCGAGTAAAGTGGGCTTGCTGCCACAACCAAACAATTCCCACTAACCTTGGATTGTTGAGGTACTCTTCCTGTCATGTATTGTGGGAATGTTGCGTCACACAAAGGTGCTCCCCACCATAGGTCTGCCGCCACAACAAAACGCTCACCCTCATAGCCTACAGAGGTACTCCTCCAGTTGAGTACCATGGGTATGCCGCCACAACCAGGTGCTCCTCCACCATGGGTCTGCTGCCACAAACAGGAATTCCCCACTAGGCTATATGAAATACTATGAGTCGGTCAGTAAACAGTCTTCAAGTCTCATCCAGCTACTTGTTTCCCACACAAATGCTCGCTCGTTTCTAGATGATCTACTCCACAAGCTACTAGTCGATACTCCACTACCACTAAGTCCCATAAAAAGTATCTCAAAGGTGTTCCACGTCATAGGGGTCTCAATACAACTGATGGCGCATGAATCAGATGCACGTTCTGTGAGTTATTAGAATTTTCATCTTAGGCACCCAGTTGGATTCATGCTCGATCCAACCTGACCTTATCTTAACTATACCGAAAACTCTAGCAGGGTATACTCAAAGGGACCGTCATGCTCCATGATTACTAGTGCCACATATGGTTTGTAAAATGAAAATCTGGTGCCAATGATAGGGCCAAATGAAAATAAATGGTCGTAGTGGGCCCAGGTCTTGTCCAACCTGGTTGGACAGCCCAGTCCGACCCAGCCCGACCTGTTTGGACCGACCTAGCCCAACCCGGTTCTAGTCAACCTTGCCAAACATGTTGGGTCTGGCTTATCCCATTGTGCTGGCCAGCTATCTTGGTTCGTCCTGGCCTACTCGCCCCATACCAGCAGGTCGTGAGGGCGTTACGGCCCGAGGGTGCCACGAGGGTGCAGTCCGGTTCGGCTGGGGTGACATGAGGGGCGCAGGAGGCCGTCTTGGCCGGGCACCGCGTGGGATGTGGCTCGGCCGGCTCTGCCCGGGAGGCCGGGGTCGGTTAGGACAGCGACACGGCTCGGGAAGCTCGACCCGGGAGGCCAGGGATAGTTCGTCCAGGTGCCGCGAGGGGAACAGCTCGAGCAGCGCAGCCTGGGATACCGGGGTTGGTTCAACTAGGGTGATCATGAGGGATTCGTAGGTCCGGGGTGACCAGGGTCGGTTCGACCAACGGACTAGGCGACCAAGGCCAGTTCGATCAGCTATGGCACGGGGCGCACGTGGAATGCAAATAGACGAGTCGTGGGGCACGTGTGGTGCATAGAGGCCAGGGGACAATTCAGAAGGGGTGCGGGGCACCCTCGGCCGGTGAGACCTACGGGTTGCGCAGTTTGGCCCGGCCGGTGGCGGCACGGCTGAGGCGGCTCGGAAGCCAGCAGGCGTCGCCATTTGGGTCGGGGTGCCGGTGTGTCGGGGGGTTGGCACAGGTTGTGGAGGTCACGAGTAGCGCAACCGTTGCCTTTGTTGCCTTCGTCGTCTCGTCGCCTCGTCTCCATTATGAAGGACATCACAAAAAAGAATGGCGGAGGGGTCGGGCCATGTTGGTTTAACCCACACCCTCCACGTTTAGGGTGGTAGAAAGCGGTTCAATCTTTCTCTAATTTTAATGAATTAATCAATAATAGAAGAGGGGATAAAATGAAAAAAATCACCCCACATCATCCCACAAATAAACAAACTCAAAGATTTCCCCCTACCTTGATCGTTGTTCGTCGACGAAGTCGTGGGCTAGAAGATGGATGTGTCATTGTTTGTCGCGTCCACCACACACCTCCAAACCCAAGCTCAAGCGTCGGTTCGTTGACGACGATGAGGAGGGAAGTCCGGTCTTCAAAGACATCCCATGTCGATTGCCTCTGTAAGGTTTTTTCGAGGAATTAGTCGAAGATGCTCCTCGTCGGCTTTCTTCATGGAGGAAGTTCTTCATTGGAGAGCTTTCTCCCTATGTTTCTCCTCTCCCCCAATTCCACCCAAAACCATCGTTCATTCACGATCCACTGCCGTCGAGGTGAAGTTCTCCTTCAGTGAATACCAGCACTTTGAGTTCAACTGTGTCCTCAGATTTCAATTCGGAGCATCCGGTACAAATGTTATAAAAACATGCTCGTATGTTTACTGAACGTACCCAAATAAAACATCAGATGTTGATTCCATACACACCGGGCCTCAGAATCATGCGCTGTCAATTTTCAGAGACATGTAAATTTCCCATATATTTAAAATAATTAATTGGAAATTCCGAGTCTTTACATTTCCATTGTTCAATGCTTCAATATAATTCATATAGGGAACAATGGATATTAATTCCCCATGAACTAAGGGAATATACCTATGAATAATGTAAGGGATTAGGGTCAATATTATGTTATTATTGTTAATTAATTAGAATTATTAATGTATTTAAATTTGGATTCATGAATTATATTAGAAGAGTATATTAATCAATGATATTGTGGTTTAGAGATTTATGGAATGTATGAGGATTATACTACAATAATTTTTATTATTAATATGAAAGCATATATTAAACGGTGACAATGATCTAGGAATATGATTTAGTGGAATGTTAAATCTCTTGTAAAACACATTATTCAAATAAAGATAACCCTTATCATTTTCCTAATGTTGATATAATTATCTTTGGATAAAGAGATTTTATATATTTATTTTGTAATTTGGATCATACTAACTACCTTAGAACTGATTAATGATACATTTTTTTAAATTAAGTAATCTTATTTCAAAAATCATGGATCATAATCTTTTATAAGGGTTTTAAGTTTAAGTATTTATGAAATAGTTTATATTGATCATTGTAAATGGTTATATAGAGTAATTTATTTTATTGGATAATTTTTTATATCCATATTGGTTTTGAGAAATAATTAGAGACAAATGCAAAGACATGGCACTCTTCTATGGACCCTACGATCTGTTAAAAGTGAAAATTAGTGATTCAAGAATAAAAAAATCATATTTGGATATTTATTTCATGGAATAATATATTAAATTGAAATTTATCTATGAATAAAAAAATCATGAAATTATTCTTTTGAAATAAACATTTATCATGTATATATAATTCAATACATTCTTAGTTATTTAATTAATTTATAACCATTATGAAAAATGATCTCGAACTAAAATGTTATCATATTACCATCATTTATGAGGATATCAATAACCTTTACATACATATTATATTTATGGTTTTGGGCCCCTTAATATTCTATTGATCATTCACCTTCTTGTGATCAATGACCACAATCCATCTATATAGATATTTAGGATTTTCATCTATATAAATATCTTCAGTTTCCACTAAGATTATCCTAATCAGAAATGTAGTTATGTGTTATGCCATATAACCTTGGTACATCCAATTCTAAATTTTTAATAGTATTTTTTATTAACCATTTTACGATGTGATGTTTTCACCAATGGTGTTTCTAAATTTCAAAATCTCGACTTTGATAGTCAAGATTAAATTTTCATGACACAATTTTCATAAGGATGGGAATATGTAACACCCAAAAATTATAAAATAATAATATTTTATTAAATATAGTATGAATAAAATTTAATTTAAATTATTATAAAATTCATGAAATATATATTTTATATAGTGTTACATGCAACAATTAGTTTCATCGTTATATTGTTTTATACAAAAGACAGAGTTTTTCTGAAAACTATTAATATTATTATTTAAAAATAAAATTATCTCCTTGATGATAAGTTGGGGGTTATGGAGAGGATTATGTATGATATGAAAAAAAAATTAGGATTAATTGGTTTCCAATTAACATGAAATTTATATAAAAACCAATTTAATATAATGTAAATGTTTTAATAAAAGATTATTTTTATTAACAAAAGTATTTTTATATTATTAATTTAAATTAATTACTATTGGTGTGTGATATTAATTAAATTTATATATTATATATTATATGATTTGTTTGAAATTCATCCAATATATTTCATAGGAATAATAGAATAAAAAATCTATTTTTATGCATACAAACTATATTTTTTAAAGGTAGTTTTCTATTCTTTTCATGGTGAACGTATTTTAATACAATATTTTTTCAAACGTATAAATTTCATATGAAAAATTTTCATTTTTTGAAATAGGAATATAAACATTATATTAGGGTTATTTTTTTGGGTTTTTATGTGATGTTTCATTTTTTAGGAATAGTGAAAAATATTGAATTTTAATTGAAAACTGACATTCATGTAAATAATTAATAATAAAAAAAATTATTTTAAACGTTTTTGGAAGTAAAATTAGAAAAAAATATAAATCTATTATTCATATATAGTTCATTTAAATAATTTTTATATTTAATTTTTATATAATCAATCGGTATTTTTTTAATATTATCACGGTGAAAACCAACATTCTCGTTTAACTTACGGGGTTATTTTTAAATTAATTTTAGTTGATTTTCTTTAATTAAACATGGAAAGTTAGATTAAATAATTTTTATTATAAATATTTATAATTTCTAATAGGGTCAACATAATTTTCCAACAAATTAACTAGTAAAAAAAGTTAAAATTAATTAGAGTGATTAAGAGAAAAAATTGTTTACTGAGGGATTAAACATTAATATTAAGGGGAATATGATGAAGAAACATATAAAGAACACATATGGTATAGAAAATACTGGAAACAGATATCAAAAAAATACCTACAATAATATTATAATCCTTAATTTTCAAATAATGTAAATTTTTAATGGATTTAGTACAATCCTAAGGATGATACCTCAAGAAGAAGTATCGTTATTATAAAAGTATTTTTATTTTATTTTATTCACTACATAAATCAATTTATATTATATAATGACTATATAATAACATTATTATATTAAATATAATGATAATTATTTATTTTATGGTTGAAACCTAAAATTTCACAGACTTATATCAAATGGGTTATGAAATAATTGTTCGTGTGGACGGCAGTCTACAGCCTGAAGAACTGATGTAATTAATTTTTCCATTACAACCTTTCAAGTTTGGGAATAATGATAAATTTAAAGTTTATATATATATTATATATTGTATTTATGATTTTATTATTATTAGAAAATTATTATGTCTTACATAACATCATTCGATCGATTTTGTGCGAATATAATAACATCAATCATGTGTAAGGCGAACTACCACCCTATGAAGCGATTTGATTCATTCACACTTTACATGGAATGTACTAAAGATTGTTTTAATAAAAAAATGTGATCTATTTGAAAATAAAATTCAAATGGAATGGTAATATTCATATGTATAATTTATTTTTATATCATTTAGTATGAAAAAAATGGAAACAATATTTATCTGTACATACGACATACCTTCTCCGAGAACAATGTACATCTTTTCATAACACTAAATTTTATAAATTACATTCAATAAATATATAAATATTGTATATTCTATTTAAATATATTTTTTATTCTGGATATGATGAAATCATGATATAAGTTGTAGGAACAAAAAATAACAAGTCAAATCATGATAAAAAACAACGTAGTTATTACCCGAATTGATGAAAATAATTAAAGATTATTAATGAATGGGTAATAATATTTTATAAAAGAATCATAAATTATATCATAAATATTAATATGATAATTTAAATTTTTAATAATTTGTTTAAACCCTTATAAAGGGGTAAATTTATCTTCAACTAAAATGATGAATAATGTAAGGGATATCTTCTCAATTTCATTTCATTGATGCATATTGTAATTCTATGAAACTAAATACTTTTATATGTTTTATATAAATCCTCTTTGACATTGTAATTACATGAAAAATGTATTCATCATTTTATTTTCGGCTTCAATCTAGAATATTACATCTAATTGGATTTCATTATAAAGTTACCATGTAGTATAGAAATCATAGAACTCAATTTCCTTCCATTAGGAAATACTACTTCTTCATTATCATTGAAATTATATGCTTATGTTTAAAAAAACATATAACCAAATATTTTTTATCTATTATTTTATTATGTGAATACACATTGTACACATATAATCTATTTAGTAATTAATCCTCACTTCAACGTTACTTTAATTTTATGGATTTTTTAGGATCTCTTTCTAATAGAGATTCTTTATAAATGGATTTACACTAAAGTAAATTTTACTATAATTGTTTAATAAACCATTCCATTTCCTCATACTCTGGTTATTCATGACAATTTTCAAGTAATAGTACCACTTTACCACTCTTTTATACATAAAAATATTGAGGACATGTTTAAATAAAAAAATTACATCATCTCTCTATTCTATCGGAAATATTTTTTCATAAAAATACATTGTTAATAAAAATGTTTTAATAAATATCTTCTTTATACATTTAAATAATATTTAATAAAAAATATTATTATAAATTTTTTATTTTTAGTAAAACATTTCATATGAATCTTCATTTTGTTTTTTGATAAAGACACAAATCTAACCTTTTAATATGAAAAAGGAATATTCTTTACAGTATATACAGAATCACCCACTAACATGACCATAATTTATTCAGAGAATCCATTTCATATTTATGAGGATATTTTTGAATAAAATGTTTTAAAATTTATTTTCAATTAAAATATTGTTAAAAATATTTTTCAAAATGAAAAAAATATTTTCCTCAAAAATGTTTTTAATGATCTTTTTTCATATTTATAATAATGAATGAAAAAACCCATTACCATCACTCAAATGGGTATATATTTTAATAATATCATCCTTATTATTTCTCTATATGGGTTATGGTTAGTTTATTAGGGGATGTACTATATTGATAAATTTTTAATTATATCATATTCTCTATGATTATGTTTATTGATTGGGGAAAGTATTTAAATTCAATATGAATGTTTTCATATCAATGTTTACGTTAATTAAGTTTCACCACTTTCAAATAAAGAATGCATTGTATTTAATATGAGACATTCAGGGATTTCTATAACACAAATATAATCATTAATTTTCTTTATAGAAACTATATATTATTTTGGAAGAGGCCATACAAATTTTTTACATTTGTGGAATTAATCCATGTTACGATCACATTATTGATTAATTTAATGTGTTTTAGTTCTTTACCTTTACATATTTTTTAGGAATTATTTAATCATAGCATCTACGATGCATTTACACTTACTGAGACGTTGAGGCCACCCCTTTATTATGTTTTATTTTACCTAGGATACAAGGATGTATATTTTTTTCATATGTATGGATACACTATGGGTACTAATGAAATTATAAACGAAAAATATTTTTGTATTTTATGTTTCAAAATGTAATTTAAATTTGAATTAGGAATCTTTTTCACCATGAATACTAAACTATTTATTCATTTGGGGTTAGAACCATTATATCAATTCCTATTTAATAAAGTAGGCATCGAATCAGTTCTATAAGGGTTGGGGTCAGTACATGTATTTCTAGGAAACCCTCTTACTCAAACTCTGTAAAAAATTCTAGAATATAATCCCATTCATTGACTAAACTGCATGAGTTTTCTAATGTTCTCAAAACCTAACACTAATTTTATCCTAAATAATCTCCAAAAATATTTAAATTAATCCTCAGTATGACTAAACCCTACTCTGATACCAACTAATTTGAACCGAGATAAAAATAATCCAAACAATAAAATAATATCGTGTTTGAAATAATGGATCTCACAAACATTCAAAAAACCCAATTTCTGAAAGGTTTAGTGTATTTGGGATTATCTATGTAAATAAAATATTTTATTACACTTGAAAACTTTTATTCAAAATAAATTTCATATATAACCTTTCTATACATATCATTTGATAAAATCATCTTCATAACCTATCGATTGTAAACATAAGAAAGGTATGGGATCAATACTTAGTAATAGAAAATAATTAACATAAATGATTTGATAATAATCATGATAGGTAATATCATAGAGAGATAAATATAAAAGTAAAATATCATCAGACTATGGATAGTTATCATAAAATATTATGGATCATTATATGTTAATAATATGAACCTAAAAGAACCATTAATTTCTGTCCCAACCTGAAAAATATCAATAATAATTGAACTTCTCAGAATGACATAATAGTGTGGAATAAATAAAAATAAGCTATAATCCTGAAAATATGGAATAACATGAAAATTGTCATTTAAATTTTTTATAAGAATTAACATATGATTTTTATATAGATGAACCTCTATACTCTCTAACCTATTGATAATAAATAATGTATGTAGTTCCTAATTCCATTAAATTCGCCTTTTTAAACACATCATCTTTCTATCCTACTCACTTGTAAAACTCTATGTACAGGTTCATGCCATCACAATCACCATTTCTGAGCCTAGTGTAAATCTATGTTGTTCACACATAAATTTTTTAGTAGACCCTAACAAAAACACACTCTCACATTGTGAACCCTGAGACTTCCAAACCCATTCACCTGTAAAAATTGAGTAAAGGTTATCTCCAACAACCTCACCATTTTGGTAACTATTTACTTTCTAATATATTCACATTAGATTACTATCTCATATGATATAATCATTTATAAAGTGTACTAGAAACATATATAGATCTCACTTCTATCATAATACATACATTTATCTTCAAAATTAAAACAATCACCACATCATAAAATAAACCGTAAAATAAAAATGGGATTCATGACATCTCTAATTAATAATATAAAGAAAACGTGTAAATAAAATACGATTCAGAAAACATATAAATGGATGAACTTAACATTTCATATAGTCTTAAATAAAATGGGCCTCATAAATCATCCAAATAACATTATGAATTATATCACTTGATACGAAAAAATTGGTCACCCATAATAATCAGATAATAAAATAGTAATATAGGGTGAAACATGAAACATACCTCCAATAGAGGTATATCAACTTCAATATATTGAACACTATAATAAAAAAATAATTTTCAAAATAATTTTTATTATTCATGGAAAAATTCATGGTTATTGGTATCTTTTTAAAAATTATCTTTTTATTTTAAGGAACATGAAGATAAAACCATTAATAGAAATTCAATTCTTTAAAAAAACCCACTTCCCCCAAAATTAAATAAAATATATCATAATTTAAATTTAAAATTCATATATAGATGGAGTTTAAATTAGAAATTGAATTACTCAATACAAGGATTTTTTGTATCCATGAATTTTATAGATGTCATAATTCATGGATCAAATAAAAGATGAAAATTTTTAAAAAACGTTTATAAATTGTTCAAAATAAAATATCTTTTAAAAACATAAATTTTTTAACAATAAAAAGTGAAAATAATTTTAATTCATTTACTCTTGAGATAATCCTTATAAAAGTTTTAAAAAGGTAAATCATAATACATTGGAAACAAAAGCTATTAAAATAAATATTTTTGAATGGGATAATTAAAAGGGAACAATGTTTTCTAAAATGGAAGGTGAAAATACATTGAAAATGATTAAGTTTAAATAAAAAATTTAATTGTAGAAAATAATAATGATACTAATCAAATAGAAATGGGTAGAGGATATAAAAATTTATTATTTTTGAAGGATGCTGAATTTTTTTTATCACATTGAAATAACAATATTGAAAATACACAAATTTAAAAATGTATTAAATTTTACATTTTTAAAGAGATAAATAATTAAGAAAATAATAAAATTTAGTAAATATATAATTTATAAAAAGGATGATATAATTTTCAAGGACATATGTACATGGGAAAAAATATTAATTGGTAAAAATGTGAGGAACTCTTACCAATGTGAAACATTTATTTTCAACATAAATAGTGAAATAATTTAATAATCATAAAGAGCGGTATCTTCCAGGAAACAAATATCATTTAAATACAACATAACATCATCGCAAGTTATAATAGATAAATATTTAAGGATTATATTTAAATAATAGTGATTATGACTAGATTAAGATATTTGATTTCGGAGAACCCTTTACTGCCTTAGTCGCATTGGAATCAGATCCCCACTATAGGTATAAGATAAAATAAAAATTCATTATTTTCAAATATGATTGAACCATGGTAAAATATAATAATTGTTGAGTGTTTACCCCATTTTAAGGAAACAAGATATATATAATAAAATTTCTCAAGTGATTAAAATTTTACCCAATGAATCATTGACAATTTGAGAAGTGAATTTATTGAAACAACATGTATAAAATACTAAGAAATAACAATTTATATAACATGAATACGGGTTATTTATGATTAATTAATATTATTTTCTATTTATAGAACATAATAATGAAATTGATGAAAAATATTAAATCATCCCTCAATGAAAGAGCATATGAGACAATAAACCCTTACCTTTGTTTCTTTCTTAGTTGATGACACTATTAACTTATATAAAACATAAAATAATAATTAATAAACTATTTCATGAAATTAATAACAATTATCAACTTTTATAATCTTTATTGTAATTTATTATTATTATTATTACATTAATTAGTTATACAGTATAATGACCATCAAATTTTAATAACATTAACTATTTTGGACAAGTTTAATAATTTTTATATCATTACCCATAATTTGATTCCAAGTTGAATATTGTTATATCATTAAAATTTATTTAATAAATAAAATATTTATTTAGTTTTTTTAATTTATCCCATTTCTATTTGGGCAACTTAATGTGAAAACATAATTGATAACAGATAATTTCAGTAATTTTAGCTAATGAAAATGTTTCTGTAAAAATAAGATAAATAATTACTATAATATTAATTGAACTATATAATAATTATTATTTTAAAAATATATTATAATTTTATTATTTTTAATATTTTCAAAGTCATCCATAATCATATTTTAAATCATTGTTCATCTAGGTTTTTAAACCAAACTAAACTTGAACACATATGAACTCATTTTGAGAGTACAGTTTAAGAGGTGTTTATTTTGACATAACATAATTGTAAGATAAGAAGTGTGATATTATTTTTATTATATAATTATTTTTATAAATATTTTAAAATTTTATATAATGTAAAAAAATTTATTGGAAAAACATAAAACATTTCATTATGGATGTGGTAGTTTGCACATACCCGTGATTAGCATTAATGTTTCTCAATGTGTGATCGGGGTGAAAGTTGATATTAATTTTACATTATTAGAAGAATAAATATATGTGATATGTCATATTTGTTAAAAATTACTACAATTAATACCATCTATGAAAGATATAATGAAAAAAATAACGGTGTATCATTGATGTGGTAGTTCATCAAACACCCAAAATTTTATTTTTGAGGATGAAAAGGAAAATATCATGGTTGTACAATTAATAAAAAAATATCAATATAATAATGATAAATAAATCAACATATTATTTTTATATGAAAATTTTAATTTATGATCCCACATCTGTAAGAATGAATAATTTTAGATTGAATTTTCAATTTTCTTTTTCTGAACTAGTATAATTTTAAAGTGAGATTCATATAAAAAATTCAAGTGGTAGAATTCCACATGTTTTTTTGGATTATTGTGAGGATAAAAATGTATATTATTTGTTTTGGTGTTCCTCAAGATATATGGGTTTTGTTTTGATATATTTAATTTTTCTCAAAAGAGTGTATGGTTTGGTGTACACAGTTTATAAAAAACCAAGGGAGAAGATGATGATCTATGTGTTTCTACGTCGTTTTTAACTGAGAATGGTTAATATTAATGATCATCACATATTTTAGGGTAATCCATGTGATCTAAATGTGAAATACAGTGAGGTGGAGGATAAATTTATGGATGATGAATGACCAATGTTTTGTTTTAGAAAAACTATGCACCTTGTTGTAGATGAGTCAAGTGTAGTGTAGCATTGTTGGCACATAGTTAGATAATCATTTGGGAAAACCATTCTAGTGGTTTTAATGTAGGATAGTTATAGTTTCATGATCTATGAAAGGTGTTACAAACCATGAATTGTTACTATGCAAGGTGGAGTGCTTTGTACAGAAGGAGGTTCATGGTTGGTTCACGGTTTTTCTAACCACGCGGTCAAATTGTATAACATCCCCAAAAAATCATTAAGAGAATGAAAAGTCAAAAATTAACAAACATAAGTTTTATCCACTCCTCATATTCCATCAATATTATTTCCATGCTGACATGTTTTTCTCCATCCCCCATACCTTTTCTCAATCCCCTTGACTGCGGTGAATTTATTGAAATCCTTGGGAATTTTTATGTGGATTGAACCACCAATGGATAACATTCCTCTTATTTCTTCCTATAATTTTTTTTGAAATATCCATTTTATTTTTTGTTACATATTCCACCAAATCATAGTGTAATAAACCATTTATCATTGGTATTTTAACGGTCTTTTATGGATGAGATCTCAAGATGAATTTTGTATTTTTTTTCATAGAGTTTCATTTAGGTTTAAGAACATGGTTAATTTTCATAGGTTTATCATTAAAAATTTATATATTCATTTATTGTAATGATATATACTTTATAGATTTTCCATGTAATGCTGTCAGGAGTCCATTGTTTACCACCCATGAATGGTATTGGGATATTCACTTAGTAGATAGTTCTCCGTGTGTTTTTCAACAATATACTCTGTTGTGGTTTAACATAATAATTAATTTTAATTATTATAGTTAGTTAATATAATTTTTCATGTAACGTGGTTATATATTTGGTGGTCGATGTGATCTTGTTAGGATTTCGATGTTTTCGGATGAGTCTTGTATGGGACAGTCCAAGGATATCAGGTTTTCTAAAATTTATAGAAATTTAAGTGGATTAGGTAGGTGGTCTAAGGCATTTACCAATAGTCTATATAATCGTTTTCATGTGTATATGGTATATTCCTCAAATTCTATGTGTGGTGTGTTTTCTCCTACAATTTATGCCAATAGTATTGGGTTTTAAATTAATGCATTAGACTATTCATAATCCTATTTTATCAATTTGATATTATGATAACAAATCAAAGACAACCCATTCCAACAATTAAAATTGAAATTTTTTATATATTGATTTTTGAGGTATTTTTAAGAGATTATTGAATTTTTTTAACCGTTTGAAATAAATTTTGACCTGGATTTTGGTTTTAATTAGTGAAATATATGTTTAAAAGTAGATTTATGTAATTTTACGTGTTACCCTCTATGTATTTTTAAAAGGTTTTTTGGGTTTTATTTCAAATATTTATTTAAAATGAGAGGGGTTTTCCCTCTTTTTTGGAATTTTATTGATGAATCTTTTTATTGGTTTTAATGTGGTTGTAGGATTTGACCTTGTTTTGGATTATAAATATAAATACCCATGTTTTATGGGTTGAATCAAATTTTTTTAAATTTATGGGTTATATTCCATTATTTTATAAATAATATTTTAATTAGTTTATGATGTGTAGAAAGGGAACAATAGTTTGAGCCAAGTGTGTTGTTAACAGTTAGTTGGAACCTTGGTAAAGTATAATGGGTTAAAAAGGGTATTTCGGTTTTTTATTTAGGATTATTTGATAGGAGGAGATGATTAATATTGGTATTTTGGAATATGATGAAATTTAATTGGATGTTAGACATTGAAATTATCATCCAAAGATTATGATGTTAGACATGTAGATCATCATCCATGGTTTAGGATGTTCGACCTAGAATTCCTCATCTATGGTTAACAGTTTGAAATGATGTTCCATATTGATGATTTATTTTTGGAGTTAGACTTCTACATTGATAGTTCATGTTAGATGTGAATGTACACATCATTGTAGGATCGAAATAATCAATGTAGATGCTCAATATACAAGGGGGGGGGGTGAATTGTATACATTAAAAATTATATTATAACTTTTAATGATTTTTGTGTTTAACAATGTTAAAAAAAGTGATTTCACTAATCCTCTTAGTTATTCAATCTTTCTAGGTTCTAGAAATATGGTTCTGGGATTTTAGGTTCCAGAAATATGGTTCCGGAAATGAAACATAAGAAAAGATTACAAGTAAAATATTATACCTTAAAGTGTATAGAATCTCAATAATCATAGTATAAAAAATCTTGGAAGTACAAGATAGTTATACATTCTTTAACAATCTAAATGCAGTGGAAAACAAACATGAAACAAAAAAGTAACAAGTATAGACTCTTTTAACCCAAAGAGAAGGGTATCCAACAACCTTCTATAATGGCCCTTTTATTTATACTTTCAAAAAAATATATCATACCCACACAAGGGTGATCCCTCAATCCAAATATCGATACTTGCCTTGCTATCCCCAAAATCCCTCAAACATCAAGGTAGTCGACACCTCTGTCTTCCTATCCCCGGAAGACCTAGAATGTACTCAACAACATTCGGAGTTGCACGATGAAATCTAAACATGATGTTTAGTACACATTAAACATGAGAGTATATATCTAGAAATAAATTCAATAGAATACAATATATAAATTTTTAGAACAGTTCATCATGTTTTATGAGCACATTCAAATGAGCCCCTATTTATAGGCACATCTCCAATGGTCGGATCCCTCCTTCAACGGTCATATTTTTACATGAATCTCAGAGGGACCTTTCCACATGTCACTCAAACAATAGTTAGTTTGAAACTGAATATACGACATCGTTTCATAATTATATCAAGTATAGAAAAAATATGGTTGCTTAACCAAAACCAATTTTTTTGGAGTTTAAGAAATATAAGAAACTCAAAGTCTAAGAAGATAACCAATCAGAGTCTATATTATAGGATATTTGGATTCTATTTATCAGGAAATTTCTAGTCTGAAATTATAAGAATTTGTAACCTGAATTCGGTGTCTGAACTCATAAGAATTCGTAATCAGAATTTGGAGTCTAAATTCATAAGAATTCGAAACCAGAATTCAGATTCCGAATTCATAATAATTATTAATCAAAATTCGGAGTCTGAATTCATAAGAATTCTCAGACTCAGGACTCATAAGCGTTCATTATCTGAATTCATAGTACTCGGTGTTAGAACTCAAAAGATTTCGTAACCAGAATTCATAGAATTTGGAGTCTGAACTCATAAGAGTTTGTAACCATAATTCAGAGAATTCGGAGTCTGAACTCATAAGATTTCGTAACCCGAATTCATAGAATTATGACTCTGAACTCCTAAATGTTCGTAACCAGAATTCATAGAATTCGGATCCTAAAAACAGAATTCTTTATATCTATGTAATTATATGATTCCAGGGTTTTGAATACAAAATAGAATTTTACACTTTAGAAAATTATGACATAAACAATGAAAACAGGATAAGGATAAATTTTCCTTCAGGAAGAAAAATTTTCTTTATAAAGGTAAAACTGGATAAGGGTAAAAACATTATTGAGGAAGGAAAATTTCCTTAAGGAATTAAAATTTTACTTATAAAGGTAAAGTAATTTTTTCTTTAAGATAGGTGTTTGTGATTTTCAAAACATTAAGGAATGGAAAATTCATAAGGAAACCATATTGAATCAACAATCTCCCCCTTTTGGAAAGCACAAACATCCTTACGAAAAAGAATATAAGGGCTGAGAATTTTTATAAAATTGAAAATAAAAACATACCTCCCTTTACTTATGGATAATGATAAATAAGACAAACTCCCCCTTAGGATTTGGAACAAATAAGGATCATATTCTGATTTCTTGAATGTGATTTTTTCATATCTTGCATATAGAAAACTATATAAAGAAAACTACCCCTTATATGAACTCCCCCTTACGTAGGGAAATTTATTCTTTCACTTGGTATTATTTTTCACATTCCTTTCTTCCCCATTGGGATTTTCAAAAAAGAAATATAGGGAATAAAAAAGGAAATATGGTACCTAAATGATTAGCACTAGACAACACAAAATATGAGCAACCAAAAATTTCGTTTATATTGGAAGAATTTATAAAATAATGAAAATATAAAAAAAGATCAGATTGGAAATTATCCTTCCTTGTCCATGGAATCAGATTCTTCACTAATTTTTTAGCTTTTTGAGCTCCTTATGATCTTCCTATGCATGATTTAGAATTTGATACTGATCTTCTTATTTTTTCTCTAAGGCATTGATCTCTTCTTCCTGAGCCTTCAGAGCCTCTACCGGAGCCTTTAGCACTTAATATTTCTTCACTAACTTCTCTTTAATCTAAATCTGAATATCCCTTTCTCTTTTCCAACTTTGGGCCACTAAATATAACTTTTCATTACTGTCTTTTACTTATTGCTTCCGATTATTGTTCTCAAGGGTTATATTTTCCTCAATGCAATTTGAGAGAAACTTGATATTTACCTCTTAATTGTCAAAATCATCCTTGAAGTTTCTCCAAAATCATCAAGAATTTGAAAATCTTGTAAAATTTTCTTTAACCAACAAGTCATGTTCTCACACGATCTCTTATGAGCTTCATAGCCAATAAGAAATGATTTGAAATCTTCCTCCAGTTTCATACACTTATCCATCACCATGGATACTGAATCTGACATTTGATTAAGAGTTGGCCGGAGCATCGAGAATCTTGAATCAATACTTGGGGAAATTGGAATAGTCCCAACAAGATTCTTCATGGATTGGACTACAAATTCTTGTCCTAAGGATGAAGATTCCAAATCAAGGACTTTACTAGGTGATTGATCTTTTTCTATCCCAATTTCATTTCTCTTCGATGATCCACCCGCTTCCTTCATCTTTACTACATCTTTGGTAGATGTATCAAAAACCACATGTTTTACCTTTTCATCCTTCGAAATGTCTTCCTCTTGGTTTGGAGGTACATGTTCACAATCAGACAACAGAACAATCTTGTCTTCATCAACATCTTCCATCTTAGCTCCTGCCTCAGCATCATCTGGTTGAATGATGTCATGATTAGAATTTTATTCCTTTGACAACTTATTCACATCATCTTCACCCTTCTTATCTTCTCCTTTCAATTCTATCCCAGTAGTAGTGAGCTTTGAAGACTCTGCTTCATAAATTCAGATTGAGAGTTTCTCGGATGGACTTTGATCCTCATGGAAATGTTATACTTGTTTTATGATATCCTCAGTGTTAGCACTAATATCATCTTCTTCCACTTCTTCCAATACTTTTTATTCTTCAACAAATTTTTCGTGGTATTTATCCGGAGTGGAAAACTTCTTTCAAGGGGTTTCAGGTAAGGGATCTACCATGAACATTTTGGTACCAGAATGACCTCTGATGCTTTCTCACTAGCATTTTAATGGGATTTCACTATATCATCTTCAGTCACCATCTTTTTTTTCTTCTATTCTTTAGCTTCCTTCTCAAGATCATCAACAGTCTTCTAATTTAAATACTTAACTTCCATAGGATCCAAACCATAACTTGGAACCCCTGCTTTCTTATTTTTCTGATCTTCCCTTCACTTTTCTATAATCACATCTGGATAAGATTTTTTGTTTCTTAGGCTTTGGAGGTTCGGATTGGGCCCCTTTAGGCTCTAGGTTTCTCCATCCACTACTACTTCCTTCAACTTCTTCTCCTTTACATTCTTTTTCAATGGTTCCTACACTCCCTGTTTCTTCAGAACAGCTTAAGTTTTTTCCTATGGTAAGTATTAAAATTATCTAGAGTATTTAGGAAAACCCATTTTCATCCTATTTAGGGTATCATCACTAACTAAGATGACATTGCAATTCCTTATCTTCGAACTGAAAGGAATTTTAAAATATTCTAAGAAACGAACAATTAACTTGGAGAGAATGGTTGTGTACATAATAATCTAAGCCTTCATATTTCCACTCTTTATGTTCTCAATAGTAATGAGGATATGATTCAATAGGTTGATCTTCCTTTGGTTGACCAGGAATTCCAAAATATACATGTCACTTTTCTTTAAAGTATATTTGTCCATTTTTCTCGGAATAATTAATCCTTAAACCCATAATTCATGAATCTGATGATTTGTAGACAAGTGAGCGATCTTTAGAGTCTTTACATCAGAGAGTCCATGAAATGATATATCCTTCTCCTTATAAAAACTTCCTCTGAAATCTGGAAACTTAGGAGAACATAACTCAGCTTCCCCTTTGAATAGAATATCAAACAAACTAGTTTCCTTAGTATATGAAAGAGAATAAGTCTTTCCATAGCTCTTGAACAAAAACATCTCACTGCCTTCTTCCTTAATGAATCTAAATGATTCTTAAAATTCAACTACCATGTACGGATATAATAAATCTTGAGCCCTTGGATTCGATAGGAAATCTCTCTCCCATCCATTCAGCTTAATGTTCTTTGAGATGATTGAATCATACTTTACAATGAATCTCAAATGAACCAACCTTTCTCTTTAGACCTTCCACTCTGAGATTATCTTGATAGTCGAAATATCTTTTTGAGATGATTCTTCTATAGACATTTGGATTTGAGAATGATCTGAGAAGTTCAGAATGGGCTTAAGTAGAGATGCAAAGCTTCATCACGTTAAGGATTGAGTTTCAATGTGAGAAAAACATCGAGTGATCATTTATATAGGAATTTGATGCAATGGTTCATCTTACAGTCTCAATCGAATGGTTGAGAAACCTTATGATCAGATCTGATGGTAGAAATGATTGCCACAAGGAAAATTTGGAAGGATCTCATCTATTTAGGGTTTTAATGGAAAACAAACAGATATGATGAAATGAAAATCTGAATATGTTAAAATAAAAAAATACCAACATGTAAAATATTATTACGAAAACATAAGAAATAAAATCATACCTTTTGGGTTGTCAGGAAGATTATTCATAATGTAGAAAATTCTTCTTGATGAACATTCGATTATGAGGATTTTAAAATACAAAAACTTTGACAAAAAACTCCATTATGAACATTACAGTACAAAAAGTTTCATTACACAAACTTTCATTACGAAAATTTTGAGAAATAAAATCTTCATTACAAAAATTTTGAGAACAAAATTCTTCATTACTAAAAGTTTAGTATGAAAATATTAAAGAATTAAATATTCATTACTAAAATTTCTGTACGAAAAATTTATGGACTAAAATTTTATTTACAAAAACATCATTACGAAAATTTTAAGGACTAAAATTTTCATGAAGAAAATTTCAGTTCAAAAATTTTCAAGGCTAAAATTTTCATTACGAAAATTTCAGTACGAAAATTTTATGAAACTGAATATGAAAATTGTCATTATGAAAATTTTGAAAAACTAACTACGAAAATTTTCACAAGCTATGAATCAAATCTAATCCCCCCATTAAATGGAGTTTATTACTATAAGTAGATTAGTTCAAAAAGAAGTTAACAAGGAAGATTACCTTATGTTTATCATTCCTAATTTATGTTTAATGTATTCAAATCTATCGGATGTAAATATTTTATGAAAATATCAGCTAGATGATCATGAGTTCCGATAAAATGATGAATATTATCTCCTTTGAGTGTGTGATCCCTTAGAAAGTGATGCCTAATATCTATGTGTTTTTCATGAGAGTGATGTGCTGAGTTTTTACTAAGGGAAATGGAAATTGTGTTATCACAAAAAATTTTTGTTTTAGTAAAACTCAACCCATAGTTTGTGAGTGTGTGTTGCCTCCACAACTCTTGATCACAATAAATTCTAGCTACTACATATTTAGCTTCAGCAGGGGAAAGTTCTAATGAGTGTTGTTTTTGGCAAGACAAGGAAACTAATGAATTTCCTAAAAAATGACAAGTTCCAGATGTACTTTTTCAATCCAATCTACCTCCACCATAGTCATTATCTGAAAAAAAAATTCAAAATAAAATCATTTTCAAATGTATAAAAGAGTCCAAGATCCATTGATCCCTTTAACTAGAGAAAAATTCATATCACTGCCTTTAAATGAGATTCCTTAGGATTGGATTGATATCTTGCACATAAGCATGTTGAAATCATTAAGTCTGGACGACTAGATGTTAAGTGTAGAAGACTTCCAATCATACCTCTAAAAGATGTTTGATCTACTCATTTCCCAGCTTCATCAAGATCAAGTGAATTTGAGGTACCAATATGAGTACTAATACTCTTAGTGTCGTCATATCCATACTTTTTAAGAAGATATTTAGTATACTTCTATTGAGATATATATGTTCCTTCTGGTTTTTGAGAAATTTGAAAACAAAGGAAAAATGTTAACTCACACATCATACTCATTTCAAACACAGATTTCATTAGATCCACAAATGAATCTATTAACGATTGCTGAGTTGAACCAAATATATTGTCATCAACATAAATTTGAACAATCAAAACATTTTTCTTATCTTTCATTATAAAAATGGTTGGATATGTATTTCCCTTAACATAAATATTTTGAAGAAAAAATTGTGTAATTCTATCATACCAAGATTTTTGGGCTTGTATAAGGCCATATAATGATTTGGTATGTTTAAAAACATGACCAGGATGGGTTTTATCTTCAAATCTAGGACGATGTTCAAAAAAAACTTCCTCTTGAACATATCAATTAAGGAAAGGACATTTCAGATCTATTTGAAAAAGTTTGAAATTGAAGAATGCTATAATAGAATGAAATATACGAATATATTTAATTCTAGCTACTGGAGAATAGGTTTCTTCATAGTATATTACTTCTTGTTGTTTATATCCTTTCGCAACTAATCTAGATTTATTTCGTACAGTGACTCGATTTTGATCGCACTTATTTCTAAGGACCCGTTTTACTCCAATTACAGTAGTTTCCATAGTACTTTGTACTAACGTTTAGATATTATTCCTTTCGAATTAGTTTATCTCATCTTGCATGGATTTGATCCAATCATCATCCCCTAAAACCTCATCAATGATTTTTGGTTCTTATTGAGAAAGGAATGCTAGATGTTATGCTTCATTTATTAAGGAACTTATGTTCCCAACAGGTTGATTTACATCACCAATGATACTATCACTAGGATGATTCTTTAGAAACAACTAATTTGGGTTTTGTAAAAACTGTTCATCAATATATGGTATCAAATCATGTATGTTAAACATTTCATAAACATTTTCTTGAACAATTTCCTTATTAGAAGGATCTTTTATCAAGGGTTGAAAATTAGTTTTGGATAACACATTCGAGGATGTAGGTTGGGGTTGTTAGAAAACAAATGGATCAATTTCATCAAATTTAACATGTACTGTTTCATTAATAGTAAAAGTGTTTTTATTAAAAACTCAATATTCCATAGAAGTTGTGGAGTAGCCTAGGAAAATTCCATCATCATATTTTCGTGAAAATTTATGTAAATTATCTTCAATATTCAAAATGAATACGTTGCAACCAAAAAACATGAAGTATGAATTTATAGGTTTTCACCATTCCATAACTCAAAAAGATTTTTATTTAGAAAAGGTATAATCAAAATTCGATTTATAGTATAACAAGCAGTATATACAGCTTCATCCCAGAAATGACTTTCTATAGAATATTAACTCTACATGGTTGTTATTATCTCTTGAAGAATTCCATTTCTTCTTTCAACAACACCATTCTGTTGAGGAGTACTTGGTGTTGAGAAATTGTCAGTAATACCTTTTCTACTAGAAAAAGTTTCACAATTAGAATTTTTAAATTCACTACCATGATCACTATGAATAGTTATCAATGGATGGTTTTTCTAATTTATAACATGAGAGATAAAACTTTTGAAATACGAAAAAACATCATATTTCATTTTTAGAAAATAGACTTACGTAAATTTAGTGTAGTCATCAACTAAGAAAAATATATAATACTTGCAACAAATACTTCCTGTTTGTGTTGGACCAAAAAGGTCCATATGCACAAACTATAATGCATCAGTTTTTGAGACTTCACTGATTGATTTAAAAAATGATTTATGATGATTTTTATAATGAAAAGGATCACAAACATTTTAAGAATCAAATAGAAGCTCCGTTAGATCCTTAACTAGTCCTTTAATAGTGATTTTACCTAGAATCATAAGGTTACAGTGTCCTAACATTTTATTCCATAACCAAGAATGATCTTCCATTTGACTATGGAAAGGTAAGTCTTGGATCATAATGTCTTCTAAGTATAGTGTGTATGTATTCTCTTTCCTATGGGTAGAATGAATAAAATATTCCTTGGAATTTAGTACTAATCACTTATCAATCCTAAAATTCACAAGTTAACCTTGATCACATAGTAGACTTATGCTAATGTGGTTGTGCTTAAGACCATTAACAAATAAAATATTTGAAATCAGTGTTTTTCCAAGAAGTACAATTTTAACTATACCAATAATTTCTCCTTGGGAATTATCTCTAAAAGTTACTTTTCCTAATTTCTTCTTGATAATATTTTCAAGGAAGTTTTTGTTACCAACCATATGTCAAGAACATCTACTATCCATGTACCATGTTTTTGTTATGGTACTCTCTTTATTTTCCTGAAAATTAGAAAAATATCAGTTTTCAGAATCCAAACATTCTTGGATCTAGAAATTTCAGAAAGAAAAAATCTTAGGCACTCACATTTTCATTGAAAATTAAGCTTTATGAAAACCTAAAGATTGAACTTTAATTAAAGAATAGTTTTTCTTCCAATCCCACCACTTTGACATTTTTTACAAAAATGGGATCATGAAGGAAAAAAATAATTGTTTTTGAAAATAGGTGTTTCATGTGAATAACCTAAACCATGATAATTACCATGATGTCATATTTCAGAAATCATCCTATAAAAACATTCCTTACCCGAAGTAAATATTTCAATAAGATTATTCAATGAAAAAATCTCATACTTTAGTCTTAGAACTAAATTTATATCCTTTGAAATAATAGGCTTATAGTTAATTTTATCCACTAAAACATTAATTTCTATAACTAGATTTTTAATATCCATAGAATTTTTATCCTTCTCAGAATTATCTTCATTAGGTTTCATGGAAAAATTTTATATAACATCATTTTTCTTTCCAAGATCTTGGGTAAGATCCAAAATTTCTTTTGTCAAAATAGATTCTCTAGAATTTTCTTTCTCAATTTTCTTAGAAACATTTCAATTTTTCTTTTCTAGTAACTTTGAAAATATAGAAAACTTCTCATAGGAAGTAAAATAATTATCATTATCAGATGAATAAGATTCTTTATCTGAATAAAAACATCTATCCTGGAAACATTCATTTAAAGGAAAATTGGTCATGGATTTAGCAGTTCATACCTAATCCATAAAATAATGATATTTAAATGGATATTTGGCATTTATACCAACATTATTTTTCTCAGAAGATTCATATTCTGAAGAATCATCAGATGAATCTCCACCACTAGCACTCCAAGTGTCATTGGATTTCAGGGAATTGTTGTTATTTGATCTGTATAACTTCTTATTGTTTCTTTCAGAGTTCTTGTCTTTCTTATCTCTTTTCTTAAGAAATGGACAATCAAGTCTGATATGACCAATTCTCCTACATTCATAGCATGCCACTTATCCATCTTTCTTATCTTTCCCATATTTCTTATTATATATATATTGAATGTTATTCTGTCTAACAATCTTGTTCATCCTTTGAGGAACATTTTCTACAGTATTTTCAAAAGATTCACTTCCACTAGATTCAGATTGAATGACAACCTTCTGAGATTTAGATATTTTCACTCTATCAGGAGTCTTGGATTTCATATGATTTGAAGTTGTTTTAAAATCAACACTACCATTTCCATTATTATTTTTATTCTTTTTATCATCTCTCTTCATTCTAGTTTCATGCAGAAGAAGAGTTCAAAATAATTCATCAAGATAAATCAGAGTAACCTTCCTATTCTCAACAATAACTGTTCACTTGGATTCCCACTCAATGGGAATGATGTCTATGATCTTGTCCACAAGATCATCGTTATCTAATACTTTCCCACCCATTGATTGTAGGCTGTTGATGATATTCATGAATCTATGTTTTACTTTACATATAGGTTATCCAAAAGGAAAGAAAAAACCATGATATTCAGCTCTGAGCATGGCTCTCCTTGTTTTAATGACTTTTTAATTTTAATAGTGAGTAACCTCAATATTCATCCAAATAAAATTTGATGCTTCACATGTTAAAATTTGTATATATATATATTTCTAGTCATGGAACAAATCAACTTATTGCGTACCTTATAATTCAGTTGATACTCATGCTTTTCCTGTTTGTTGAAGGTACAAACTTCCTTGTCAGGTATTTTATATCTTCCAGTAATCATAACGAAATTATATACTCTAGTGTTGTTAACAAAAGTCTTCATACGATCTCTCTAATAATCATATTCATTTCCATAAAAAAATAGGTGGTCTTTTAGGATTGAGATTGTCAATTGAACTGACATACATTCCAGTCATCTTACGAGAAATATCTTTCCACACAAACTAGTTAATAGAAAAATTTCGTAATAAAGGAAAATATTCCTTTGAAAGGAAAATGTTATGAAAAATGAAAACATGAGCAAGAAGATCTTATATGTGAATAGAAGTATTTCAGAGATCTCCTCTGATACCAATTGTAGGATCAAAATAATCAATGTAGATGCTCAATATACAAGAGGGGGGTGAATTGTATACTTCAAAATTTATTTTAGAACTTTTAAATATGGATGTGTTTAACAATGTTAAACTAGGTAAATTCACTAACATCTTAGTTTTTCAAAAATTCTAGGTTCCGGAAATATGGTTCTAGGAAATTATGTTTTAGAAATATTGTTCCAGAAATGAAACTTAAGTAAAGTTTACATGTAAATGATTCTACCATAAAGCGTATAGAATCTCACTAATCAGAGTATACAAAAACCAAGAAGTATAAGATAGTTATACATTCCTTAAAAATCTAAATGCAGTAGAAAAAAAACTTGAAACAAAGAAGTAAAAAGTATAGAGTCTTTTAACCCAAAGAGACAGGTATCCAACAACCTTGTATAAAGGTCCCTTGCTTTATACTTTCAAAAATGTATTTCTTACCCACACCATGGTAATCCCTTAATCCGAAGATTGGTATCTATCTTGCTATCCCTGAAAGCCCTTGAACATAAGGGTAGTCCGAACCTTTATCTCCATCAACAAGGAAGTCCTCGAACTTTAAGGTATTCGACACATTTGTCTTCCTATCCCCGGATGCCCTAGAATGTACTAAGAAACATTCAGAGTCACACGAAGCAATCTAAACAAGATGTTCAGAATGCAATAAGCATGAGAGTCTCTATCCCTAGAAATAACTTCAACAGAATGGAAGCTCTATAGTTGTAGAATAGATAATCATGTGTTATGAGCTCATTCAAATGAGCCCCTATTTATAGGAACATCTCCAATGGTCAGCACCATCCTCTAATGGTCATATTTTTCTTGAATCTCGGAGGGACATGTACATGTGTCACTCAAACAACGGTTAGTTAGAAACGGAATGTACAACATTGTTTTATAATTATATCAAGGATATACAAAATATGGTTGCTTAACCAAAAATAATTTCTCAGAGTCTTAAAAAATGAAAAATTCGGAGTATAAGAAAATAACCAATTGGAGTCGATATTATAGGATATTTGGATTCTGTTTATCAGGAAATTTTTAGTATGGTCTTATAAGAATTATCAGGCTGAATTCGGTGTCTGAACTCATAAGAATTCGTAATCAGAATTTAGAGTTTGAATTGATAAGAATTCGTAACCAGAATTCGGATTCTAAATTCATAATAATTTTTAATCAGAATTAGAACTATGAATTAATAATAATTCTCGATGTCTGGACTTATAAGAGTTCGGAGTCTGAATTCAGAGTACTTGGAGATAGAACTCATAAGAGTTCGTAACTAGAATTCGAATAATTCAGAGTCTAAACTTATAAGACTTCGTATCCCTAATTCAGAGCATTTGGAGTCTGAACTCATAAGAGTTCGTAACTAGACTTCAGAGAATTAAGAGTCTGAACTCATAAGAGTTCGTAACTAGAATTCAGAGAATTCAGATCCTAAAAATATAATTCTTCATATCTATGTAATTATAGGATTCTGAGGTTTTTGATATGAAAGAGAATTTTACACTTTAGAAAATTATGACATGAACAATGAAAACATGATAAGGATAAATTTTCCATGGGAAAGGAAAATTTATCTTCTGAAGGTTAAACTGGATAAGGGTAAAAACTTTCTTGAGAAAGGAAAATTCTCTTAAGGACGGAAAAATTTCCTTATCAAGATAAAGTATATTTTACCTTAAGATAGGTTTTTGTGATTTTCAAAACATATAGGATTGTACAATTCATAAGTAAACCTTTAATGAATCAATAATCATTAGGTTATTGTGTTGGACATGATGATATATATAAACACTAGTTGTTTTGTACAATATTTTGGTTGGCGACTGAGGTTTTGAGACATAATTTCGTTA
This sequence comes from Viscum album, assembly GCA_963277665.1. Taxonomy (NCBI): domain Eukaryota; kingdom Viridiplantae; phylum Streptophyta; class Magnoliopsida; order Santalales; family Viscaceae; genus Viscum; species Viscum album. Next base: position 557,787,866 of record OY728167.1, on the reverse strand, counting down.
ATAAATTGTATGTGTATAAAAAAACTCACTGGGAAGGTATTTTATCCTACATAGACTATTTAATGGTTCATCCAATGTTTTATGACACATATTAAAGACATTTTACAATGAGGGTATAACGGGTTTGAGTGTATGGTCAATTGGTCACAATAAAAACAACTATTTCATTTGATATTTAACTTATACTATGTACTATTTATTTTCCCCATTGTTTATCTTCATAAAATATTTCTATGACTTATATTTACTATATACAACATTTTTTGACCTACTAATATTTCCTCAAATCCTTATTGGGCCTCCACTTCACTTGTATACCTAAAAATTTCTCAAATGTTCATTTGAGGAACTAGTTTCAACTAAGGCCTAAGACGAGTTATACATGATCATGTAGCATGTCATGGATGGTATTAGTATACATTATGTGGTTTGAATTTTAGTTATTCCAGGGGATTATGTACTTATAATTCAGTTTATTGTTTCATATATTGGACTAAAATCGTGTTAAATCATTATTTTACATATTTTATGGGGTTTTAGGCCTTTTAAAATTTTCTTTTTTGTGCAGTAATTTTATTTTCATTAGATTTTATTTATATATTTGTTTATATGTTGATATTTATTTACTTTTTCTTTATAAATGGATGTGTCTAGTGATTTATTATTTATATTATTATATAAAAAATAGGATATGAACATATATTCTCCTCACAATATCATTATTAAGCCACACTATTACACAATAACCACCATCATATGTTGATGTATGATTGAGGTCTTTTGGTAAACTGGATCCATGAAATTTTCATATAGAATATGGAATGAAGAATTAAAAATTTGTATTAAATGAGGCTACATTCAAATTCTTTTATTATTTTTGATTTTGTAGACTATAGATACATGAATGTATTGGATCCTATAATTTATATCATACTAGTGAGTCATGAAACATCATACTTGTAGGATTTCTAGGTTAACAAAATTGGGATTATCATTTTGTTTTTTGATGTTATGAGTGTATTTAATATTTAATTTTAGTTATTACAATTTTTTTGGATATTTTTATTTATGAGGTATTTATGGATCATAGAGAGTAGTAAAGAGGCTATTGATGTGGCTTTGATTCTTGACCTATGAAGGAAAGTGGAATCTCTTGAATCATGTTTGGAATGTAGGATCCAAAATATATAGTTCTAATAGAGTGTGTTTTTTATGATAGAGGGTAATTTTTTAGTGTTTAAAAAACATATCATATGGTGTTTTCCCATTGAATTACATGGACACATTATCCTCTATTGAGATTACATGTAGATGGTTCAGTTTCGGAAGGATGGTTATGTGGATCCATGGGGTGATGCTTGATGATGGGAATTTTAAGGAATTCTTCATGAATAGTATGTTCATTGGCCCTAGTGGGTCATTATGAAAGAGTTTCCTAAACATTGGATCCCTGGTGGGTGGTTATTTTAGGATCATTTGTCTGTTCTGGCCCTCGTGGGAGAGGTTTGATATATTAGTTCATAGAGAGGATGGTTTCCCTAGTTATGGGTGGTTGTTTTGTCATATGAGGTATTGTGTATGTGAGACCCTAGATATCAGTTTTATCACATGTTGATGGTATGTTACCTTGGCATGAGTGTTTCATTGATTCCCCATGAGTTACGACCTTCATCATGTTTATGCAGGCCTAGTTAGTTTGATATAGTTTTTTTATGTGTTACGATAATGGTGGTTTTATTTTAGATATTCTTGTAAAATTATCAATGTGACATTGGTTTTGGGATTCTATACAGTGTGATTTTTTAGGGGGACCCATGTGAGGGTTTTTCTTAGTTATGTATGATTTTTTGTGTATGTGAAATGTGTGGATACATTGTAATATTAATGGAGGTGAATGAAGGGTTTTATATATTATAGAGTTTATTCATGTAGAATATCATTTTTTATTATTAGATAGTTTTTATAGTGTTCCATTCTTGTGGGTGGTTCCTAGAATAATTATTATGTTTGGGTGTCTAAGTCCTAGGCTGGTTGGATGTTCCTAATGGTAATGAGATTTACAAGGAGCATAGGGGCTGTCTATGGTATGTGCTTTTTGAGGGAAAGGACTTGTCAGATGTCTAGACTGATTAACACTATCTACATATTCCATAATATTGTCATGGTGTAAATGATCTTAATGGAATTCTGGAATTACGATTGGGTCAAAAGTATTTTTGGAAATCACCAATAGTGCTCTTTGATGGGTGATATGGGAATGCGAGTCAAAAATCTTGATGAATAGGTAATGATCGATGTTTTCCTTATATTCTCCCTACTAGATTCAAACATAGTTTCTATTGTTGGGTTACACAAGAGAGTGTAATAGATAAATGTTAATGGGATCCTAGAGGCATGAATGTGTGGTGACACCATATTGAAATCTACTTATAGATCAGATATTACAGATGTTTATGATTGATGTTCATGAGTTAATATGGTAAATGTATGTGGGATGAAAACCAACAAGGTTGTGATAGGACAATTGTAGGTATGAAGGATCGAGGATTTGAAATGTGATTTACATGTACATATAGTTAGGAGTGAGATAAAAATGTATGGGTCTTTGGGGGTATTCGTTAAGGAAATCATAGAGTACTCAAAGGGTAGAGATTATCATACCCGAAATATTGACATCAAACCTAGTACACTAATAAGAAATCATTCATATATCTAGCTACCTAAATTTCTTTTTAGTTTGATTAATTGACTCCTTGTTGTTGTATCTTTTTGAGCGGTGTGAGTGAATACATATGGTGGAAGGTTCACAATGAACCATCTATGAGTAGGGTCCTTAAGAAAGATGAGAGATTATTGAATATCCTGAGTGTCATTCACGGATGAAGAGAATGAGTGATAGTTGAATTTTTGTTTTTTAAATATAGTAAGATTGTGATGTATACATCTAATTCATAGGTTTACCGATGATTGGAGTATAGGTATCGGTGGTTAGAGTAATTTGAGAGAGGTAGTGATAAATACACTTTTTTAGTGGGGACTAGATTTCAATCATGATCGTTTGGAAATTATAACAGATGGGAAACACTTGTGTATAACTAGATAGTGGTCTGTTGTGGTGGCATCTTCATTCTAATGATGTACTGATAAGGTTTGTGTGTAAATTCGGTATGAAACTATAATTGGAATTATGTTTTGGTGGATGACTAATATGAGAGTTGGAATTGATTTCAAAAGGGGTATATAATGTAATATGGGGTTCTTGTGTCAAAGGTGAGTGAGTGGTGTGGTAGTGCAGGATGATAATTTTTTTGTTAATATAGGATCTGATAGTAAAATTTCACTGAGAGTCGAGTATGGAGCCCGAAAAATGTGTTCAAATGATCAGAGGATGCATATAGGAGCCAACTCATCATGGCAAGATAAGATGGCGACATACCAATGTGAATTTGAGGGATGATTAGGTCAAGGGTATTCTCCCATTTCCTCCTATATGAAGTGGTTTGTGAATTTTTTTAAATCACATCTGATGGGTCATTTGAAAATTGTAGGTGTGATTCATAAATTTAATCGGATTTCGGAGGAAAAGTTTTTTTGTTCTTATTTAATTCATGGACTAGGTTTGTGTGTCAAATATATTTAGTTCTCGATCACAAGGATGGGTGTCTAGGTTTATTTATTTTTATGGGATTCTGTAACGATTTTATGAAAATCATGTTGTACATATTTTTTGAGCACTAGATCAATGTTATTTTTTTTCTTAAGGTGTCAAGAACCAGATATTATGAATTGGAAGATGAATAATATAGTTTTGTGATAAGTGATTATGAAATGAGATAATATTTTTTCTAATGGTTTGGTTCAAGAATGATCCGTTAGAGTGTTTTAGTTTTGAAAATATTCATGGGATTTGGTTTGGGTCGGTTTGATTACCTTATGTTCAAAGTTGTGCATTGGTTGTGTTTCGGGAATTTGGGACGATACTATGATATTTCCATTTAAATTAGGACCCAATGTAGGTTATGTGTTAAATATTTATAACCACCAATGATTTCTGTTTTTCAGATGTATTATGGTGGGGAGGTTGTATGATCTTACATGAGTATGTGTGAACAATATAAGAAGGATTTTTGAATTTTCATATACAATATGATTCAATTTTTTATGCATGACTTAGAATATAAATTTTAGGGATGGAATTCCATGAGGTAAATTTTATGAGTAATGAGGCTCAAAAGGTATATTGGGAGGGTATGTGACCCTCTTGAGATTTATTTTATGTTTTGGGAGTTTGGGTGTTTTTTTAGAGTACATGGTTTTGTGTACCCAGTTTAGAAAAAAAAACATGAAAGCGTGGTCATTATTATGTTTTAGGGTTCTCCGACAATTTAGTTAAAACTATGTGAGCCAAAGGAGAATCCATGTTAGCTGGGGAAGGGCATGAGGGATGAAGCTTAATTTGCGCATTGTTTTAGACTATCCATTCACCTTACATTATAGGTGTCCAATAATATATTTCATGGTTCGTACAAGATTAAAATACATTTTGACCAAACCATATTGGAGGTTTTGGCTTTACATAGTGATGGATGCATGGTTTGAATATGATATTTCAAACCGTGAACTATAACCATATGAGGTGAAGATCCCTGGGTAGATGGAGGGACACAACTACCTCCTGGTTTGGTTAACCGTTCAACTTCCCAAAACATCATTAAAAATTTATATATTAAAAAAAATTACCCATGTAATGTTTTTATCCAGTCCTCCCTCTTCATTCACCATTCGGCAGAAATAGATTAGGGGTTCTCAAAACACATTCATTATTATAAAACCTCTTTAATGGGGTGCATACATACTAATCATTAGGCATTTTGAAGTTGGTTTATACCTATTATGAATTACATTCCTCTTTATTCTACCTCTCAAAATTTTAATTCTCTTCATTAGGTTTTATAGAGAAATTCCACTACAGCATTGCACAATCCATATATTCTAATTATTTTATTGGTTCACTGGAATAGAAAAGTTCCTGAGATGTCTTTAACACATCATTGATGGATATTTCATTGAGGTATATGGACTTGTGGAATTTTAATAATTTTCAACTAATAATTTAATTAAATTAATTATTTCATTTAGATTTCTTCACAGGGTTTTCCCCATAAATAGTGTCGAGAGTCTATTTTGGATCAACAATTGTGGTAGGATGTATTTTTTTTAAGAGGTTATTGCAGAATGAATGTTCTATCAATATATTCAGTTGGGTTATTATTCATTAATAAATTATAATTCTTATAATTTATTAATATGTTTATTGTAACGATGTTAATCCTTGGGAGGTTAAGACAATCTATTTTGAATTCCAGTGAGTTTGAATGATTTTTAGATGGGGCTTGGAATGTTTGATGGTTTTGGAGTGTCATGGAATTCTTCACTGATGAGGAAGGGGGTGTAGGAGAATCACTCATAGTATAGTAATTTAGTTACCAAGGTTTTTTGAATATGCCATATGGTGCATGTGTGGTTTGTTTTACCACAAGGTCTATGTTAATATTTTTAGGTCTTGGATTTATTCTTTTAACAATCCAAATACATATTGGTTCTATTATTAAATATGAGATAATATATATGGAAACTCATGGAGTTTTCTATCCCTTTAAAATTGAGTTTTTGATGTATTGATTTTTTTGAAATTCCATTGAGGCCCCTAAAATGGTTATCACCATGTGCATTGGGTTTTGACCTATTTCAGGTTTCAAAGGGTGACAACAATGTTTTAAAGTGGATTTTGTTTTAATGTGACATGATGACCTACTCGAGTTTTTTAAAGGTTCTTTTGGGTGTTTTTCAATAGTTTATTTTATATTATTGGGAGGATTCCCTTTGGTTAGAACGTTTTGATGGATTTTGAATGTTTATTATGGAAAGGTAGATATTGACCTTGATTTCGATATTAAAATGGAAGATTCATGTTTTATGGGTGGATATGAAATTCTTTTAATGTATGGATATAATTCCATAATTTTATATATAATATTTATAGGGATTTTTGATATGAGAAATGGATTGGAATTCTGGAGCATTGTGTTGTTAAAGACCTGTTGGGTCCTTGCATTGATAATTCATACATAATGGTTTTGGGTTTGTTTGATTTTAGATGTCTTGAACGGCCAATATGCAAAACATTGGAAAATTGGAATAAACATAAACAGTTTTAGATATTTGACAGGGATACCTCAATCCTTATTTAATGATGGTGGAAATAACCATCCCCATCCATAGTTTAGGATGTTATAAATTTTTTCCTTTTCAATGGTTAATGGTTGGAATGACAGTCCATGTTGGAGAGTTTAAGTTGGACTTTCTCTTCACATTGACGGTTCAGGCTGGATGTGATGGTTCACATCAATGAGTTAGGAAGTTGGATGTGATGCTATGTATTGGAACACATTATTGTGTTCATGGATATGTTATAGAATGTGGTTTCATGAATGATTGGTTTTAATATGTGGTGTGGGTTCTAAAAAATTGCTTTGTGTAAGAATGGTATCTTGTGTGGATTAGAATATATTTCACACTATTTTTTATGACTCAGATGGAAAAAATAGATGATGTGGGTTTTTTTGGTCTTGGGGTATCTTAAGAACCCCTAGCTTTAATGGGTAGATATAAAAATAGATTTTTATTTTTAGAAGTATATTATTTTTTTTAATCCCACTCTTTTTATACATACACCATTTCTCTTTCTGATATTTTCTATAGACACTGGTGGTGGTGGATGACAATGTTTTACTGACACCCTGCTTAGTTCACCACTTCACATGGTTAATCGAGTATCTTTCACGCGTTTATTTCATATATAAATTTTTTCTGAGCCTCTATATAATTTTTTCTTTATCGAGTTGGTTAGCTTGGATGGTATCACCAGACTGGATGAAGTTTGACATATGGTTACAATAGTTCCTAGTTTTCGTAAATTTCATTTATTTTTATATAATGGATCAACCTAGTTGGTGATTATTGTTGCATCTATGATGTATCTTTTTGGACATTATACATTCCATTAGTTCTATAGTCAAGTAATATTTGTCAGATTTTGTTTCAATTTATTTTTGATATTTTTTAGTTTATTTATTTTTTATTCATATTCTAATGTGTATATGGATTGATTATTTATATTTTTTTGAACTCTTTTATATAGGAAAATATTCTCTCCATAATAAAACTACCGAAAATCATCACTAGAAGGAAGCCATAGGAATTCAAGGATGTGTTCCTGAGTTCTTGTGGAAAATTGGATCAAGGAACCAATTTAATGGAATCCATGTTGGAAATTTACACATAAGTGTATGATTAATAATAAAAACATTTGGAGTAGATAATGCTTATGTATGAGACTTAATTTTTCTGTTTGAAGATCCCTTTAAATTAATGGGATTAGGAAATATTTGTGTGACCAGGGGATTCAGTTTTTTAAGATTATTCTAGAAATCGTAAAAGGGGAGAGTTTGAATGATGTATTTGAAGGATAGATAATTTTTTAAATGGCGTAAGTGATCCCAATTTATAATACATGAACATGGAGATTTTGGAAGAACCCTTTATAATTTAATATTTCCATTACCCTATTCAAATGTTAATAGAACCAATGTTTCAAAATTATTGACTATAGGGTGACTTTTGATTGATCAAGGAATAAACATGTGTTTCTAAATATGTTTTTAATTATGTTATCGAGATTTAACCATTATGGTTTTACATTTAAAATATTTCCTTTTAAAAAATGTAACTAGTTTAACTATATGATTTTATATTTTATTAACCGTATAATGTAACCCATATAACCAAATTTGGGTGTAATGAATAAAAATGTAACCAATATTTAAAACAGTTCATTTATAAAACTATTATAAAATTTTCATTTAAATTCGAACTTATAATGTGGGGAAATTAGTTTTAGTAGAAAAATGACATTTTTTACCATTATTGATAATTAATATTATGTACTATCAATTAAAGATTAATTTTTTTAATATATTTATTTACTTATTTATACACAATATTATATCCATTATTTAATGATTTTATATTTAATTTATTTGATAAAAATAAATTTATTTAAAAAAACTAAAAAACATAAAAAACTTATTTCACAATAATCCGGGTGAATATAACTAATCATAATATTTTCAATTTTATATATAAAAAGGAAATTTTCTTTAATAAATAATTTGAAAATTATTATATCATTTATAATTGTCATTTTATCAAACTATATTTATCTATGTAGGGAAATTAATCTTAATATAAGCACGTGTAACACATAAAACCCAGTTTTAAAGTAAAGTTTTAAGTAAATTGAGTTCATATTATGATTGAAATATCGATTTCATTAAATCCAATGAATTTATTATAATTATAGAATTCAAATATTCTTTATTATAAAATAATGGTAATAAAAATATCTCTTCATCATGTCACAATTAATTTGGAAAATTTGTTGAAAAATAGTTTTCGTTAATTGAGTTCAAAAAATTTGAAAATGTTGAGAATGAGATTAAAAATTCAATTTTTTTTAAAAAATATTTATTACACTTTTTAACATATAATTTTAATCAAAAAATGTTTCGAAACCATTCAATTTATTCGTATAATAAAATTAAATCCTTAAAGTGACGTCATTAATCTATATTTCAATAATTGTCCTAAAAATCAACTATTTTAGAAAAATCTCAAAAGACCAATCTAAGATAATTGTAATATGATTATTAATAAAATTAATTTTACATAATCAAATTTAAATTATAAATTAAGAAAATATTGATTTTGAATAGAAAATACTTAATGTAAATTAAATGACGTTTAGTCAAAATAATCCTTTTCAATAATAACTCATATTAACTATTTACTTTCTAAAGGATGTAAAAATTAATGGTGTATAATATTAATGTTTATTATAAATTCACTAATAATTATTTTTTAATATTTTAACTGTTTTTTACATTAGGTGAAGTTAATCACACATGGTATATAACATTGTATGTATTTTGATGGAACTGAAATCAAATATCATTATAGTATTTGGATTTATGGTATTTGGGTATGTGTCTATCCCACATGTATATTGATGTTGTGTAATTTGTATTGAAAATTGTAAATAATATAACTCATAAATAATAAACAAGAAACGAAATGTTAATATTTAATTAATATATTTCATATTTCATTATTATGTGTTATTATTAATCCTAAGATTTATTTTATGTATTTATAACATCAAAATAAAATTAATTCGATTTATTAATAAAATTACAAGATAAAAAGATAAATACTATATTTTGAAACAGTATGGTTAAAATCATTTGAAAATGATATTATTACAAGAATTATGTTTGTAATATATTTTTTTCAACACAATTTATATTCATCATTTTCAATTGGGGAATATTATGCAATGTTTCAATGAAAAAAATATTAACTCTAAATATATTATTAGTTTTTATAAAATATGATTCAAAAATATAATATTTATGATAGAGTTTTCAAAAAAAATATATTTTCTAAAAAATTAAAATTAAAATTTAAAATTTCTGTTTTAATTTTTAAAAAATTTAATTTGATTTAATTATGTATCTTTGTTGATCTATCACACCAAAATATTATAAGGGGAGTTGTATTTTATTATTAGTATTTACGTATTTACTATGGTAAATAACTAAGCACTCTGAAATGTGTAATATAAGAAAATTATCATCACATTTTTTTTAATAAAATAATATTTATTATTTATATATATCAACATTTAAGAAGGGTTTTAAACCTAAAATTGACATCAAGATCTGATTGTCTAACTCAACCAACTCCCATGTCATTTAATTTTTTACCATTACTTAACTTAACTATCCATGGAAATTTAACTCACTTTCACCAAAAAAAAAAGAGATCTCATTTATCCCTCTGAAAACACACACCCCTTTGAATTTCTCTTGAATCATTGTTTTTTACTCTCTAAAATCGACATTACATGTTTTATAGATTTAATTCTCATGAATTAGACCTAAAAACATTATTATGAAGGGGTCATTTTTAAAAGTTTAGAATTCATCAATTTATTTTTCTCGTTATTCAAAATATTTTTTCAGTTAACATTTCATCCCTATAACACACCATATTTTTAACAGAGAAAACATTGTTCAATTTTGTTTGTGATACACAAATCGAACCCATAAAACAATTATTATTTAAATATTACCATCTTTACCATTCAATTACATTTTTGATATGTTTAGGATCAAATATGTTTTTATGCCTATATATGTCATAATGTTATTGATTGTGTATTATTATATAATCACGCAATTTTTGGTAATGTATTTTTGTTCATCAAAATATTTTTTTTCTAAAAAACTGATGTTTCATTATTTTTATGAAAACAATATTATAATTAAGTTGTTGAAAATTTATAAAATTAATTTAATAAATGAAGCCGCATTTTTTAATCATCATATAAAATTTAAATTTTGCTGACAATATGGGATTTTTCGTAACATCTATTATTTCCGTGAGTAATGATGAAGGTTGTTTTTATTAAAAGTTGCCATTTATTTAAAAAAATTACTTAATTTAAAAGTAATTTTTTTAAAATTTAATTATATATAATATTAATTTTTTTAAATTTTGTTCAATTAATTACAGTTAAATCATTCTTTTACTCATTTTTAGTATATGTTTGTTTGGCTTCAAATATCATTTTTTAAGAAAACTATTTAAAATACATAGTTATTCTCTATTATGAATTATTAAAAATAACCTGCAATGATAAATTATTTAAATTAAACGTTTATAATAAATTTCTATCTTTATTAATTGGAATTCTTATAATACATGTTACTACTTATTGAGATAATGTAAAATTATATTTCCCTAAAAAAATTATTTTTCAAAACTCCAATTTCTATCACGCATATGGGTTTTAAATTAATTTAAATTTTTCCACCTCTATGAGTTGATTATGTTAAATTTGATTCCTTATTTTTGAATCATCATATTTAATATTAAGTAATAACAGAAACATAATGTTTTTATAGTATGAATAGTAAATGTAGTAACTATTCATTACCACTATAATAGGAAAATATTTTTATTAAGGGTAAAAATAATTTAACAAAGAATAGATACAACTTACCCATAATTTTTATATTTCCATTTCATTAAAATTATGAATATAGATATTACATATTATTCACACATTATAAATGATTAAATAATTAATTTGAGAAAAAATATATTTTGATACAATAATACACAAATTGTTTTTGGTAATATTGAAATTCAATAAATGAATTTATTCTGATTAATAAATGGATTTGTAAAAAATTTATTAATTATTATTATTTAATAATTTTTATTATATATAAATTATGATATAATTCTTATGATATCAAATGTAATTTTTATGAGGGTTCGAAAACTATTGTTATAAAAAAACATTCATTTCTAAATAAATATTGATTCATATTTTAAAAGATTAAATAAATATATTTAAAAAATTATTTAGATAGAATTACATTCTTTTTGTGAATTATAACTGTTAAATTATCCAAAAGAAATTTTTTCTCAAATTTCGTGAGGCATTCAATCTTTTGGATAATAATTAAATAAAGATTAAATATAGAGTGTTAATTATGAAATCATAATGAAAAAAGTATTATAATAAATACTATAAATTATATACATGAATAAATATCTTTATTAATTTAAAATAACTGTATTCTATATTTATTAGATTAATTTTATAAGTAATTTATGAATCTTCCCAACCCATTAAAATATTTTAAGGGTTTGAAAACATTTTTTAGGAGTATGAATCATCTCCACCATGAAAAGGGTATTATTTTATTAATTAATGAACTTATACTTATAAACTATTGTAAACAACTCCCATTTCACTAAAACCAGGGGAAAATACAATGGCATGTGTGTGGTTTTTGTTATTTTTTTATATAGAGTCAAAGACCTATGTTTGAGAAATATTAAAGAGATCCCCCCTCATTTCCTATATAAGACCACCAATTTTCCCATTAATTGTTACACCCTGAGATTTTATGAGATATATTATTTACATTTTTTTGATTTATTATGTTTTCCGCTACCCCAAGAATATTTTTCACTATACACAACACCGTATTAGCTTGCAGTTCACGCAATCCTATTCTTTTCTTGTGTAGCACAAAATTTCAATTTCATTAGATATAATTCATTACACGAAACACTGAGTATAGATTTTTTTAGTTTATAAATGAACTATGATTTCATTATGTTATATAAAATAAAAAAGTAAGCATTCACTATACTCAACACTTACATGGCTTACATTACATGCAAGAGTGACCTTCCTCGATAGCTTGTGTTGTATGCAATACCGAGTTTCACTAATCAATGGTATATTATTAAAATATTATTTATAAAGGGATATAAACATTCTGTAATGAATACTATTAAACAAATTGTTATTTTTATATAACATTATAATTCGTCTTACATATTTTATAGAACATGATATAAGGATAAATTGAAAATTTTTGGATAAAATTAGTATTTTTCAAAAAAATACAGTTTTACCACCTTTTGATGGTGCACACATTTCAAATATAGTTTATGAAACTTTTATTAGTTAAATTTTAAAAAATAAACTTCTTATTTTGAAAAAGGACGTAAAAATTTTCTTTCGATGAATATTTGGTTTTTTCTGTTAAAATTCAATTGTTTTTTAATAGTGAAAAATAATGTATTTTAATTCAAAAATATCATTTCATATAATTTATTTATCTAGTTAGATAATATCTTTAATTGGTTTTAAAGATTAATTGGATTATGTTTTTATCAAGTAATCCCATGTTGTTTATTGTATTACATTTCCCATTTAAATTGGACATAAACACAAGCCAATCTTTTGATAGGTTTTTTACTTCTTAAAAATCTGTTTTCTGGTTTTGACAAATGAGAATTAATATTAAATTAATTTATGACAATACTATGGTTTTAATTATTTAAAATGGATTCCATATTTGGAATCAGTGGTTCCAAATTATGTTAATAGGTAACTATTATTTTTGGATATTATGAATAGTAACTACAGTAATTTTTATTTACCAAAGTTAAAGGTAAATCAGGTAGATTAAGGTAACTGATAATATTATAAGGAAAATAAAATTATAAAAAAACCTGAAAAAATGACATTATTTGAATTAAAGTCTACCCTTAAAATATATTTTTCTAAATATAGTAATTTAATGTCCACTTGGAAACAAAAATGGAATAGATATTAACAAAACCAATGTAAGTGACAAAATGTCAAACTCACACTTTTTATAAGTATATTAATTTTAAAATAGGGATAACCAGGTGATATCGTCGAAAATAAATATTCCATGGAAATATAAAATAATTACCTGCATCATCGTAATTTGCTTTTCATTTTTAAAAAATAAATAATTACATGAATGTCTTATTAATTCATGATTTAAAAATTAGTTAAGAGATGATAAATCAATGATTTTTTTATTAAAATCCTAATAACCATTCAGATGTCCAAAAACATGACCAATTCTTATTGGATGAGTATATATAGATTATAATCATCCAAATTTAATGTTTGTGACCATTTTAATCTTTATAAAATAGATTATGAAATTTATATTATTTTATTTAAAGTAATGTTAAATTTGTCACATTCATACATTAATAAGAATAACATTTTTACATTTGATTTTATAGTAGATAAGTTCTTCTTCAAATATTATAAAGAAATATATTAAATTTATCTTTATCATAGTATTTAATTTATAATTTTTAATCAAAAAATATGTATATTTAAGAATTTCATAAACAAATTGTAGTAATTATTTTATTAATGGAGATATCAATTAAATGTTATTAACAATATTAAAATAAATATATTTTTAGAAATATAATATGTACAATGAAATTTAATGATAAAATTGACCCAATAAGAATATAATAAAACATTTTAATCAAAGTTAACATATTATCATTATATTTTTAAATCATTATTTTGGTTAATGTCAAAATTGACACTATTGATTATTTATCAAAATAGTGTTTTATTAAATTTATTTAAAATAATTAAACATTTAAAAAATATTAATTATTAAATGGTCAAATAAGTATATATTTTACCCTTTTTATATTGAAATATTTGTTACAATAGTTAAAATGAAATGGAATAATTAGGTGTTAAATTTAAAAATTATTGTTTTAATAGACATAGAAACATGTCTAAAATTATTGGCATACTATATTAAAACCACATATAATCTAATATTATTAATTGAAAAATTTTTTGTGGGTTTTTTATAGGATTTTATTTTATTATAAATTAATATTTTTACGGTTTCCAAAAGTGGCCCCCACCTCAATTATAAAAGGGCACATCCACCCTCACCACATCACATCATTTTTAGCATTCAAGATCGGCCATAACCAACCCATTTACATTATCTACTTATATATTTGCATTATAGATTTTCTTGTCTTCTCAAAATACCAACTCTTGTTCCATTAATAGGAGATCTAAAGAGAGCATGTCAAAGAAGAGGTATTCCCCTCTACCGATTCTTTCATATTTCATTCTACTTCTAAATATACATCATGATTTGTTTCATTATAGAATAAAAACTCCATTAGATCTTATATAATTATATGTTAATATAATTATTAAACAACCATATTCCGATTTCTATTTATCCTAAGAGAAATTAAATCCCCACATGTGTATACGTTCAACATATTGTCTCCACAACGTGGTTTAATATGTTAATTACCATTACCTTACATTGATGAGTCTAAAAATAGAAGTAATAATTATATATTATTATTATTAAATTATATTTATTATGAAATATATTAAACCATTCAATTAAATAACATTCATGAATAATGGTAATGATATATTCACCCGTGCGTACGTACGACCTACCTTCTCCACGACTCGATGAGATTAATTTTCCACGTTAACAATTAAAGAATTATGATAAAGTACATATTATAAATAAGAATTAAATATATGACATAATAATTATATTTTATATATGTATATGTATAAATATATTTCATTTACTTAACTCAATAAAATTCAATAAGGAAACGGAAACAAAGTTCATACATAAGTACGACGCACCGTCTCACTGAATGGTGTATTCCATTTCATGTATCAATATTATATGTATATATATATATAATAAATATATATGATATATAAATCATTTTTACGTTATGTAAGTATGTAAATCGTGATCTATGTAATAATATCAAGGATAACATGTCAAAACGCATACAATAAATAAAACGATTATTACCAAAACATCTCTTTAACATGGAGTTGGAAAATGAATGGGTAATATAACGTCATAAGTGAATCATATATGAAATAAAAAAAATATTATTATGGTTATTGTACAAGTTAATAATTTTTTAAAACCCACTATACAGGAGTTTCGTGCACATACAGAAGAAATCAGACATAAGGTAAGGGATAATTTTTCAATCTCATTATTATTTGACATTGTTTATTCATAAGAATTTTCGATGGTATATTTATCATTAATTTCTTTGTTTCCTAAATATATAATATTATTTAAAACCATATAATATTTTTTAAATTAAATTTTACCCATTAGAGAGTATTTTATTATACTTTATGGAATGAATCTTTCTTCCATTTTCCTTACGTGGTACTTTTTGACATTTCCATAAATAGTATGAAACGAATATTTTTTTAACTTATACATCTTGAACTGATTTTTTTATTTCATAAGAGAATATTTCAATTAATATTAATTTATAATATTTCATGTTAATTTTAAATTGAACTCATTTTTTAATATTTCATGAAATTTTTAGAAATTAAAATGTTTTTGAAGAAGAAATGATATTTTCTATAGGAATTAAGTTCAAGTGTTTTATCAAAATTATTTTTCCACTATCATGATGACCTATAAATAGGGTTATAGTTATATCCCTATTTTTACTATTATTGTTTCATTTTAATGATGGAATGGTACTTTATATGGATTAAGTTATTATATAATGACATTTAATAAATCTATTTTGTTTCTTAGGTTATGCTATGATTAATGCTTTATGTTTTTGTGGAACATGTAAAAATGATTTCATTATGAGATGGAGGAACCTATATATCCCTCCAATGAAATGGGTAAATATTTAAATATCATTATATAGACATGAAAGGAATTTAATGTAAATCCAGTTCAGTAAAACAGGGCTGGAACGACAAGTAAATCTGGGTAAGTAATACATGGTTGGAATGACAAGTAAACTGTGTTCAGTAATGGACTTTTTACATTATCATGGTCATGGAAAAAATTCCTTGGATACTATTTAAATCATATAATGTTCTTATTTTTTTTACAAAATCGAATGTCTTATGTAAATTCTATGCTACCATGCTATTTTTTATATATGATTTATGCCGTATGAATAGTACAGATTTATTTCGTGACTCATGATTTGGATATTTAAATTTTATGCAAATGATTTTACATTCTACTATTTGTGGTTTTTTTATGTTATTAATTTTTACCATTACAAATCATTTGACCTCACCATTTTCTTGTTATTTTTCCTAGGATATAATGAAACATTTTAGGTAGGAAAACTAATGTGGATGATCATTATAAGAGATGTTTAAGATCTTTTACCAAGATAGAAGAACATCTTCCATGTTTCCAAATACACTAAACTAATAATGTCTTTACCAATATATTTGTGTAATGTATTAGGTGTTTTGAAAATTAACGTAATTTCCATGTACGTCCAGCATGGTTCATTAGAGTTGGTATCAGAGAAAAGGTTTAGTCATCCTTTGGAAACTAGGATGTGATATCATTAGTGAGATCCCTCAAGATATTTCTAAGGTATATATAGGAATGTCCCTAAGGGAAAGTATAGCTATATGTTATAGTCTTACAATTATGGTAATGATCATGAATAACCTAGGATTAGAACAATGATTTAAGAGATATAGAATAATACCCATTGATTATATTTTTTTCCTAATATGATTTTTCCCTCTCACATTATTCTTTTTTTGTTTTAGAAAATGGTTTGTAATATGATGATTAATTTTAATGGAGAATGTGATAGACAATGGAATGATATTATTCTTGAGAAACCACATGAAATGAGAGTTGGAAGGTGAAACATCATTATTATTCTTAATCAGAATTCTTATAATATAATAAATAATCTCAACATTGGTGAGTTTCTTAACCCAGCTAATATGAGAAATGTGGAGTTTCATGGTGATAATAGAGAAAAGAAAGTTCAATTTTCCTCATGTAAATAATGTGGGAAGAGGAATCAAAGAGAATGTTTCAAAGGAACTAGATGATTCATTGGGTGTGAAAAGAATGACGTAAAGCTAGTAATTGTAATGTAAAAGGTTCATTTAACATAATGGACAAGGATAAAAGTATTGGTAATACATCAACAATGGTTAAATGTTTTAAATATGGAATGTACAGGCATTATAAAAATCAATGACCAAAGGGAAAATCTCATTAAGAGAATCAGTATGGTTGTATGGGTTGTATTTATGTTGATGATAAAGATGTGACTCCAAATGATATATGAGATGAAAGAAGTGTTGAGGAATAAAATGATGAATCTTGGTCAATGGTTTAAGAAGATAGTGGAATGATTTCATGTTTATCAAGAATAATGTATGGTACTTTGGAATAATGAAATATTTAAGTATTGTTACACTATTGTTTTTCCTTATGTATTTGAATGTTTATGGTGAATGGTAACAACAACCATGAAATGTTATTCAGATGTTTTTAGAAAACACGTGATATTTAAATAATGAAAGGATAAGGATATAAGATGATGTTTGATAGTATTAATGACCTCATGATATATATAAGGAACAAGTGATATCGTGATTTGAGTATATATAATATTTGGTTTTTTTGCTTGGGAAGAGTTTATTTTGAAATAATGCATGTTTCCATGAAGGTTCTACGGTAATTATTTTTATTAAAAAATATCAATAGAATATATGATTAAGTTAATAACTTAATTGGAATGTGACAACCAAGAACACCCAAATGTTATATGGGAGACAAATGTTATGTCATCATAGTTCACCAATTTCAATTCATTTTTTGGAAGGATTGTAATGTTATCTATTTCTTTATAGTATAAGATATATTTTGATAGATCATTTTTAGATTAATGTATTATCTCATTGTAGGTGGACATAAGCAAGTTCGATAACATGTTATATTTTTTTAAGAAAGATGTAATGACCTATCATTGTATCGCATGATCTACTAACACTTCATGAATGAAAAATTCGACATAATTTATTTAAATAAGTGATAAAGTGTAAATTTATTATGGAACGATCAACAGTGATATTTTTCTTATATCAAGTATGTATTTCTCATCATGAAAAAAATCATCAAATTTAGTAAAATTATATCGAAACCAAAAATTTTATCATTCTACCTTCCTGTATAATGAATAAGATGGTCTCTTAAATCATTAAAGATTTGGGAATTTCTAGTAGTTAACATTCTATAAACCTTATTTTCTATCATTATCCATCCTAACATGATGGTGATATTTCTCTTCTATATCCATGTTTTCACTTCACACCAATGTTCTCATATGTGTAAACCCAGTGATGAGTTACTTTGGGTAACTATTATGTTTCTAAAATTCCTTTTGAAAATGATGTTTTAGTATTTGTTTTTATGATGTGGGTTTCAATGAAAGAAACATTCAAGTAGTAAAAAATTTGTAAACTTGATGAATTTCGATGGAGAAGTTCATTTTATGTGGGGGTAGAATCTAATATCCTGAGATTTTATGAGACAGATACTTTTAATTTCATTGATTTCTTCTGTTTTACACTACTCTAAGATTAGATTGCGTTATATGAAAAACCGTATTATCTTGCTACATATGCAACACTATTCTTCGCTTGTGTTGCACACAATTTCAAGTTCATTTCATATAATTCATTTCACGCAACACTGAGTATAAATATTATTCAATGTATTAATGAAATCTATTTTTATTATATTATACACAACACCAAATGAATCTTTCTCTATACACAACACTGACTTGGCTTGCGTCACATGCAAGTGCGACATTCCTCAATAGCTTGGATTGTATGCAATACCATGTTTCACTAAATAATGATATATTATTAAAATATTATTATTTATTTTGATATAAACTAGCTATTATGAATATTATTCACCATAATTTTTATTTTATATAACATTATAATTCATCTTACGTATTTTTGAGAACATGATATAATAAAAAATTCAATTTTTTCAGATAAAATAATATTTTGAAATAATATAGTTTTACCACCTTTTGATGGTTCAACCATTTTAATCTTATTTTGAAACTTTTATACGTTCAATTTGACAAATAAATCTTCTTATTTTGAATTAGTAAATATAAATTTATATTTTTTGAATTGTTTTTATTTTTCTAAAAAAATTCAAATTTTAATGAATAGTAAAATATACTGCATTTTAATTCCAAACTGCCTTTTCATATAATTTTGTTATTTAGTTAGAATATGTTTTCAATTTTTTTTAATATATAATTGGATTATGTGTTTATAATTTATCCGATTTTGTTCATTTGAATTAACATCACCTTTAAATTTGACAGAAACACATGACAATCATTTGATATGTTCTTACTTCTTAAAACCCTCTTTTTGGTTTTAACAACAAGAATTAATCTTAAATTAATTTCATCTAGTTATTTGTTTTGAATTATGGAAAAAGGATTCTATAATTGGAATTAGTGGTTCCATATTTTGTTAATTGGTTACTTTTATTTTTATATATTATGAATAGTAACTACAGTAATTTTTAGTTACTATAGTTAAAGGTAAATTAGTTAAATTAGGGTGTCTAATAATATGATAATGAAAATAAAATAATCCAAAAACATTAAAAAAATTCATTTAGTTGAATCAAATTCATTCCTTAACAAATTTGTATTGAAAAATTGTAATCTAATTTCCACAAAATAATGCAAATGACATTTATATTAACAAAACCAATGAAAGTGAGAAAATATCAAAATCACATTTCTTCGAATTATACTAATTTAATATAAGGATATCCAGGTGATATCTTCAAAAATAAATATTTCATGGAAATATAAAATAATTACCTACATTTTCATAATTTATTTTTAATTATTATGATAGAAATAATTACCTTAATGTCTTATTCATTGATGATGTAAACATTAATTAATTGATTTGAAATCAATGAATCATTTTTTTATTAAAATCATAATAACCCAAAAAATGTCAAAAAAACATGACCAAATATTATTAGTCGAGTATATCTCTTCCATAATCATTTAAATTTCAATCTAGTGACAATTTGGAGCCTTATATAATATATTATGGAATTTATATTATTTTATTTAAAGTAATGTTTACGTTTTCACATTAATACTTTAATAATTATATCATATTTAATGTTTTATTTTATAGGAGATAAATTTTGCTACATATATTATAATGAAGAATATTACATTTATCTTTATCATCGTAATTTATTTCTAATTTTTACTCAACAAATAAATATATAAAAAAATTATACAAAATCATTTTACTAATTATTTTATTAATTGAGTTATCAAGTTAATGTTATTAACAATATTAAAATAAATATATTTTTGGATAATTAATATGTATAATGAATTTTATAGATAATCTTGTCCTCATATAAATATAATGAAATATTTTCGTTGAAGTTAATAGGTCCTCATTGTATTTGAAAATCATTAAATTGAATAATGCCAAAATTGACACTATTTATTGTTTATCAAAATTTTGTTTTATTAAATTATTTAAACATTATAAAACATTTTAAAAATTTAGGAATAATTAGTATATGGTCAAAATTTTCTATACTATTTATTTATGATCTAATTTAAATCATATATTTAAATATTTTTCCCTTTTTATATTTAAATATTTTCTACCCTAGTTAAAATGAAATAGAGTAACTATGTGTTAAATTGGAAAGATAAGATTTTAATGGACATAGAAAACTATCAAAAATTTATTTTTTGATGAGATTAACAATATATCTCATCTCATATTTCTAAAGTTTAACATTTTGTTCGTATATGTGTGGGGATTGATTTTATTTCAAATTAATATTTTGGGATTTCAAAAGTTCCCCTCACCTCAATTATAAAAAGGAACATCAACACTCACCACATCACATCATTTTTAGCTTTAAATATTGTCCACACACTACCCATTTCTCTTATCAACGTCCCTAGATACAATTCGGAGGATCTGGTCTTCTCGAAAGACCAACTCTACTTCCATTAAGATGAGATCAAAGGAGAGCGCATAAAAGAAGAGGTAATCTCCTCTATCAATACTTTCATATTCCATTCTACTTATACATAAATTTCACGAGTTGTTTCATTATTGAATAATAACTACAATATCAATAATATATTTATATGTTATTATAATTATGAAACAACCATATTTCACTTTTTATGCATCATATGAAAATAAAATCACTAGGCGTGTGTACGTACGACTTACTGTCTCCACGTCGTGGTGTAATATATTCTTCACCACCACCTTACGTGGATGAGTATCAAAATAGATTTCATAAATATATTTGACTATGATAAAATTAAATTTATTCTGAAATATATTACACCATGAAATACAATTCCATTCAATAATTATGGGAATGATATTGTCGCTCGTGCATACGTATGACCTACCGTCTCCACGATACGATGAGATTCATTATCCACGTTAACAAATTAAAAATGATTATAAAATATATATAATAAATATGAATGAAATATATTAAGTATTAATTATACTGGATGTATATATATATATATATTTCATTTACTTACTTCTATTCAATTCAATGAGGAAAGGGAAACATCGTTCATGCGTACGTATGACCTACAGTCTCCATAGATGTTGTATTCCATTTCATTTATCCATATATTATATAATATTTATATAATGAATACATATGATATATAAATCAGGTTTTACATTATTGATGTAAGTAAATCATGATCTATGTAATAATAGAAAGAATAAAAAGTCAAAATATGTATGATAAATAAAACAATTATTACCCAAAATGTTGCTTTTACATGGAATTACTAGATGAATGGTAAATAAAATTTCATAATTGAAAAATATAAGATATCGTAAATATTATTATAGTTATGTGAAAATTTAAAAATTTGTTTAATCCCACTATACAATAGTTTTGGGAACATACCTACGAAATCACACCTATGATATGTGATAATTTTACAATCTCATTATTATCTATGATTGTTCAATTGTATGTACTTGTTGGGGTATATTTTTCATTCAGATCCATGCTTCCTAAAAAAACTAATATTATTTATATTCTTATTCTATTATTTAATGTAAATTTCAACCATTTGGGAATTTTAAATTAAATGGTTTGGAAGGAATCATTATTTCGTTTTCTTTATGAGGTACTTTTTGACTTTTCCGGCAAGAGTATGAGAAGACATTTTTTTAATTTATACAGCATGAATGGATTTTTACACTTTAAAAAACCCTTATTTCCCTGAAGATTTCTTTAAAATATTTAATATCTTTTTTCAATTAATTTTTTTGTTTTAAAATTTTATGAAATTTTGAGAAAATAAAACATTTTTTGAAGAGGAATGGATATTTTCCCTAGGAATTATGTTCAACAGTTGTATCAAAAATATTTTTTATCTACGATGACACTCATTAATTATGGTTATTATTATATCCCTATTTTTACTATGATTTTATTTTATTAATGATTTAATGATATTATATATGGATTATGTTATGATAGAATGGTTTTTAAGAAACCCATTTTGTTTCATTGGTTATGCTATGATGAATGCTTTATGTTTTAGTGGAACACATATGAATTATTTCATTATGAGAAGGGTGGGTCCTATATATCCCAACTATGCATTGGGTAAAGATATAAATATCATGAGATAGGAATGACTATAATGGAATGTAAATCCAGTTTAGTGATATAGGGGTGGAATGTCTTGTAAATATGGTTTAGTAATACATGTTTGGAACAACAAGTAAACCTGGTTTAGTAATGGACTTTGTCCACTAAGATGGTCGGGGATGTAATGCCATGGCTACTATAGAATTCATATTATGTACTTATTTTTTTCCACAATTCCATTTTCCATGTTAATTCCATGTTTTCATGGCCGTGTTCATTTATGATTTATGCCTTACCACCTTCCATGGTTTTTTTCATGACTCAATATTTTGATATTTAAATTTTATATTCATGTTTTTAAATTCTAATGTTTATTGTTTTTTTTATGTTTTCAATATTTACCATTACTATGAACTTTAGGGACCCTTTTAATTTTTTCATTTCTTCAGGATATAAAGAATGTTTTTTGGTATGAAAAAATGGGGAAGATCTTTATGGGAGATGTTGAAGATCATTCACCAAGATACAAGAACGTGTTCCAAGATTCAAAATACAGTAAACTAATATTTTTTTTTGACATTTATTTGTGTAATGAATTAATTGTTCTGAAAAATAAATATAATTTCCATGTACGTCAATCTTGTGTTGTTAGATTAATATTCACTGAAAATAGTTTTAGTACATCCTTACTCAACACTTACTCCTATAAAGTCCACCCATGGTTCCCCCAAGATCTAAAAAATCTCCTCCCAAACATTTGAGATCACACTCTCATGAAAGGGACCTTCCTCTACTCCGTTGAATTCATCATCGTTCTTTAAAATGATTCTTATTAGAGTAATGTTTTTATAATTTAATTATTTTATAGACATCTACTTACTATTGAATTTCTGTTATTTGTGTGATTGATCATTTATCATATCTCATATTAACCTCCATCTATGTTGTTACTATGATGAAATTTTATAATGGATTTTTTGTCTTCTCATATCAATTTAGGTACCTCCATTTTGTGTTGTCTCTTAAATTAATTTCTTAAATGTTTTGATATGTTCTTCCATCTTCCAACATAAGTTATATTTTATTTTTAAATGATTATAATTCCCTTTCACTATCAATAATCCCTATCATATACCTTTATGTACACCCGATACTATGCAGAAACTTAGTAAGTGTTCTTCTCTATCTCCTCTTTATTAATGTTTCTATATTATCTTATGAATTCTATTTCTTGTTACTAATGTTAGGATATGTGTTTATATATCCCTATTACTACCAATTTGATCTAAAAATGATTACATGCCTTTTCACCCATATCAACCCATTTTATGAATTATTATGTGTTGTTTTTATGCTACAGAAATTTACCTACCATTTTCCATGCCAAAACAATTTTTTAGTACATATTTTTAACATTTCATATTATGTTTTTTCACCTTTATACAATTTTACATCACTGAATTTTTACTTAAATTTATTTATTACACACTCCATAATCATTTAATAATATATAATGATGAATGAATACAAGTTGTTTGATCTATGGTGAACTCTTAAGCATGAGAATGAAATTATAGTGACATGTGTGACTGAAATTATATAAAACTTAAATGCATTGTTTACTTTTTATTCTAATGATATTTCATTTTTGGTTTGGGAGTGAATCTACTCCCTTTATGGGACTTTATCCTTCATGATTTATTGGTGTTTATAATTGACCTACATATATAATGTAGTGTTTTAAGCTGTCACCGCATTTCCCATGTTTCGAATATCATGGTATATCAGGACATATTATTCATGTTCCCTTTATTCCCCATTGATATTTCTTTTATTCTACAATGTATTATCTTATTCCATTATAATTCTCTTATAGAGATTTATATATCACCCCTTTCTTATGTATGTCCCAAGGTTATCCCATGTTGTTTTAAGTGCAATAATTTTAAGGATTTTTTCAATAAAGATGATGTTTTCCATATTTTAAATTGTTCTGTAATGTACCCAATTCCCAAATACACTATACTTCTTCATCTTATGGGTTGTATTTACTATAAATTTATGTAATAAATATTGAATTAAAGTGTAATAATGTGAAGGGTTGTTATAATCCCCCCTAATTACAAACATTATTCTCCATGGTATGTATCTTATATTATTATAATAATTCTTATAATAAATTGATATTAAAATTATATAACTCTATTTTTTCATTGATATGTTTTAACATGTTCTTATTTGGACTTTTTTTACCATCAACATGAATGATGTTATAACAGTTACATCATGAATTATTAAATAAAATTAAATAAAGGCAACACATGATATTAAATATTAATTAATTTTATGACTTTTATTTGTAATGGTGAAAAAATAAATAAATATCATTATATACTAACTTATTGTTCTCGTCAAATTACCCAAAATAGGTTCATCAAATATTATGTTCTAAAAAATACCAAATCCATCCAAAAAATGAACATTGAAATGAATATTTTATTGGAATAGAATTATTACAGAACCTTTAACATTTTAGTAATGATGAATATCAACGAAAAAAATACGATCAACATCGTCATTATGAAACTTTTACAATAATAACACAAATTGCTAACATATGATTGTAGAAAAAAAACAATATCCAACAAATATGTGTATAATATAAACATATAAATAAATATTATAAAACATAAAATAAATTAATAATGTTATCATATTATTTATTAGGATTGTTATTTTAATTATAAATGTGGATAAATAACATTATAAGAAGTCATGGGTAAAGGTGGGATTTTTTCGATTCAACGTCCTTTAATTCTGATATACTACACAATCACAATGAATCTTCTTTTTCTATATATTCCCAGGGATATATTTCATCATAAATTTTATTAAAATGATTTTATTTACATGTTTTAAACTGTTTTTCTATGTCATGTTCTTTTGGTGAAAAGGATACTAAAGTTGTCTAGTATTTCATTCCAATATCATTTTAAAATAAAGATAATTTATGAATTAATTTCCAATTGGGAGAAATTGAATATTATTTCTCTATAATAGTATTTCTAGTTCCATATGTTATAGTTATTTCCAATTTTTTCATGTATTTTTATCATTTTAAGTCACATTAGTTCAAAATACAACTAAAATGATTCTTCTATGTCGAGATAACCATTTCCCTACTTGTTTGATTGGAATATTCCTCTTCCATCTACATATTCTATATATTAAATTATAGATTTCTTTATAAATACATAAATTATTTATTAATGAATTTTTAATAGAACATTACTTCTTAAAAATTATATTTCCATTAACATTTATAGAATGATCATTTTCATCCAACATTGTCTTATTCACAATAGTGGGAAATGATTATCGTTTTAAACGTTTTGTGCATGAATCCATTTACATTCCATCTTATTCAATTTTAATTAAAAATAATAATGTCTATGTTTCCATTGATTTCATAATTAATTTTTATTCCTATTGTTTTATAAATTTTAATAGATTTAGAAATTTATCATAACTAAAGAAAACTTTTTATTTTTCAAATGAAATTATAAATTTTCTTATAATATTTTTTCACCTCTAAAATACCATAAAGTATGTTTATTCTATACAAAGGATATTATCTAATTACATCATCCCCATTCTTGTACATGATTTAATATGATAATATATTAACAGATTTTGCATGAAATAATGTCTTTCGTCACGGGTTAATTATGTTATGATTGAATTGATTTTTTTTTCAAATGCCTTTTACACCCATATGTATTGTTTTCCATTATGTAATGGTTGGGTCAACTATATTCTTCTAATTCATTTGTAAATTTATTATTTATCCTGAGAAAATTCCAAGTCATGGTTTTGAATATATATTATGAAATTATGTTCCACAGACATGATTGTGATTTTCTGTATTCACAAGATAATTCATTTTCATGACTGAGAATATCTCTATTAATAAGATAATAAATAGAAATGATTAAAATTTATCATGTTATCATATTGATACATGGAAATGATTAGTATTTTCTTTATTCATAAGATAATTCCCAGAAATGATTTCTATGAACCATGTTCATAAGATAATTTTTTGGACATAATTATGATTAACCATGTTCACATAATGATGTGGGGGAATAATATATATAATATATGTTAACACGATAATTCCTCGATATGGTTTTAGGATATTGAGTCCAAATTACCATCATATAATGTTCACATCATTATAAAGAGTTTATCCTATTAATCAATTTGGGTTCTTAGGGTTTTAACCCCGACAACATCATCAGATATGTTTTTTATAAGAATATGGACATAATCAGTGGTGATGAGAAGTCTGGTTTTATTTTACCGTATGGGGATTCTGTATAGTACACTAAATATAAAAATTATATTGGTGATAGGTCTAGTATAATTAATGATTAAATTTATGAATTTATATGAATTTTAGATGGAAGTCCCAATGGTTTGATGTGATGAGTACCTCTATAAATGAGTCCTTGGAACCATTATAAAATATTACTATACAACATTTCATTAAATTTTAATACCATATTACTAGTTATATATTTTTTATCCTTTTTTTACTTCATGTAATATAAGAAATTTCATTCTTATCCCATGTATGTTTGATGTAATTATAAACCATATAATATTTCGTTAACACGTTACATTTCATATAGTTTTTATATTGTTGAATTATTTTATGCATGGGATTGTTTGAAGACTGTTTCAGTAGTGTTTCTTATATCAGTAAGTGTGTTACATTTCATTCCTATCGTTAGGTACACTAATCCTAGGGGTAAATTCCATTTGATTGATTTTATTTTTTGAAAAACCTTGGCACAATGTCATCATTTATTGAATTGAAGTCCCTTCTTCTTGTGTGTAATTGAATAGTAATTAATTAATTAATTTTATCAGATATTATTATTTCACATTAAACTATTGGATTAGGGTGAATTCACATTCAAATTATTATTTTATTTTATTTACTATGATTTACTATCATTAGAAGATATTATGATAAAAGATTTCAATTATTGAAACTATCTATATTATAGAATCAATTATGGTTCCTATTAGATGTAGGGAGAAATATACATTATATAAATGTATCTAGAAAATATATTGTGTGGATGGAATCATAATAATTGGATAAAATTTAATAGGAATAATGGGAAAAAATAACTGAGTTTGTGATGATTTCAATGGATGTGAATATATCCTTAAACATCCAGGTGAATATGACTACAGTTGAACTGATGGAAACTGTAACATCCCATGTAAATAAAGAATAATACGTTTTAATTTTTATTAATAATTGTGAATTAAATAACAATTTTATGTTATAGGGTATGTTATGCTTGATATCATGCCCAACACGCAACAGCGGGTTTGTTTGAAATCATACATTGCACACTAATTGTATAATATTATTATTTTAAATGGTAGTTAACGGCTAGCCATTATATCAACGAGAATGAGTATAACTAACTAATTTATGATTATACATGTTTGTAAAATGTTTTTACATTTATCTAATAAGATTGATAGGATAAAAATGTGAATGAATCTAAGCATAAATACTCTAGTATTCTTTAAAAGGTCGATTTACCTCTTGTTGATGGCGAACCTTCTTTAAATATAATTTTGGTCATTTTTATATATTTTATTTGAAAAAATAAAATTCTTTTTTAGATTCGGGACATCAAAATTTACTTTGGGTATATTTTTGGTATTTTTCTGATAAAGTACATTTTTTAATGAATATTTAAAATAATATATTTTAATTAAAAAGTGCATTTTAATCTAATTTATTTATATAGTTAGATTAATATTTTAATTGGTTATAAAGTGTAATTATAATATATTTTTACTAGTTAATCAAATTTTGGACACTGGAATTAATTTCATTTTGAAATTGGACACAAACAAGTGTCAATATTTTGATAGTTATTATTTCATAAAAACACGCTCTTTATTTTGACAGCGGGAATTAATTTTAAATTAATTTCTGCCATTTCTGTTTTTTAAATTTAGAAAAATGGATATAAAATTTGGAATCATTAGGTCCAAATTGTGTAAATCGATAACTTTTATTTTTAGGCATTTTAAATATTTACTTCAGTAAATTTTTTTTACCATGAATAAAAGATAAATATACTAAATAAGGTTAAAAAAGAATATTATTATAATATTAAATTACCCTAACATGTTTTCTAATCAAATTTTCTGATACATATCCGATCATGGTAATCCATGGGTCTAATTTGGAACCCAAGGGAGCCACATGGGAGTAAAAATGACACTTTATATTAATTAATTTAAAGTAAAGACAAAAATGACATAAACAAATATCTTGTAGTAAATCAATTTTTACATGGGGTTATATATGTTATCATTTTATCTATAAATAATAATTAGAAATATAAAATGATTTCCTATACCATGGTATATTTTTACAATTTTTCGACATTAAATAAATTAAATTATTTATGACACAATAATGATCCCGTATTTACCTCATTAATAAATGATTTAAATAAATAAGATTATTAATATTAAAATAATATCCAAAGCTGTCCAATTATTATTGGATGATTTTATTTCTACCATGAGTCATTGTAACTTATACATTAATGATTAATTGACCTATTGAAACCAAATACGAGTTTATAATAAAATAATTGCTTCAAACATTCCTAAAGACCCCTCCTCTCCCTTATAAAAAGACCTCACTTCTATCTCATTACTCACACTTCTCAAGCCTTTGGCTCATATAGAATATACTTCAATAATATTAAAATATCCCTCTATTCATCCTAGAATCCTTACCTTAGGCATAAATCACTTCAAGAAACCCTTTTGGGTCAATCCAAAGAGAGTTACCCAATTTAAAGGTAACGTCTTCTCTTATGTTCTTTTGATTTATTTTACGTCTCCAACCCCTTAACAATTTTTATTCCTTTATATTATAACACCACCAGTATCCTAAATATAATAGAAAGTTGTTATGAGAAGGATTCAAACTACACTTAGATGTATAACATACTGTTTCTATGGATGGAAAACTAACGCTTCCCGAAGCGAGGATTATTCAATTATCTCATACCGCCTCTCTGGTTTCCATTAAGATGGAATTTTATTTATATATTATTATTTTTCTTTAGGATTTTTTTGATTTATAGCATACCTTTATGGTTTCCATAGTGGGTAAACGCGATAATTTCGTTTGAGGAAGTGCGGACTACCGCCCCCTCAAAGTGATATGAATCATTAATGACATATGTGGGTCAAATAAAGGATAGAGTTAATGATATTATATATGATGTAATACTAGAATTATAATATACCTAGGTATCATTATGTTTTAATTCCATTAAAGTATGAAATAGATATGAAAGTAGCGTTCATGCGTACGTACGGCTTACTGTCTAGATGAACAGTGCATTTCATTTCTTATCCCCAAATGTTATGTACTAGTATAAATACATATATAAACATTATATATATATATATATGATATATATGATATCTAAATCATTAATATAATTATGGAGAGAATTTATTGTTGACGACATGGACAAATTGTAATTATAAGTGTTCATTTTTTACTCAAGTACCATATATCGACGAAATAACCCATAATAACTCAAATGATTACATAATGTTTATAAAATTGTAATAAGTGATTTAAAAATAATAATAAACTTGAAAAGAATATTAATAAAATATAAATTAACATTAGTTTATTATTCAGGAGATTAATGGACGATCGAGTCAAGTCGAACACAGGGTAAGTGACTTTGTCTCAATCTCCTTTCATTGAGGAATATTTTGTTTTATTCTCAACTTTATTAAATATGGTGTATAAATACATTTGAATTTTCATTTCATTCAAGGTGAATATTTTTCTATATGGATTTTTTCTAAAAGGAAAAAAAATCTCTCTTTTTGATGTATGTAGTGACAATGACTTTTTTCACCACCACGAATATCATTTGATCTTTGGCTTAATTAATAATCTGTAATGTTTTTAAAAGAAAAATAAATAACATATACGTATTTTGGTATTGAAAATGGTTTTGAAAATGGATTTGTTATGTCAATATATTTAAATGATATATTGTGATTAAAATGTGGGAATGTTATATTTCCATTATTTTTTTATGTGTTATGAATATGTTATGGTTTGTGGGCATTGTATATTCATACGTGTGGTTCCGTGATAAACCTAGGCTGGGTGATCCTGAGATAGCTCTCTAATAAAATGGGTAACATGACAGAGGTAAATGTAAATGTTTCTCTTAAGAGATTTAAGGAATATTCTCTGATGGGGATTCCAAATGTAACTCCTTATGTAGCTGTGATAGCTACAATGTATGTATGATATGGATGACACAAGTTACCTTTATGATTTATGTTTACTATGTATTATTCATAAATCATATGAATTCATATGGTTTGTTAAAGATCTTATGTTATGAATATAATGATGAACTAATGATTTCTTTCTTTGTTTTATAACCATTACTGAGATTTTTATGCTCATCCCATGTTTTGAAATGTTTTTCACTGGACTTAATAATGAATAGTGTCAATGATGGGATCAAGGAAAAGTAATGTTGTTTAAAACATGGAACTAGACAGGACCCCTTTTTTAAAGAGTTTTTATTTTATGAAAAAATGGAATCTGAGTAGAAGTGTCTACTTTGTAATCTTTTGAGATGTAATAGTTATGTCCTAATTCTCTAAAATTATAAACATGAAAAGATTCTCAATGTGAAATATTCATTTAATTCAATATTATGTAATTATTTAAGGTCAAGTCCTTATAGTTGGAATCAAGGCATGGTTTAGATTACTTTAGGAGTTTGGGTATTGTAAAATTAAGATCTATAAATTAATTTATGTTAATATTGAAATGATATAGCATTTACGGATTACTGTATTTCTTTTTCTAATATATTTCTATGTTCAAAATGGTTTTTCAACAGAGGAAAAAGGGAAGCTATGTTGGCATGAAAAAAGGAAAAATAAAACCATCCAAATCAGCAACCTGAAATGGTTGGAACTGGAACTGAACAATTTGTTTCAGTGAAGGCATAATTAACTCAGGCTATAAATGGTGGTGGTTTCTATGCACATGATTAACCAGATCATCCACCGAGGTACATGTCACCAGTAGAGGATTTTATGAGGCGACATCCCCCATCATTTATTGGATCATCTGACCATGTGCTAGCAGAAGGGTGGATTAAATCACTGGATAAAATTTTTGATGTCATGGAGTGTTCAGAACTCCATCAGGTTAGTTTTGTTTCTTACCATTTTGAAGTTGAATCTGATTAGTGGTGGTGTATGGTGAAAAATATATGGGATAATGAAGATATTAATGAACTTGATTTGGGATGAATTCAAAGGTATGTTCCTGGAGAAATATTTTCAAAATGTGGTTCGACTTAGGATGAAAAAATTATTCCTATAATTGAGGTAGGAGAATGACTCAGTGCCTACTTATGAAGATGGTATGCTAGGAATTTCATACGAGTTCTTGATATTAAAATCAACCATTTTTAATTAGGTTTAAATCCAAAGTATCGAATGTATTTAGCTTCTCGTGAGTTCGAATGTTATGAAAAAATTGTTCGTTGTGCGGTGAATGTAGAAATGGAGTATACCGATGATCTAGTGTTCTTTGAAAAACAACAAAATAAGAGGTCGCGGTGGCATATGAAAGAGAAGAACTCTTCAAAAAAGTCTGATGCTATGAAAATTAAGTTTACAGTTTGTGAAAATTATGGTAAAAACACGATGGGGAATTTCTTTTGTATTAATGTAAGTGTTTCCGATGTGGTAAAATGGGAAATAAGGATCATAATTTCACTGAAAAAGATCCAGGTAATTGTAATAAAAAATCTAATTTACAATCAGTAAAATGTTTCATGTGAAAAGAAATGGTTCATTATGAAAATGAGTGTCCAATGAAGAACTCAACTGAGGGAAATTATCCAGACTATAAGAAGAAAGTGGTGGTGAAATCCATTGAAACTACTTCAGCAGATGTTGGGCCATCAAATGAAGTAGTATCAGGTACACTATTTGTTTGTTCAAATTATTCCCATGTATTGTTTGATTCAGGGTCTACACACCTGTTCATTTGTGGGAGTTTTTTTTGTAATTTAGGAATTGCACCTCATGAAATGAGTACAGAACTTATGGTAAAAACACCTAGAGGAAATGTTGGGAAAAAAATTATAAGAACCTTCATGTCCTTGTGTTTGGGAAGAATCTACCTAAAAATCTTATTGTTTTGCCTCTAGTAGAGTTCGAGGATATTTTTGTAATGGATTGGAATTCTTTTTATCATGCTAAGATTGACTCCAGAGCTAAAGATGTTTTTTTCAGAATTTTTTTTAGTTTGTGTACAATAATGAACTCTTACTTTTGATAACATATCATGAAGCTGATAAACTAGTAATAAATGGAAATCAATGTGACCTAGAACATATTGTTCAAAATAAAGGAGGTGTTGAGATTATTGATGTGACACTGGTAAATGAGTACCTTTATGTTTATCCTGATGAGTTTCATGGTATTAAACATGATTGAGAATTTTAATTTTCTATTGAAATAGTTCCTGATGCTAAACCAATTTCAAAACCCCCTTATTGAATGGATCGAATTGAACTTTTAGAGTTAAAGAAGTAATTTATGGAGTTATTAGATGAAGATTTCATTCAACCGAGCACATCACCATGGGGTGATCCTATCTTATTTTCTAAAAAAAGATGGTTAAATTAGACTTTTCATTGAATATAGGACATTAAATAACATCACTGTTAAGAAAAATTATCATTTTCCTCATATCAATGATTTATTTGATCAGCTTTAGGGAGCTCAGTATTTTTCGAAGATTGATCTGAAGTCGGGGTATCATCAGTTGAAAGTAAAGGAAGAAGACATTCTGAAGACCTCATTTCATACTAGATATGGCCATTATGAATTTGTAGTTATGCATTTTGGATTATCCAATGATCCTACTGTATTCATGGATTTTATGAAGGGAATTTTAATTGAGTTCTTGGACAAATTTGTGGTTGTGTTCATTGATGATATTTTTTTCTAAAAGTAAAATGG
This sequence comes from Viscum album, assembly GCA_963277665.1. Taxonomy (NCBI): domain Eukaryota; kingdom Viridiplantae; phylum Streptophyta; class Magnoliopsida; order Santalales; family Viscaceae; genus Viscum; species Viscum album. Next base: position 557,753,637 of record OY728167.1, on the reverse strand, counting down.
ATAATGAAAGTCATTTAATGGTTGTCTTGAAAACATTAAAAGAAAAGAAACTGTATGGGAAATTCATAATGTGTGAGTTTTGGTTATAAAAAATTTCATTCCCAGGTATCATTTTTTTTAAAATGGAATAACCATTGATCTTGCTAAAACAAGAGTTGTTGAATAATGGCCAAGACCCATAAAATTTGATCATCATTGGGTAACATTAGAGAATAGTGGTCTAAGTACCTTCATTCTGTGTGATGAATTAATATATGGAGGGGATCTGACCTCAGATAAGGAATCATTAGTGAAAATGTAACTCCAATAAATTTTAAAGAATTATATTATGTTTGATTGCGTATATGAGACACAACACCGAGTTTAGATCGAGATACATGAAACACCATTTTCAAAGAAACATGATTTTTCAATTAAAATACTATTATGATAGTTATTGCCTAGATGTTGGATTTTTTGGAATGAATAGGATTATCTAAAATATGATAAAATAGGGTTTTCACCTGTATTTGAAATTAATCCTCTAGTTATAAATTAATTATAAATTAATATAATATCCACTTAAATATAAGGAAAATCTATTTCTAAAAAACTATTTTCGGCAAACTAATGTGTTTTATATAAATAAGTTAAATATTTTTAAATGATATTAACAAAAATTATATATTATATATTCAATATAATACTCACCATTCATCATATGTTTTTTATTGACATAGATTAATGTAATAAAAATCTCTTCATAAAAACTATATTTTTTTGAGAAGAAGTGTTAGTTATTTTTTTAAAATATTTAAATATAATTTTTCAAAATTTTAAAATATTTATTTTAAAAAATTAAGATATATTATTAAATCATAATGTAAAAATTATATTTGGGTGAATTTTTTATACTTTTCTATGAATGTTTATTTTTTTGATGAAGAGTAAAAATTACAAGTTTTTTTTAATACTTTTAATTTATTATAAATATTTTAAAGACATCCAAATCATTTTAAGGCTGATTTAAAGGTAAAATTTGTTTCATTATATATATATTAATAATATTTAGTTTACTAGAACCAATATTATGTTAAATTTTTATAGGAAAATATATTTCTAATTTTGAATTAGAAAAATTTATATTATCTAATTTTGTAAATAAATATTTGACTCTAATTACCTGTAAAAAATAAAAAATTTATGTATCAATGGTCAGGTATAATTATGTTTACCAAGTAGTTAAAGTAAAAAAGAATGGGTTAAAATGACACAAATCATTCTAAAAAGACATTTTTGTACATATTTTGACTATATATCCTCTAATAATTGATAATGATTCATTTTATATCCTTTCTTCTTGTCAAAAAATATCGGTATACATTTTTCTTTTAAATAATTACAATCCTCCAACTCAAGTCCCCTATAAAAGGCCACCCATCTCCTCTCCTCGTAACAAATCCAAACCTCATTAAATTGTCCAATAACAAAGAAATAAAGTTTTTACCTAACTCCCATCATTCTAGAGACCATTTTTTTCATTAATTCATCATATAATGGATTTTTGTGTAGACTAAATGAAGTTTTCTAATAAAGATACAACGTCCTAAAAAGGGTGTTTTATTTTATTTTTTCCTCCACCACCTCCAAATATTTTTAAAACATAATGATATAAAAAATTCACTATCATATATATATATATTTTATTTTAATATCATGATGTAAAAACATATCAACCTCCATAAAATAGGAAACTAAACCATTGATCTTATATACAGAAGACTACCACCTCACGAATTGTCGTCATTCGATTTCCATCAACACTTATGATGACACTATATAATAATGTATCTAATGTTCATATAATATATTTATGATATAACCATACTTATTTAATTATAATATCGTATATAACTTCTTAATTTCATTTTAGTATATAATGCAAGAAAGGAGTTCGTGTGTACGATAATCCACTACCTTACGAAGTGATGTGATTCATTTTTCACTAACCCTTTTAAAGTAAGGTAAAAATTGATAAATTTAATTAATATATTTGATATATATGACATTATATTATTATGTAAAACTAGATACAGTCCCATTTCATACCCTTTATCATATTATGTAAATGATAATTTCAATCGTGTGTACGTATAACATACTATCTCTATGAAGCGATGTGATTCTTTCCCCATGTTCAATTATCAATAATGATTCCAAAGATGTATTTAATGGAAAAAATGTTTATAAAATTAATATAAATAAAAATGTTATGGATATATATCAAATTTATAATTTTTATAATGTTCTTGAAAAAACATGAATGATAAAATAAGGTAATTAACAGAAGATACAACAGGGATCATGAAATATTATCAACGAACCTATAATAATATGATAAAAAATATATTATATGATATTAAAAATATTAATATGGTTAGATTATTGGTTAATAACATGGTTAAACCACTATACTAGTGGTTAAAGTGTCTTTGTTTAAAGGGAAACATGAGGTAAGTGGTTTTTTAATTAAATTTCCAATCATTGTGTTATACGACTACTTCAGTGATTATATTATGCCAACATTTTGAGTGAAATCAATATTGATTAATTTATTGGTATATAATACCCCTTTATATACTATATTATGAATCCTTTCAACATTTTTTTATTTTACTTAATTATTCATCTACTTAATTCATGGGAATGTTTGATTAAAATGTAACCAAAGTGCTAAGTGTCTAGGTTTCAATCTCATTTTATTCAGGATTTTGTATGCTTGAGATTCCATTGAAGTTAACTATTTGATAATTTTCTAATAAACCCCTTCCATTTTCTTATACTATTATAATCCATGGTGATTTGAAGTAAAATCACAATTTTACTTTATTTTGTAATTTAAAATATTGTTAGTATATTTTTAATAAAATGCTCATTCCTTGCTCTCTAAGGGAAATTTTTGTTTCTTCAATATATATATATTTTTTTAAATAGTTAAAAAATGTTTTCTATGATTTTTTATGTTATTTTTAACCTTAATTGGTTTTTTAAAGAGAAATAGAATATTTTTGTATTTTTCCAAAAAATGATCTTTTAATATTTTATTAAAAAAATACTGAAAGGATACATTTTTAATACATTTTTCTTGACATGAACTCTTCCACAATCATTACCACCCAAAGATTTATTGAATATTATTTAGGTTTCAAAAGTTATTCAAAAAATCATTTATTTTTAGATATTATTTAATTTTATATATGTTTATCTAAATGAAATGGATATTTTCCTAAATAAATGTTTAAAATGATCTTTCAAAATAATTTCCCATTTAATAAGTCATCCTTTGATGAAACTAATGTAAGGAGATTATTTTCCCACATGATTTTTTTTTTGTATTTTGGTAAACAAAAAAAATCTTTGGTTTTATTTATTTCATCTAAATTTTGTATGTATAACTCTCACATATATATCATGATTATTCTCCCTTCCTTTTTTGGGGAAATAAATTCCTTATGATTATTTCTTAAATGATTTAATTATGAATTTTCCTATTTTTATGATATAAAGATATATTATACAATCCACCTTTTTTCTTAGTGCAATTCTTATATTATAACATATAATTGATTTCCATTATGTGTCACACGTAGATCATGGGATTTAATGATGGGTGGTAGAAAATAGTGATATAATAAATTTGGAAATGTTAATGTCTCATTATATATCATGTTTGGGATTAGGGAGTAACCCTAATATAGAATTGGAAATTTTTTAACCTGTGAAACTATCAATAAAGTTACATTTGGCACATTTTTATGCCATATAATATGTTGGGACGACATTTTCTATGAAATCATGATATCATGACACTATGATCGTTATATTATGCTTCCACATGATTACTCATATGCCTTCTCTTTTATTATATTATGTTATATCGTTGACCCAGATTTTATGTTTCCTTTCAATGTATATTCTGTAACTCATGTTTTTAAATCACCCCCTTCTTTATATAATACATAGGTTATCCCATTCAGATATTCGAGCTCAAATTTATTTTAGGGGAACACTACGGAAAAAGGATACCATGTTTAATGTACTAATAATCTATTATTATGATGAAACTAGACCATTATGATCCTTGTGTTGTAATACTTGGAAATTTATATTTAATAATCATGTTATAAAATATATAAAATTATTGGGATCGCATAACTGGTATTAGAGGAAAGGATTAGTTATCCTCTGCAAAAAGGATCAGAAAACATTAGTGAGAGCCCCAAGAAAACATATAAGGATAAATATTAGGATAATTATATGTAAAATAAAGTATCATATAATCTTAGTGATGTATAGAGTTAATAGTTTACAACAAAATACATTTTTTAGATACTACAAGTTGATGTGGACATGTCACAGTGGTATCTAGGGGTAATAATCATGAAAATTGAACACTTAGCTAGAATTAATCTTTACCTGGTGCACAACAACTGTCCTTGATTCACACTTTTTTTGAAACTCCCATGGGGTATGCTTTTGAAATTCAAAAAATCTTTTTTAACCATCATGATAGAATTTAATAATAAATACTAATGGTCAACATTAAACCAATGATTACATATATTAAAAAAGGATTCATGATTTAAAAATCGAATATGCGATTTTTCATGATTATGTTCTTTGACACTATGAATTTTATTTCTCAGAATATGACTTTTTATTTTAGTCAATATAAGGAACCAGAATAACATTTAATATTCTGGAAATTGTGTTAATATTAAACAAAATTCTAAAAATGTTATAGTTAAGGGTTTTGTGATTATGCCTAATGAATTATCATGATATATTATTATTAACTTCACTTTAACCAAATCTCAGACTCAAAAAATAAGAGAATAATATATTTAGTTGATCACACATTTAGTAGAGACCATGGTGGAAAGAAGATTCAGTTTCTTATATATAAATAATGTGGGAATAATCTCTCTATAGAATGTATCAATGGAACATGAAGATGTTTTTTTTCTGGAGAGTAAGGAAAAAATGAATGTATTTTTTGATGTAAAAGGAAATAATTTTTTTATTACAATGGTTGAAAATAATGGTATCCCTATGGTATTGTTGAAAATATAATTTTTTAAATATGGAAAGCATGAGAATTATTCAAATTGATGTCCTATGTGGAAAACATGTGAAGAGAATCAATAAGGTTGTATGAGTAATTGATATATTACTAGTGATAAAGTGAAAAAAAATGAAATATGAATTCTATGGTTTGTTCTGACATTTTTTTTATCTTAAAACATCATGATTATGTTTTGGATGATGAATGTTAATTTTTTTTTATTTCATATTATTGAAAAAATTCATTAAGGAATAAGATGATAAATCCTATTAAATTGTTTACTAATAATTTGAAATTAATGGAGTATTTTTGAATGTGAGTTCAAGAATTTTTTTATCTGAATAATGAAATATATATATTTCACTATATAGGTTTATCATTTACGATTTAAAAAAAATTGAATTGTAATGATGATCAAGAAAATTTATTTAGGGTAAATTTGATCATTATTAATTAAAAATAACCCATAATATGATTATGAAAATGGGAAAATGGTGTCTAATTTCTATAAATATATGATTAATATGGATAATATAAATGGGATAATATTGATTCCCCTAGAATGATTTAATGATTTTTTGAAAAAGTTGTATATTTTATCATTGATGTTGTTTAAATTTTTTTTAGATTCATAGAATATAATGAATAATTTCCTGTTTCTTTAATTAATAAGGAAGCATGTATGTTTTAATTAAGGTATTAAGGTAATTAAATAGACTACCATACTTTTAGAGAAATCATGACCAAGGTATTCACATATTTTTTATGTTACCATTAATAGGTACTTATTTATATTTTGTGGGTTACTATTAAGTATAATTTTTAAACATAGTGATCATATATAAAATATTTATTCCACAAAATCCATATGGTTAACCATTTATGGAATTTTTTATGTTGATTTTTTTTTGAGATTTGGATGATTAATTGTTTTTCAACATATTATGATTTATGAATAAGTTTCATTAATCATTATTTATTTGATAATAAATATTGATATACCTAATTAATTATCATTATTTTAAATATATTATTATCAATTATTGCATTAAAAATGAAAAAAATCATCTCATAGAGTGAGATAAGATGTCGAAATTGATCAAGACTGAACCAAATGATGATACTTTTCTTATCAAAATGAATGAGATAGAGTAATTATAAATCCCTATATAAATTCTACATCATTCGGAAAAGGATCATGAAATAAAATTTGTTCTTATTACCACTATTTATGTTCAAATCATTGAAATGTTTCATACCTATTTGGTTTATTGTTTTGTGGATTTACATTTTTTACATGTTCATTCACTTTCTTATGATCAATGACCTCTATAAATCTCCCTCATTATTTGGACATTATCCTTTTCCTTCCATGTCCGAATATTCATTTCACAACTAGTTTATCCTAATTTTAAACCAAGTATGTTTCATTATATAAGACCTTCACATATCCATTTTTTACTATTCAATATGAAGTTTTATTAACCCTTTTTATAATCTATTTTCCCCAAAAATAGATTTTCAAATTTTATACCCTTATATACAAAAAACAAATTCAAATTATGAGGATAAATTTTATTTAAATGTGTTATAATTTAATTACCTGATATTTTAAAAAAAAATATTATGTATTATTGTATATTTGACATGGAACACTATGTTTAAATCACGTTACGTGCCACACAGAGTTTAAAGGAAACATGACATACTATAATAGTATTATTGTGATAGTTTTCACCTAGAAATTAAAATATAAGTTAGGAATTTTAATAAATAAATAATGAGAATAGTTCTACATATATATAAAATCAATTCTTTGGTGTCCAATTAAATTTAAATGATAATAAAAACCATTTTCAAATAAATAAAACCATTTTATGAAAAAACTATTTTTATGCATGAAAAATGTGTTTTTCATTAGTATGTAAAAAAAATCACATTTTGGGAATTATATTAAATGTATTTTTATATTATATATTAAATTCACAATTTAATATTAATATTATGTGTTTTCTAGTCATTAGATAAAATAAATATGATTTTAAGGTAAAATATTTTTTTATTCTAATAAAAAGTTTTATCACATTTCGGGATCATTATTAAAATTAATTTCATAAAACTATTGTAAATTTATTTGAAATATTAAATTAATTTTTGAAACTACCTTGTCAAAATTATATTCTAGTTAAATTTTGAAAATTTTATGAGAAGTTAAATTATTCGATGAAAAATGGAAAATATTATTTATTATTAAGAAGTTTTTTTATATTAATAATTTTAAAAACATACAAATTTTTATAATATGGTTTCTAAATTAAAATAAGTAAAATTATATCTCTAAAAATCCAATTAATTTCATTTTAATCAATTAAATATTTTAGTTTATTTAAAATTACATTACAAATTTGAAGATTTTCACTGTGGAAAACAACTTTTTTATCGTGTTTCTTGGTTTAGTTTTAAATTTTATTTTCCCACTTTTTTTTGTGAAAATTTAAAAAAATATGGATTCCATATTTTTATTCAGTATAATTTATATTATTCAAAAAAATTAAATTAATTTTTAACAATATATAATTGTAAAAAAATTAAATATTATTTACAACAGTAATGATTAAATGGGATTATTATGAGTTAAATAAATAGAAAAGGGTTAAAAATTAATAAAAAAATTTCCAAAACTAATTATATTTGTATATATAGAACATTTAACTTATAAGGTTCAATAATGAATTATTTTTTCCATTTTTTAAGTTTATAATCGTGGATACACTTTATTAATTTCAAATATTTCAAGTGTGACACTCACCTCACTTATATAACTCACCCCCACTCCCATTAACTTCAAACATACATAATAAATTTTTCTGTATAATAAATATATAATTAAATTCATTAATTCACTAAAATCAACTTAGAAGACATTTTTTGTTATAAATATAAACTAAGATGCATTTTGGTTCAAACTAATATAAGTTGTCTGAAGAATATATAACATCCTTAACTGAGAATTTTATTTTATTTTTTCTTCCACCTCCATAAAATATTTATACAACATGATGATATAATAAAAAAAATAATCCATAAAATTTTATTTTTTATGTAATTTTCATGATCGAATACGATATCCTCCTCCTTCAACTGAGAAATGTAACTGTTGATTGTGTTCACAATGGACTACCTCCTCACGAACCGGCGTAAATCGTTTTCTATTACCACTTCTAAAGAATGGATAAAATTATTTATTTAATTTTTATATAAAATAATTATTATATAATTATACATCTTGAATTATAATATCATATAAATCTTCTTACATTACATTCTATATTGAATGCGGAAACGTCATTCATGTGTCCTAATACTAACACCCTGTGAAGCAAAGTGATACGTTTCTCAATAACTCATTAAATGGAATGGTAAAATGATAAAATTATTAAATATATGTAATACATATATAATTATATTTATTCTAAAAAGTTAATATATTATCAATATCTTTATCCATTAAACCATTGTGTAAATGTTAACATGACTCATGCGTACATATGACAAACCATCTCCATGAATTGATGTGATTCATTATCAATGATCAGTGTTAAATAATGATTATAATGAATTATTTAAAGAAAAATAATAATTATAATAACATTAATATAAATATGGTTATTATGGTATTATATTCTATTTTCACGATCGAGATTGTTCCATGCAAAACATGGATGTGAAAACAAGCTAATTAACACCTGAAACAAATGTTTCAATGAATGATTATCAACGAATGGGTACTAATATGATATAAATGGATCATATATGATATTATAAATATTAATATTATAATTTAATAACATGTTTAAATATATTATACATTAGTTTAAATGGAACTCAACTAAAGGGGAGTGCGATGTTTGGGGTTTCTTAAATAAATTTTGATTAATTGGGTTAAATAACTACTTCATCGATTATATATTGAAATTACTATGAGTAAAAATAAATTTGATTTTTAAATTTTATATTAAAATTTTTTGGATATAAATTATATATATATATTCATTCCATTTATTAACTCTTACCTTAATGATATATACTTTTCATGGGTTCGGTCTCATACTTCCTTCTTTGAGATACATGTTATTTTATATACCTATTTTTTTTAAATGGTATATATACTACTAAATTATATAATATAACATTAAATAATCCAAAATCATGAGATTATAAGTTAGAATACAACTATTTATTTCATGGGATGTTTTGATTCAAAATTTACCAATGTGGTAAGGAATACATTTCAATGGAATTTTAATCATGATTTCTTAATATTTAATTTCAATTAAAGAAATTATTTGATCATTGTTTAATAAAACTATTCCATCTTATCATACTCTAGTTAAACACTATTTTTTCACGTAATTTTTCTATTTCAATCTATTTGATACTTAAAATTATTGATATTTGTTTTAATAAAAATCAAAATTTATTTCACTCTTTAATCAAAAGCCATTTTTCATCGAAATCCATTTTCTTAATGTTATAAAAAATGTCTCACTGTGATTATTTAATGAAATTTTATCCTTTATTTAGTGTTTAAAAAAATTCAAGGTATATTCGTGTGATTTCCCTTAAAAATAACCAATTTTCCTTTTATTATAAAAAGTGAAAGGAACCCTCCTTTTTAACTTATTTGGCATGGATAAAACTGTTCCTCCATCATGACCACTCAATGTTTTAAATATTAATTTTTATGTATAAAAGGTTATTTTTTTAAGTGAAATTTTTATTGATAGATTAATTTTCAGATTTTAGAAATGTCTTCAAAAAATAATAGAATACTTTCCTAATAAAATTTTCAAAATTATAATTCAAAATAATTTTCCAACTACGACGATATCCATTGATGTAACTCAAAATGAAATGGTTATCTTCCTCCAAAAATATTTTTAATAGTATTTTCATCATCTATAGTAATAATTAATTGTATTTATTTAATCTAATTTATTTATATATCACTCTCACATAGATACCAATCTTATTCAACCTTATTTTGACGGTTTAATACATTCATTTTGATTATTTTTAAATGTATTCAGTATGAAATTTCATTTTAATATGTTATGATGAATTATTAATAAAACCATTTTATTTCCCTAGGTAATTCTTTTTTATCATATATGGTTGATTTAATTTTTAATTAATAAATAGATCAAGACCATATGGTTATGGGAGTGACCAAATAATTCTCTAATGCATTAGGTAATGTTATAGTCCCATGAGATGTTATGTACAGGATTAGGGAGTAAACCAAATCTATTATGAGACTTTTTCCACCATGTGATAATCTCTAGGATGATATCATTTACTCAGTTTTATGTCCTACTATATGTTTATACCATATTTCTTATGATACCATGATCTTATTATATCATGTTCATTATGTTATTCACTTATATAATTAATTAGTTTCCTCTAATTTTATGATATTATGTTATATCATTGGCTCGTATGTTATATCTCCCTATTGGGTTTATTCCATTATTAAGATTTTTGTCTCACCCATTTGTTATGTATTCCTTAGGTTATCTGACAAAATTTTTTTGAGATCAAATATATTTTAGGATATCATAATAGAAAAAATTATTCCTTATTAAATGCGTTATTAACGTAGTCTTATAGTGGAACTAGGCCTTTTTTTATCCTTGTTTTGTCATAATTAGATATTTATGTTAAAGAATCACGTAATAAAATGTGTAAATTGTTCTGTCACTATAGACCATAAGATAAATATATGAAGAAATTTCAAGGAAATTCAACAAGGATATGACACACCAATTGAAATTTTGTGGTGTATGGATATCATTAAAAGAATTGTATAAATTGCGAGGATATAAAAAGAAGAATGACTTAAAGAATTAAAAATTACATTAAAATTATTTATGGTTGAATGTACATAGTTATTAGTGATAATTTTATAATTAATTAATTAGTAATTCTCTTTTGTATATCATTCAAATAAACATCAAAACATATATATCTAATAAACTATGTATCTTAAATATTTGGTAATGTTTATCTGGAAAATTATGATGAATTTGATGTCACTGGGAGTGGAGATCTTAATATTCTCATGGAGAGTTCTTGTTTCTTATGGATGAAAGAAGTGTGGAACACTATAGGAATCTAGAAGTACCTCATATCAGTAGGGCAATTGGATGATATAGGATATAGAACAACCATTCCCAAAATAATCTAGAAAATTAAATTACGGACTATGATTGTGGAATGATGAGTAATGGTTTGTATACTAAATATGAGGGATAATTATGATGAATGTATCATATTAATAATTTCAACCAAAACAGATTAGAGGACTGGCATTATAAACCTAGTCTCCTAATTCAGAGAATATAAAGGTTCTAATAGGTAATTTAATACTTAATCATGATTGCATAAGCATCATAGGTTGAGGGAATCACGTATTGGGAAAGAAAAAGAAGGTTTCAGTAAACATGAATGGTCAGAACCATAGATCCTAGAATTGAGTGTTATTTTATTTAGATATATGGCTAAATAACCCTTTTCAATCTCACAGAAGATCTCATTACATCATAATGTTCATAAATGATTTTTCAAGGATATTGTGGATAAATTACCATAATTATATGTTTAATTTTGTAGGTATTTTTGTAGTGGAAACCCAGGGATGAGATGAATAATGGTCAAAAGGTAATATGCATCATATAAGATAACGACGGAGTGTATAGAAGAATAATAATTTTTAACTTATATGGAGAGCCATGTATCATACCAAATAGTAATGTAAACTAGAGAAAATATAAAATATTTACAGAAGATATAATGAATTTGACTTCAACTGGGAATGTATGATAAAATCATTACACTATAGAATGAAAAAAATCCATTTAGGTGAAATAAGTCAACACTAAAGAGTACTTGGAAAATTGAATCCCATTATCTAAAATGGTCCAGATTCTATCAGAATTGTTAAGGATTAATGATTTACCTGAAGTTTTCCACCTTAATTACCTCAGAAGTCTATTTATTTATTTCAGTGATACAATAGATAGTGAAAAGCTGGAGGAAATGTCAAATATTTGTTTTATTATAAGACATTGGTTTGAAGACATTTGTTTCACATAATGAGAATATGATAAAACCCTAGTAATTAGAAATGAAATTGTTATATTAAATGAGAAGTTCTTATTTAATGACATATATTTGGATGAATCAGATGTTATGGGATTAAATTCAATTACATAAGTACATCAGGACTTAGATGGAAGAAAAAAAACATCATAAGTTTTAATGGAATTATATTTTTGTATATGTTCATGGAAAATTCAACCAATGATATTTTTTTCAAAATTCACAGGGATTATTTAATCCTAAGGGAATTCTATATAGGTTTAGAAATAGAATGTTATTTTATAAAAAGTCAGGGTATCAAAAATATTACAACTAAAAATAAATTAATCTCATATTAAGATGAAAATACCATCTACTGTAAAAAAATTTATTTTAATATTTTTTTTCATTTGTTATTTTATAATTATAAAATATTATTTGGAACATGAATTCTTGAAATATGTTGAAAAATTCAATGAATGTAAATAGTGGGAATCAGTAATGAGTGAAGAAATGAATTCATTATAAATCAATTGAAATCGGAAGTTGGGAGAACTAATTAAAATAATGTGATCAATGGAGGACACAGTGGTGTTCAATTTTAATAAAGAAGATAATAATATTAGTATATATATATTGTTGATTGATGTGAAATAATTCGAATATAAGGATGTTATAAATTTCAAATAATTTTCATCACTAGTATTGATGAATAATACTATCCAAAAAATTTTGAGTGTTGATAATTTTGATGGTCTAAATTTGATGTAGATGAACTCCAATGCAACATTTGAACATGACAAATTGAAGGAGGATAATTACATGACGTAGCCCAAGGGATTTTTTGAACCTTATAAGGGGATATTTGTTTGTTTGTTTAATCTAAGAATATATGAAATTAAAAAAGAACATCATTAGTGGAATCACATGTTTGAAAATGCCATTTATGAGGATGGTTTCATGTGATTAAAAATTTATCAATATTATGATACAATGTTATAGAGTAATGAGACATATATAAAACATATAATTTTTATTTAAAATATTTTTGTATGGGTCAATAGATTCATTATGTTTTGTTGTTGAAGAGTATGTAGTCTGAATGATTTGAGATTTAGTATCATGGCCATGACATGAAATTTTTTTGGATGTACATATATAGGGATAAAAATTATGGTACCTGATTTTATTAAAATAATGAATATATATAGATTATCTTTTAAATTTTTAAATAAAATTATGCAATTTTGTCTCAACCCCAAATACCATTAAGTTTAATTCATCCAAATTAGAGTAACCAACATTATATAGAGAGGATAAATATATGGATAAACTGTTTTATACAACTAATATTAGAATTTTGATCAATGTTATGATATTTATGCAGTTGGATATTACCTTTGTATTGGTATTAGTATGTCGTTTTATGGTGATCTCTAGATGGGAGAATTAGGAAGTCACAAAGTGGATAATTTGATAAATAACTATACATTTGGGATGAGGTTCCATTTTAGGGATTCATGGAAATGCATATTTTGGAGGGTTTTATATACTTGGAAGATAGTGATAATATATTTCACATTTAGAAGAAAAATGATATGTTTGATAGCTCTGATGCATATTTTCATCACATTTCCAGTAAAATATGAAGAATTTATAGTAGCTACGAAAGACTACAAGGTGTAAATTTTGTAAATGTTCCAACTAAAGGAGCATGTAATATTAGTGTATGGAATATTGTTATTTCTTGATAGAAATAGTTCCATTCGTCATTCTAAAAATATGGTATTTCATGAAATTAGAAACTCTCAGACTTGGTATTTCATTTCAAATATAATCTATTGAACACAATGTCTTAGAGCTATAAAATATAGTATGAATGAAAAATATAGTTGATATGTTCATAATTTTTTTATTCTAAAAATATGGAGGAACATGTAATAATTAGACATGAGTGAAAAAAATATAGTGGGGAAAAATGAATATTTAACCAAATATTTTTTTCCAAATTGTTGATGGAAATCATTATGAGGGAGGTCATTGAATAAGTATTCAAGTGGGTGATAAAATATTTTCATAGTCCAAACACATTATTCTAATTTTTTAAATTTATACTTTTTTGATTTGCGGGGATTATTTCGATACCATGTTCCTATGATATTTTCCTTTCATAATGAATATTGTCTCATGTTTTATCATTCCTAAACCTTATTATATTTATGATTTTTTGAGGTTATATATCCTACAATATAGCATTATGGTTATAATTTATAACTAATTGGTCTTTTTAATTATATATTTTCCTATGAGAATGTTTTCTCAAATTCTTTTCATTAAAACCTTTATGAATCCTTAAAGATTTTTCCCATTAGTGAGCTTATATGATCACCCTTTCTTATGTTTCCATTTCATGGGTAATTATGAAATGTATTAATACTGATTTTTTTATATATATAACAAGTTATCAGTTTATTTTAAACATATATTGAAGGCATAATGGTAAATAAGTCATTTATATAGATATACTTAAATTAAATTGAACCTTGGAGAACTGGGTTTATACATTATTTTATGGGAAGTAGTATTTACGTTATGAATGTATATCAAATATTGATATGTTTTGAACGAGTTATCTAAAGAAGGGTTCTTAATGGGTAAGAATATCAGAAAATTTTATTAGATTATTTAGATTCATAGAGATAGAGTTTGGGGTTTGTATTCTATTAAAGTGTGTTTTGGGAAATTGATTTTTGGTGTTGAGGAGTTTTTACTTCTATGAAAAAACATAGAACATAGTGTTGGTTTGGTGATTTATGTATCCATTCTCTGACACTATTTAAATATTTTAATCAACTCAAACCCTAATGAATTAGTTTTCTGATATAGTTAGGTGTGATTATTCTTTATTTTTTGTAATGTAATTTATTTAATATTATTTTTTGTATCAAAGAACCTAGTGGTGATGTGGTTGTTGATATATCAATTTAGGATGACACTTATATTATTTTTTTCAATTCAAAACCCTAAGGAATCAATTGTGGGGTATAGTTAGGCATTTTATGCATCATATAATGGAATATCATGGTACACATATCCTTTTAGTGTTGACCTAAACATATATTATGATTTCATTATTATGGAAACACATAAAATAAAGGATTACACAAATATATTTATATCTCATTTTTGAGACATGATTTTGAGATCTTATGTCTGTGAATTTGGCTCCATCATCAGATTAACTGGGAGAATATATTTTTTTAATGAATTGGTTTAGAGATATCTTTACATGAATGTATTGAAATATTATTTATACCCTCATAATTAGTGCATAAATTATTGTACATATTATAGTAGTTTGAAATGAAATAATAGAGACTATCCCTTTTCAGTATACACTATGGGGGATCCATTTTTGATGGTATCCATGAATCCAGGAAACTCATAATCCATATATTTCTCTTGGATTATTGGGGTGTGACACACACATTCTATCTATTCTAGAAACCTATTGACAAGATGTGGATTCATTCATGAGATCCCCAATAGTATAGTGATATGATATTTAATGAACATTATCTCAACCTCATAATGTCATTACTCTATTGTAGAGGGATTTTGATTCCATTTTCATGGTCTGGTTCAAACAATTTTTTTGCTAAAAAATTATGTTCATGATATTTTGGACTATTCATAGTGTATCAAGCTTGTACAAATATCTATTGAGGACTGAAGAGATCAAAATATACACATTGGACATTATTCATAAAATATTTTATCAAGAATAATAGGTCATGTAGAGATTATAGAGAAATTATCCAAGCTGTGTTCAAAACCATGTATCCCTCCACCGTTTATGGAATGCTTGATCAAAAATTTGTACAAGATAATTTCCTTGAAGAGATGAACCATGGTTTTTGTAATTATATGAATTTATCCCTCGAGATATCCATAGTGGTTCTCCAAATGGACCACTTTTTTGAAAGTGGTTTTTTGATATTGGAAGTTATTATTGTAGGAATAAATTTTTACTTTTTGAGGGGTTTTTCAAGGATCAGGTGGTGTGGAAGTGATTAGTGGTTAATAATTCATCAATCCACTCTCAAAAATACCAACACTATATGAATCTTACATAACATAGAGTGCTAAAGTCCACAGATACGAGTTAATGTAAGAAATATGAAACTATGAACAAATGTTAACTGTTAAAGTATGTTGAACGATTCATGTAAAATCTCTATATAACCTAGTTTTTTTTATGAAATCAAACAGGATTTCATCCAACAATACTTTTTTTGTTATTTAATAATTTTTTTGTATCACTGGGTATACCAATCTTAGTTATTGAACCTCGATAATTTCTAATATATATCACTCACACCTACAAATATTGTGATATTTACCTTGATAGATAAGAACATATTTTATAGAATTCCAACATGATGTAAATGATATCCTAGTATTATCATTATTAGAAACGATCTTAATAGTATATTGTAGTCCTTTATAAGGTTTATATAGATGATATATAAGACATTCCAATCTTAGTAAAAATATAGATATGTAATTGATGATTTTTTCTTATGTATTATTGTGTAGTTACTCAATTGTTTTCTATTTTATCATGGTTTTAGAATATGATAATGTATAGTAATTTGAATGGTTAGAACTATCTACATTATATTGTTGTATATTGGGTAACCAAAGGGAAGTAATATGGTAACTTGTGGTGTTTGATTTTTTGGATCCCAACATTATTTCATAAAACGTGAAAATGATGAAAACCTGATATTTTGACATTTAAGCTGGAATTATTTGGGATTGAAGGCATGCATGTTGGATTTTTATGTTTAATGGTTGTGGAGACTATGTAATCTTTCTGTCATGTGATCATTGTTTTAGTGAATACTACATACTGGATATATGTTATATGGAGCTAAATAGGATGATATAGAACATGTAATCCCACAAAATTATTGAAGATATTATATAATATTTTTGTAGAGAGAAATTGTTGTATTCTATGTATGTTAATTGTTTTAATGAAATATTTAATTAGTTATATTTTTATGGAAGGGAGACTAAACCAATCACTATAGGGGTCTTTATAAATGAACCTTTTTTTGGTAATGTTAATAGATCATGTTTTCATTTTGTTCCTTAATTTTATACGAACATTTATTATGGAAAATGAATGGATGATCATTTTGTAGATATTCATGTAAAAAAATCATATATTTTTTCTTAAATGATTCTTAAAGAAATGTTTGAGTCTATATTACTTGTAATTTTTTGGAATATCATAGGATAAATATCTAATATGTTAGAGTAAATTGTATGTTCCTTATTTAATTATATCAACGATCAAATAGAGACAACCCGCCAGAAGAAAATTAAGTACATGTTGGGATTTGAAATTTTTCTCCATGATGTGGTTTTTTAAGATTCATTATTAGTAGTTTACATTGGTTTTTAGTATGAAATTTATAAATAGTGTTTGGTGGGTATAATGCAACATATTTTTTCATAGTTCAGAAATATCACATTTTCAAGATAAATGTTCCGTGTCAATAAAAATGCTACAATGTGAAATTCACCATAGTAGATGATCTTAGAAATATATTTTTATCATTCCATTTCTCTTGGAATGTGGTGTTTACTATTGGGGTAAATTCAACAAGGTAAATAAGCACAAGTATATTTTTTTCAGTTAGTCATAGAATATGCTGTTTATAGTTGGGATAAATTTTGGAAATTTTCTAGGTTACTTGAATATTATGGGATAAAAATACGTTATAAATAAATAAATATTTCTTCCATGAGAACAGTATTTAATATCTATGAAATGTTAGTTTGGATGGATATTTCAACACCAGGTTTCTTTGTAAAATGGGATGCATTCCCTCATTCAGATATAAACTATAAACTCAAGTGAAAATCCATAGACTAAGAATATTTTGGAAAATATAATTATAATTATTATCATTATGTTTTTAGTGTTCATGTGGATGTGTAATGTCGCTAGTGATGAGTCAGTGACATATAATTACCTTTCCACATGAGGAAGACACATATAAATATATTTTTTATGGAGGGAATATATTTTTGGATGGTTGACCAAACTGAATGGAATGATTTAATTTACTAATTTACATGGGGAATTAAATGAAATATTTTTATCATAATTAGGGAATTAAATAATACATTCCCTCACCAAAAAAAATATTAAAAATATTTTCAAATTAGAGATAATCTATTCCGCCTTATCGCTTCAGATTTTAGTAATTTCATTGGCATAAAATTGATTAACATTCTTCACACAATGAGATAATTTCTTCCTGATGGTGGTGTCAAAAAAAATGAAGATATAAGAATTATCACAATGAAGTGTACAAATTACCAGTAATAAATGAAATATTATTATTTTTAAATTTCCATATTTTTCATAAATTAGTTCCATCTTTGTCACTCTATGATAAAATATCCAAATTACACTAGGATTCTATTTTCAATGAATAATCGAATAATGGGATAATAAAACATCATTAAAATGTTCAATTATGTTAAAAATCTGGATTAATTAAAATAAAAATAATTATTTTATTCAAAATATTCATTATTTGAAAAATACATGGATGGAGATTGTGGAATTTTTTTAAGCAATATAGTTAAATTAAATATTACTTGGAGGTTTATTTCTATTAATTCATTTCCCATGGGAAGTTAGGAAAAGAGTATTAAATTGACCAAATGGATTTCCTTTGAAATTTATTTTTGTAAAATTAATGATTTTTTAAAATATTTCATTTCATGAAAATAATTTTCCAAAATATGATTAATAAAGAGTGGTGATTTTTAATTTTCACATTTAATAAAACGTGTTTTAAATGTTCATTATCGTTCATAAATTTGAATTCCATCACATGTTGTTTAATTATTTTAATTTTTATAATGCTAGTAATTTATGTTGCTTCATTGATTCCCAATGGACATAGATTTGTTATTATTTTTGGATATCCTCATTTTTAATTATTTTCAGAGGGAAACCTTTAAATGAACTATATGATCATGGAAAAAGTCCTACGAAGTCTAAAAGACTAAACACATTTCCAAATCCTCGTCTATACTATTAACTTTATGAAAATAAGATCACATCATACATAACTTATCAGTTATTATTTCCCACTATTGAACTGCGTAGTGACTAGTACCAATGGGGAAAGACATACCCTCTCATCAATCATAATCGGGAAGTAATTTATGTATTTCAAATTAGAATTTATATGATAATATTTTTAAGAAATGTGTGGAATTATTTTTGATGAAGTTGAGTTGAATACATATAAAAATGAAATATTGGATCAATATACCAAATTTGATAATTATTATATTTGATTAATGTATTATTTTAAACATTAATTTATTTATTTTGTTAAGGAAATATTGATTAATTGTTAAATAAATAATTTTGGCATGTGACTAACATTGGGATAATTCCTAAACATTTATCAAGGTTAATCCATATATATTGTTCCATGGGTAATTTATATAAAATATTATTCAACATTGTATATATCTATCAATTATATATAAATAAATTATTATTTTAAAATCAAAATGATAATTGATATTTAATTTTACATTGGGAGTTTTTTACCACTAACAGTCAGATCTGTCTTGTCGCATATTAATATTTGTAGATGATCCCCAATGGGTGTTATTACATTAGTGGGAATGTATCCCACTTGCCACAACATTCATTATTATTTTAAAAAAAAGTTATGTTTTATTTTTGGCATTCCTTGATGAGGATATGATACAGGACATCTAGATAATCCCAGATCCTATAATGCTTCATCGATAGCATGAAAATTTTGAAGTCTGACCAGATAAATGGTTAGACAATAATGGTTAGGATAAAGATGGTTGGTAGAAAATAGCTCTAGTGTGATATGAATAAAGTTCAAAAGGAATCATTCTCAACTGGTAGTGGAGATGTTATCTAATTTGGAGGCAACTGTGGTGGTAACAGTGTGAAGTAAGGTTAAAAGATGAATTTTCCATTATGGATCATTACTGACTACACACCATGTATTTTATAATGACAAACCGTGTATGTATACATTTAATATTTCTTTATTATGATTTTTCCACATAGTTTTTATCCCCATAAGAATCATTCTTCATGGATTTAAATTGGCAGTGTTATGGTGAATGTGATTATAAAAACCCACACAAAGTGAATTTGAGAAGCTTACCATTTAACTCATAATTATTCACTTATTAATGTCACTATCTACACACCATGTCATTATTTTTTATAAAAACACCGTGAATTACTTCACACACACTATTTATAGTGGATAAAGTGACTCATAGTGTACAGTTTGTACATGCTCAGTGGTTGAATGACCTAATGTTTCTCAATTTATTTTAAATAAGTAAATATTTTTTTAATACCTTATTCAAAATGAAACAATTATCTAAAAAAACCATGACATGTTAACATAAAATATTACCATTAAAATACAGCTGTTAAATTTTTCAATATATAATGATGTGCAAATGTTACAAAATAGTTTATGTTATGTGGAGGAAATTTAATCAGGTAGAGGAAATGTCCCTTATGAATCTCATTTTTATAAGCATGGAAATGAAGTCACATCAATAGGGTCGTCCATAAACCTATATAATTCCAAACATGAACAATTACTATATGTGTTAAATATTAAATTGTAGAAACACAAAATCATGGAAATTTCCCTATGCTCCATGAAAGTTTAATCACCACCCTAAAATGTAACCAAAACTTATGTAATTCTTGGATTATACAATGTGATCATTAGGGGTTATATAACTAGAAATTTTAATGATATAATAAATTTATTAAAAATTTAACAACTTATTTATCAAATTTATTTTACATATTTTCCATAATTAATTTAATTGAAAAAAAAATTTCTCTATTTTGTTCATAACATTACCAAAATTATTTTATTCATAAAAATGTTTTCTCAAAAAATTACATTTCATGTGGAATGTTAAATGTAAATAAATATATTATTTATATGAATATTATTTAAAATATAATATCATTAATTATATTACTAAATGATATGAAATAAAAATGAGGATGGTTAATACATTCTAAAGATATTTTCATATAAATACATAGATTATCATTATATTTTATGATTTTATTTAAAAGATTAATTATATATTTTAAAATTTATTCTTATATTTAAAATTAATTTTCAGATTTATAATTTCAATATTATTATTAGAAGTATTTTTGTGGGGTTTTTTAAATATTTTATTTATTTAAAATAGTTAAAATATTATTTTTACCAAAACAATGACATTATAATTATATAATAATGGCATAGAAGTTTATAATCCTTTTAATTAATACAATATTTGTTTAATATTTTATGAAATTAGTTTTCACAAAACCATTCTGAATTTACAATGACTATGATACATATAATTGAGTAATATTTTTAATAAAAAACTAATTTTGGAAATTTTATTTATTAAAATACTAATTTCATAAAATTAGGTTGTAACATGCGTTCAAATCTAAAACAATTATGATTTTTAAAATAAATCAATCTATATTACTAATTTAACCCACATAAAATTATAAAATAAGAAAATTTTATTCGATATCATACACGACACGTAACATCAAGCTTAGAAAACCCATGAAATATATTTCATTAAATTAAATCTTTTTCGTAGGTTGCAGAACACACACACATGAGTCTAAACGAACCATAATATAATATACCATAACAAAATATGCATTAAACTGGTGGGTATGAATAATTATAATTAAATTATGAATTTTTTTATCTATTTATTATAAATAATATAAGATTAATTTAAAAAAGAATTTAATATTTTTAAAATGTTGTATTTTTTACAAAATTGTTTAGTTCTTCCTTCCACCTGTAATTTAAAATTATTTTTTATGAATTATAGAAAATTTATTTTACAAAATAAAATTAATTTGAAAAATTATCATATAAAAATTATCTTTAGTTATATTTTATGTATTTTTTGATAAGTTGAATTTTTGAATGAAGAGTAAAAAATATATATTTTTATAGAAACATTACTTTTAAATTAAATAATTTACATTGTAAATTTATATTCTACATTGGTATTAAAGTAATATTAGTTAAATAATATTACAAATTTACTAAATTATTATATTTATTCAATTACCAATTTAATTTTTACATTATATCCTCTTATACATATGATAATTTTCTATTTGGAAACCTGCTTTTTCATCTTGTCAGCTGGTATAGTTTTAAATTTGATTATGCCACTTATGGGAATTGAAATTGGAAAAAAATTCCAAATATAGAATAAAAAGTATTTATATTATCTAGTAAGTTTAATTTAATTTTTTATTGTAATGAATACTGAAAAAATTACAAATTAATTGTTGTGGTTTTGGTAAAAATGTGTTTACCAAAGGGATTAAACTCGGAATAGAAGGGTGAAAAATTCCATAAAACATGTCCAAAGAAATTTTGTGTGAATATATAGACAATATAACCTCTGCGTTTTTATAATTTATCAATTTTTTGTCTATTAGAATAAGATAAATTTTGGTGAATTTGAATCTTTTAAAAAATTTAATGTGTGTCATCTTCCCTACTTATAAAACATCACCCCCTTCAATTATTCACACATCACAACACCTTTTCATCAAAAAAACCCTAAAAACATATCCCAAACAAAATTAATCACATTATATAGATTATGTTACTGACAAAATAGAAACCATATGGTTGTTATGAGGATATAAAATAGAGGTTTCTCTAAGAGAAGGTAATTGTATTAACAAATATATTGTGTTCCCTATATTCTTTTTACACCTTCATTTCTGTCATAAAACATCCAATATTAAAAAATTGTGTATAAAATAAAATTAGAAGTTATTATGTGATTTTATGATATTTATCCTTATCCAAATCTATTTTATGGAAAATGACATCATTGTTTTTGTGTACGGTGGACTACCGCCTCACAAACTGATGTAACTCCTTTTTCACTAAAAGATATCAATATTTTGTTTAATAATGGATTTAATGTATATATATACATATATATAATTTATAATATGACATATACCTCCTTAACTTCTATGTTTTTTAATAGATGATAATGTCGCTCGAGTGTATGGCGGACTTCCACCCCACGAATCGTTGAGATTCATTTTTCCCTCATGTTTTACATGGAAATTAATAAGGAAAAATTTATTGAATATATTATATATATATATGAAATTATATGTGTTCTAAAAATTTAATATATAACCCAATTGAATTCCCTTTCACTCATTAATTTAATGACATCGTCGGTCATGTGTGCGTACAACCTACAGTCTCCCTGAAGTAATGTGATTCATTTTATTTGTCCAAAAATAAAGACTAATTAAAAAATTTATATAATGATTTATTATGATATTTATTACATTAATTTAATTATAGATATCATGTATTTACATACTATTCCCAAAAAGGAAAACATTATCGGCAAAACAATCATGAGTAAACAAGGTAAACACCTGAATCTGTGAAAATAATGAAATATTATTATAAACATGTGTTAAAATGATATAATAGAACCATATATGATATTATAAATATTAATATAAGTTTTAAAAAAAATAATTACATTAATAAAACCATCATAAATAATATTAGATCATGTTCTACTAAAAGGAAGCATGAGGTAAGGGACATCATCTAAATTTCCCTTCATTGTGGCATAATGTATTGTAATGCACCAAATTTATTTTATATGGTATATATACCACACATATTAAATTTAATATAATTACAATAGAATAATTCTTGGGGTTTTAAGATTATATTAAAATTTCATAATCCAAAGGAGTTTTAACATAAGAGTTACCAAGATTTAAAAAATATCATAACTCAATTTATATTCATTGTGTTATATTACTTATGTGATATCTGTAATATTATATATTAATTTTTTGAATGAATTTTTGACTATAAATTGTTGTATTTCATCTTTTTTGGATTAATATTGTATACATATAATAGTTTCACTGGTTGATTTTCACTTTAACATTATGGTCTTTTTAAGTGTTCATTTCACAATATAATTTTAATCTGGATTGTTTAAACATGAATTCCCCCTGATGGAAATTTTTTCATTATTATATAATGAAAATAATTAATTTTATTCTATACTATTAATTCATTATGTTTTAATGTAATATTATTATTCTTTACTAATCTTTTGTACATAAAATGATTGATAATTTTTTTTAAATAAATATGACGTTAATCCTCCATTCGGTCAACAATCATTTTTATTTAATATCCATGTTTTTCTATTTGTTTTCATATATTTTTTAAAATTATCCTAATGTTTTCTTGAACAAATTTTTACCTATTTTTCAATTTTATTAAAATATTTTGAAAGGAAACATTATGATCCTTTCTAAAAAAAATCTCGATTGTATTTTTCCAAAAAAAAGTGAGGGGATTATTTGTATTAATGTGTACAAAAATAAAAAAAAATCAATTTTTAGGATCAATAAATTATTTAAATATTAATCTATAATTTTCATAAGTTATATTAAATTAAAATTATTTTGAAATATTGTTTCTTTCTTTTAAATTTATAAATATTTTCAATTAGGAAAGGATAATTTTCTCATGAATAATTTAATGTAATGTTTTAGTATTTCTATTCATGAATAAAATCGAACTTACATCGCACATATGATCTACTGTGTATATGTTGTATTGATTCCATACTTATCATTTGTAATGATGATTTTGGTTCAATTTTACAAGGGAATGTATTGAAATTATCTTTACTAAATAATTTTTTAATCATTAATATTCCCTTGAAATAGTGAAATTATTTTCATCATAGGACATTATATATTCTCTAAATATCTATATTATTTATCATATATATAATTATTAGTTATACCATATATTCATTTTTGGTTGATTATTTTGAATAGAGCATGAGAATAAATTTAGAGATCCATGTTCCCCTCATCCCCAGATTTTAACATCTGGTATGGTGTCAACAATTTGATGATAAAAATTATGCAACACATTAAAGAATTCCGATTGAATATCATTCTTCCACCACTCGGATCATGGTTTCTAGGTATAAATAATTTCATATAATATTATTTACTCCCAATATATTGACATGGTATGCATAAATAAAAACAATAATTTTTTTTCTCATTTTTAGACATTATTTATTACATAAAAATTCACTTAAAACAACCCAAATGGTAGATATTCCTAGTGTATTTTGGGTAAAGTAACATTAAATGAAATATAATGACATAAAATACATCATTTTATTGAAAAATATTTTACAATAACACCACATTACTTCGTGCATAGCATTATATGGGATAAAATTAGGATATACGTAATAAAAGGGTGAGCTATAAAGCCCAGTTAGGGAGTAATGAAGGAATATCATGAAGAATAAAATACATGCTAAGAGAAAGATTTATCAATGGACCATAATATAAACATGAACATAAAGGAATGATATAACATGGTCATCATATCTTGTAAATGTGGAAACAACATAAAACACAACATCATTAACATAATGGAATCAGGTAAACCCTTATCCCAACATGGCGCAAAAATGTACCATAATTTAATTAGTTGAAAATATATCCAAACATGATGTATCATGATACTAAAAATTACCCAATACAATGGATCACTATTTAAATCTGGCCGCACCCGTCACTGGCATTTCATTCTCAAACTTAATTGTGCCACATAAATCATAATACATGGTATTAATTCATTATAATAATTTATTAAATGATCAAGAGGTGTGGAATAAAATAATTTGAGGTCTAAATATTAATGTATATTTTCATTAAAGTGAACACCATTGATACTGAATGTGTACAGTATTCAATACACCATGGTTTTGGGATAGAAATTTGTGGTGCAATTTTGGCAGCCTAACGGTGTGAAATAAAAATTCATAAAATTGGTTGATAAAAGTGAAAGGGGTATGTCATCATATATAACTGATATTAATAGTAACCAGTTCATATAAATACATGTCCCAATAAAATATCTCGGAAGCAAAGGTGTATCAATATAATGAAACTTGAAGAAATAGGAGAAATTGAATAACTCCTAAGAAATTTACGCATGGTAACTGTTGCACGTGGGAGGGATGAATGAGAGATAAATAGGTCTATCATAATAAAAAAATAATGTATTTATTGTGGATGCGTTAAAACATATTGAATCATTTTTAATTGATAAATAAAAGAGTATAACAATATTAGGAAAATTGTACAAAAATTATAGAGGAAAGAATCCTTACTTGGTTGTGTAATCCCAAAGTCTTGAGATAGGCTTATTATGAGCATGAGGATTCCCTAGGAGGACTCTAGGGAGTGGATAGAAGAGTGGCGACAATCTTTATTTTTATTGGGTGAAGATAAATGGGTGCATGGGTTGTTTATATAGAAAATGAGGGGGAATTCTTTATTATTTATGTTTTGGACACTACACACAAAAATGTTCATAACAAAAAACCACCCCATGGTTTTTTCACATGGTTTATGTAAATGGAAAGTGTAATATTTATTTTATTAGTAAATTGGATGATTATATTATAATATTATCCTTTATTATGTGTATGTGAGTCACACTCTCAAGGAAATGATTTTAAAATGATACAATACAGTATACATTTTTGAGGATTCACTAAGGAATCATAAAATTTGTAAAATAAATAAAAAATCACATTATGTTAAAGATAAAACACATATTTGGTAGAATAAATATTTTATGGTATTTATTACATCACTACTGGGTCATTATTATTTCATTAAAACACTATATATTTATATATTATTTAACTTTTACCAAAAAAAATGACTGCCTCATAAAATTACGAAAAATATACCGTAGGATAATTTCGATATCCTGAATCCAAAAATATAATAAATTTTATCTAAATAATATTTTCAATATGTGAATTTTCACTTTTAAAATGATAATTGGTATTTATTTAAATTTGATGGGTTCTAATAAAAACAGTGTTTAATCCTTAATAAAATTTACATTTGACTTCATAAAAATTAAATACTCATTTATTATTAATAAAATTAATTTTATAATAATAATTTATTAATGTATTAATTATTTAAAAAATGCATTAATTACATAATATAAATTCATAAAGAATACACTTTTCGTTTCATCATACAAAAATATAACTCTTATCAAACTGATTACCTAATCATTTAAGGTTAAGGAAGTGGTATAATAAAAATTTGGAAGAATTTTATATAATATTATCAATAAAACCCATAGTTTAATATAATAATTTATATATTTCTCAAATGTAAAATTTTTACCCTAAAAAATCAATTCAGCAAATTTATTTATTTTTTACGAAAGGATATTCTCATATAGGAATTGAAGTGCTAAGAATTTTATTCATAAAAGGGATTACAGAATATGTAACTAATTCCTTGTTACATAACCCCTTATAACACCCACATAAGACATAAGGGTATGGTGTGTGATGGTGACAGACTCTTGGGGAATATCTGATTACATCTCTCATTTGTTAATCTCAATTAACCTTAATATCTCCCGTTGGAGATTATATTCAAGCTTATCATGTTGAAGCTTATCTTGGACTTGGTCAAATGTGTATACATTGATAATACCTACTTCCAAAGCTCCAACAAACTATATTTGTACAATCTGTCTGCTCCATATTTGGACATGAACTCCTTTTTCTGTGTCTAATGGATTTGGTAAAACCCTATATTTATACTAGTAATGTGATAACTGTTAAAAAGATATATTGTCATTGGTATGGATACTTAACAGTAATAAAAATACAATTTTATATAATAAAACCAGAAGATTGTATATGTTGTCTATATCCAAAAACGTTTAATTTAATGAAAGGGAATTTTATTCATAACAGTTTGGGTCATTAAAAACTTCTACCCCTAATAAATTTCACCCTCAATATTTCATATTCCCAAACCAAAATAGATGATGGTAACTCTTCTTCATCACTTCCTATGGTTCCCACTTTGCTTCTTCGAACTTGTGGTTTCTGCACAACACTTTTACAAGGGGCATTGTCGTATTACGTAGAAATGTATCTTTATTATATAATATCTTCAATGGATTATCCACATTTTAGATTTCATTATACAATGGTACCACCTCTGGGTTCAGTACATGTGATGGGTCTACTGTATACATTCATAATATTGATACATGGAATACATCATGGACATGAGATAGGTTCAATGTGAGTTCTAGTTGATAGGCCAATTCTCTAATGTGATCAAGGATCTCAAAAGGGATGATGTACATTGGACTAGGCTTTACCATATTCCAAAATTTCTTAAATATCTTCCATATAGATATGCAGAGGAATACCATGTCTCTGACTTCAAACTCTAGGTTTCAGCGACGATTGTCACAATAGCTCTTTTGTCAACTTTGAGCGGTTTTTGTGTGCAACTGGATTGTCTTAACCTTCTCCACTATTTCTTAGACAATTTATAGACCTAGAAGTTTTTGTTCCCTAAATTAATCCCAACCTACTGGTGTTTTACACCTCTTCTCATAAACGGATTCGTAAGAATCCATTTGGATGCTTTAGTGGAAACTATTGTTCTAAATGAACTCAGCCATAGGAAGATGTTGATCTCATCCTCCTTTGATGTCCATTTATAATTCTATGATCATGTCATCATGTTATTGGATAGTATACTTATATTTTCCATTTCTTTTAGAATGATATGTCATAATGGTGTTCAGATTAGTATTCAGAGCGTACTAGAGACTATTCTATAATTTAGAGTTTAATCTCATATATTGATCAAACAGAATAAATAATGGTACACCATCAATCTTACCACTTCTTGGATGTATATCTGTGCCAATTGATCCAATTACGAATTCTCTCGAATTACAATGAAGTGTGTAGTCTTTGTAAGAAGATCCACCACAACCCAAATAGCATTGTTTCCTTTGGATGTCTACAGAAGTACAGTGAAATTTTCCATGATGATGTTCTACAATTTTTATGTCAGTATGGTTAATGATTTTATCATCCCCATAGTCTTGTTCATATTTTCCTTCATGTTTTGAAATACCAGGAACATTGATGTAAATTTTTTGATCTCCTTCTTCACGTTATCCCATCAATAATACACTCAAATATAATGAAACATAATTGTCTTTCATGGGTGAATTGAAAAATTAGAACTATGTTCATCATGTAAAAGTTCATTTTTCCTCTATATTAGATGGAAAACATATTCTTTACACAAATATTACAATTCCTTATTCATTGACATTGAACTATGAGTACATCCCTTTTATGATATTTTCAATTTTCTTATGAACTACTACATCATCTTTTCATCACATGCCTTCACCAAGACGATGGAAGGGACAGAAAACTTCCAGACTCATCCTTCTTTATGTTGAAGGAGAGATAATGACCCCCCGAACCCCGCCTTCAATAGGTCTCGTAGTGGGGACTAGCACCAAGGGTATAAAATCACTTGCAAAAAATAGAAGGCATTACCCTTTTTATTTAGTATGATCGAGAGATAAGATAGTAAATCCTAATAAACCCCAAAACTGGATGTAAATGTAAAGCCAAAACAATCCATTCTCATACGCAATTTCCAATAATATGTGTTGTAAGTACAAGAATAAATCCAAGGGGAAGTACAAAATTAGAGAAAAATAGCAAAAACAATTGTCCCAACATCTGAAATAGTATGGTCCCACACGGTCCTTGTAGTCCTCCTGGAAACCTAAAAGTAGTCTTACATACATAGGGTGAGTATATTAGTATACTTAGTAGGGAAAACCAAAATCTCTCATGCACAATTGGGGATGCATTCTAATACCATGTGAGAAATGTATATAACCAAGGTACCTAGAAAGAAAACTATACACCCAATCCTCACCAAGGCACACTCCCCAATAACGCAAGTTATGTAATGTTATAGTAATAACACATCAATATTTGGGTACCCCATGCCACTTTTTCATAGTTTACTAAAGACATCCTACACGTTAGACCTCTCCTACAATTCTCACCATAGTCCCACTACGATATCCCGCCCACACACCACTGGACTAGCACGACCAAAGATCCCACCTCCAAACACCTGGGCCAAAACAACAACACGTAACCATACCCGTAAACACCTGACCCTGAACAACTACCACCACGCCCGAAGACACATGGGCCATACCAACTACTACCACGCACGATGACACTTTAGAAACAACTACCCACACACACCTGGGCCAACCACCACAGCTACCCTGCCTGATGAATCATGGGCTATAATGGACCTCATGCTATCATAGCCTACCCAAAGTGTCTTGGGATACTTAGGAAAGAGAGTATAAAATGAGCTAATAACTAGTCACTCATAAGAGTGTTGGAAAAAACACCCGCCCCCATGAAATGCGGGTGTTCTCCATGAAGTTCTCAACATGGGTGGGGAACGAATAAGAATCATAAGAAATAAATTATATATATATATATGTAATCAATCACTCATAATAACCTAGGGTTTCCAAAGTCATCCCATGCACAAACACCCTTATTACTATTCATTCATAAAAAGAACAATGGATAACCCAAGCCACAACTCATTCTCGGGAAGCAATCCCACAATGAACCCATTCTTGTAATCATGTTCAAGTGATTCCATTTCAACAGTTCTTTACTACAGGGAAACTAACAGGCATCACCACAAGTCATGTAAGGAAAAATAGCCAAGCTGCAAATTAAGCCTTCACTCCCAGTTCTCTTGTAATGCCACAACAACAAAAGGGATTCGTGAGATCCCTCGAAGTACTTGAACCAATCCAAGCCCCAAGATAGGTCCCCACATGGCCTCAAATACACAGCCCAACAACTACACAATACCATGGAATCCCATCCCCATCCATGTCACCCCACAAGATTTAAGAAGACCAACAACACTTGTTACCAAGACATAACAAGGGAGTTTTCATATTCAGGAACACCTTTTATTAATTTTCCTTCTTTTGTTTGTTTAGCCGAGGTGACCACACAAGGATTATTATTCATTGGGAATCTATTTAATCGACTGATATTTCATGATTAACTAGTTTCCATGTTACATCCATTCAATCAACGAATTATCCAAAAAATTTATGTTTTTTTGTGACTATGAAAGGACCACCAATGGTCATAATTCTCTGTGAACATAAGCCCGTAACATTCTCAACATATAAGAAAAGGTACAAGAGTAAAACATCATCATCAAACACACACCTACATTCTTAAAAAAACATTTTATTATCTTTGTTAATGTTTGGTTTCATATTTCCAAGAAATAAACATTATCATACAAAACCCTCATGATACACATTAAGAGAGACGATGCAAAAACCCTACCTGGATGATCATCAATCGACGTTTTTATCTAGGCACCAAGAACTGGGGATACATGACTTACTGGGGAGGAACTTCGAGGACTCCAAGAGCAAGTAATAAAGTCTCAAGAATAGGCACACCACTTGCCTCGGGAAGGGGGTCTCAAAACACACCAAGGAAAAGAAGTAGACCAGCCATGAAAAGGATTAATTCATGTGCGATAAAAAGGTGACATCCTAGAGTTATGGGATATGAAATTTTGAACAACATTAAAGGTGGATTTTGGTTTCACCACAAGGTTGGATGGTTACACACGATGAAATTAATTGTTATTTAATAATTCTCATCAGAGAGTTGGACATAACGACTATGAGTTAAAGTGTTTCCTTTAAATTTAAAGACCACATAATAGGGTAGGATTTGAAAAGTACGGGAAAAGGGTGTGACACTGAGGAAAAATCCATGTGTGTTTGTAAGTCAAGGGTCAACTAACTCATGGGGGATTTTAGATATCATTTATGGGATTTCAATGGCTTTGAATGGGGTATTATAACCCTTTTACGTCAAAAGATATGTTGCGGTGGAGGAATAAAAAAAACTTTGGAAAATGGAAAAACGAAAAAAAAGGAATACAAGGTCCCACTATATCGGTGCCACCGTTTTGGTGCGAGACTATGACTGTGTGATCGTACGGTGCACTAGTGACGGTGCGACCCTGACAGTGCGACTGTGACGGTACGACCCTGATGGTACGACCACAATGGTGACACCATGATGGTGAGACACTGTAAAGCAATGCCACCATTTCGGTGTTTGACCATGTTGGTGCCAGCATTTCAGTGTGTGATTGTGATGGTTCCACCATAACGTTTCCACCGTGACCAGTGCCACCGTAACGGTGGAACCATTTGGTGGAATCGAGTTTTTGGCAAAGTACTGGACCAGGAGGGTTTGTGCCATTACATCAGATACCTCTCAAAATATTCATGTCCTTGATAATTCATGGATAAACGGGAAGAAAAGAGAGGGGTTCGAACAACCATGTCATAATATACCTCTCAAAGAGAACCCACCCTAGAGTTGTTTGAAAACTGAAACAACCTTGATATTCAAGAACACCTCTTCCCCAAATATCCCTTAAAAAATCATGGATACACTACCTCTCATATCCCCCATGTAACCACAAAAACATGTAAAGGTCATGACATCCAATCATATGGATTAGGGAGTCCCTTCCCCCATGTCAAGATACTATCTACTTTGGGCGTCATTGACTTACCCGCAAAGGTTCAACCACATCCACTATAATGCATCTTGATTTAGGATCAGTTCCTCCCCTCCCCACAGTCTGGTCACTTCACACACATCCAGAGAGAAAGGTAAATAGTCCCTTTCATAGTTAACAAGGTCAATAACTAAATGACAAACAATTACAAAATAAACTAGAATGGAAATCAAAATAGCTCTGGGAACTGGGCGTGTATCTGTGCCTCCCGTTACCAGGTACACTACTCAAGGACACCATGCCTCCATAACACATGAAAAAAGTAGATGGTTCATCCATAAAACACCTTCTCTTCATGATCCTCAATTCTCACTAGTCTCCATATGAATGTCGTATCGTCCCCGACATTCAGCTTCCCACAGTCGAGGATGTGTGAATCATATTGTATATACAGATGGAGTTGAGACACATGGAATATGTCTTGCACCCTTAGTAGAGGCGGTGGTAGCGCCAGATAGTAAGCTACTTCAACGACCCGCCGCAACACCTTGAATAGGTCCAAAGAACCTGGTATAAATCTTACTCCCCCTACAAAAACTCCATTACCCACGCCGAGGGGAGACCTTCATGAACATGTGGTCCTCATCCTCGAACTCCAAAGTTTTCCTGCTATGGTCAGCATACGAATTTTTTTAGTCCTGATACACCTTCATCCTCTATCGTATAAGCTGGACATTCTCTGTTGTGCTCAACACTACCTCTAGGGCAAGAAAACCAACCTCCTCAACCTCGGACCGACACACGGGCGAATGAAACTCCATCCCATAAAAAGCTTCAAACAGTTCCATACCAATAGTAGAGTGATAGCTATTATTGTAGGAAAACTCTACTTAGGGAAAATGTAATTCTCATGATCCCCCGAATACCAAAACACATGCCCGTAACATATCCTTCATTTTCTGGATAGTGCACTCTATCTTCCCATCTCTATGGGGTGGAAGGATGTGCTGAGGCATAGTTAGGTGCCAAATTCATGTTGCAATCCTATCCATACATGTGAGGTAAACTGGGTATCCTAATCCAATATAATGTACTTCCAAAGTCCATGAAATCACATCACCTCATCCATGTACTTCTCTGCTAACGATTCCACCACACATGACTCTTTTATTTCTAGGAAGTGAGCTGATTTCGTCAGCCAGTCTACCACTACCCAAATGTCATAGAACCCTCCTTGGACCTTGGGTAGTCCAATGAAAATATTAATTGATATTTCATCCCACATCCACTCAGGGACATCTAAGGGCTACAAAGAACCTCATGGAATGCAGTTTTCAACCATTAATTGCTGACATGCTAGGCACCTTTCCAAAAACCCTACCACTTCCCGTTTCACCCCGGAACCCCAAAATTGACCCTCAAGCCCCGGTACATCTTGTAATATCATTGGTGCACTTCCAGAGGTGATTTCTGGAACTCAAAAAGTACTTTCCTACACATTTCAACCAGGACAAACAACCTTCCATGAAACAACATCTAAGTCCATCCATCTTCCAACTATCCTTCCAGAGCATTGCCTTGGACAACACAGTCATGCAACAAATAGGCATCTAAGTCCCCCCAATGAGACTCCTCCACCTGCTACAATAGAGAGAACTGCACTGTCATCTATAACAGACAACCTCTTCTATTCTCCACTCTATCGTCCTGGTGTAAGTTAGCCAACTCCTCCCTCTCCTTTAAAGCAGATTTCAATTTCTGACCCACATCCTTATGAGACAACCAGCTCAAGGCATCAGCCAACATGTTTCCATTTCCTAAGGTATAGGTAATTTCAAATACATTGTCCTATAGAAACTCTATACACCTCTGATAATATAGGTTTAGGTCCCATTGTGAGATGATATACTTCAATCTTTGGTAATCCCTGAAGACCACGAAGTGTTCCCCCAAGAGGTAATTTCGCCACAACATTTGTGCGAACATGGACGATGTAATCTCTAGATAATTTGTGGAATAGTTAGGCTCATGGGGACATAACTGCCTAGACCCATAAGAGATAATCCCTTCTGTTTCATCAGCACACACGCCAATCCTTGGGCTAAAGCATCACAGAACACCTCAAACATCACCCCTTCCACTGGAAACCTCAGTATAAGGGCACTAAAAACATCCCCTTTAGTTAGTCGAAGGCTACCCAACACTTCTCACACTATATTAAATCTTTATTTTTCATGGTTGAGGCAGGAAAAGGTGCTGTAACTCGGGAATGTTTGGCATGAATCTCGAGTAGTAACCTGCTAGACCGAGGAAAGTATGAACCTATGTCACATTGTTGGGTGATTCCCAAGAAAAACTCTCTTCAACCAATTATGGATCAACCTGTATTCGATTCTTGAACACCACATGTCTAAATAAGTACACCTTTCGTGTCCAGAACATTCACTAAGACAACTTTCCATAGAGCTGGTTCTATCATAGGACCCCTAAAACCGTTCTCAAATGCTCGGTGTGATCGTCATCTGATCTTGTGTAGATCAGGATGTCGTCAATAAACACAACTAAGAACCAGTCTAGATATTCCTAGAAGATATAGTTCATAAGCTCCATGAACACGGCTGGTGAATTCGTAGCGTTGAATGACATGACCAAAAACTCAATGTTCTCATATATGCACCTAAAGGTAGTCTTTGAGATGTCACTCTCCTTCACCCCCAACTAGTGATATCCTGACAGCAGGTCGATCTTAGAGAACCATAATGCCCCCTACTTCTGATCAAAAAGGTCTTCAATCCACTAGAGGGGGTTAACAGTTTTTGTGATCACTTGGTTCAGCCTCTGGTAGTCTATACACATCCTGAGACCACCATCTGTCTTCTTTGCAAACAAGACTAGAGCACCCCATGGTGACATGATTTCTCGAGCAAAACCATTCTTCATCTATTCATAAATTTGAATCTGTAACTACTACAATTCATAAGGCTCCATCTGGTAGAGAGCCATCGAAATCGGATGGGCACCAGGTTGAAAGTCTATCTCGTACTCAACATCATGTCGAGGGGGTAGATTCACCACCTCTTCAGGGAAGAAATCTGTGAATTCACTGATTATCCCTGATACTCCCATCATCTCTATATCTGCTGACTCCAATAATATCTTAGATAATAAGAAATGAAGGGGTTGTACTCACCGACTACCTTCTTGGAAACCCCACTCACCAACGAATGTCACCAGTTTTCCCCTCATAATTGAAAACATGAACCTTATTTAGAAGAAGTGGATAACGTCACACATATAGAACATAAAATTGATGCCTAGAATGACATCTTATGGGTGCATCTACAGAAAAATAATGTCCCCACTGGACTGATGTGGTCCCAACATAGTTCTACATCCTCAGCAAACACGACACAAGCTGTTCTAACCTCCGACTAGCGTACTGACATGAAAAGGTACGGGAAGTCTCATTGTGTCTAGACCCAACACATAGGCTAGAATTTGTGAAAAAGGAGTGTGAAGCTCCTGAATAATCAACTCATATGGAATAGTTCTAAAAAATGATCAGACCTCCAACGACTATGGGTCCTGCTGGAACTACTACCTCTGTTGCATGAAACTGCCCAGGCCTAGCTCCTCTACCACATGGCTCTCGGCCGCCTCCCTGACTACGCCCTGGTCCAGATCCCTGAGGAGTTCCCTAAGGTTATCCCCCTTCTACAATGTCTTCTCTCAAAGGATTGGGATCTCACTGTCCCTTCTGCTGCTGCGGAAATGGATTGGCCAGAAACTGCTGCTACTAAGGTGGGAGTTGAACCTGCCCACCCCCATTGTACTGCACTCAATCTGGGAGCTGTTTCTAAAGGTTCCCACAACTGCCACAGTTGAAGAATCTTGTCCCAGGGCCTGCAACGAAGGGGCGACTTCCGAGAGATTAAACTGGAACTGCTGGGTCCTGGTCCTCATTGGCTGAAACCTGGAAGGCCCAGATGCTGGAGGCTTGTTGCTGACTGTCTTACCCTTTGACGAGCCAAACTGGATCCCCTTTCAGGACGTACATCTCAGCATGTGCATCCTATCCAGGACATTTTCCTTCTTCTGGACCTCCATGTATGTCGGTATAATGAAGGGATCTACAACATAATAAATAAAAGGTCATATTGTATCATCTAAACATCTCGCCCGAGAGTCCTCATCCAGAAGCGGTCTAGAGAAAAATGTATGAGATCCTTGAACATGATCCCTATCTCCCTCACTGAAATACTCCCCAGCTGATGGGAGAGTATCTCCAACCTCTTCTCAGCCTTCATTATGGAAGAGATAAATTCCCCTCAGAACGCCCTCTCGAAGTCAGTCCATGAAAACTCAACCTCCATCTTCTCCCCAATATAGATCATCTACCAATGAAGCACCGCTCCACGCATCTGGATTACAACTAGAGGAACCAAGTACCCATTACGATCCCAAATGAAGATATAATATATCACCACCTCCTTGATCCATCTCTATGTATCCATGTTCAAGACACTGCCCTCAAACAACCCGAGGGTATTCTACTGAAAGGCACGAAGCATCCTATTCCACTGGTCATCATCCTCCACTCGGTCAGTCGTCAGATGATCATCCAAATCATCCAACTGAGCCTTGATCTCCCGTAGTACTTGTGGTTTCCGTATGGGTTCCATAGCTGCAAGGAAAAGAAGATATTCCTAATCCCGAGTAGTGTAGAATATTGAATTTAAATTTTTCTTTGAATTTTTATTTGTTTTTAAATCCAAAAAATACCAAAGACACATATGAACGCAAGTTATTGTGACGCATGAACCGTTCAAAAGGTCTCTACCTAGTAATCAGTGTAGCCTCACTTGGTATTCTGGTAGGTATAGAGTCCTTGCATCGGATCACGGGGGGGGGGGGGGGGGGGGTTAAAATCTCATGTCCTAGATAGCTTTCCCTAGCCTATTTCATCACTATGATTTCCTAACTCGGTTTCCCTACCATCCCATGTAGTCCTCTATGTGCCTAACTCCAGATACCATATTATCTCTCAACCCCATGATACCATTCTATCATGACCCGCCTTCACCAAGAGGAGGGAAGGGACAAAAAAATACCAGACCCTTCCTTATTCAAGTTGAAGTATAGATAATGACCACCAAGACCCTCCTTCAATAGGTCCCACAGTGGCGACTTCCACCAACGGTTTGGAATTACATGTAAAAAAATGGGAGGCATTACATTTTTTATTCAGTAGGATCATGAGATAAGATAGTAAATCCCACGAAACACCAAAATTTGGTATAAAAGTAAAGTCAAACAATCTATTCCCATATGCCTGTTCCAATAATAAGTGTTGTAAGTACAAGAAAAAAACCATGGGGAAGTACTAAAGAAAAGAAAAAAAAAACAACAACAATTGTCCCAACATCCGAACTAGTATGGTCTCGCAGGGTCCTCATAGTCATTTTGGAAATATGATAGCAGTTTAATATATGTAGGGTGAGTATATAGGTATACTCATAAGGGAAAACCACAAAATCTCATGCACATTTTCGGAGGCATTCCAGTACCCCATGAGAAAAGGAGATAACCTAAGTAACTAGCAAAGAAACTATCCGCCCAAACTTCACCAAGGCACACTCCCCAAATAACGCAAGTCATGTAAAGTAATGTAATAATACATCGATGTTTGGGTACCCCGTGCCACTTTCCCACTGGATATTAATGACATATTATGCATTAGACCTCTCCTGCCCTTCTCACTGTAGCCCCACTACCATATTACACACACACACAATTGGGCTACCACAACCACACATCCCACCCGAAAACACCTGGGCCACAATAAAAACACATAACTATGCTCACAAACACCTGGACCAAACAACTACTTCCACACCCAAAGAATCTTGGTCCAGAATAACTACTGTCATCCCCGAAGACACATGGGCCTCATCCCGAAGACACTTTGGAAACAACTTCTCGTACACACCTAGTCTAACCACCAAAACTACCATGTCTAATGAATATTGGGCTATAATGGACCTCATGCCTTCACAGCCTGCAGGAAGAGTCTTTGGCTACTCGGGAAAGGGAGATAAAATGGAGCTAATTACCAGACACTCATAAGAGTTTTGGGAAAAAAACATCCCCCATGAAATGGGTGTATTCAGGATGAAGTGCTCAACTTGGGTGGGGCACTAATAAGAAATATAATAACTAAATTATACATATATGTAAAAAAGTACTCATCCATACCTAGGTGTTCTAATGTCATCCCATACACAAACACCCTAGTTACTATTCATTCATAAAAAGCACAACAGCTACAACAAAGCCACAACTCATTCCTGGGAAGCAATATTCCAATGAACCCATTATTGTTATCATATTAAAGTGATTACATTTAAATAGTTCTTCAAAACCATCCAATAACAGGAATAACCACAATTCAAGGAATGAAAAAGTACCAAGGAGGAAATTAAGCATTAACGTGATGTTCTCTTGTAATGTCACAATAGTCAAAGGGATCTCTGAGATCCCTTGAAGTCCTAAAACTAAACCAATCCTCAACATACGTCCCCACAGGTCCTCATATCCACAACCCAACACTTCCTCAATAGGAGGAGATCTCGTCCCCATCCACATCACCCCACAAGCATCAATCATAACAACCACACATGTTACCAAGACAAAGAAATAGTATTTTTAGATTCAAGAACACCTTTTAGTAATTTTACTTCTTGGGTTTGGTTAGCCGGGGTGACCACACAATGATTCTTATTTATTGGGAATCCATTTAATCGACCATGTTTACGTGATTATCCAGTTTCTATGATACAGCCTTTAAATCATAGAATTACCCAGAAAACAGAGGTTTATTAGTGCACATGAAGGGACCACCAATGACCATGATTATCAGTGGACATAATCCCATACAATTATCAACATATAATTGATGGGAAGAGAGTACATCATCATCATCAAACACACCCATTCATTCATTAATGCCTATTTATTATCATTGTTAAAGTTTGGTTTCATCCATACCCAAAGGATACATTATGAAACCCATCCCACATGATAGATAGTAAGAGAGATGAAGGGAAACCCCTATCAGGATGAACAACGATTGATGTTTTTCTCCACGTACCAAGAACTGGGTATGCACGACTTGTTGGGGAGCAACATTGAGGACTCCATGAGTGAGAAGGAACGACTCCAGAATAGGCGCACCTCTAGCATCGAGATGGGGGTATCCAAACACACCAAGGAAAGGAAAGAGACCATCAAATAAGATAGATTAATTCCCTTGAGATAAAAATGTGTGATCCTGTTGTTATGAGATATGAAATTTTGAATGGATTTAAAGGCGGATCATGGTTTCAGTGTGCGGATAGACATTTACACACAATGGAATTAATTGTTATTTAATAATTATCATTAGAGAGGTGTCTATAATGGCTGTGATTTAATGGGTTTCCATGAAATGAAAAAACCATGGAATATGGGTAGAGATGAAAAGTACGAGAATAGGGTGAGACACTGAGGAAAAACCCACACATTTTGGTAAGATAAGGATTTCCTAGCTCTTTGTGTATTTTTGGTATCATTTTATTGGCTTTTAATGGATTTTAAAAGGGTATTAAAACACTTTTATGTAAAAAGATACAGTGTGTGGGAAGAACTGGGAAAACATGGGAAACTAGAACAAAAGGTAAAGGAAAACATGAACACACGGTGCCACTGTCACTGTGAGACACCATACGCAGTTCGACCATTTTGGTGTGCCACTATGATGGTGTGATCATATAATATGACCGTGATGGTGCGACTGTGACAGTGCCACTGTAATGGTTCCATCGATTCAGTGAGACACCGTAAATCAGTGCCACCATTTTTGTGTGTGACCGTGATGGTGCCACCAGTTTAGTGAGACACTGCAAGTGATGCCAGCGCAATAGTTTGACTGTGACGGTGACACCGTAATCGTGTAACCATTTGGTGGAACCGAGTTTTTGTAAAATTAATTGACCAGGAGGGTCATGGCTATTACACATCTTTTTTAGAATCCTTTAATCATTCCAAAAGAGACGGTTGATAAATAATTTTCAAAATACTAATAATGTTCCATTCTTTATGATTCCCATGTCCATCTTCATCAAATTTTATAATATTGGATCCTTTTTAATTATAATCAATGATAAAATCACTGGGTCATTTCTACATAGACCATCCTCCACCTTATTCTCTTACCTGTGGTGGTAATTGATTGAGCAGTTTATGTCCTTGATGAGCTTTAACCATCTTTGTTGGCTCATGTTCATCTCCTTCTTTGGGAATATATAATTTATACTTTTATGATTCATATATATTTCAAACTTTTACCAAAAGAGATAATTTCTCTATATTTTGAATGATGAAATCACAGATTCCAACTCTAGATCATGTGTTGGATAGTTTTGATCATGAATTTTCAACTTCCTTGAGGGATAGGTGATGCCTTTTGCATTCTTTATCAACACACATCTTATTCTCTTCTACAAATAATCACTAATGATTATGAAAATATCCCCATATGTGTGTAGTGTGAGCATAGGGTAAGTGATAAGCCATTTCATCAAATCCTTGTATCATTCATTACATATATCATTCTAAGAAAGCACGACTCCCATATGAATAATCTAGGTATGAGGGATTGATAATCGTGAGAAATTTCTCAAAAATCGGCGATATTATCCAGATAACCCTAGTTAGCTATGGATATCCACCACAAAGTGTTAGTATCATCCATCCCTAAATTATATTTTTTTTGAAATGATCGCAGATATCCCATTTTATGTCATGTTATTCCCAACGAATGAGACATCCTTCAACGAGAACTCATTATTTATATACATTTCATAGAGTTTCTCCTTTTTCAAGGTCTCTAGTAATGTGCTAAGATGATAATCATGATCCTTCATGGTTTTGGAGAATATTAGAATATCATATATAAATATAATAATAAATTTGTTGATATAATCTATGAAGTCTTTATTCATCATGTTCATTAAGATTTCTAGAGCATTAGTGAGTTCGAAAAAAATTAATATGTATTCATAATGCCCGTAGCTAGATCAAAAAGGAGTCTCCAAGATATCCTCATTTTTCACCCTTACCTAGTGATATCCTGACCAAAGATCCACCTTGGAGAACCATTTTTTCTCCACATATCGGATCAAAAAAAGTCATCAATTAATGGAAAATGATACATGTTCTTTATCATGATTTATTCTATCTCACGATAATCAATGAAAATGCGCATTGATCCATTCATCTTTTTTACAAAGAGGAATCGTTCACCCCATGGTGAATAACATGGGTGTATAAACCCTTTATCTATATTATCTTTTACTTGATTATTTTTAGCTCTTCAAGATCCAAATCATTCATTCTATATGCAGTCTTGGATATTGGTAACTCCTTGGTATAATATCAATTGAGAAGTCAACATCTATTCTATGTGGAAGACCAGAAAATTACTTAGGAAACACATCAGTGAATTACCACACAATAGGAATATCTTCAAGGATTTTTCCATCCTAAGACACAATCATCTATGATTGATACACGTGCTCATGGAGAATTAATATCCATGATTGAGATAAATTTTCTAAAGAATAATCATCCTCCTACTTGAACTTGTAAATAATTTGGGGACTTTTCACCACCTAGAGAGTGATTCCAAACTCATGAAAAGTTATGTGGGATCTATATAGGTAATTCCATTCCATGACAATAATTTCATAAAATTACACCATGAGAAGTATGATGAAGTTCATGGGGAAGATCAATCCAAAAATTGTGATAGTGGAGGAGTAATATTCATGTGATGAAACAATTTCCCCATTTTCTATTTTCACTGACATCTCTACATCCATTATTTGTGGTGATATTTATACTATTCTACTAATGATTCGGGTTATAAATGAATTCATAGAACTAGAATAAAAATTATGGTTTCTATTCTTGAATGAATAACTAGTTAACTTATCACCACTTCATTTTCAAGATTCCCA
The DNA here is from genome assembly GCA_963277665.1 of Viscum album. Classification (NCBI taxonomy): domain Eukaryota; kingdom Viridiplantae; phylum Streptophyta; class Magnoliopsida; order Santalales; family Viscaceae; genus Viscum; species Viscum album. The sequence goes on along the minus strand of OY728167.1, from coordinate 557,710,625 downwards.
TCAATGTTAGTGATAGAAAAAAGATTCCCCATTCTTTCTTAGAGGTTATCGATTGCCTCAAAAAACCCTTGTCATAGGTCAATGGTTTGCAAAGTGACATTATTATTTATAGTTGTTGCAATGAACATTGCTTTGAGGATCAAACGAAGCATTCCTTTCCTCTGTTGTATTAGTGGTGTTTTTCTTTCTAGAAATTTTGGATAGGTGTCCTTCTTTCCCACAACTACGAATTTACTCATCAATTTCAGGGAATTTATAGGGTTCTTCTTTTCACAAATTTTACATGTGGGGTGCTGGAATTATTTGGCATTGTTGTATTTATCTATAAAATTTCTAGAATTAATGTCCACACTCTACATCGTATCCTCATGAGAACCCTGAGATTCGACGATATCCATCTCAACATTGAGGGAACATCATACAATATCCTGATAGCTTTCAATGTATAGAATCTCCAGGGATTTCTGTGGGGTAGGTTTTATCCCACCATAGAAGTGTTCAACTTTTCATTCGAGGGTAACAGAATAACTAGACACATATCATGAATGTTTTGTAATGTTTTACTCAAACACCCCAAAAAGATTCATCATCCTCTTTCATGAGTGAAAGGAAATCTATTTCCATCATAATATGGAGGGTGTGAGGAAAATATTTATTGAATTTGTTTTCAAGAAATCATTCTCATCTAATTCCTCGATGTATTCCTCATGCTTCATATTTTTTATCAATGTCTACCATGGATCAACTTCACCCTCTATATGATTAGTATCTAGAAGAACCATCTATTGTTTGGAACATTTATGGGAAAAGAAGATCTTCTCAATGAAGTTGATCTATTGTTCGATGATTGAAGGATCAAATTATCAATTTAATGTAGGATACCTTTTTTCTCAAAAATATCTCGATTGTGGCTTGTTCATTCATAGGGGGTGTTGGAAATTCCTCTTGAAACATTGTTTAATTAAAAACATGAGTTAAATGATAATGTATCATGAAAATGTTTGTTATTCCCGCTCTCCTCAGATTTTCAATCTCCTTAGAACAATAATTAAATTGATCATCTCCTTTATTTTTAGCCTTAGCCCTCCTTTAATAATCCATTGAATAGAGAAAAGGAACATTAGTGTAGGTATTGTAAACTATTAAACATATAAAGAAAAATCTAATGACAATAAGTGATAACTTATAAATTACATTTATCACCTTAACATATAAATTTATAATATTATATCTAATTTATCCATGATCTACTTCCAAGAATATATTCATAGGGGAATTTCCTTTATTCCATTAATAATGTTTCATACTAAGCTTATGAATTTATCAAAGCATATCGCCCATGAGTTTTAAACTAAGAATGCAGAAAGTCCCATTTTCATGCACCAATTCCCTTTCAAGTCTAGTTCATTGTGTTGTTATTGGGTTTTACCCCTAGATACACCTGTGAAAGTGCTACCATTAATTGTTTGTATCCATACAGGGATGTATTTTTTTATAAACCACTTACTTTATACTCAGAAAAATTTAGTGATAATTTTCTTTTACTTAATCTTATCCGTAAGGCTTTCACAAGTGTTTTCTACTCCCAATCCCAAAAAATAACCTAACCTCCCTTTGATACCAACTACAAAAACCATTCTCTTTATTTCATATTTAGACATGATTTGTTATATCAAATATCACTTAATACAACCTAGATGATCAAGAGATCTAGGGTATTTGGGGATTATGAACATTAAATGACAACTTAATACATAAAATACAACATCATTGTTGAAAACATCTTTTACGTGACCACAACATTATTTCGTACTTAGTATTTCATGGGATAACCTGAGTAAATATATATGAAAAGGGTTATATATAAATAAAATTAAGAGAGTAAACAAGGAATAAAATGAGGAATACAAAACATGTTAGGAAAGAGACATATCAACAGAGAATAAAAGAAACATGAACATAAAGGCTTGATACAACATCATCATCTTATCATGGAAATGTGGTAATAACATAAAATGATACATTATTAACATTGTGGAATATGGTAAACCCTTGTTCGAACATGATGTTAAAAAGTCCTATAAATGAATCAAGTAAACCCATGTCCCAACATGACATATCAGGAAACTAAACATTACCCAATCCATTGTAGTGCTATATAATTCTTAGTGCACCCATCACTTTCATTTCATTCGCATGCTTAAGTGCGGAAAATAGTACATAAAACATGGTAATCATTATTTCCATAATTCATTAGAAGATCAATGTTTGTGGGAGAAATACATAATGCTCCAAATAAAAAGGTATATGTGGCTAAAACTGAACACAATTTATAGGTAACTGGTGCGATATTCACTATACAATTATTTTGGAATATAAATTCGCAGTGAAATTTCATTAGCCTTACGACGTAAAATAAAAAATCATAAAAATGTTTAATGAGAGATAAAGGGGTCTCTAATCATATATACATTAAATTAACAGTATATGGGGTAATATAAATACATGTCTCAACTCAATGAATTTGGAGTTTTAAGGCATATCATAATAATGAAACTTGAATAAAGGGGAGAAATCAAATTACTCTTACGAAATTTCGGCATAGTAACGGGTGTACATGGGAGGAATTAATGAGATATAACGAGGTCTATCATCATAAAAACATAAAATGGAATTTATGGGGGAGGTAAAAAACATACCACATAATTTTTTATTGAAAAATAAAAGGGTATTACAATATTAGGAAACATGGAAAAATGAGAAAGGAATAAACCCTTACATTGGTGTGTGATCCCAAAGGATTGCGAGAGGCTTCTTGGGAGCTTGGGGGTACCTTGGGAGGACTCTAGTGACTGAAAAGTAGAGTTAGGATGAGCTTAATTCATTTCGAGTGAATATTAATGTGTTCTTGGGTGGGTATACATATAAAAGGAGGGAGAAATTCATTATTATTTTGGTTTTGGATACTACACAATAAAATATCCAAAACCACAATCCAATCCTTGTTTTCTTCACACGGTCTCTAGAAAAGTAAAATGGACAAAATTAATTTATTATTAAATGGGAAGAGGATATTAAAATATTATCATTTCATATGGGGAGGGGATTCACTCTCTCAAGGAAATGAATTTAAAATAATAAAATACATTATAAATTTGGGAGGATTCAACAAGGCATTATAAAATAAGTCAAATAAATCTATAATCACATTATTTTGAAGTTAAAAAATATATTTGGTACAATATTCCTTTTATGGTATTTATTATATCACTAATGGACAATTATGATTTCATAAAACACAGTGTATATTTATAAATTTTTTAATTTTATCATTTGACTGTCATAGAAAATTATGAAAACTTCACCATTAGATAATTTTTATGACCTGATTCCAAAAATAATATTCATTTTATCTAAATATTTTTATAAAAATGTTATTATTATCTATTTAAATGAGAACCTATTTTTATTTAAAATTGACAGGATTTGAAAAAAAATATTTATAAAACATAATATAAATTACAATTGACATCATAAAAATTATATACTCATTTATTATTAATAAAGGAAACTTCAAAAAAAATATTTTATTAAAATATTAATTATTTCAATAATTTGTTAATCCAATAAAATAAATATTTAAAAGTACACTTCCTATTTTATCATATAAAAATATAACTCTTCTCAAACTGATTACCTAATCATTCATAGATAAAGAACCGATATAATCATCATTTATAAGAATTTTTTTCATAATATTATTAATAAAACCCATATTTTAATAAAATAATGTATATATTTTTCTAGATTACTATTTTACCTAAAATATCAATTCATCAAATTCATCATTTTTTATGAAAGGTTGTCTTGAAAATGGAATTGATGGAATACGTCTATTATTCATAAAAATGGATTACACAATAAGTAACTAATAACTTTTTACATAACCCATTTTAACACCAATATAAGCCCTAAGGGTAAGGTGTGAGATGTTGAAATAGTCTTGGGATGACTATAATAACATTGACTAGGTGGTAATTTCTATTAACATTAACTTCTCTCATAGGATATTCTGTTCAGGATTAACATGTTAAATATCGGATTGGACTTGGTCAAAAGTGAACAACAATGACGCTGCCTCCTTCCTCAGCTCTAAAAATTGAGCTTCATGTGGCCAGAGTCTAGAGGATAAGTACATCGCCTCCTTTTTCTTTGCCAAAAGGGTTTTTAAAACCCAGTATTTATACATGTCATGTGATCACTATTTAACGTTTATATTATCAACAAAAATGATACATATCGATAATTAAAATACAATTGGATATAATAGAACCAAAGGTTGAATGTTTTTTTAAAGATATAATTCATTTAATTAAATGAAAGGGAATTTTATTAATAATAGTCTTGGTCATTACATCATACCCATTATTAAGCATGAATTTTTCTTTGAGGTGGTGGAGTCTTGTCAATAGAATAGGTTGAAAATTGTTTATAAATTTTATTTTACAATTCCTCTATAATTTCAAATTGATAGGTGTATGTGGGCCAAAATGTGTTGGGTATGTCCTATATGTCCAATTTTATTCTCACAATAAACATTTCATGTTTTTTTCTTCTAGATACTTATCTACTTTATCATCCCAACATTACCACCTCATGACTATTTTTAAATAGCGTGGCTACTCGGGGTCTGTTGTCATGGTAATAGTTCAGAGTGGATTATAGGATTAGCATTTCCCCAGGTTGTCCTATGGTTGAGAAATGATGCCAATTTTCCATTATTGGTTGTCTAGCATGTATGGGCTCATCATTCTAGGAACCATAGAATATGTGGGAGTTATCATATTTGACTCGTTAAGGGGAGATTCTTCTTTTTGAAACAAAATTACACTATGGGGAGTACCTTTGTACAAAATACCATCATGGGGATGACAACCACAATTGGTTGATATCCTAATACATGGAAAAATTCCTTAGTGTAAACCCTAGAGAGGACCTTCAAAGAATATGACATCAAGGGGAGGAGCCTCTTGAGATTTCATTTCTACCCTCGAGGAGTAATACTATGATTCTAATTGAGAGATATGATCTTTTTATCGATCATCTTACAACCATTAAAGAATCCTTCCTAGAAGATTTTCTATGTAGGACCTAGAGAGCTGCTAGTAAAAATGTTTTTAGGAGGAACTTCGCAACAACAACATCCACATTCATAATTTGGTAATTGATTTTTAGGATCATGAGTAACCAGTGATACATGTTTGATGGCCTCTTGAACTATAAATTCTAATAAAGAAGAGTTATGAGTTTTCTATTCATTTTCTATTTTACATTGGAATTATTTCTTGTTATTATCCCTATTGTGGGTGACTGGTGCGACATTCTATGAGTTACATCAATAATATATGGGTGCCTATTCAATGGGATCATGTGTTGCTTCTAGTTTATCCTAGTAAGATTATAAAATTTGGGATGGGATATGTGTCTGCCCTAGAGAAATGATAGTAGTAGACCGGTGTCCCCAAGTTGGAATGGGTATTTATGCCCAATAATGTTTTCCTTTTATCTTGTAATATTGTTGATGACCCTCTTTTATGGGATAATTGATGCATTTCTACTCATGAAAGATCACCCCATTATGATTATGAGTCACCCCACTTGAGGAGGATAGGTTGTGGGATCGACTCTTTACTATTTTTGTGGACTTGATTACTTATTGTAAAGTCAATATGATAAGGTATGGGATTGACGTTTGAACATCCGTCACTTATAAGATGTGTTGAAATAAGTCCTTTGTGGGAATGAGATTGAATTCCCATTCCAGTGTTGGTGTCAGAATATGTTCTTGCTGTGGTCCTGTATTTCCTACCAGTAAATAATGACAACCCTCCTATATGGGGGGAAGATATATGATCATGTACCTGATTTAAAACATTGATACCCCCACATCTTTCTCCAATTGTTTCTATATTTTCATTTTAGGATATATAATATTGTTCCACAATTTTTTTCTTCTTGAACTATTCCATGGTATTTGACTGATGTTCTTGATATGAATCTGTAGTAATTTTCATCTTCTTAAATTGGTTTCTCACCGTATTTTCCTAGAGGTAATAATATTTGTGAGAAAGGATTTACATCCGCACATTTGATACCATATTTTCTTAAATTTATTTAAAAGAGTGAGTAGAAATATATGTCTACCAAATGTTTCCTATGTATTTACATGGCATCCCTAATGTAAATGAGTAGGAATGTACATCTCCCAGTAGCTCACCACTATATTTTTAGTATGGATTCATTTTCATTTATTGGGATATGTTTATTCCAATAATTTTCCACCATTATTTTATTATATTCCTAGTAAGATTAATCCAACATATAAATATACCCATAGGTTGTAATCATATTTAAATGGAAATATTATTTAGTAGGAAAAAGGATGATGGCCTGTTACTGATTCATTGATCATTTCCATTTGTGGGTCACCATGAGGAACTGGGTCCATTTTTCATCAGCTAGGGCCCATTGGGGACATATTATATTCATGGTGAGGATTATCTACCATATTTAATTGATAGAGACAATTATCTATAGAGGCACTTGAGAAGGACCCCAGTTTTGCTGGGATGAAGTTGTTGATTGGTACATCATTAGCCTCACTAATGTTAGTGGGGAACTCATTATTCTGTTAATGGGATAGTCTCTAGAAACATATTGAGGGGGGAATGGGTTTTTTCTAGTTCTAGATTTTTTTTACCATCGCTAGGCGGATGGATGGTGAGGTATTATGGACTAGAGGTCCTGTCATGGAACCTATAGGGTTGGGAGAGTACCATTTAAGTGGAACTCAGGGACCAGTGCTTCTGAAACCCGCTGTTGGAGATTTTGGGTGGTAAAAATAATCCTCTATTTGGTTGAATACATTCCCATTATATTGTTTTATGAACATTACCACTAATTATTGTGAGACTCCACTGGATTGAAGAGTGTTTGATTGAAAGATTCTTAGTTAAGGAATCACACTGGGTTCACGATTTTGTTTCTGATGATGATATTTTGGTTTTAGACACATGATTGTAAGGGGTTGAATTATTTGAAATTACTAACATTTGGTTCATTTATTTCACATGGTCTCTAGTAGGTTTTTTCTTGGAGTTGGATGTTCCCAATGAATCTCATATCCATGAAGAATCATGGATCTAATTTTCAAAGGTAGGTGTTAATTTGGGAATTCATCCAACCATACATAATTACTCACATTTTTCATTAGAATGGAAATTTAATCTCATCAAAACAATTTTGGTTGAATTATTTCTTATTTCGGGACACTCTTTATGATTTAAAATATGATCGTGAAGCCTTTTTTCATCACAAAGTATTTATACATGGATCACCTTGAGTTAGTAATGAATTATGAACATGGATGAGATCAGAATAATCAATATGCATAAGATGTCTTAAAATGAAGGATGTATCAATATGTATATGAATTTTTCCATCAATGTAAAATTTCTGTAAAGTTATTAGAGTCTATTTGGTCATTCATTTGTATGATTCTAGTTTTAAGGCTCATATTGGGGTACTCTGGAGTTGACCAGAATCTGGGGGAAAAAGTTTTTTTGATATCACGATCAACCAACAATTTTGGATTCCTATTTAACATTGACAGAGGAATCATAAGCCATGTACTTTAGTTACACTTAATATGACACATAACCTTTTTGGATCACCTGACAAGGACCAAACCATGCAGTTTAATGGCATTCATCACGGATATTCATGTAGAAGGTTCTTAGTCAATGTTCGGTGTAGGCTTTACACCATGGAATCCTATGGAACCCAAAAGACATGTGGTCTCCCAGGTGGATATGAACCTACTAGGAATTTGGCATCAATAACATTAGAGTGTATTTGGATTTTGGGTTTGGACCTCACTGAGACTTCCAATGTATCTTAGTATATTGGGAATAAATCCCCACATAGTTCTTTATGTGCTAAGAATTTATCTAAGGAGGAGTTCCCTTTGAGAGAAAATGAATGGGTCTTATACCAATGAAAATTCCCATGTGTTAGCTTCTTTGTCATGAATATAGCCCTTTGGAGGTATTGGTTTTGGGATGGAACCTATTAGGATGCCCATTTGAAGTATGGGACCATGTGGATTTCATTATCTTTTCTATCCTCTATACCCACATGAGTCATTATTCCCGGGAGAAATATGATGATGTGGTATATCTAATTATCACATGATTCACTCGGTCTGTTAGTGAAATATATCTGGGAGAAAAAGGGGAGGGGGGTATTGAAGCAACCATATCCTCACCTATTTTGGTATTCTGGGGAGGAGAAAATGAGAAAGAGTGTCACATACGACAAGAAATTATAGGGGATTACTCTTTGCAGTATTTTCTATTAATTCCTAGTAAGGGAGTAAATTTCATCACCATCCCTCATAGAAGTTAGAGGCTAGTTTTTCTCCTCAATCTCAAGAATGTGGAGGTTAATGTGATCACCCATGGGTCTATGGGAACTCCCACGGTCAGGACCCCCACTGCCATGTCAATTTATAATTGAAGACATTAAAAGTGTCCACCTTATAGTAGATTATAACAGCATTACTCTTCACACCACGTGTATGTAAACACAAGAGGATACACTGATGTGACTGATGATCTTATCAAACATGTCATGTGGCTTCAAAAGATGCATTGGCCAGATGCCGTTAGATTGATTTGTGGAGGGGAAACCATGGATCTTGGTTATATGATAGAAGGAAGTGATTGGGGATTGATAAAAGAGAAACCTATGAGGCGACATTCCACATTAAATGTTCTAACATGGGATGATGTTCTGTCCACGTGCCATGTTTTCATGCTGGTGATTATACTATATCTATAGAGTTTTTCTACGTAAAACTGGGTTCTCCCCACATAGATCGTTTCTATGAGGGGATATATTTCATTCCACATAAAGTGTTTTTAGGAAGGGCCAAGTTCATCCCACATAGTGTTATGTTACATAGATTAGGGTCCTTCCCGCATATCATTTTATTACGCATGGTACTAGGTCATAAAGGGTGTATACATTTGTACCTCATAGAAGGGTATTCACTTAAGGGATATTATGTTAATGAATGCAAATATTTTTCTTTTATTCCCTATATAATATTATACGTCCGGTTTAACTACTATGAATTGATGGTCATCTCCCAATTCATCTCCAAGGATCCACTTTTTTGTGTCTCCTCCTCATCACTCTTCTTGGATCATGGATCTTTTGTATTTAATTTATATTCCCCATGGGGTGTTTTTATAGAATAATGGAGGTTTAGGAAACCAACAAGTATGGTCATATAGGGTGGGCTACTAGGATCCTTTTATGGGATCCCAAGGAGGACATCCAGGCCCATGAATAATTTCCATCACCAGAAAGTCATTCCCCTGGATGGAAATCAACATCTCACCCCACAAATGATTGTTTTTTTGGTAATGGGAACCTGCAGTATGGTCTCCTCCCATGAAAAATTTTATTCATAGGTAATATATGTTCATGGGGGATGAAATCAATGTTTATCCCCATAAACAACTTTTTTTGGATATTGGGCACAAAAGGTACCACCTCATCCCGTGAATGATTTTGTTCGTGGGGTGAATTGAGAAGAGTCAGAGTGCCAAGAAGTGTGGCAGTCTATGAAGTGTTTTTTACATAATGGGATCAGTTGATCATTCACAGATTCCCCCTTTGAACATTTTTCAACCACCCTTTATTTAAATTTGATCTTCTCCTATTCCAAATGTGTGGAATTGTTTCTCTTTGTATGCTAAGTTTCTAGGACAAAATAGTTAAATAAAAATTACATGAGCATTATGAAATCATAAATAAAATATATATCAAATAAAAATAGTATTTACACAATTATTCCAATAATTAATAGTTTGTAATGGACGAACAAATGACATCAGTTCGAGTGGTGGTCTTTAGCCATACACACAAACGATGATTATGTGTCTCATTTGATGGAAGTGTGTGAGGTTGTCAGTCGTACCCATAAAATCACAAAATATAAGTATATTTATGATACTGAGGTTATTATATATTAATATTATAAATGGAAATTATGTGGTTTGAGAAATAAATAAAACAAAATTGCTTATTAATGAATGTTACCACTTCCTCGGGTGACTCATGTTGGTTTTCACCAAAGGAATTCCATGGATGGATTTATTACAAATTTATGTATTCAAGGATGAGGTGAGTAAATTTGGGAAGATATATTAATATAGATTGGCTAATCCGAAGTATGTTATATGTGTTTACAGAGTATGATTATTTGTGTCCATTTATAATTGGGAGAAAGGACACAGTTGGAATTTTTGAAGAGATGTCAGGTGAACCAACATTGTAACATTACCAAAGGATTCCTTAAAAAATAATTCATTACTAGAGGATGAATGAATGAAATTAGGACAAACAAATTGGGGTTTATACTGGATTCTATGTCATTTTCCCTTTAATATTAATGTTTAACCACTAGGTAAACTCATTTTTTCTTTAATTATTGTAATTTATTTTAATAGATTTCAAAAAGATTATTTTCAAAAAACTATACACTCCATAATAGAAATTATAAGTTAAAAATATTATAATTATGGAATCCATTTTAAAAATTAAAATCATAATTGGATAAAATTATTTTAAAATTAATACATCAGCAGGAATGAAATAATAAGTTTCTAAATTAAAAATGTTAAAAAGTTTCAAATGCTTTATATCCAACTTCAAATTGAAATTTATTTCAGTGTTATAAATTGGATTTAATGATGTATAATTGAACAAATTATACTTTAAATACAATATAAAATACATTTTAACAATATATATTAATTAAATGAAAATTCAATTTTCAATTAAAATTTATTATTTTCCCTATTCATCAATAAAATTAAACTACTCAGAAAAATTAAAAAAAAATCCCAGGGTAAATTATGTTACTATGACTTTAAAATTTATATTTAATTTTTCAAATATAATTTACAGAATTTTTAAAAGTATCAATTTAAAACTGCAACCCTATTAAAATGTGATAATACTACCTTTTGAAAAAAATATGTCTATTATGCTTAAAACTAGATTGGTTCTTATTTTCTACTAATAAATATTTTTTGATGAATTTTTAAAAAAATCATTGAATATATAACACATGAATATCATTAATATAATTAAATAATATATGTTAATTTAATTTATTAATAAAAAATTCCTTTATTGTAAAAAAAACAGTTTTTTATAAAAGCACATCCTTTATATTTAATTACATTGTCTTAATTTATAATTAATGGGTAATCAAATAATTAATTATATAAAAAAATTTAGACCAAATTTTTATATTTCAATTAATGCTATTTATTCCTACAATTTCAATAGCTAGTTGATAATTGTCATATTAAATATTAATATTTTATTTTATTTCCATAAAAATCATTCTTGTGTGTAACTAACATGATCGAAGAGTCTTGATGTTTTGTGAACTTGAATATAAAATTTGTGTTACATATAACATAAGAATAACATTTCATTTCACATAACATAATCTCTCAATGATTTCAAAATAATTTTAATGTAGATATTTCTTAAAACCTTGGGATGCCACATATAAGCCATCATGGGATTCACCTGATATGAGTGCATATCCTGACTCTATCATGGACCGATGAATTTTATAATCACCATGTGGTAATAACAAGTTACTAAGATTATTATTTATACACGTGGTAATGATTTTCCCAGATAAAAGTGGATGAAGAGGGAACTTCCGCAAAATGTTATAGCCTAATGAATCTGTTAGTTAGATGTTGGAACATGAAAAATAAGGATTTATATAAATAATTTAAACTAAACAAGTCATAAACAAAAAATGTAACAAATTAACTATAACAAAATGAAATGGAAAAAAATTACCTAAATAGATCCAAATTCAAAAAAAATACCAACATAAACCTAAAGAGGAGGGAAATAAAATATTAATGTAGCATAATATATTGGATGAATAAAATAACAAAATAAAACATTGACCCTAGGAACCATCTCCACATATTAATAAATCAAAAATTTCTTTTCACAAACACTATACTTGGACTCAAACCCAAATACTTTCTCTTAACCTAATAGGAATATGCATTGCACATATAATGTGATAGTGTGAGAAAATAATACCAAATAATAATATTCCCCACACCCAATGCATAAGTATTAAAATTGGATCCATTTTATATCAATTTAAAAATACCGCAATGAATTTGAAATCTTTATTTTAATTAAAAACAAGTAACACAAGTCCGCTATCTGATTTCGTTTTATCCATGTTGAACAATTCAACCAGTTTATCATAATCAGGATTTAATATATTTATTAATTATAGGATGTTAAATTATGATAATAATTTAAAAATATTAGTTTACAAGTACTCACATTACAGAAATAAATTTAAAAACATCCCCCATTTAATATCCTTCCGAAATTTCATAAAGAGAAATCAAGAAAAATGAATTGTTAAAGGGATCCCCCATTGATGGAAAAAATAACATTACTATTGTGAATAAAAAAATATTAAAAACCTAATTTGGAGTAAATTATTGTATGAATTTTAATGTAAAAAAAAATACTTCCATGAAATAAATAAAGTAATAACTCATCATCCAAGAATAAATCTCTAGGTTACTAATGTCAAGACACACCGAGATCCTTATGTTATCCAATGTTCAAAATTAACTATATTTAACTATTAAGGATAACATATAAATAACTTGAAATTATAGTGTTATAATAAAGTTATATGGATATAGTGTCAATTCTTACAAAGTATAGTGATGCAATAGAAATATACATTGAGTTTCAACAATACCTAGTATGCACTTTTCCAAATATTCATGTCTAAATTCATTGGATTCCCATTATCAATAAAAGAGAGTTGAAAATCATTGGTCTATAAATAAATCAACTATTACCACAATAATAAATAGATATATGTATAAAATATGGACCATTACACACCCTTACATCAGATCACACTTCATTTAAGCATCCCCATTTGATCAAGAACATCATCAAAATAACAATATCCCCCAACCAAGATAATCCTATCAACTTTGTATAATATTATAATCACTATGAATAGTATGAAAAAACAGGTAGGGGTCATTTAACTATTATAGTTACATCAAAAAATTTGTTTTGAATAATTTTCATGTATAACACCCTAATAATTTATGAATTAGTTCTTAATAAATAAATTTATTTTCATTGGTAGCATGTGTTATACAAAACAGCAAGTTTAACTAAAATGTCATATACTATTAATATATTAATATTTAATGTGGTTGTGATATCATATACATTTTATTGGAGTATATATATAGGAATGAATAACTTTTTTTAAACAAAGATTAATATATAAAAACATAATTTATTGGATTTCATAAAATTTAATGTAAATAAAAATTCAATTCAGAATAATGGATGTGTTTTTCTTAAAAAATATTTTCTAGGAAAATGATGTATTTATATATTAATAAAATAAAATAAAAATATTTATTAATTATTTTAATGAGATTTTTTATTATATGTTCAATAATATGTTTTAGAGTTCATGTAACATTTTTTCTAGGCATGAGATAAGAGTAAATCTGGTATTCTAATTAAAAATGGGTTTTTCTAAAATGAATTTTTCATCGTATTAGGAATGGATATTTTAAAATTAATTTTTTTCACTTATAAATATTTAATGTTGAAAAATTTATTCCATAATTTGAATCATGTGTTCCTAATTTTTCAATTGGACCCTTTTATTTCAATTCATTATTAATAGAAATCCTGGTAATATTTATATCCTAGGTAATGGTTAAATCATATTTCTCAAGGGTAAAAATAAATTTAATAGTCAGAATTCATCATATTACTTATTATGGGATTATTTCGAGTCTAAAATTTTCAACTTAGGATCGAAATTATATTTTTTAAGGGGTAATGGTCCCTGAAAATTTCCGTTATAATATATATTATAATGAAAAATAAAAAATTAGATCTCTTATATTTAAATATCTACTATGTGTCCACATTTGGAAAAAACAAGATATAAATTAATATTAAGATTCTATTTTGAATATAATAAAATTATTTTCACGATGGAAATTTATTTCTATTTTTTAGTAATTGTATAATTTCATTAAATTCTTATGAAATGATGATGCAATATATATTTAAATTAAAAAAATAAAAGATAATTTAATTTCAAAATATTATATGTTATGTAATTTGAATGATATATAGTGTTAAATTATTTTTATAGATCGTTAGTACATATTTTTGTTTTTTTATATTATTATATTATAATTTCAAAATTTTATATGTTTATTTTAATTCAAATAAAATGAATAGTTCCAAAATTGGTATTAATGATATTTTAACAAAATAATTTTTACTAAATTACATAAAAATAAAAATAAATAATTCAATAGGACAAGGAGGATAATATATATTCAAAAATTCCATCCTTTTTTCATTTATGTTCCAATATCAACATATATTTAAAATTATAATAGGTTAAAAGTGAAAAAGGCATTACAGTAATGATGGTTAAATTATGTTTACTAAGGATTCAAAAAAAATATGGTTTAATAAACCATAATATCCTATCCAAATTTTATTTATGGATTTTATTTTAACACACTTAAACCTTATATTCAAATATATTTCCATTTGAAGCATTATTCTATATAATTATGTTATTATATTTTAATCTTGATAAAAACACCCAGGGGTTCCCCTCCCCTCAATTATAAAAGCACCACAATATTTTAATTTTTCACACAACATTTAGCCATGTAGATCTATTTTTACCATAAAAATTCTATTCTATTATCCCATATATAAATTATAGAGTTGATGTTCTTCCCAAAATACCAATTCTAGGGTCCCTAAGAGGAAATCAGGATGATTTGTTTCAGAGAGAGAAAATCACCATAATAAATCACTTCTAAATTATTATTTTAACTCCTAAAATTCATTTACCTTATTCATTAAATAAAAAATTAATATATTAAATATAATAAAATTTTATTATGATTATGATACCACCATTATTCCTCATATTTTCCATCAAATGTGATGTGAAAATATCTCTTATGTGTGTGTACAACCTACCATCTCCACATAGAGATATAATTCATTTTCCATCAAAATATTTCATTTATAGTTGTTAGGATGGTTTAAAGGTTTATATATTATATTAATTAAATAAATTTTATACTGTAATTATATTATCTTTGTTATCTTCTTACATTCTAAATTGTTTTAAAAATAAAATTTTTCTCATGTGTATGTTTAGACTACCAACTCCATGAAGCTTTTCAATTAATTTTTTCATCTCCTTATTAAATTGATTGTAATAAGGATGGATTTGATGAATTTATATTATTTATATGATATGTTTTTTTATTTTCATTTAATATTTAACTATCATTTTTTCTATCATTTGAAAAGTGAAAACCTCGTTTATGTGAAGGTTCAACATATCGTCTCCAAGAATGTTGAATTTCATTATTCTATATCTAAATTTTAAGGATGAATATAAATATATATATATCAATAATATATATGATAATTATATCATTATTAAGATAATATGAATTATTTAACCATGATCAATATAAAATGATCGGGACTCCCAAACCAAACCATGCATGAAAAATGAAGTAGTCATCACCCAAATTGTGATATATATAATAAATTGATAATAACAAATGATAAGAGGTCATAAATTAATCATAATGGTTATTAGAGATATTAATATGGGTCTAGAATACATGTATAGTTAATATATATGTATTATAAAGGAGGATCAAATGAAAATGAGGATAAGAGAGACTTGAGGTAACATATTTATGTTTCAACCCTATTTTAAACATCAGTTCATATGCTTCAATTTACACCAAGGAAATTATAATATTCTTATATAATAATTCCCTCTTATTTTTATTAACCCCTAGTAACTTCTGAATTATAAATTTATACCTTTCATTTTTTCACTTTAATTACATAATAGATCAATAGAATATAATATATAGAAAAACTGCTATTATTTTTCTCTTTAGTCAAAAATACATTTCATCTAAATATTTATATTAAAAATGTTTTCAAGGAAATTTTTATATTATCTAAAACACTATTTAATGTTATTTTTACCAATTAAATAACTTTTTACGAATTTTTTTGAAAGGAAATTTCTTGTCATTTACGGAATGAGGTACTTTTTATATCTTTTTAAAAACATGTGAAAGGAATGTTTTATTTAACTAATACATCATTATAGAATTTGATTCCATCAAGATAGCTCAATTAATTTAATATTCCTTTACAGGATTCTAATTTTATTTTCAATGATAATTTCCACCTCAATACTTTGTAAAAATTTATAATTAAAATAATTTATTTGAAAATTAAAAGTTAATTTTCCTCACAAAATATTCCATTTCATTTATTAAAGTTATTTTCAATTTTGATAACATCTATTGATGTTAATTAAGATTTAACAATGATATAATCTAATAATTCCATCATTATCATTTCATTGTATGGCTTTTTATTTTTATGATTATATGTTTATTGAACCCATTAATTTTCATGGGTTCTGTTATGTGAAATTATTGAAATTTTTATGAATCTAGTTTTATTTGTATGGGTTCTAATGTGATGATATAATGACTGTTATTATGATATTATTGAACATATTTGTATATTTTTATTTATGTGATTGTTTTTCCTTGAACTATATATACCTCTAATGCATTGGGTAATCTTATATATATTATGTGACATCTATGAGATACAATTCGATGGGATTGATCCACTATAGAAAACACATTGATGTAATTGATACACTATGGGATGAATTTGTTTATGCCTAATCATTTATTATATGGGAACCATATAGGGATTCGTAATACACATTGATTTGATGGTAAACAAAATTAAAATCAATATACTAAATGGTTCTATATTTATAATGGTGCCACAATTTTGGTAAATGAACTTATGTTTCATGACTGATAATGATTTCTAACTCTTATGATTCGTGTCTTCTGAAATGATGTTGTTTTATTCCATGAATAATTTTTATGATCATTGAAATATTGTGTATGTAGTTTTTTTGTGTTCATGATCTCACACCCTAATACTAATCTTATGTTTTCATATGATCATGAGTTTATTTCTCTATTAATTACTATTAATAAGAATCATATGTGGTCGTTTATTATATTTCATTTCCCCATTTTATGAATACATTTTTATGTAGGGTATTTATCCTATGTTTACTACATGAAAATATATCATGGAGATACTAAATATCATTCTTGAAATAAAATATTGCGCATATAGTCTCTAAAGATGCAAATAAATTATGATGCTCACGTGCGAATTTTTCAACTGTAGTGAGTTCTCATCTCTACTGATGTAATATTTATTTATGAAATTTTAAGGTTTCTATAGTTGGTAATAGGTGATAGACTTAATCAAATTTGGATATTACTATTATAAAAATATTTGTGAGAACTCTGGGGATAAGTATTTTTAAGTAATAAAATCATAAATTTATTATTATTTAACATGGATAACCTATGTTAATACTATGTTCCCATATATTGAGACGAAGGTTTCATGATTTATACATCCTATGAATAAAATTTAATTATTATATGATTGTTCACTCTAATTATTATACCTTTATAAGTAAACTTTTATTTTTGGTATTATCTAATAATTGTAACCATAAGACACCTAGTAACAGAAAATTTCATTGAAAATTCAATTATTATCCACCTGAGAAACCAAATAATATATTACCTCGAATTATTATTTTTTCTATGATCCCACAATTTTTTCATGTCATGAATCATACTGATATTCCAAATTATATAATAAGGGTAAAATGTATTATTGAGTCTTTTATTAGGAATCATCCAACTGATTTTAGTGTATCTCTTGATCAACTTGTGGATGAGTGCTGGATTAGCACCAAAGAGAAAATATTTTCTATTCTCCAGTGTTTAAAAGATGAAATATTTGTCCTAAATTGTAATTCTTCAGAAGAATAAGAATATTAATGGTGTAATATTATTAATAATATGAGATAATAGGAATAAATTTACTCAATTTAATGGGATATGTTTAAGAGGATATTTTTTTAGTAAGTACATTCCTTGTATTCTAGGTAAAAATATGGAGATGGAATTCCTTGAGCATAACTAAAAGGAGTATGAATCCATTCGTACTTATGAGGAAAATTTTAGAATACTTTAAATATGTGGTTATAGTTTATTTATTATCCCTAAAATAGAAATTGGCTCATTCTTTGATAGATTATAAATAAGTCTCTATAATGTCTTAACAATAAGACACATTAGTGGCTATGAAGAAATCATTTGATGTACACTCAAAGTGGAAACAAAAATTGGAGAATCCCACCACTCCTAAGGGTTTCATATGAAAATGAAGATCTAGTCATAGGAAAACTAGAATAATTTTCATGGTGGAATGAAATTAATTCCATATACATTCATAAAATATGAATGTGACATCATGAGAATTATTTAAACGAAACATGGGTGTGTTGTTAATTTTAAATGCTAGTGAATAGATCATGTTCATGATAAAAGGGGATGAATCGGTTTTAATGACCCACCAATTTCTCATTGGATTAAGAGCTCAAGAAGTCATTACTGGCCCTTAAGAGATATCCCAAAGATGCCAAAGGATGGAAATAAATGACGAATGGTTTCAAATAAAATTGGGGGACGATTTACTATTTAAGAAAATAAACCCATCCATTAATTATTCACTATATGATTCATGAAAAACTGAAGACCAATAAACAACATCATTTATAAAAAGACCACATCAATGTACATGAAAGTGGAAGACTAAACCAAACATCAAGGTACAAAGCTGAAATTGAACAAGACAAGACGCCCAAAAGACACCATGACTCGGTGGTCCACAAGCTCCACGCTCCACTACATCTCCCACACATCACTGCAAGCCATTAGTAATGAGATTCTTTACCTTTACCTGTGTCTCGGAATACAACATCTGCAAAAGCAACAATGTGCCAAATCAGGGGTGAGTATAAAACTCAGTATGTTTTCCCCAATGACTTTCCAACTCATGCCACTAGGATAGAAGATTTAGCTACATTTATATGAAAATAGTTTATATAAAACATTTTCACCAAAGCAGTTTGAAACTAAATATAAACTAGTTTTTTAAAAAACATACAAGCTCAAAAGTATCAATGTGCAATTTAAACCGGCTTTTCGAACACGTTATTTTTCCAGAAAAATAACCAAACAAGTTTCCAATCCATTTCACAAACATCCCTTTTTGGCATACCCAACCATTTCACAAACCCGTGAAGTCAACCATGCATGCATTGTTATGACAGTTCCAAACTCATGAGTGGTCTCTCATCGATCTACCAAGTCTTCACAAGGTAATTATTTCCCATGTTCTATTACACCTTTGGCACCGAGCACAAGGTCATATTTCAACCAAACCTCGTACATATAGTTACCATCATGCCATTAAATGTTTGTCACCAAGAACAAGGTCCTATTTTAACCAAGCCTCGTACAATGCAATATGAACACACACCACACATTCCCAAAAATCATGCAAAAACCATCCTTCAATAAAAACATTTTATTGAAAACCATTTTCCTGTCAAAACCAGGTGTGTTTAACCAATTAAAACCATTTCAATAAAACTTCATTTTTATTGAAAACCAAATCCATCAAAATAATTTCAATCACAAACCATTTCAATAAAACACTCTTCTTTATTGAAATACCATTTCTCATCTAACCATTTCCAATTTCCGAAATTTCATAATTTAAAATCATCATTTTAAATTCAAATAGACAAATCACTTTGCACAACAATTTGCCAAAATTTTACAATTTCCTAAAAACCATAAATCATCACTAAAGAATATTTATTCCTGGATTTTCACAATCAATACTATTAAAATAACCAATTTGAAACTAATCTAACCAATTATAACGAGAGGAGTCAAGAGTGAAGCCAACTACGTCAACTAAAAGCTGAACCCAAGCCACGGACGAAGAATTCCCATGAACACCGGGTCAAATCTCCATGAATCCTCCGTAGATCTCTTCTTCTAACAAAACCAAGACCAAATATTGTCATATTTGGCATCCAAAAACATAGATCTACCCAAAATGGGAGGAGATCTATGAAACCGATAGAAGAAAAGAATTAGATCTAAATAGATCTAAGAATCCATTCAAGAATGATGGAGAACAGTCACATTTCTCAAGAATCCGACTTCGATTAACCAAGAGAAGCCTTCGGATCGCCTCTGGAATAATGGGATAACCCGCTTTGACCATAGGAGAACCAAAATCCCGATTTAGGGCCACTTAGGAGCTTTAATGAGGCAACTAGAGAAAAAATGTGTTGGATCCACAATTTAAGGATCTAATTTTAAGTGACTGCATGGTTAGTCCACACGGTTTGACAAACCATGCGCTAACTGTGCGTTAGCTACTGCCTCATCCACCCTTCTCACATGGTTTGGCCACACGGTTAGACAAACTGTGCACTGACTATGCGGATTCCACTGCCTCCTATACCAACACCGCATGGTTTCACCGCACGGTTTAGACAAACTATGTGCCTCTCGTGCGATTTCCCTTTTTTCCCCAAAACTCATTCCAAGTTCTCTCGACTCTCCCATTTGACACCAGTAACATTATAACCATTAAAATCATCAAAAAATGGTTACATATCAGAAACTGGGGTACTACATTCTCCCCACCATTATCTTTTCCATCCTCAGAAATTAGAAAACCATCGCTTTCCTGAAAGAGTTCTGGCCATTGCTCCTTCATTTCTTTCTCGCGTTCCAAATCCTCTTCCTGAATCTGACCATGTTGCCCGAAAACCCACACTAGACCAATGATTTTCCCCTATAATTCTTTCTCTTACCTATCCATAATCCGTACCAGGATATGTATCAATGAAGCATCCGGTTCTAGGACAATGTGATCCCATCTGATCACATGGTCAGGATCGGGTTGATACTTCTATAACTGAGATACATGGAACACATTGTGCACCGAACTGAACCGTGGTGGTAATGCCAACTGATATTCCACCTCTCCAACCCATTCCAATATATCAAAAGGGCCTAAATAATGAGGGAATAATTTTCCCTGCTACCCAAAATGACGTTTTCCATGTCTTGGAGAGAACTTCCAGAAGACATGATCACCCACAACGAATGCCAACAGTCTGGGACAGTGATTGACATACGATTTATGACGACTTTGAGTCTTCTCCATCCTCTTTCTAATCAACTGAATCTTCTACGCTATTTCTTGGAAAAGGCTCGGCCCGACTAGTGATGTTTCACCAGTTTCCACCCAAGATAGTGGAGAACGACAAGGATTCCCATACAATGCATCAGACAGAGCCATACGTATCGAGGCATGATAGCTGTTATTGTATGAGAACTCCACTAAGGGTATATTCTCCTCCCATGATCCACCAAAGTCCATTACACAATCCTGAAACATGTCTTCAAATGTTTTGATCATCCGCTCAGATTTCCCATATGTCTGAGACTGATACGCCGTACTGATCCTCAACTGGGTCCCCAGGGCTTGCTGTAATGATTTCTAGAAACGAGATGTGAACCTTGAATCACTATCTGAGACGATAGAAATGGGTACACCTTGACTCATTACCACTTCTCGGATATATATTTTTGATATATCTTTCACCGTATGAGTTTCACAAATCGGGATGAAATGGGCCGACTTGGTTAGACGATCGTCTATCACCCAAATGGCATGGTTTTTCCAGACCATTCTTGGAAGAACTATAACAAAATCCATTGATATCTGCTCCCATTTCCACACTTCGTTAATTAAAGACTGTAACATACTTACTGGTCTCTAATGCTCTACTTTAACCTACTGACACGTTACGCATCATGAGAGGAACTTGGCCAACTTCCTTTTCATGCCGATCCACCAAAACTGCGCCTTTACGCCTTAAACATCGTCTGTGTACCCGGATGTACGGCCCATCTTGAATGGTGGTAAGCAATAAGGAGTTGTTCCTGATAAACTATAGGTACAACCATCCAATCTCTAAAACACAAAACTGAACCCGCTTCCAGTTTCCAGCAATCAATGGTCTCCCCACCATTGATATTTGAACTCATTACTAGACATTCTTCATTAGATGATTGTGCCTCTTTGACCAATTATACCAGATCAGGAACAAGAGTATCTGAAAATAAAACCACAACATCACCTTGGTATTCAAATTCCACATGCATGTCGGCTAAGACCGACATCAACTGCCATTCTTCTGAAGCTTCCTTTACCAACTGAGCATACGACTTCCTGCTTAATGCATCGGCCACCGAATTTCCCTTACCTGGTGTATAAATTAAGTCAAAGTCTAACATTTGAAGATATTCCATCCATCTACTCTGCCTCAGATTCAAATCTCGCTATGAGAAAATGTGTTTCAAGATTTTGTGATCTGTAAACACAGTAAATTTCTCACCAATGAGATAGGGTCTCTATGTTTTCAAAGCATGGATGAATTCAGCTTACTCCAAATCATGTGTTGGGTAATTCTTCGCATGCACCCTCAACTGCCTTGAACCATAAGCAACAACATGGTTTCTTTACTTGAGAAAAAAACCTAACCCTGTTCCCGAAGTGTCATAATACACCACATAGCCCTGTCCTGATTCTGGAAAGATCTAGATAGGTGCCGATGTAAGACGAACCTCAAGATCCTGTAAAGTCTTCTGAAATTCTTCTGTCCAGTGTAATGAAGCATTCTTCTTTGTTAGAGTTGTCATTAGTAACACTAGTCATGAGAAATAATGCACAAAGCGTCAGTAGTAACCGGCTAGACCAAGAAAACATCGTATCTCGAACACATTCCCTAGTATTTACCAAGAGATAACAACTTCTATATTTTCAGGATCAACTGAAACTCCTTTCTCAGAAACGACATGGGAAAGGAAATTTACTTTTTGTATCAAAAAATCGCACTTTTATAATTTGGCATACAACTGATGGTCTCTCATGATTTCCAACACTATCGCCAAGTGTTGCTCATGATCAGCCATTTTTCTTGAATACACCAATATGTAATCCCTAAACACCACAACATAATATTCAAGATATTGGTGAAATATCCGATTCATCAAAGCCATGAAGACTATTGGTGCATTCATTAGACCAAAAGGCATGACTACATATTCTTAGTGGACATATCTGCTTCACAAAGCTATCTTCAGAATATCCTCCATTCGAACTTGAAATTGGTGATATCTTGACCGCAATTCAATCTTGTAGAACCACTGAGCTCCTCACAATTGATCAAACAGGTCATCAATGCATAGAAAATGATATCTATTATTTATCGTAACTTGGTTGTGCTTACGATAATCAACACACAACCGAATTGTTCCATCTGCCTTCTTCACAAAAAAAACTTGTGATGCCCATGGAGACATGCTTGGGTTAATGAATACCTTGCTTTTAAGCTCCTCTAACGGCACATCCAATTCCTTTAACTCCATTGGTGCCATCCTATAAGATTGAAGTGTGATAGCAATGGTCCCCAGAAGGAGATCAATCGTAAACTCTACTTCTCTCAAAGGTGGTAAACCTAATAAGTTCTGAGGAAAAACGTCAGGAAATTGATCCACCACAGCTAGAAAACTATTTTCCTCACTCTCTTCCAATGATGCCAAAGTCAATGCTGCCAATTGATAAGATACCATTCCCACCATTGGTTCCAATAGGCTCTTTGCACATTTCTTTACCATTCTCTCTCCTTTGAAGAGATGCTTCATGCCATCCTCAGTCGTCAAACAAATTGTTCTCCTATAAAAGTAAATGTAAGACTTAAACCTTGTCAACCAATCCATACCGAGGATTATATCATAGACATCGATATCCGACATATAGAAGTCCCATTTCATCTCAGCTCCATCAACAGTTATAACACATTCTCTACACACGAAGGCATGACATTCTCTTTCACAAAGAGGAGTTTTCAGTTTCAAGGCAGAAGACATCATTTCCAATTTTATGTTCAGAAAATCAGCAATACGAGAAGAAAGAAGGGAATTAGATACACCAGTATCAAACAACACTTGCATGAGGGTAGAATTAAAAAGAATTGTACCTCTCACCGTAGACAGTCCAGACTGGTCATCCACCATCATCTGCTCGGCTCCATACAATTTCTTTGTTGCTGCACCTTGCTCCTTATTGACTTGTTGAGATTTCCCTACTTGAGGAGTCATGATATTCCTAGAATCACCATTACTAGCTCTGTTCTACTGGCGAGACTGATTTTACTGTAATCGCCCTGTCGAAGCATATGATTCTTGCGACACCTGGGAAGTTTCATGCGCACCTGACCTCGGAGTATTACTACAATAGCTCTGTAGATTCCCCAACTTCTTGCAATTGTGGCATGCTCTCGGTGGTGCGGTACATTTTTGTTTCATGTGATCAGTTGAACCACATTGAAAGAAACCTTCTTTCCTCTGGGGTTGTGGAGAAAGGTTGATTGATCCCGTCGTCTGGTTCTGATACGCACTCCCACCTTGGAAGTAGGTGTCCCGCTTACACTTGTTTCCAGTATTAGAGTTCCCACCTGTTCCAGTGGGTATCACCATACCTCCTCCTATCGGTCCCGAGATACCACATTCAGTAACTGTTGCTCTATTAACCATCTATGTACAATCTATAATACAGAGCACTGTATTCTTTGATTGAATCTTCTGCCTTAGTCCTGATTCGAAGATGTGTGCCTTCAAAGAAGCACTTTCCACAACCTCTTGTGAGAAACAGACAAAATTCATGAACTTAGCCGCATAGTCTGTGATAGAGAGGCTCTCCTGTTTCAAGCTTAATAAGTCCGTCATTTTCTAGATATTGAACGTGTGAGGATAAAATTGTTTGTAAAACCATTCTTCAAAATCCTCACATGTAAGGCCTTCATCCAGTTTAGCATGCACCGCTAAATCCCACCACTAACTTTCAAGGTCCTAAAGCATATATGTCACCATCTTTACATTCAAATCTACTGGTGTGCCAATGAAATCAAATATACGATTCATCCTACTTAGCCACACCTCCGCCTTCTCGGGTTCAACATCACTCCTAATGTTCGGTGGATTCCGCTTCATGAATTGGATGGTATGATTCACATGTCGTGGCTCATTCCTCCGGTTCACCATATCCATAGCTTGAAAGGCTTGGACAATACTCTGAACCAGCTCTTGGTTCACACATGGTTTAGGTGCAATCACATTCTTCGTATCTTCTTCTGGTTGGTTTCGACGATGCCTACCGGGTGCCATTTTCTAAACCAACAACAAACTTCTTCAATCTCACTCTCTAGAAATTTTTGGCTTAGTATTTCAAATTATACCCCATCAAATATCACAAAATGTTTCTCAAACAACCTTTTTCCATGATCAACCATTTTTGAAAACATTCAACATGCTTTTTGAAAATCAATATATTTTCAAAATACACCAAATACCCTGTTTTCAAAGACTTTTTGTTGTAAAAAATTCCCACATTGTTTAAAAATTTCCACCTTTCACAAGATTCGTACTCATTCCTCACAATGAGATATGCAATCCTAGTGGTATTACATTCCTCTAAAATGCATGTCATGCTCCTATCATTGGCTAAACCCATGACAATGATATTTCCAACATTCTAGAAGTGTATCCAAAACACTTATGTACCCACGACCCATGTAACTTGAAGTTTAGAATAAATGGGTCAGCTATGTCCTTTTTTGATTTACCTTTCATGTTCCAGCAATCCTAATACTATCTATGATTTTAACCCAAGGAATAGACAAGACGGAATTTCAACTCCCATACCAAGAACATTGATGACTACTTGTTTGCCAAGGACCAAACAAGATGATACCATTTGTAATGACCCTCCAATTTCTCATTGGCTTGAGAGCACAATAAGTCATTACTAGGCCTTAAGAAACATCCCCATGATGCCAAAGGATTGCAATAAATGTAGAAGGGTCTCAAATAAAATTGGTGGATGATTTACCCTTTATGAAAATAAACTCATCCTTTAACCATTCACTATATGATTAATGAACAATAGAAGACCAATATAAAAGTTCATTTATTAAAAGATGAAATCAAAGTACACGACATCAGAATTCTAAACCAAACATCCAGGTACACAGCAGAAAGAGAACCACACAAGTATCCCAAAGGACACCACGACTTAGTGGCCCACAAGTTCCACGCTCCACTACATCTCCAACACATCACCACAGGCCACTAGTAATGAGATGCTTTACCTTTACCTTTGTCTAAGAATACAACATCTGCAAAAGCACCAAAGTTCCAAAGCAGGGGTGAGTATAAAACTCAGTAGGTTTTCCCCAATGACTTCCCTACTCACGCCACTAGGATATAAGAGTTAGCCACATTTATATAAATACATTTTATATAAAACATTTTCACCAAAGCAGTTTATAACTAAATATAAACTAGTTTTTCCAAAACCATCCATGCTCAAAAGTATCAAAGTGAAATTTAAATTGGCTTTTCCAACACGTTATTTTTCTAGAAAAATATCCAAACAAGTTTCC
Source organism: Viscum album (assembly GCA_963277665.1). Taxonomy (NCBI): domain Eukaryota; kingdom Viridiplantae; phylum Streptophyta; class Magnoliopsida; order Santalales; family Viscaceae; genus Viscum; species Viscum album. The sequence continues at coordinate 557,683,861 of OY728167.1, read as the reverse complement.
AAACCAATTCACAAACATCCCGTTTTGGCATACCCAACCATTTCACAATCCCGTGAAATAAACCAAGCATGCATCATTATGGCAGTTCCATACTCAGGAGCGGTCTCTCGTCGATCTACCAAGTCGTCACAAGGTAATTATTTCCCATTTGCAATTCCACCTTTGGCACTGAGTACATGGTCATATTTCAACCAAGCCTCAAACATATAGTTACCACCGTGCCATTAAATGTTTGGCATCGAGCACAAGGTCCTATTTCAACCAAGCCTCGTACAATGCAATATGAACACACACCAGACATTCCTAACAATCATTCCAAAACCGTTTTTCAATAAAACACCTTTTATTGAAAACCATTTTCCCTTCAATACCAACTATGTTCAACCAATTCAAACCATTTCAATAAAAATCCATTTTTTTGAAAACCAAATCAATCAAAATCATTTAAATCACAAACCATTTCAAAAAAACACTCCTCTTTATTGAAATCACATTTCTTATCCAACCATTTACCATTATAGAAATTTCATAATTTAATATCAACATTTTAAATTACAATAGCCAAATCACTTTGCAAAACAATTTTCCAAAATTTCACAATTTCCTCAAAACCATAAATCATCACCAAAAAAGATTTATTCCATGATTTTCAAAATCAATACCATTCAAATAACCAATTTAATACTAATCCAACCAATTCTAACGAGGGGAGTCGAGAGTGAAACCACAAACCTCCAAAAAAGGTGAAACCAAGAAATAGACAAAGAATGCTCAAGAACACTGGGTAAAATCTCCAAGAATCCTCCTTAGATCTCTTCTCCTAACACAACCATGACCAAATCTCGTCATATTTGGCATCCAAACACATAGATATACACGTAAAGGGCATAGATATAATAAATGGAGAGAATAGGAGAAGTATATCTAAGTAGATCTAAGAAACCATTCAAGAACGAAGGATAACGATCACATAACTCAAGAATCCGGCTTCGATTCGCCAAGAGAAGCCTTAGGATAGCCTCTATAATGATGGGAGAACCCTCTTTGACCTTCGGAGAACCAAAATCCCGATTTAGGGCCACTTAGGAACTTTAATGGGGAAATTAGAGGAAAAATGTGTTAGATCTACAATTTAATGATCTAATTTTAAGTGACTGCACGGTTAGTCCGCACGGTTTTACAAACTGTGCGCTAACAGTGCGTTAGCTACTGCCTCGACCACCCTTCGCACATGGTTTAGCTGCACGGTTAGACAAACCATGCACCGACCATGCAGATGTGACTGCCTCCCATACCAACTCCCCACGGTTTAGCTGCACGGTTTTGACAAACCATGCTCCTCCCGTGCAACATCCCTTTTTCCCCAAAACACATTACAAGTTCTCTCAACTCTCCCATATGACTCCCTTAACATTATAACCATTAAAATAATCAAGAAAGGGTTACATACCATATACCAGGGGTACTACATAGGTCATTTAATATAATGAGTAGAAGAATACTCCAACTAATGAACCACCCATGATATAATTCATAAAATAAAATTAATATAAGAATTGTTCCAACTAGTGTCAGAATTTGAAGTTCTTTGATGATCAATGTAAAAAACCGTCTAATATCAAGGACAATGGGGAATCTCATATCATCATTAATACCAATATGGTCCATGATAATGACATGGTAAACTATAAACTTATCATTCAATTTATATAACTAATAACTTATTTGATTATAGCTCTATAATCTCTTTTATATATAATGAATTTGTAATGGTTTTTAAATTATCCTATCAACAATTAGATATTGTGTTAGTAGAGAAATATCCAAATGGTACAATGGCCACATCTCATGTCTATTGTTTTTTACTAGTTTAAGTCTATGGGATAGTGATTCCTAAAAATATAGTGATTCTCCCAATAGATGAATTTGATTTCATTTAAGGAATGGACAAGTTTTCTTTAAATGGAGCTCATAACAACTGTTGAGGAATGAATTTCACAAATAATATTACAAATGAAACTATGATCATTTATCAGTGTAAGGATGAATAAAAACATCCAATGATGATTAAATTTATTTTGTAGATTATAATACTTATCATGGAAATATAATTATCTCATATGGATGGGGATAATCTCAAAAAACAAAAGATATGTATATCTTTTGGGGTTTTGTTGATGTACTTAGAGAATAATTTATAGTTCTTACTCCAAATAACAATGTTGAGTTCTCAATAGAAATCATACAAATTACTAAAACGATTTTAAAGACACCATATAAAAATTCCCCAATTTATTTTCAATAATTGAAGATGAAACTCTTGGAAAATATTTGAAAGGGATTCATTTGGCCAATTACATTACAATTGGGTGAGTCTATTTTTTTTGTTAAGAATAAAAATGGATCAATGCAACTCTTCATTAATTATAGATAACATAAAAAGGTAAATATTAAGAAAACATATCATCTACCCAATATTGATGACTTGATTGATCAACTAGAAGGAGATGAATATTTTAATAAGATTGACCTTCATTTTTTATATCATTAATTCAGGGTCAATAGGGAAGATATACCTATGAATTAATTCCATAAAAGATATGAAAACTATGAATTTATAGTTATTCCTTTTAGTGTTATCAAAATACCCATATACCTTATACGATTTAATGAATATATTCTTTAGAGAATACCTATATCAGCTTTTGGAAGTATTAATATATCATATTCTTATATATTCAAAGAGGAAGAAAGGAAATTAAAATTATTTGTGAATTGTGTTGATGACCTTGAGGAAGGATAATAATTAATAAAAATTTACTAAGTGTGAATATTTGTTTTAGAAGGTTTTATTTGGGCATAATATATCCTTAAATAAGGATTTATTATTATTTCCTTCTATGATCGATGCTATTTGATATTGGCTGAGACCAACCATTGTGACAGAGATCTATAGTTTTATTCATTTAGCCATACATTATTGGTTCATTGTGATTAATTTTTCATTAATATCTTATCTTAAAACCATGTTAACTCTAAAAATATCTATTATCCTTATGAAAAATGAATTTTAATAGAATTTCAAAGAGTTAAATATAATGTTGGTCACAAACGAATACTCACACTACCCGGTAGGGAAGAAGGATCTCTAATCTATAGTGATGTGTCAAAGAATGGACTGGTATATATTATTTTGTATAATGATATTGTTATACCTTATGACTTAATCTATTTGATAAAACTAGATGAAAAATTACCAAACCCATTATTGGAGTATGAATTTTTAATATTTTCATTCATGATATGGAGGAATTTTTTGTATAGTGAAAATTATTACATATAAATATATCATAAAAGATTAAATCATATATTAAAAAAAATTAATATACTCCATATAAAATGGTCAGAGTTTATTAAATGTTATTACATCTTAATATATTACCACCTTAGGAACTTTCATGAGGTCAAATATTCTCTATGTCAAAAGGATCATGAAATCTTATTTATGATGAGGATCACAAAATATTAAATATTTCTATATTTTTAAAGGTTTTTTCTAGAAATTTTGATAAAAAGGGAAAAATATTACCAATCTAAATTGATTGTTCAACCATATATCCATGTCAGGATTAAATAGCCATATAAGGAAGATGTGGAAATATATAAGAAGGTTAGAAATTTTCTCCAGTACAAACTTTATTGTAAGGGAATGATAATGTTTAGGAACCATTTATATTTTTTATAAATACTAGACTTGAAGAAGGATCTATTGGATAAATCTCATAGATCTTCATTCATAAATTATCTTTTAAGCACAATGATTTATGTAAATTTAAAAGAATATTTCAATTGGGAAAACAAGAAGAGTGATATTGCAAAGTATGTATCTCACATCTTTATTTTCCAATAATTTAAGGCTAAGAGACAAAATTATAAGGGGATATTACAACCATTACCCACACCCGCATATAATGTGAAAAACATCGCAATTTTCTATCTCATCAAACTCCACAAAACATAAAATGGTAACAATGAAATATTCTTTATAGTCAATAACATAAAAAAATAATCACAATTAATATCTATCAGACACTATATCACTGTTGATAATCATTCCATGTTATACATAAAGGGAGTGTTGAGAATTATTGAAGTAGAACATTCTATTGTATCTGATCAGGATCAGAGTTTTACCTCTATGTTATATATAATTACTCAGTAGTCTCTATATATATTGTTGAGTTTTACTATTGCATATCATCCTCAAATAGATGCTTAGTCTGAGTGAACCATTCAGAAACGTAAAGACATGTTGATAGATTACTCAATATAATTCAAATGTGGTTTGTATTGACAACCTCCCTTTCAATCCATAATTATGAAGGATCCTTATGAATCTATATATAAAAGGAAGTACATAAGTATAAAATATTTTGATGATGTTGGATAAATATAGATATTGGTACATGATTTAACTAAATAAATGGAAGATAGGGTAATACCAATTTAGCGACAAATAAACGATGGTATTAGGTCAAAATAAAATGTTTACTAACAATCATCAGAAACATATGGAGTTTGATTTTTTTGAAATGTTATTTCTAGAAATATTTTCTTATAAGTTGGTTATGAGTTTCGGATATAAGGGAAGGTTTATCCCTAGATTTATTGGTCCCTTTATTTTTCTTGATTATATCAGGATAGTTATTTATCATTTTTTTCTTCCACTAAATATCTCTCATATTCCTGATGTGTTCATTATATCTATCCTATGTACAAGCCTAATCCCTCACAAGTACTGAGCTTATGGGTCATAAAACTAGAACCTGATCAATCTTATATTGAATAACCTATGGAAATTCAGGATCATATATAGAAATTTAAAAAAATGAATTCCACTAAACAAGTCAATGTTTTTTGGAAAAATCATAAATTGGAGGAGGTTACATGGATACCCAAGGATGTAATGTGGAATATGTATGCCATTATCATTTTTTTAAGTGATCGAAAATAAAAGGTGAAATTGATTTTAAAGGGGTATAATATAACACAATGAGATTTTATGAAATATTTCTCTTCAAATAAATTTAATTTCATTATCATCTTGTGTTTCACACAACACAGATCTTAAATGAAAAAATATCTACTATTAAAATTATAATATTTATTTTGAAAGTTAATATATAGTCATTGGAATTTTAGTTATGAATATGAAAAATTAAAATTATGAAAAAATTATGGTTTAAATATGTTTAAAATTATTTCATTTCTTATTAGTTACTTAAAGAAAAATACATTTGAGAATAAATGAAAATGTATTTCTAAAGAAATGTTTTTACACACCCAATTTATTTATTACAAAATAATTTAAATGATTCAAAATTCATTAATTATTTTAATTAAATTTATATATTATATATTCAAACAATTTTTTCAAGCATGATTTAATACCATTTCAAGGAATTTCATAAGAATAAATCCAGTTTTTTTCATAAAATTAATTTTTCTATGAAGATATATTCATTTTGTTTTGCATAATTATTTTGAAAATTATTTATTTAACATATATAAATTTAATCCTTAAAATATATTTCTATATTTTGGAATTAGGAGGTCCAAATTAGGTAAATATGTGACTTTTTTAGAAATTATGAATAGTAACCACGGTCAAATTTATAACCTTGGTATAGTATAAATGAGGTTAAACTATATTACAAATTAATATTATGGTCACTATTTTTTCATCTTAATAATTATTTGATGAATATAATTCAACCCTTATCAACTTATTCAAAAATAAAAATTGTTTATGTGGAAATTTTCCATGAATATGATCTACATAATATTTCAAGGAAAGAAAAATAAAAAATTTCATTATCATATATAAAAATATTTATTATCTACACACATGAGGAAAAAGGGTATTTTTGAGTAATTATAAATATCTATTTTGAGAATAAATAAATTATTTCATGATATAAACTTATTTAAATGTTTTTAGTTATTATATAATCATCTCAAATACTTATGGAACATTGATACAGTATATAATAAATGGACAAAAAAATAATATACATAATATTATAATAATTAAATGTGATATTATTTGATTTGATTATATTTTTCCATGAATTATATATATGATTATTAAATTAAAATGTTGTGTTAAAGGATTATATTATAATTCCAAAATTTAATTTATTCCTTTTTTGTCAAATTAATTGAATAGTTTCAGAAATT